>QRFI01000003.1:2400000-3026726 GCA_025389085.1 Sclerotinia subarctica
GAATCATTTCGTGAATCACATATCCGAAATGTTTGAATATCTTGTGTATTGCTGGGTATTTCATGCAGGGTTTGTGGATATGTAAAATCGTGGTGGTGTTGTGAAGGTTAAAACAGGGGCTCGGCTAACACTCTAGCTTCGAGCACCCGAGATTGTTTGTATATTGTGGTTCTTCTCATAAAGTAATAAATTCACAGAACTTCTTTTGGTACTTCTTGTTTTAGTTATTGTTTTTGGATAGGAAGAACTTGGGGGCCTGGATAGAGTTTTTTTTGTCAGTAAATGATGCTTTACCACCAATTTCAGGGAAACCTAACACTTCTCAGTTTTAGTCTGCCTGAGACTTTGATGCTGTTGTGAAGTAAATATCTAGACTTTGATACGAAGCCAATCATATCAAAATTTTGGTAAAGATATCTGGAAACTCATCTCTTGTTCAATTTGAATTCGATCTTGACAATCTGGATTGTGACAGTATGAGATTTGAATAGAAATTTGAAGCCCAGCATGCTTTGGGTCAAAGATGGCCTGTTGTATGTATTGGAGACTTGAGGGCTCAGAAGATTGTCGCTAGTTACTTTGTAAATGTCGTATGAAGTAACGCCGTCTTGAGGCCCACATAGAACGCGATAATGCCCGTGTGATTCAAGTTGGTACGATGCCTGCTGCAAGCAGTCAAGTGTTTTACACGTCTCCAATCCATCCCTGTTACATTACAATATTTTCCACCCATTCTTCTAAGTGTGCTCGATCTCCATCGCGACGGTATTCCCAGTCCGACCACTTCTTATTGTAAATGTATCTTGCCAGACCCCTCGTTCACCAGTGTGTTATAACACTTTATCGCATCGAAGTCTGAAGAAGTGGATAAGGCTTTTCTTGGTCGATGCAAGAATAATTGATTTGGACTGAAAAGAGGTTATAGTTAGTTACAATACCAAGAATGAAAAGGGATGGAGAGTGGAGGGGCTCTTGAAGCTATAAAAAATTATCCCCGTAGCTGTAAGAAACCTTGCGTCTCCCCATAAGCTAGTAAGTCTATGATTATGGAATTCTTTGATTGTTGTGATAATCGAAGTCAGTAGGATAGGTTCTTACAAGAAGAAGCAGACAGGCTAAATCCACTTCCAGAATAAACAGTCCAGCCTAGAGACTCCTGGAGGCATGTCGGTTGATTAGGGCTGCAGCTTTGGTGGTTGAACCTCAGAAGTTGTGAGTTGACGCGAAATAGAGAACCTTGATTTTGTGAAATGCAACGGGGCGACGGTATGCTTCCTCTCTAGCTAGCTCCGGACGCTAAAAGTGCAGATGTGCAAAATTGTCGAGAAAAGTCTCTAGCGGCCAATGAGAAAACTGGGGCCAGCAGATATCGCGTGATGCACTGAGCAGCAGTCGACGGGGTTGGGAATGATCTGGCCGTAGAGGCTACATGAGACTGGCGCAATCTTGAAAGTGCAAAGATTGGCTCGAATGACAGCCAGGGTGAATGCTAACTGGCAAGCTCCAGAAGACCATGTATTCCGTAGCAAATTACTGTTACCCACCTAGAAGTGCAAGTTGTAGTGTTTTGTGATACACTCAGTGTCTTTGTCGTCTAAAGCATCGATCCTGATGTAAAACTTTCCACTACTGTGACAGCTCTAGAGCACCGCTGTGATAAACTTCGGGAAATAAAAAATAAATGGCAGATTAATCTAGAAGTCTTGTATAGCATTCAGAGAATTAGCTGCGACTTGATCACTGGGTAATTTTGGAAAAATAAGGTTTTTTGACCCTCCAGAGTGAGATCGACATGATCTTCAGCTCCTCAGATGTTCAAGGCAAGTTATATACCCCTACATGCATTATCAATTATTGCCGTTCCATTTTCTGCCACTTAAGAAGTAAACCTTTTTTGCGGCCGCACCGCCTGAGATATGCAACATAAGCAAGTAGGAGGCAGAAGAGTGCCCTCATTGGCTTTCCCGTGTTCTGCCAGCGGCTAGCTACAAGGCTACCTACTACTCGTTCAGCCTACTGCTTTCTGACGTGCAAAAAAAACTTCAAAAGCAGTATCTTCCCCCTCCTATTGGACTGGCCTCTCTTTCTGCCAGATCTATTAAATCAATGAGCATTCATACCGCTTTATGATGTGCAACAAGAATCTGAGACAGTGGATGCTTTCTCCTCATTAGATGGACTCTTTCTTCCTGGTTTTAGAGCGATAGGCACCCAGATACTTCGCACACTGAAGAAGATGCTAATTTCATGAGGGGTAAGTAGTAGTCATTCATACAGAAGAATAAAATTTAGACAGCGGCTGGAAATAGTTTTAATCCCACTTGAACTACTTGAAAATCAGCTAGAATTTGGTTAAATTACTTGGAGTACTCATTTGAGTTGAGAATTCTACATGATAATCTATCTAATTGCTAAGTTGCCTAAATTCTGGAGGCCTCCAAAAGCACCCAGCTATACATCCCGTTTCCTTATGAACTTGGCAGCTCATCTGCTGGCCAGGGGAAGAAAAACGACATCCCGCTACGATCTCTTCCGAGGTTGGCATATTCGCTGGGTGTTCCGGAAGAGAGCTGGATAGTCCGCAGAGAAAATAGGAAGTAATTCTCTTCTAATATGATGAATGCAGCGCTAAATCGAGTCCAAAGAATAGTATAATAATGAAGACTCTGCGATATTGATTTCAACTTCTCGTGTCTAACTTCAAAGCTTTGCTTGCATTTAACAATATTCGGTATGATGGAGCTTCGGTCTTGATAAAAGACAAGCTCTTTGATCTGCGGAGAATGAAAGAGATTCTAGGCTATCCAGGCTGATTTTTCTGAGATCTGCGGAGTGACTGAGAGGTTGAAAACACTTTGCGCATCTGGATAATCTTGATAAAGACCTAAAGTGGTACCATTTAAACTTGCAAGGAGCTGGTGCGAACTTCCTTTAGAAGCCTCAAAAAATGATCTTACATAACGATTACAAGGCTCGTGTCATGTTAGTAGTGTTCCAGCCTGTGGTCATGGACTCTCATTGAGCCTCTAATATGAAAGAGCCACAAGAGTATGAAGTACGTTTCGAAAAGGATTTATGCATGGAATTCGGCGGTTTGCAAAACGTTGGTATCTATAATAAATAATTGATGATTCCAAACACAAGACCTCCTTCTACAGTGCCTACCATCTCTTTCTTGTGTCACTAGGGAGGGATGCTTTCTTCATGAGCTGAAAGTTTTGTCGGTGGTGATGGTTCATAATTGGAAGGAAGGAAGGAAGGAAGTGTTCGCGCGTTCGTAGAAGGTTCGGGCTTAGTTTTAGATCGTAGCTGAGGGTCATAGAAATACTTGCACCTCTTTTCTGTATTGTCTGTTGTATTCTGTTAATGAAAGCTCTGAGAAGTGCTCGGCATTCTTTGCGTCCCCTCTCCTCAGTGTTTCTGCAAGAAGGTTATGTAAAAGCGTGTTGGACAACTTACAGGCACCATAGCAGAAAAATGTGCTGAGCTATTTTTGAAAATAGCTATAGAACTGGAATATGATGATAGAGTGTTGGACAGCCTGCGAAATAGAGGAACAAAATAAGACGTCTGGAGGTTTGATTCATGTTCGCATAGTATCTTATCAACCTAACAGCATTTGAAGGTCTTGACATCCGGATCGCGGCATTTTCGAGATAGATGAACGGCTGGTTAGTTAACTTACAGACTGCATAACAAGTCCTCGGGGTAATCTAAAAGCTATCAGTTGGGCTATGAGTATCAGTTGAGAATATAGGGCAACACAGAACCGCCTTTGAGGATCTTTCCAGCACCCGGTAAGGTCTGTGGATTACCATGAAGGTGTTATGCCGCTTGCAGAGAAGAATTGGTTCTTCATAGTCTCCAAAAGAGGGGAAGGTTCCTTGGAGCAACTTAAATTGACAAGGGCAGAATGGAAGGACTTCGTATGACCTTTTCATTAATCATGGTGTTTCTTCCATGACTTTGGTTTCAAATTAACATTCCTAATGAAAGTATAGTCGTTGATAGCTGGCAGAAAGCCCAAGTGAGAGTTCGGGTTTCTTCGTAGGGCTTGCGACAAGATAAAATAGCTTCGGAATGCTTTCGCAGCACTTGTTCAAGTTCTTTCTAGGTGAGCAGAGTTTTGATTAAAGTCAAAAAAAACCCAACAGTCCCCAGAAAGTGGTGGTTAGATTGAGGTCGTTGTTTAGGGGGTTCGCGGCAATGTAGAAGTTGTTCAAGCTATTGTGTATTGTGTAATGATACTTTTTGAAAATTCCACGTCGGCCCAGAGATGCAGAGTATGCTCTGGATAAGAAGAATTTTTCTGTTATGGTCAAGCATGGCCAATTAGAGTACAAAAACTTACAAAATAGGACTGCGGATTTATCTAATTGTCCCGAATAACGAGTGCAGCACTATTTAATGGCCTTGCGCAGCCCTTCGGAGTGATTGGTGAGCTTTCGACCAGATTTGAGCGAATAGCTTGAAGACAGTGTGCTAAGATGTCGCTTGGTGCTAAGAATTTCAAGCAATTGTTATACCATTATTGACAAACCTCGCGCAGTATTCTATTATGTTTCTTCGCGAAGATCTTTCGCAGTTGCGCAGATGTAGCGTGTGGATTTGAACGAGGTGAAAGGTCTTATGTTCACCTAAGGGAGTCGGGAAAGATGCTGGAAGTGGGTAGGGTTTCTTCCTAGTATTTCAGAATCAAATAGAACTCATATTGGAACACTACTAACACTACCAGGAGAGCTCGCGCACAGTCTCATGAGTATTAACTAATCTTTGAATTAGGGAATAGCCCTGGAGGAGCCCGAGAAACTTAAAGAATAGAGTAATTAGTTGCTGCCAGGGATGAGCAAACGTTTCAAATAGTCTCGGAATACAGTTGTGCCAGCTTTTGTGCAGATAGCTGCATGAAAGATGTTTCAAAAGACAAAGAGGTCAGTTTCTGGCCTTCTCCAGAAACCTACAGAGATTTAATGCAGCTTCACATAATGTCTAGAAGGGTTGAGACAACAAAGAACCATTGCTGAATACTTCCTTCACATCAATCAGTCATTGGGAGTTGTATGTCATGATATTGCTAGTTTTTTAAGCAGCATTGAATCTAACAAAAGAAGTCTAGGCTTCTACTTTCAAACTTTCCTCTCTTTCTCCCAATTAATATACATAGTCTCAACTTAAGAGCCAATCCCACGGCTCCTAAATAGGCCAAACAGGCAAGGCAACAATCAAGCAACATCTGTCAAGACACTTTCCGCTTCATTCTATTCCTTAATAAGGCACCCATAATCAAACCTATCCCGCACAGCCCAATTACCGATACAAAAGTCTCGCCATCGACCAGCTTCTCTCAACTTTCTCCGCTCCCAAACAAAAATCTTCCAACTTGCTATCCTCGTCAACCACGTTTACTATTCATCATCCATTGCACTTTAAGTAAGTCATATCCATTTCGCTTATCTTCATTCTATCTACCCCTTAATCACTCGTCCGCAAAACTTCCATACCTTTGCTGTCGCGTTTTACTGTTCTGAGAGTTGATCTCAGTCAGTTTGGCAAAAACAAATCGAAGGTGGCTGGTTTTATCGCATTTCTGCACAGCAGCTTCATATACATTCAGATTACTACACACCCACCCCTTTTTCACATATCAAATCTCCTTATTCGTTCAACTCAGAAGAATTTACAGCATAACCTCATACAATACATTGTTAAAATTGCTAACATTGCTCAGCTAGTACTTCTGCAACCAAACAACAAAAAATAACAACTCCAAACCCAACAATGTCTGCTCGTAGCGAGAGTCAAAAACAGTTAGTCGAGACTGCTCCAGTCGTCCCTCGTGCTAAGGGTAAAACTGCTGCCGACAGTGCGCCCGAGGTTCCAGGAATGGGTTTTTCGTCCCGCTGTCGCTGGACGCAAAAAGAAAGAGTAGGATTGCTTTTTTATTCTTGCGCAGCAATAACTAACTAGGAACACAGGATTCCCTATTGCTTCAGATCTGTCTCCAAGCTGGAGGGAAAAATTTCACCCCTAACTGGGAAGCTATAAAGGTCCCTGGTCGCTCCGAGAAAGCTATCCAGCACGTTTGGGGTGATATTAAGAAGACCGCTGCTGAGTCTATTGCACATGCTGAGGAGTGTACGTTTATCTTTTTATGACTCCAGAAACGTATTTAAGTCACTGACAACGGGATTTAGTTAAGGAAGACGGTGATGGCAATGGCAATGGCAAAAAGGGTAATAACGCCGCCGAGGAAGCTGGAGAAGGTATATATTCATGTAATCTTTGCAATACATCTCACCAAACTAACACACGACTGTTCAGGCGCCATTCAGAAGAAACCGAAGGTCGCTAGGAAGGCTGCTGCCAAAGCTAAAGCCAGGGAGGCTAAGGATGATGCTGAATAAAAGCTTGTTGTCGATGATCATTTTGATATTGATGCGTAATTGGTGTTGAACTTGGAAAGGGTTCTTGTTATTCAAGGCAAATGGGGGGCTTTTAAGGCTCTGGGAGTCAATTTACTACGGAACATGGGAGTTATTTCTAGCTTTTTTCATCAATTAGTTGAATTATCCCACAAATATTTCAGCAGAATGAAAGAAAGTTACTTCCTTTGCATTTATTTGAATCACATGTACGTGACTTGACTTTAAGAAGTATTTCTTTCATCCAGTATATATCTAATGTGTATGGTGAGCTTGATAGCATGAAAGTCTCGACTATTACTGCGAGGATATATGTCAGGTAATGTCAACATGGAATTAGATCTTGATATAGTCTCGTCAAATATCTAGAGGGAATCTTAACTTTGAATAATCCATTTGAGTTTTTTGAGGATTATATTAAATTAAAAATCACCTGGTATTAGGCTTCAAGAAATCACCCCCTCATCCTTGATGAAGATATATCAGATAATACCTATTAATCTGAGGTTTGTTGACCTTGAGAGGCTTTAGTTTTATTCTCGAAGTATTTGAATTAGGCAGTATTTATTCCGTCTTCTTTTTGAGATAGAAAGCTTTCTTATATGTAAGTCTAGTACCCTACTTTCCGGCCACCCCCAATTCCGCCCACCCTTTTACATCAAAAAATGATGAAAACTAACCTTTATAATTTTTTAATTTAGGAATATAATTTAATAAAATTTCAATTACAGATTTATTATAATAAATTCTGAAAATTTCAGATTTTTCACCATTTTATTGATCGAGATCTTGAAAAATAAAAATTTTTCGATTTTCAATTTATATAGGATTTATTCACAAATTTAAAAAATTATTATAATTTGAAATAACTTTTCAACAAAAATTACTAAAAATTACTAAAAATATTTTTGGAAATCTTTAATCAAAATCTTTTATAATTAATTAGTATTTGAATTTTAAATGATATCAAAAAACTTTTATTAACATTTTTAGATTTTATAAAAATTAAAAATTATAATATTTTAATTATAAGAATTTTTATAAACATTGTTTTTAATTAATTTAATTTATTTGATAAATTTTGTTTTAAAAATCCTAAAATAATTTATAAACTATTTTTAATTATTTTTGTTGAAACGTTATTGAAGATTTTATTAATTTTATAAATTTATATAAAAGTTATACAAATCAAGAATTCGAAAATTTAATATTTTAAATCTTAACAAAATCAATTATATAATAAATCTAAAATTATCAGAATCTACTAATAATTATATAATAAATCTATAATCCAAATTTAATTAAATTATATTAATTTATTATAAAGTTATTAATAGATAAAAACAATGATTTTTGGTTTAAAAAGGTGGTCCAAAAGTAGAGTATTAGACTTATATATACGAGCCAGAAACATCCTTAGTTGTAGATGAGTCACACTAGACCATAATAAACAACTTCATGCATATTTACGATGATGTTAGACCTGCCTCGTCGCCAAGTCTTGCCCATGTTAAGAATTCGCGGTCGGCTGGTCATGCAACGAACAGAAGTAATCTTTTGACTTAGGGGCCTGGAAAAGGAATTGAGGAATGAAAAAGCTGGCGAGAAACTTTCGATACCTTCTTGTAGAAGGTCGGAGATATTAATACGTTAAAAGAAACTATTCAGAGAAATGAGATATTATTTTAATATATTAAGTTAGCTTTTAGTAGTTGTCCGAAAGAGTATCGAGGCTGTTCCGAGGAATAGGACCAAAGGGGTTTTCCCGAATCGAAGTTATTTCCTTATCAACAAAAGATCTGGTTCTTATTGGAATAAGAAGCTTGATCAAGTCCAATTCATAGCTAAGAGCAAAATATGAATTATGAATTAGAGTGGCTGAAAGAGTGCTTCCTATCTGTATATTTTGCGGACTAAGATTAAATCTGGTTGCAGACGGCGATACAGCAGTGGTTAGCCATTATTTGGGTTGGATTTCAAGGAAATGGAGCTTGTATTCTCCAAGAAAATTGACAAGATATTGAAGATTTAGGATACGAAAGCAACACAACGGTGGTTAGCCGTTCGTTTCAGAGTTGAAGATTTCAGAGTTCAGGAATTCAAAGGAATAGAGCTTGTGCTCTCCTTGGCAGTTAATAAGATAATGAGGATTTGAGATACAAAAAGGCGATACAATGGCGTATAGTCATTCATTTCAAAGTTCATGATATAAAGAATGGAGGAGTAGGTCTTAGGTTTCAGAAAAAGCCAGTTGTGAATTCTGTCCTCTTTCAATTTACAGAATGTATAGAATCATCAAAATCAACGAGGACGTCAATTCCGACGAAGCATCATTTCTCTACCGAAATCGAATCGAAACGATTCAAAAGCAAGAAAAGCCTATTTAGCGAAATACTCTTTATTGAGATGCCCCTTACCAGTACCAGATCGGAGTAGATTTGGAGCTGGGGAGCCTAATTGCCGAACCCGAATCGAGGGTGGGTGGCAGTAGCGGGAGAAAAAGGGACTTTGAGAGTTTGAAGAGTTCTCAATAGGAGTATAGTTAGGATTCTTGGTGTTCTTGTACTGTAGTATAGCCAGACGGCACTCTTCAAAGACTAGCCCAAGTACAATCAAAAATAACTACCCACAGAATCTCTTTTGTACTGGCTGTATTATTGACTGTACCCTCCCAACTACTGTCGTATAAACTCACTTACACCAAAACCTATCTCAAGGTTATTTCTTATTCCCTTTTCTTGATATTTTTAATTCACTTTGCATCAGCCCTAGAAAGGCTAGAGATTGGAATAGATTAAGTGTACTGGCGCAAGTGAGTTTGTACCGTATTGACTGCACCATCCCAACTACTACTGTATAAACTCACTTACACCAGAGCACAGTAAATCTATTTCAAATAAGATTATTTCTTATTTCCTATTCTTGATCAATTGAAACGGATATTTTTTAATCTACTTTGTGTCGACCCCGGAAAGCTACGCATTAAAATAGGCTTAGTGTGTTCTGCCGTAAGCGAGTTTATACGACTATTCCAATTTCCACCTATGATAAATGACCGTGTAGTGAGCGAAGCAGAATAGTGTTCGTCAAGGTGAGAGGTAACTTAGTACAAGCCTATTGTCCAGAGTAGATCCACCCCCTCCACGAGGACCCATACCTGTCACTCCTCTTTACGCTAGTAGTTCACAAGTTCATTTCAATGCCAATTCCTGGCTCGGATTTTGCCCATTTTGCCAAGAGAAACTAATGCAGCTTGCTTATGGTCTTGGCGTGGACTAACTAACATCTCTTTAACTTCCGCATGAACTTAAGCTTAAGGTTCGCAGTCTTGGCATCCTTGACTGGATAAATATCGGATGAATTTCTGGCTTGATATTCTGGATGATAATGATTGAGCATCTTGTTACTCAAATGCACTACCTAGGTAATTGACCAGGCCAAAAAAATATCTAACCACAACAATCTTGTCAACTTCAAACGAAGCCTGATATTCATCTAAGCCAAATCGAACCGAAGTCAAGACCACGAGTTTAGTTTATGCGGTATCTGACTTTCTCCTCCGTATAGCAAACATAATCGTAGGCTAAATCTGTCCCCATCCTTTTTGCTCGACCCCCCACCCACTTCACTTTGAAATCGTCCTATTTCTGCAACATGACGATATTCAAACCCCTGATACACATATTCTCTTTGTGCCGGAGCTTATTCGGTGACTCTAAGGTCGCCTTTCCGATCTGGTAATTTCTACATATTTGTATGTCCATCATGTCCCTTTTTCCGTGGAGCTGACATCAACCATACTCGTGCTGCCAGAAAGTATAAACCTCCGAACGCTAAATCAATGTTAAGAAAGAAAGTGAAACCTGAAGCAGTGTGACCAATAAGAACAATTGTTCCCTAACGTTCGAAGTTTTAAACTTTCTGGCAGCACGAGTTTAACATCGCTTGCCAGGATCGATCACCTCGCTGCAACGGTCATTAGTACCGGCAGGTAGGCTTCCTAGCATTACACTGCCACTCCCATGATGTTCAATGTCGATGGTCTCTTGTTAATTTGGTTATCATGCCATGGCTTGGCCAAGAACAACATCACTTGCCAAGATCGATCACTCTCTCATTGAAACGATAAGAATAGAAAAAACTGGTCATTGCCTGCACATGCATTACACTGCCACTTCCATTAGGTGCCGAAAGGATCTCCTGTTGATTTGATTACAATGTCAATGGCTTGGCCAGGAACAGCCACCGCATGAGCTATAAGACTAGCAACATGTCGCGCACCAGAGAAAATTTACCTTCATCAACCATTCACTCCCGCTTTCTCAATACCAGATTCTACTACGAGTCACTTATAGCAACACTGTGAACATGGTCGGACGCAATATGGCCGCACTCGGCGTCACTATGATTGTTAGTGCCATGACAGCCACAGCACAGAACATGTCTTTCGGAGCCGACAACTTCTACGTTAGCAGTATTGTCACAATGCAACCAATTTTCTTCCCCAACCAGTTCAACATGACTATCGCTGGAAATCTCTTCATTCCTAACAACCTCAGTGGCAATGCGTCGGCCATCGTCGTCGGGCCTCCTTTCGGCGCAGTGAAGGAGCAGAGCGCGAATCTTTATGCTACAAAGTTGGCTGAGCAGGGTTTCGTCACGATTTCTATCGATCCTGCATACTGGGGCGCCAGTGACGGTGTGCCGCGACAAGCAGTGTTGCCAGACATGTATGCAGAGTCTTTCAGTGCAGCAGTGGACTATCTGACTTTGCAAAATTTCGTCGATCGCGAGCGGATCGGTGCTCTTGGAATTTGCGGCAGCGGTTCATGGGTGATCAGTGCCGCAAAGATGGATACTCGTATCAAGGCTGTCGCGACTGTAAGCATGTATGATATGGGCGCAGCTTATCGCGACGGGATGCGAAATTCGATCAGTTTCCAGCAACAGCAGGCCACGATTGCCATGGGAGCTGCCCAACGACAAGTTGAAGTCGATGGCGGCGCGACTGCTTACACCGGAGGCACCCCCCAAAGACTCACAGAAAACTCCACTGCAATCGATCGAGAATTCTTCGACTTCTACCGCACTTCACGTGGCGAGTTCACGCCAGCAAGCTCGTTGCCCACACTCACCACCTACCCAACGATGTCGTCTGCCTCCAGATTGAACAATTACTGGCCACTGAGTGGAATGAATATTATATCGCCGCGTCCAGTCATGTTCGTCGCAGGCACCCAGGCACACTCGCGCGAGTTCGCCGAGGATGCTTACTACCTTTCAGGTTATCCTAAGGAGTTGGTCTGGGTCGAAGGCGCTGGACATGTTGACCTGTACGACCGAACAGAGCTCATCCCATTCGGAAAGTTCACCACCTTCTTTCGTAGCAGCCTCAGCGCTCCAGTTGCCAGTAACGTCACTATCAGCGCCCGACGTCGTTGAAACCAACAGTCTATCTCGATTCTCGATCCTGAATGATTATATTATCCCCTGATTGAATAGCTATAAGTCCATTAAATCTGAATAAAAAATATTGAGTATTTAAATTTAAATTTATATTGAATTTCAAAATGATTAAATTTTGATAAGTTTTGGTGAGCAAATCCATCACGTTCCGATACCCGCTTGAGGAATTGTTCAAACACACATGCTCCCTTGTGGATCGCTGTGTGCCGCGTGCCACGTGCTGCATCCTCCCCTCCCCACAGCGACTTTGTTCCTATGATATGTTTGGAATACTATATTGATTGGACATCTTGGATGGTATAATCAGCCATGATGACTGATGGTTAATCTGTGCATTTTGCCGGCATCTAATGCGCCTAGGGTTGATCACCTAGAGGTTGAGCATGCCGTGGGACAAATTCCCGACTATGTAAAATGTTTGTCTAACTCACAGAATAGACTCCATCCCTCCTGTTCTCCAACATCTTGAAGAAAACAGTCTATGGAGCGAGTGGAAAACTGCTTGATTCTCTAGACGAATCCGGGAATGGTTTCACAACTTTATTTAGACACATACATAGGGCCAATTAAAATCAAGAACAGTCCTGAGAACAATAAATGCTTGGCAACAACACGTGATTGATGACGAGAATTACAGAGTTTATAACATCGGGTGTTTTCATATTCTGATGCTGCACTTCAGTACCTTACTTGTTTTAACATCGAGATCTTGGTTCTGAAAAGTATAGTAATTGTTATATCTGATTTCATAATATATATTCAAAAAAATAATTTTGATTATCTTATTAAAAATATCTATTTGTTATATTTTAAATTATTTACTTTTAATTAAATAATAAAAATTAATATTATATTTCAATTGTAAATAAATAAATACAATAAATAAAAATATTATAATTTTAAAAAGTTTATTAAGTTTGAAGTTATATTAATCAAGTTGAAAACAGATGAATTCAAATAAAGTTTATCAAATCGGGTGTATATTTAGATACTACCGAATTCGGTAAAGTGGCAGTCACTACCAGCCTCGCTGTACAGCCTCACGAAGATTTTAGAAGGAGAAAAGAAAACAATGTTACAATACCTAATGCGATAACCTAAGTACCACCATTACCATCAGTATCATATCACATCACACACGCTACGTACACATACTCCTTCTTCCTCACATCCTACGGCGCATACAGCATTCCGTTCTGTATCAACTCACCCGCCATTGGACGCTTTCTCCCTCCTTGTAACAATACTTCCTCTTCCCTCCAGTCTATCTTTTGGCCTTGTCTTGTCCCTCCTTCAATCCCGCTCTTTAGTCCTAGTACAACAACACCAACGTTGAAATAACTCAAACATCCTTCTAGTCTTTTCGCATTCATCCACAATTTATTACGGTCAATTTCGAGGTCATTCACCTATCAGAATATTCTGAATGTTTGATGAATAGATATTTGCATTCGCAATTGAGACACGGCTTTACCCGTCTTGTTGCACATAAATCCTTTAGTTGTACAAGAAGCCTTGCGACGTCGAACAGTTTGATTCGACAATCGCTCCTGCAGGATACTCGGAATTCTCCATTATCATTTACATCTGCGGTTTTAACCACAGATATCCGCTCATTCAGTACATCTCATTGTCGAAGGAAAGGCCAATTAAACAAAATGGTCGGTACCAATGGCGTTGCAACGCGTGCGAAGAGAAAGTCACATCCAACAGTACCGGAAAGACCTCAAAAGCAACTTCGGGCTTTGAACGGAAAAGAGTCAACAGGTGTTAATACCCCGGAACTCGACCTGATTTCGGACGATGAGTACGATCTCGATGGACCCCAGTTAGTACCCGGCTTAGCAGCAGATACAGCGGAATGGCAGGCTGCAATCGAGAAGGTGGTCCGGAATGTTGTGTCAATCCGATTCTGTCAGACATGTTCCTTTGATACGGATCCTGCGTTGACCAGCGAAGCTACTGGTTTTGTGGTAGATGCAGAGAGAGGGTTTGTTTTCTCTGCTCCAGCTCAATCAAATCCTCTAATGGATATTCAGCTTGCCTTTGAACTTTATTAATAGTTTTGCAGATACATTTTGACCAATCGACATGTTGTTGGATCAGGGCCTTTCTGGGGATATTGTGTCTTCGATAATCACGAAGAAGTTGATGCCTACCCAGTTTACCGCGATCCCGTTCACGATTTTGGTATATTACGATTCGACCCTAAAGCGATTAAATACATGCCTGTTACCGCTCTGGGCTTACGACCGGATCTCGCCAAGGTAGGGTCGGAGATTAGAGTTGTTGGTAATGATGCCGGAGAGAAACTTAGTATTTTATCTGGAGTCATTAGCAGACTAGACAGAAATGCTCCTGAATACGGGGATGGATACTGCGACTTCAATACCAATTACATACAAGCAGCTGCAGCGGCAAGTGGCGGTAGTTCAGGAAGTCCCGTCGTCAATGTAGGCTGAATACCCGTATCTCCCAAAATTTTAAAACCCTCGAAATTGACATGCCGCTAGATTGATGGATATGCCGTCGCCCTACAAGCAGGTGGCAGAAGTGATGGCGCTGCCACCGATTATTTCTTACCTCTCGATCGACCTTTAAGAGCTCTTCAGTGCATTCAACAGGGAAAACCAATTACCCGTGGAACAATTCAATGCCAATGGTTGATCAAGCCTTTTGATGAATGTCGGAGGCTTGGATTAACACCGGACTGGGAGGATGTTGTACGAACAGGGTTCCCTAAAGAGACCGGTATGCTCGTTGCAGAAATTGTTCTTTCCGAAGGGCCATCACATAAATTGATTGAAGAGGGAGATCTTTTACTAAAGGTCAACGGTGAACTACTGACACAGTTCATCCGCTTAGATGATATCCTAGACTCCAGTGTTGGCCAGGCGGTAAGCTTCCTTATCCAGCGTGGTGGAGAAGATATTGAGGTTGCGGTTGATGTTGGCGATCTTCATTCAATTACCCCGGATCGTTTTGTATCGGTCGCAGGAGGTAGCTTCCACGATTTGTCGTATCAACAAGCGCGTCTATATGGGGTTGCTTGCAAAGGCGTTTTCATGTGTGAAGCCAGTGGATCTTTCCGATTCGAAGGCACTGATAATGGCTGGATCATTCAGACCATCGATCATAAAAAGACACCTGATCTGGAAAGCTTCATTGAAGTCATGAAGAGAATTCCGGACCGAGAAAGGGTTGTAGTAACATACAAACATCTTCGAGATCTTCACACTCTTAATACCGGCATTCTCCAGGTTGACCGCCATTGGTCAAGCAAGATGAGATTAGCTGTCAGAAATGATATTAGCGGTCTCTGGGATTTCACAGATTTGGCCGACGCTCTCCCACCTACACCCCCTGTAGCTAGGTCTGCAAAGTTCATACAACTCGAAAATTCGCAGCATCCAGCAGCAGCGGATATCGTTCGGAGCTTCGTTCGAGTCCTATGTCACATGCCTGTCAAACTAGACGGTTATCCTCGGAACCGCAAGTGGGGTATGGGTGTTGTCATTGATGCCGAGAAAGGATTGGTTGTCATCTCTAGAGCAGTTGTTCCATATGATCTATGTGATATTTCAATCACGATCGCCGATTCCATCATTGTGGAAGGAAAAGTGGTGTTTTTGCACCCTCTACAAAATTATGCTATTATCAAATACGACCCTTCGCTGGTTCTTGCCCCAGTACAAAGCGCGAAATTGAGCAATAAGCAACCCTCTCAAGGAGCTTCAACATACTTTGTTGGTTTTAATACGAATATGCGACTCGTCGCTGCTAAAACTACCATCACTGAAATCACTGCTGTTGCTATTCCTGCAAATGCTGCGTCACCAAGATATCGCGCCATCAACATCGATGCTATCACTGTTGACACAAGCCTGAGTGGCCAATGTGGAAGTGGTGTGCTCATTGGTGAGGATGGCGTCGTCCAAGCTTTGTGGCTGACTTATTTGGGAGAAAGATCTCAATCCAACTCAAAAGATGTCGAATATTATCTTGGTCTTGCCACTCCTACCCTTTTACCCGTCATCAAAAAAATACAAAATGACGAGAAGCCTAAGCTGCGCATGTTGAGCGTCGAGTTCAACACCATCCAAATGGCTCAAGCTCGTGTCATGGGTGTATCTGAAGAATGGATTCACAAAGTTGCTGAAGATAATTTATCTCGCCATCAACTTTTCATGGTCCGAAAGCGCACTTTTGAGCGAAATAGTGAGTCAGGTGCTCTTCTTGAAGGAGATATTATCCTTTCTCTAAATGGTAAAATCATTACTCGTGTAAATGAACTTGATGTCATGTACGATCATGAGGTTCTTGATGCAGTCATTGTCCGCGATTGCAAGGAGATGAGCATTAAGCTTGATACTGTTTCAGCAGATGATCTCGAGACCGACCGAGCTATCTCTTTCTGTGGTGCTATTCTACATCGCCCTCATCATGCTGTGCGCCAACAAATTTCCAAACTTCATAGTGAGGTCTATGTTGCTGCGAGAACAAGAGGATCTCCATCATACCAATACAATCTGGCACCAACCAACTTTGTGACACATGTCAATGGGAAACCAACACCGGATTTAGAATCGTTCTTGGAGGTGGTCATTAAGATACCTGACAACACATGTAGGATCCCCTTTCCTTGTTTATATCACGTATTTGCTAATACTGCTCGATAGATTTCCGCATCAAGGTAGTAACCTTTGATAATGTTCCATGGGTCATCACAATGAAGAAGAACGATCACTACTTTCCAACAACAGAGTGGATTAAAGATCCCACTGAAAAAAGTGGTTGGAAACGAATTACCTACGAAATGGGCAATGCCGTGGAGGGTGAAGGTAAAGAAGGCATTCGTAGTGTAATTGGAGACGATGTCGGAGATTTTGGTGATGCGGGAGGGATTGATGAGCCTATGTCTTTCAAGTCATTGTTCTGAATACTGCATACATGATGCGAATTTGCATAGATGAGGCATCGAGGCATGGTGCCATTGTGTATTTTATAGCGGTCTACCGGCATTTTCATGGATGGATAGTTAATCCCCAGTGAGCGAACGCATATAGCATTGTTATGCGACAGTCAGTTGCTGCGACGCTTAATTATAGTTATAGTAGGTAGGGCCGAGAGTTGCGTCTTCCCATGGATCTAGTCTAGTTAACAGACCTGACTCTAAGGCATTTTTTGATGGCGGCCGATGATACCAAACCGATTGATGACAGGAGAGGATGGATACTATCAATCATTGTCAATCATGTATATGTGATATACCTCTTGTGTGTAGAATGATACGATATTAGATTCGTTTTATGTTTTGCATAGTCTTGCTTCTATTACGGCTATTTATAATCATAGTGCAGCTGATATAAAAATTCTCTCGTGATGAAATACCAATTTTGTCTACTGGAACCATCACTTCCAACTTCCAGCATTTGAATGCAATTTCTCACCTCACGATTTCTATTGTTCCTAACATTAGGAGGAAATGGAATACCTGATGGGTGTTTTCATTCTTCACTATATCCCCATTCAGAAAATACGAATATAACTATTTAGTTATGAATGTCTAGTTCTCATCCTCTCGGATGCCTTTTTCTTGTGGGCCCGTTACCCCTTCGCTTAAAGAGATCCCTGCACATTTAACATTTGTGATATTGAAATTTTATCATATTGTGTCAGCAACGTCATCAAACAAAAACATTGTGAGTCTACAAATATTTTAGATCTCCATTGTTTAGTTTCACCTTTGCTGAATTCTTTGCTACGTGGTAGATTATTCTGTTCACACACCCGGAGCACAGGTCTACGGCATTTGAGGAGCTGATTTCTAAGCGGTATTGCTTTTTTTTTTTTCGGGTTTGATTCTGTATTGCATTGCGAGCTAGTTTACTATTTCTATTATATAATGTACTCTTCAAGTCCTGGTGAGTTTCCCCACTAGGTATACCGTCGGATGTATCTTAGGCGGGTGTACTTTTCACGTATCCCCTTTCTCTAACATATACCAAGTCACCGATTTTCTCAATTTTCGGGTTTTAGCCCACTCATTTTTTGCTCTTGTTTCAGAACTAGAAGGTCCATATTTGAACTTTTTGATGAGCTTCGGGATGATTCACTTTCTTGTTTTTGCTTTAGGTCCACAAGCTTAAATTTATCTTGTTCGGTGAGCTTTGATAGGAGTTTTGTCAGGTGCCCTGACGAGGCTGTTAGTCTTGCTTCGGTGGATATTAGATGTGTCTGAGAGGATAGATGGTGTCTCTTCGTCACCTGGATATCTTTATCTATGTATTTCGAGCATGAGAAAATTACAATAGCCTACTTCTAGAAGATAGTTATACTTCTCCTCTTGGTACTGTGGAAACCGAAATAGTAGACCTTCGAATGTTGGACCCATCTCTGTTTTATTATTAGCACTACTACTAAAACAATCACACTGTAACTTCCCAAAGAGTCATGTTCTTCTTCCGTATGTGCGCAACTTGACAAGGTATAAAATCATCATCTCTTTTTCTGCCATAGTCCAGTCATGGAAGTAGTATGTCGTGATTCCTATTGTGAGAAAGTCAGGATTCCGTGCTGTTTCTGTTAAGGGAATCTTAGTTGTTTTATCATGTGATCCCCAGTAGCTAGTTATAAGGAGAGGCCTTTACTCTCCCCTCGAAAAGAAACCAACTCTTCTCCTACATACTTTTCCAGAACATATTATTATAATCCCAAAACCCACTGTGAAACCTATTTTATCTTCAAGTGATATATTTCGATGTAGTCTAATCAGCTTTCTATTCTTAATTACCCCCCTTCACAACGTGCTATCGGGACGCACGTATCTCGACCTCTTACTTTTACACTGTATTGTTTATTAATAATATAAATTGTCTTTTTTGATACACAAATTATATTCTAGAAGCATTTTTTTATATTCCTATTATTCTATATCTTTAAGAAGTATACATCATATACCGCACATTCAATAAATCTTATATTCTTTATAATCACTAATCTCATCTTCAATCTTTTTTTCCTTTAATACAAAATCCTATTGACATTTTAATTTTAATACTTCTCTTTTAATCCTTTAAAGATTCTCTTTAAATTTTTCAATGTTTTTAAATATAACAATCTCAATCATTATATATATGTATCTCTCAGTTTAGATTTTTTTTTTCTTTATAAAATTTTTTTTATTTATTTTTATTTTTTTTTCTTTATTTTTTTTCATTTTTATTCATTTTTATTCATTTTCATTCATTTTGATTTATTATATCAATAAACTTCCAGCCAACTTTTCTTATCATAAATAAATATTTAACAACTATCCAAAGAATATAAAATATCCAACATCTCAATATCTAATATAATACAATAATACTAAATTTTTTAAATTTTTTCACTTTTCAATAAAAAAAGAATTAAAATATAAAATAATAAAATTTCTATTGGATAATAAATATTTTAAAATTTCCATTAGACAGACATATTACTAAATATACCAAAAAGAGAGTAAAGGAATAATAAAACCAATAAATACAACAAAGAAAAAAAAACCCCCCTTATTATAAAAAGACATTTATTAATCCTCAAATATATTTATATAAAATCAAAACTTCCAAGATGTTGTCAATATTACTGAGATAAGATAAGATAAGATAAGATGAGATAAGATGAGCGGAAAAATCATCGGCATCTGTAAGATCTTACCCTACCTATCCTACCTATAATACTATACTTTTCTCCACCTGCTCTCCATTCACCCAACTGCAAACCCGATCTCTCGGCTCTGAAATAGTGCATGTATATGACTAACTACATGGATATCATGTGATATTACTCTTTCCCGCGGCAAAACCCCGCGGCTTTAAATTAATTGAACTTTATGCTGAGAGTGTCATTGTTTACAATATGTAGATAGTTGTATAATAGATATTTACATAGTATATCTATAGTTACACAATATAACAATTTCTGTACCGTCTCCGCATATAGAATAATAGTCTGTGTATAATCTCCCGTACATAGTACGATATTAAACATACATCAAACATACATACACACCCCACGTAATCTCCGCTTTTTTTCTATAAAAAAAATCTCTTCATCCACTTTCTCTTTTAATCCTTGAAATCCATGTATTCCAATGCCCTGTCTAATAGGCCCAACGACCCCCAAAACACCCCCTTTTAATTATAATTAGGCGAAGCGTAATTCCACTCGGCATGTTGTGATTTCAATAGATCGCAAATATCGGACCAACGAGGCTCTCCTTGCATATCTGCTGGCAAGAATCTCTCATAATTCAGCATGGCTTGAGCATTCCTACCATCGATCATCACATTTTCAATTTTGATTCCGACTGCGTATCTAAGCGGATGATCAACACCAACAAACATCGTCCTCGTATACATTGTACGATTGCCCATCATAGACCTTCCATAGAAGGAACCCTTGATTGATTCGTATGATATGATAGACGTTTGGTCCACCTCAACGTTTATTTTGGCTGTGGATGGACCCCCTTCTACTGTGTTGACGAATTCCGATCTCGGAACGAATTGTGTTAAGTTGCCAGAGTGATAGCCTAGATTATGCGTTTTTTGATAGTATTCAAGATTTTGTCGTGTATCTGAGGAAGTATCCAATGAAAAATGAGCGATGGAATTTTCCAATAGTTCCCTCATAACACCCGTCACTAAGTTCTGACTTGGCTGAACTTCACCTAACTCGACATTGAGAATCTCAAAAAGTTCCCGATCTTCTTCTGGAATATTCTGTGCAACTCTTGACAAATTTGCTGGTGCTAGATTCGAGAGAGTGATATCATATCCATGCCTAGCAAATGTTGCGATCGATCGGGTTGGTTCCACGACTGGTTCGACGACTGGTTCGAAGACTGGTTGTATATCAGGAGTATTTTGGCCTCTTCTTCGCCCTGTGCTTGCTTCCTTGGCATTCTTCTTCCCCTTTCCTGGTGCCATCCTTCCAGTCTGTGGATTTTGAAGTTTCTTGGATGTAGCAGGTCCTGCGGCGGCAGGTAGAAGAGCTGGCGCTGGCATATTCCATGGAGGAGTCTGTATTTCCATAGCCTGTGGAGGAACCTGCGTTGGCATAGCACTTGGGAAGGCTAAAGTTGTAATTTTTAGCGGGAAATTCTTCGGATCTTCCCTTACGTGTGTATTCAAATCAACACTTTGTGGAGGCTTCTCGACATCCTGCTCGTTATTCGACTGGGCCATCTGTATTCCAAAATTTGTCAATGTCAAAGTAGCTATTGGATTTTGAGGACCACTGACTGTTCCTCTTTCTGTATTCGAATATATCATTGAAGGCGGTTGTGCATAGTTCGGTGGCATTGCATGCTGTCGGCCTGGTTCAAACTCATTCGAGCTATTGACTGGCTGAACTGGTGGATATCCATGTGCATGTGTTGGAGCGATGTTACCAGTGGTATCTTGTCGTTGGCTGAGACGGTCAGTCATTCCTTGAGGCCGTCCTCTAAGCTGATGTTGGTTCGTGCCGTTCGCATCTCTGCCGATCATCCCCCCATGTTGGTTACTTTGGTGGCTAGTAAAGCCTCCTGCACCTCTGCCAACCATTCCTCCACGTTGGTTAGTCTGATTGTTAATGAAGCGTCCTGCATATTCGACAGCCGTTCCTTGGTGTTGTTCGGCAATATCGCTGATGTTGTTTCTTGCATGATTATAGCGCTTGCATGGGTGGACGGAGTTTATCAGCATCTGAAATTGCTGTTGCTGAGTATGACTGCTGCCCATATATTCTGCATCTCTGCGAGCCATTTGTTGATACCGTTGGTCAACATCGTTCATGTTGTTTCCTGCATAGCTGTTATAGGCTTGAGGTTGCTGTTGGAAAGGATGGACAGGCGCTGCTTGTATGTATTGCGGTTGGACATGATGGCCAGAGATTGCTTGAGTATGTTGTTGCGGTGCATGATGGACAGCCGTTGCTTGAGTTTGTTTTTGCCGGGCATGATGCATATACATTTCATGAGCGCGGAGTTGTCTCATGTTACATGCATCTATTCCATAACCTTTGTTGATCAATTGCTGATTTTGCTGGTCATAATTGTTCATGTTGTTGTCTGCAAGTTGGCCATGATGGCCGAGTGTTCCATGGAACTGTTGTCGAAACTGATAATTGCCCATGTCTCCAGCAAATCTGCGAGGAGTTTCTTGAGTTGAGAATTCGGGTGCGTTGGATACCATGCCAAATGATGCATTTGCACTGTGTATTGGTCGTCGAGAAATCTCCATGATTTCCAACGAATTTATGGTAGTTCTGATTGATTGATAAAGGAATGTTTGAAATGTTGATAAAATGCATCAAAGGTAAAGTGAAGCAAAGCAGAGCAGAGCAGGGCAAATAAAATTCTGTTGGGTCTTTGATAAGGAAGGGACCTAAAACAGGTCTTGGAAAGCATTTCCATTTGATTACATGGCAACAATTTTCAATCTAGCATTAAAGACTACTCTGCTCCAGAAATGTCGACGCCTTTCCAAGAAACTCTTTCCCACGAAAAACTCATCAAGATCGATCAGCATTCACAACTTCACATTGCCAATTGCCACCTCACAGCACCAAAAGTCAGAAGAGACTAAGGACAACATAAAATAATCACCCATTGAGCACCAAGCCAAGATACTTGTTAAAAGTCATCATCACCAAACGCGATTTCACCCACCAGATCCAAGTTATATTTATTGACCTTACTAGATCACATGCCAAATATCTTTTTACCCTCCAATCGGAGAATTTATAATCCAGCAACGGTTTTACTGAACCTACGACGATCATAGGTAGATCAGATAACGGCCCGGTGGGCGGTCCGTGCAATATCGTAAATTCTGCTTGATCAAACATCAAGTTTGGAGGTGTATGATTGGAAGGATACAGATGTAGATGTAGAAAAAAATTGGGGAATTTTTCAATCTCCTTTACCCCTAGTTGCTGATTCTGTCAAGTAGGAATAAGCTTTTTTCTGATGGGATAAAGTAGCGTGGGGTATGTTTGAACTCAAGGCTGCAAAGAAGTGTAAGTACTTGATACTATAATTACAAGATTATTTTTCTAAAGTGTGTCATGTATGTATGTATGTATGCTCAACCCATCCAGCCATCCATCATTCATGCATAAAAAACATTCGAAAAATCCTACCATGAATTGACGCATCATACCTTCATTTCTTTGCCAAACTAGACATCAGCAAGCAAATGAATCCTGATATGTATGCCAATCCATCCTTATCCCAAGGGGTATCTGGAAAAGAACCAATCAAAGCCAAACAATCAATAAACCCAAAGAATCACAAAGATGAAACACCAGAACCAGAACCAGATCTTCCGAACCACATCACCAAATGATTCCATGCTGTTCCACCGATGCATCCATTCCATTTCATCTCCAGAAACCCCACCATCACTCCCTCATTCCATAAATATCCACCGTGATCTTTCTTAACTATCTCTCTAGAAAAATAATACTCACCGAATAACAAAAATGTCCGAGTAAACCATCACTGGACTAGTAATACTATCAAACAAGATCACACGAAATTTACTTCAATGTGTCTTCTTCCTTGGCCGTTCCCTATCTCTGCCGTCCGCTGTGTCGAAACGCTCTTTATTAATAGCAAATTCTTTCATAGCTTGATCATGACTTGCCACGGCCGCAACCCAGTGACTCATAACGGCTCCATCCTCTTTGAGACCACGTCTGTAAATATCCAAACCCTGAGGATTTTCCCACCGATTCGATCCTAGCCCATCGTTTTGGTTCTTGCGTGTAAGGAGATGAAGCAACATACGTTTGGCGAAGAAATCCCAGTCACCCATGTAGGCTGTAAATGAAGATAAATAGATACCTTGTGACAATGCTGTGTATGATTCATGGGAATATCTTGGGGCAGTGGGAGGCTTTGGTAAATTGAGGGAAGAAAGAAGGTCTTGAATGTCTAAATCATGGAATTCGACCCCTAAGCCTTCTGCATCGACTGGAGATTGAGATGAGGCTGCAGATCTCTTGAGTTGGTCGGTGTTAATCTTCAGTCCAGCATTAGCCATTAGTGGCGAAGTTTTTGTTGGGGAGGCTCGTGGCGGTGGGGCTTGTGGTGGTGGGGCTGGTGTCGCTGGGGGAGGAGAATCGACATCCATCGCATCTGGACTAGCCGGAGGTTTTGGAGCTTTCGTATTTCTGCCAGCAAAGAGTGGCTTATCATCTGAGCTATCATCTTCGCTAAACACAGCAGCAGAACTAACAGTAGGTTTGGGAATAGGCAATCTTAGCCTCCGAGACCCGACTCGTGGAGGAAGAGAAGGTTTAATAGGCGACGGGATTGTTGGAGGAGCGAATGTTTGAGGTTTGAATGTTTCTTCCCAATCCTTTGGAGAAAACCTGGTGCCACCGGGAGATTCGATTGTTGTATCCGAGTCCAATTTTCGCCCTGGGAAGGGTTTCGAATCAGCGGAGCGGCTTTTAACAGGAGAACGAGCTCTTGGTCGGCTTGCTGACTGAGCGCGGAAACGAGAGTGAAGTGGAATCTGAGTGGTTTTCCGCTCTGGTACAAAATAATCACCACCAGCTTCAAATTTCCCACGCCAATCCGCGGAGGAAAAGGTGGTATTAATTTTTGGTTGAGTAGGAGAGAATGTTTCATCATCTAATTTCATGGAAAAGCTGTTTTGAGAATTGATATTAGCATGTGCATTTAACTTATCCAATAACAAAGAATTCAAACGCGAATCGCCAGCTGAAAATGCAGAATGAGATTTAGTGACAGAAGCTGGTCTTTTGATGAAGTTACTTGTTTCGGCCGACGTTGCTTTGAACGAGTAAATGGCTTTGTCATTGTGGACCTGGCTGTCGGCACTCTTGACTGACTTCACATGACCATTTTGATGGAGATTCTGGGCCCGCTCCTTATTGGCTACCAATCGGTCGACGAGGTTGTGTTGAGCAGCCTCGAAAGTATTCAAGCTATGAGTGAATACGCCGCTCTTGCGACGCAAGTTGTCCTTCTGGCCTTGTTGAAAATCCTCCGAATAATGAGAACCTCCACTAGGAGGCGATGCAGCGTGATGCCCTCTTGAAGAAGTAGAAGATCCAGGATACTTTTCTCTGTATGCATCCTGCATGCTTTTGGAGTATGAAAGGGGCGGACGTAGAGGGGTTCCAGGAAATGATGCATGCTTGAGATGATGAAACGGCTCCTTGGGATCAGAAGCAGTGTACTTAGAAGATGTATCATACATTGAATCTTGGCGTTTTGGCTCTTCTTGGGCTGCAGGTCCATCTGAAAAGGGGTTAGCATGCGGAAGGTAGTTTGAGTTGGGATTGTTTCATCCTTTGCTGGAAGGTTTGGAGGAAATCACGCTTACTTTGTTTTGATGTTTCTGGTGGAGCAGTATCTGGCTGTCTTTGCTCTTGCGCCGAGGTAGGTTTCCTAGGTTTGGCAAAAACCCGCGGTCTCTGGATGTTGATCTCTGGGGCATTCCCGGAATCTGATGAATCGGGCGACGTTGCGAAAGCCTGCGCTGGTTTTGAAGTACTGTCCTTTGCAATGTTATTCTTTGGAATATGATTCCTCGGAATCTTATCCCTCGGAATATTATCTTTTGGGATGCTATCTTTTGGGATGCTATCTTTTGGGATGCTATCTTTTGGGATGCTATCTTTTGGGATGCTATCTTTTGGGATGCTATCTTTTGGGATGCTATCTTTTGGGATGCTATTTTTTGGGATGCTATCTTTTGGAATACTATCTTTTGGAATACTATCTTTTGGGAAACTATCCTTCGGAATACTGTCCCTGAGAAAACTGTCCTTGGAAAAACCATCCTTTGGAGTACTATCCTTGGGAGAACTACCCTTCGGAATGCTATCGCTGGGAAAATTATCCTTTGGAGTGCTAACTCTGGGAAAGCTATCTTTTGGAGTAGTATCCTTTGGGGTACTATTTGAACTTGGGGAGGTTAGGTCAGGATCAGATCCTGCCCTTGGGACTGGCTTTCTAGTTTTTGGTTCAGTAAAACTCTCTCGGCTACTCTTCGACCTGGCTAAATTGGCTGCGTCAAATGGATCGAACTTTTCTCCTCCAGCACTGGCGTATGGTGTACTGAGACGAGGCTCGTAAGATGGCTCTTCTTCAGCCCTGAATTCCCGTAATGGATCGCTTATCTTCGGCGATGGACGGGTATTATTATTGACAGGAGGAGCCGTAGCTGGAGTGTACGCTTTTTCTCGTTCTTGTTCAAACGACGGAGCGTCTCTTGATGGCGGGGGTGGTGGCATATTTCGATTGACGCGAGATGTAGAGTAATTTCCCTTTCCTGCCGATGGCTCATCGGCCCCTGGGTTGCTAGGCATGAATCCATTTCTTTTCGGTATAGGAGGTGCAGGATTACTTGGGGTTCGCGCATGGTATGATTCAGACCTGAAGTCGTCGAAGCTTGGCTTGTGTCTTGGAGGCGCAGTGTTCTTGAAGCTACTGCTTTCTTCTCGGTCATACTGATTCCTGGGCGCTGCTTTCGGTGTAGTCCATGTCGGTCCAGAACCAGTTCTATAACTGGCTGATGCCCTTTGGTTACCCTTCATGCTCTCCCATGCATTAAATGTACTCTTCCTTGCCTCAGGCCCCTCTTGTGCCGCCGCGCTGGCTGATTGTTTCGGGGTTTGGAAAGTCGAGTATCTTGCAGCACCGGCAGATTGCGGAGGGGGATTTCTATTAGGTCTATATGGTGGTGGTTTGGGTGGAGGAGCCCATTCAGAGCCATAGCTTGAATATGGATTGCCTTTCGTAGATCTAAAAGCTGAAGCTGATGTATAGCGAAATCTGGATCGAGCATCATCGTATCTCTGTCGCTCTAATGGATCTGTAAGAACTTCGTGTGCGGATTGAATGGCTTGGAACTTGGCAGTGATATCGGTTTCTTTCCCTAAATTTCTATCTGGATGATACACGAGAGCTGTCAAGAGAAAAGATTAGTTTTGGGGGCGGGGGGAAAAGTGGAGGAATTTGTACCAAGTTTTCTAAACTGCTTCTTGATCTCATTTATTGAGGCTCCTTGCTCGATCTCGAGATCAGCATAGTAATCCCGATCAAAATCTGCCTTCACCATATTGGAATGGTAGGCCAGACTAGGACGTTGGTGGTGAAGGGCAAAGTGTATTTCCAAAGGTTGCCTTAATCCGAAGCCGTAACCGCGAGCTGGATTGTTGGACCTGATGGCAGACAAGTATTTATTGATACACTGAATATTCCATTCGGCAAGTGATGTTGGAAATATGAGAAGACTTCTGAAGTTTTGGGGGTGGAATAGCGAAAGGAAGTTGGAAAGATCCTGTGTTGCCCCAGCTACCCTTTTTATTTAAATTGACAAGGAGCAAATCTCGAGTTAGGTGGGCTGTATCCTGTCTGTCTGTATAGCTGTAATCTGGCACAAATTAATTTGTAAAATCTTCAGCAGAAGTGATTTGATTTGATTTGGACTGGATTCCAGGTAAATATTGAAGTTGAGATCAAAGGAAAGCTTTTGGGTTTCTATCCGTTGGTGTGATACCTATTTTGAGGTATCTTGGAATTGTTTATGATAGATGGAGGGGCGGCTAATGGTGCTAACAGTGCTAACAATGCTAATAATCGCCGATGGATCCACTACCCCGAAAACAATTACAGATTATATTTGGAAGGGTTAACCGCTAACCAACAGTACCTCCTCATAGTTTCTTTCCAGCTCTAGGTACCCAGGTACCGATATATATTATGTATATGCACCTATATTCACTCTAACCCTGTATTTTTATTTTACTTCTATATACCTATATACCAAGTACCTACCTAAGTAGAGATCAAAACTATACAGTAGTATATACCCGCCTCAAATCTGAATACCCTCAACTACCTCTGCCATAAAAGTCGTCATCACTAAATACTGAATGAAGTGAATATCTTACTAACATTATGAATGATCATCAGATCAAGACAAACAAGACCCACAACCATGGTGAATCACACATACAAATCACCAGCGAAACATACAATCATTTGGCTTATTCGTATCCATTGTTTGTACTTATGTACGAGGGACTCCCACACCTGCGAAAACGATTGATTTTCGCCTCATTTGTTATTCCTTAAAACTCCTGTGAAAATTTAAAATCATACTCCATCGCCAATCCACAATAAGCCTGGTCATGACTCTAACATAACCAAGCAACAGAATTCCATCATCCAGAATTCGAATAATTCGGCAGCCATAATATCTTCTGCATAATTCACCTTGACGCGAAATATAAAAGCTCGATGCCCATTTGCCATGAAGGTTCTGAAGTAATAATTGAGACCATGGGCTCTCTTACTAATTCGACTCTCAAAATGAAGCATCATAACTCCATCCACCTTGTCTTCTCACACGATCTCTACCCTCCAAATCTTTGCGCACCTCCTCTTCGGTGAGGCGATCAGAGCCACTCCAGTTCGCACTAGACGTCCTAGCCCTAAATTTGTGGAATCGATCCTTGCTTTTATCGAACACCTCTTCCATGTTCAAGGCTTGAGGTCGCCCAAAAATCTTAGACGGATCAATGGATTCCTGAAGTGCCAATTGTTTGCGTATCTCGGGAGAATCCGTCCAGCCAAGACCTTGAAACTCCTTCTTTTCTTTTTCCTCGTCTTCGTCCTCTTCATCTTCGCTATCACTAGGTATTTCGGGGAGAACAATGTTTTCTCCATTCTCATATCGTGGCGAGGATTTTGCTGCCGATCTTGCTGCCTTTGCTGAGGCATGACTTGCAGTACGTGCTGGTGTTTTGTATGACTGTCCATTCGAGCTCGACGCAAATGGGATGGCTCCTTTGGAGACCTGAGTCATATCCATGGGGTTACCAATTTTGTTTTGGTGTTGTGACACGATAGTAGATCTTTGCAAATTAGCAGGCGGTGGAGCGTGGGCATATCCACTTGCAAACAATGACTTTGTGGGCATCTCCTATCTTGAGTTAGAATGGTAAATCTAATCGACGATTGATGTACGCTTACCTTTGGTCGAATACTAGATTGACGAATTGGGGGAGCAGTCATTTTAGGATGAGACTCCGTCAATTCATCTTCTTCATCGAGAAACTCGTTCGTCCTTTGGCGTTTACTGCGGGAATCACCATGATTTGAGGGCGCAGCCCGTTGCATTGTTGGACGAGCAGCTTCTTCGTTGTTGTCCTGCAAAGGTCTCTTTGGTGGTGCTTTTGCAGTGTTAATTCGGGTGCTTTTTGCTTGTCCGCCTAGATCATTTCTTTGTGGTGGAGCCGGTGGCATTGACTTATCATGCCATTGATCGGTATTTTGTTGAGGTCTGATAGCGGGAGGTGGAGCTCTCTTTTGCTTCGCCCTTTCAATGGCTCTTTTGTTAGCCTCACTCAGAGTTATCTCCTTTTGCTGTTCCCGTTGACGCTCTTGGTCACGTTTGATAGTGAGCTCATTTTGGCGTCTTTGCTCTTCCTTGCTAGCGGCTCGTTGACGTTCCATCTCTAACTTTGCGTCCCTTCGCTGTTGAGCAGCAAGTTCGTCCGCTTCCTTCTTTCTTGCCGCAGCTTCCAAAGCTTTATTGGCTTGCGCTTTGAAGCTATTAGTAGAGGACTTGCTCTGTATTGAGCTGTTGCTAGCTTTGTTGCGCAGGTGTCCAGATTGGGAGCTTTGTAATGACTGTTCTAAGGTCGCCGCAAGTGTTGTGTTAGATGGATGATACTGCTGACCACGTGAGGATCCAGTGTCAACCCGTATAACAGTTGCTGGTGCCTTAGCTTTCGGGGCATTGTCTTTTACCGGTTTTAACGGTCGCTTGGCCGGTGGTCGCCCGATCTGAGATTTCGGTCTTGGAATAGAAGGCGGCGGCATTGACGCTGGTGCATCGGTCATATCGACATCTCTACTGGAAGATGCTTTCAAAGATGAAGCTGCCGCCGTTGCCATAGCGTCTGCTTCCAATTGAGCCTTCGTTCTCCGTGGACTACTTCGAGGTGCCCTTGGCACGTCAACTTGGGTCGACTTAGCCAATTTCTCTTGCTCTTTCCGGGCAGTCACCTCCCTCTGAATGGCTGCCGCTCGCTCTTGCTCTTGATGATAAACACGTGCATCCTCCTTGACCTTCATGCGTGCCTTCTCCAATTGGTCATTCATCTTTTGCGCTTCTTTGGCCTCTCTAGCGGCCTCTTCTTTGCGTTTCTCTTCCTTTTCAGTAGATGCTCGAGTCCTTCGAATGGTAGCTTTGGAGGGACTTTGGAAACGATTGGGCGCTTGGTCATAACTATGCGTATCCATCATTTTCGGATACGAGACTTCTACGTCATTCGTCTCACTTTGAAGAACATCTTCGAAGGAAGGCACACTGTTTCGATTAAGCTTTGTGGCCGATGACGATAAAGTTTCGATTTTGGCTTCAGCACTCGCAGCTGCACTACTTACAAACAAGGTTTTTCCGGATTTGAGTATCGAAGAAAACTTGTTTTTAGCAACCTTCAAAGGGCTACCCCGGAGAGTCCTTGGAGGGGATTTTGGAGGGGTTGTCGAGTCCTCATCAATTGTACTAATGGGAAGATTTGGATTGGAGACCGATGTCAGTTTGTTAGGGCTCTGTGACTCAACTCCCCTCTTATAAGGTATGAATGAAGTCGAGATAGATTTGGTTAGACCCTGTACATTAGTTTCACGGACAGGCGATATTTGCCTTCCATCACCCCTTTTGGGAATCATGAATTCTGAGCCACTGATAGTCTCCTTGTCATGTATGTTCTCCATTACATCTGTGGTGTGAGTCTTGGCAATTGTTGGGCGAGGGCTGAAAATAGACTTCTCGTTCAGTGCTGTCGTTGGAGGCCCAATCCAGCTATCTTCGTCTTCCGGAAAGGCGCCTGGAGTAGCGAACGATTTGTTCTTTTGGTGTGAAGATGATTCTTCTTGCCCACGTTGTGGCGTTGGAGGTTGAACCGCTTGTGTTGACTGCCGAGAAGCAATGAAACCACCAACAAGCGACTTAGATGCAGGCCTAGTTGCAGGTTGCGACTGACCAAGCATGCTGATCTGGTCCTGAAGACGCTGCGTGGAAGTCTTATTATGAATGCGTGCTAGTAACGTTTCTGCCTCGGATTCTTCCCGTCCAGTCGGGCCGTGCATTTCATCAATTTCCATTTCGTCCTCATCTTTGTTTGCAAGGTCTTCTTTAACATTACCCAGACTCTTTCCACCCGTTGGTCGGCCATAATGACTAGTTCGTGTCTGCTCAAGATGACTCGTTCGCGACGTACGGTGCCCGAGACTCTTCTTGGACAAATCTCGAGCAGGCAGAGAAGCAAAATTCAAACTGCTCTTGCGAAAGATCGGGCGTATAGGACTTGATCCTTCGGAAGCAGATTGAGCGTCGGGAGCATCATCCATCTGCTCATCCTCACCCTGAGGCATCGGCGATGACTGTGGTTCTATCGAGGCTTCTTTCAATGGAGAATCTAGCTTTGCAGGAGATTTGGATGGAGATTTCTGCTGTGAACGCTTTTCCGGCGATTGGTAGAATGGGGTCCGATTCTGCGTTGGCGACTCGAGATTTGGATACTCAACATCTCCAATGAATTGGTCATGTTCTTCTTCTTTACCTTCTTCTTCAACTTGTTGATCTTCTTCTTCTTCTTCTTGTTCAACCTCAATAGTGGCCAATATTGGCGAGTCTTCTTGTGCAGGTTGAAACGAGTCCTCGATGACTCGCCTCTCTTCAGGCTCAGTGTCTGCAGTTGCACCCCGCGCGGAAGGTGACGCAGCCTCCTCGGACTTGATTTCCTTATTATCTGCGTCCTCAGTATTCTCTGCAGTATCTTTATCCGCGCTGGCATCCTCTGGGGTTGTAACAGGCCGGGGTGGGGTTGAGGTGAATGAAGCTGGTTCGGTGAGTTGAGTGTTAGGCTGAGTCGCCTCCTCAAACTGGCTTCCGTAATATCCAGAATCGAGCGCGTTATTAAAAGATTTGTGCTGGACACTACTATGCAAAGAACCAGAGCTAGATGGACGATGTGAAGGAGTAGGTTGCGAGGGAGAAGGTTGCGACTGAGCGGCTTCCTCTTGAGGTTCAGCTGGGGCGTCCTCTGCCACTCGAAATTTTGGAGGTGATCGCTCGTAATGGGCTTGTCGAAACGGGCTGGGAGCTCCTTGCGGTGTTGCTGAAAATACATCGGACAATGGCTGCTGGATGTTAGTGTGGATCTGTAGATAGATTTGATTGACATGCCGCGCGCACTTCCAATTGATTCAACTTCCTAGCCGTTCTAGGCGTCTTCCCACGTAACTTTCCAGGTGTTTTAAATATTTCGGCAACGTTTCTGGAAGGCAGAAGGTTAGCTCGTATCCTCTGTCGCAGGTTATTTACATACACCTGGTTCTTGTTGAAGATTTCCGCCATATGTTCATTCAACCATTCAATTTCATTCCTTGCAGCAAATGTGAATTCTTCCGCCTCCGTCTCCGCAAGCTGTAGCGCATTTGATCGCTCCTCTATTAACCATCCTTTCGACCCTACCTGTAATCGTTTGTTTGGTCGCATTGCCGCCATCCCTTCTGCTGTTCGAAACAGCGCGTCGTATTATAATGTGCTGAGTAGTTTGACGTGATTATTTACTCTCAAAATCATAAGATCATATCTTTGTAAGCAATTAGCATGAATTGGGAGTTGGGCGATTTGTGTTGCGGGGGTCATGAGAAAATGAACTGAGGTCCTAAAATTCATAAATCTGAGTGATGCTGTCGTATTGTTTTGGTTGCTCACACAAGCGCGTTCATCGTTCGTCCCGAGTTTCTCAATCACGTGACTAAATCTGCTCTTCCCCGGCTTTAGAATGGGAACACCAAATTACCAGCAACGGCCTCCCAAAATGTAATGATGATTGAATCGGGGATTGAAGTGGGTAGGCAGGGCAGTCACTAGCTCTTCTGTACCTCCTCCTTCTTCAACTTTGTCCACTTTCCTTTTACTCACTAAAGGATTCAAAGTCACCGTTCAGCTCGGGGAAGATAAACACTTTCAAATGGCTCAGAAACATCATGGCTTGCACGAGAATATCAAGAATCCCCAGATCATTCGGCCTAAGAGTGTACCAAAATGCATTTTTTAGAAGAGCCTTCACAGTTTCGACCTCACTAAGAGCCAATACTCTAATGGAAACAAGTGGTTTCTCTGACACACAATTGGAAGTTCGCGAAGCAATTGCCAAAATATGCTCAAAATATCCTGATGTAAGATTAATCCGGTCAGAAATGCCATGAGTATTCCCACTGATGGTATCAGGAATATTGGGCAAAACATGATGAATCTGGTGAATATCCACATGAATTACATGCAGATTTAGCAAAAGGTGGATGGATTGGCATTGCCCTTCCAGAAGAACTTGGAGGATCCGGCCTTGGTATCTCGGAGGCTACTATGATGTTGCATACGATTTCAGAAAGCGGTGCAGGTATGGCTGGTGCACAAAGCATACATGCAAGTATGTCTTACCCAAATTTGCTTTTGACTTTCACTCGATCGAAACTCTTTCATCGCATTGATTATGGGATACGGACCTCAAACTTTTCAGATTGATTCGCACTCTCAATGCAACAATAAAATATCAGATCTTTCTTTCCAGCAATCCAGTGCTAATTCATATAGATGTTTATGCCACTCAGCCTGTCGCAAAATTCGCCACTCCCTCCCAGCGTCAAAGTATGCTACCCAAGCTAATCGATGGTACCTGGCGAGCATGTTTTGGAGTCACCGAACCCAACACTGGTTTGGAGACTCTCAAGCTCAAAACTCGAGCTACGCGTGAAGGTGATATTTACAGGATAACCGGTCAGAAAATATGGATATCCTCGGCACAAGTTGCAACGAAGATGGTGCTATTGGCTAGAACTACTCCGATTGAAGAAGTGGCAAAGCCTTCCGAAGGCCTATCTCTTTTCTTCATAGATTTTGATCCTAAACAGCCAGGTCTCGAACTCAAGAAAATAAAAAAGATGGGAGGAAGTGCTATTGATGCAAACGAGGTTTTCTTCGACAATTACGCCGTTAGAAGCAACTCACTAATCGGCAAAGAAGGCCAAGGTTTCAAAATCGTACTTCATGGCATGAACGCTGAACGATGCCTCCTAGCAGGGGAAGCACTAGGTCTTGGGTATGCCGCCCTCTATCGAGCCTCACGGTATGCAAAGGAAAGAATCGTTTTTGGCCGACCTATAGGTATGAATCAAGGTATTCAACACCCGCTGGCGGATGCATACATGCACCTTGAAGCTGCGAAATTGGCAACTTATCATGCAGCAAGGCTGTATGATAGTTCAACGACAGATGAAACAATAACACAGGCAGCTGTTGGTGTTGCGTGCAATAGTGCAAAGTATTTAGCAGCCGAGGCAGCCTTTACTGCCTGTGAAAGAAGCGTGTTAAGCTTGGGAGGCATGGGCTATGCTCGAGAATATCATGTTGAGAGATACCTAAGGGAGTGTTTCGTTCCGAGGATCGCGCCAATTTCGAGGGAAATGATCATGAATTATGTTGGAGAGAAGGTTCTTGGCTTACCTAGGAGCTACTGAAATACACACACACACACACATATATATATACTCTCACGGAAATCACATAACCTCACTGAATTTAGGCTATCGTCTGATAATGGAGCTGAGAAGTATTCCAGACGTAGACGAGCTTTTCGCTAGATGTATGAGGAGCGTTATGACATGAATTTTACGTATAGACAACCTAGGTTCATTGTGCTGCGAAGCAATATACTTGTATACTTCCTCGTCAATTATGGCTTCATGGGCTCAAAGTAGCCAGAAAATCTCCTTTAACACCCCAAGTGTTGCACTGCAGATATAAACTAACTATTAGTAAAGAATTGACCGCAAAGCGTGAATCAAGTATCACGGATCAAACATTGAGCGTTGAAAGACTAGCAACAGAAGGAAAACGGCGAGTACATAGACCCTTGTCGATTTGATAACACACGGATTTGTCTCTGCCTTGCCACAACCTCTCACCCGAGCTTTCCATGTCCTTCACATATGCATCATGAATTCAGCCTGCTTTCACTTAACACCGTACATACCATCGTTGCACTCACAGGCAAGAACCTACACTAAACCTCTTTTGGAATAGAGTAGCCGCAGAACCATGCTTGCTATGGCGAATAATTCAAAACCAAGAAGCCATGCTCCTCCAACATTGAATTCCCGTTTACGTGTTGAAATAATACGTGGAAACCTTAAAATTCATGAAGAATTAAAGATTCCATAGATCAATGGATATGGGAATTGGGAATTGGCGCTGTTCCGATATGAGAGTTGAAAAGGCTTCGGAGTCTGAATATTCCGACCCGATGAGCCATTGCCGACCCGTTTCCAAAAGGAGGGTTTTAAGATGAGTTCTTCTTATCTGAGTTTACTCGTATGGACTAGACAGTAGTTTCATCATCTCAAAATCTTGGTCTGATTTTGGATTAGAACTATTGTTTTCACCGTACGTTCTCACCGTTCATTCTCACCGTTTTTTTCCACCGTTTTTCCCCCGATTTAACCGGCGTGCATCGGCGGTGCATTTGTGCGGGGTACATTAGTTGCTAAATTGAGTTCTTCACTTTCCATGATTCGGACGACGTTTATGTGAAGGGTCGAGTGATACTCCGAAATTACTGCGATGGGAATCCGGTTGTTTTCGGATGAATTGAAGGTGGCGGGAGATGTGTAGATATAAAGGCTGAGAAAGTTCTCGTCATGCATCAGCTATTCTACTTGGCTTGTATTGATATTTAGTTTTTGATTAAGAACAACACGCAAGATGAGGATTTCTACATATTCGGTCTCTTTGTTTGTGGGATATGGTGCAGCAACTGCTATACCCAATCCATCGGAAGCAGATTTGACATCACGAGCAAGTAAGAATGGCTGGATTCCGCAGTTCGAGAACTTGGTAGCTTTTGGAGATAGGTAAGACGACAGTGATCTACACAGCAAATATCCTCTACATTGTAGAGCTATCATTTGAGAAGAATGCTAACGTGAATTCAAAACAATAGCTATACAGACGAGTCTCGGCTGAGCTATTTCCAAAGTCATAATGGTTCCGCACCACCACCAGGGACACTTCTTCCCACAAGCAATTTAACTGCTGTTGGAGGTACCGTATGGGATAGACGGGTGTCCGAATATAGTGGGGCTAAGCTTTATGATTATGCTGTCGCCGGAGCGGTCTGCTCTAACAAATTGATGTACCGATACCTAGCCAGCATCGACGGGCCTTTCCCTGATGTTGTCTACGAAGTTGATGCTTTCGTCGCGGATGTTAACTACGTCAATTCATCCACAAATACCAACACTCTTTACACCAACCGCAAGTCGGATAACACAGTATACTCAATGTGGATCGGTACCAACGACCTGGGAAGAAACGCCTTCATTACAGACTCTTCTACAAACGGGACAACTATTCCAGACTATGTCGATTGCATTTTTGATAGATTTGATGAAATTTATCAAGCCGGAGCTAGGTATTTTGTGTTGATGAACAACGCACCATTGCAATTGACCCCATTGTATGGCATGCCAGATGCAGGAGGATTGAATGTTAGTTCTTACTGGCCCAACAAAGTAAGTACTTCAAGTCTTCCCATACAGCCTCTCAACTTACGCGAAATCTAGCCAAGCAACATATCTGAAATCAGCGGAAAAATGAAGGAATATACCAAATTAGCCAACAGTATATTTGACTATCGAGTACCATTCGAGTTAAAAATCCGCAAACGGTATCCAGGAGCATCAATCGCCATCTTCAATACCAATGCCTTGTTTACCGACATTTACAATAATCCAACACAGTACTTGCCGGCACCAGCCATTGTCGATGTATCATATATCCTCTGCGATGTTTCTGGATCCCCTTGTCCCCAAAAAACAGGAGACCGAGATGGCTACATGTGGTACGATGAATTGCACCCATCTCCAGGAACAAGTCAGGCTGTTGCGAAAGAGTTCTTGAATGTTGTCAAAGGAACATCAAAATATGCTACATACTGGTAATTAATAGCTATCGGTCTGTAGAATCGATCAATAAGAGTTAGTATTAATACTCAACCTTATTTTCAAAGAGGGCCGGCGGAGCGGAGGGGGAGCTCAGCGAAATACATTTCTATATTGAAAAAAACTTTCTTTAAAAAATTGAAATTAAGTTTTTAATTATTGTATATACTTTTAAATTTCAAAATATATAAATTATTTATAAAAGATTCAATATAATTTTTGAAAAGATTAGTTTTCATTGAAGAAAAGTACAAAAGTTCAAGCCCCACCCTCATCAAAAACAAGCCCGAATAATACAACAAGCAAAGTGATCATTCTCGGGAACCGAATGATTGCTTGTGTTACAATCACCGCCCTATACTTTTTGATGTGACCTCAACCCCTGCCGGGAAAAGTTGTATATTCCGTATCCGATGAAAGCGCCGCCAAATGTAAATGGTCTACTTGCATGGCTTGGATCAGTGAATGACGTTCCACTGTAAGCCATGAGTATATGAGAGCACATAACTTCAAGTAGGAGTAAATGTATCAATGATTGTGATTGTACCGATGCGTGCTATCCATGATTGCATACCTAGGTAGCTGGAGCACCTTGCTAGACGCGTCGATCTTAGGTAGATACAGAAGATGCAGATATGAGTGTACGGGATTCGATACATTCCCATTATTTTGAGATCAGAAAAACTCCCATCAATAGTCAGTCGGATGGAGCGACGACGATATCATAAGAATTGTCCTTAGGACTCATTCCCGTCAATCAGCATACAAGATGGATCCTGAAGGATTTGAACCATTTCAACTCTTCTCTATTGAAAAAATACATCATCTTTCGAATACTCTGTAGATAACTAGTGAACCTCATATCATGTCGTTGCATGAATAGTTTCCAGATATATACCTTGTCCGGACTGTTTTCTACCACTCGATATTATCAACTTCGGTTAAAATCCTTGCCAAATTTGAGCTCGGTTCTTGTTTGCGATGCATCCGAAGGCAAACGCGCATTAATTTCTCACCCAGAAACGACCCGCATCGTAATACTGAAAAAGAAAAGAGAGGACAGAAGGGAAAAAAGAGCTGAAGAGACCATCATCTACCTATCCCACATCCCCATAGCCCACCCATTTCAAACTTACCCCAGGAAAAAGTTCCGAAACGAGACCACCTTACGGGAATCAAAGACCCTTGGCATTGCCTTACGCACATTCCCGAACGAACGAAAGTTGATCTCTTAGCATTTCCCAGCTAAATCATTGCCGTGCGGCGTATGTGCGACTTGAGATCATGATAGGCAGCCTATCATAGGCCCTTTTATTGACTTCCAAGAGCCATGTATGCACAAAATTTCTCTTTTGGACAGGGGAACAATACGCAATCCTTCAACCCTAACGGTGGCCATCCACAGGTTCCCCAGAATGTTCATCAACCAGGTCAACAGCAGCCTCAGCACATGATGTATAACACTCAACAATACGGAGCTGGAGGTCATCAATCGCCCTACGGCGCATCTGGCTCCGGCATGGCTGTTAATGCCGGCGGAATGGGAATGATGCAGAATAGCGGTTTGGCGCATATGGCTGGTGGAAATGGTAAGTTGCACATCCCTATAACTTTTTATAGCCTGCTAGAATATTATATTGCTGCTGCATATCTTGTGCACACCTCAATGTTCGGATGGAAGACTAGACAATGCCTGCACGTCAGACTATGAAAGGCATGCGAGGTATTTGAATATAATATACTTTATTCACGTTGAGCAGAGAGGCACATAGGTGGCAACTTTTGTGACTGTTCACAATAGCAAACAAGCAAGGCAAAATGACTGACCGGTTATATGCAAGCAGTTCCTTCATATCAGACACCATATACAACTTCTCCTTACGGCAACAATATCGCTACTTCCTCTTCCATATCACACCCCACAAACTTCATGCCGACTACATCAAATGCGCCCCCACAATATGGAATGAACCCTTCCACAATGATGGCACAACAACAGCATCAAATTCAGCGCATGCAGCCACCTCAATCTTCTACACCTACGCCGACGTCGGCGACTTCTCGCGTCTCTCCCTACGGGAATTTTCCTCAGAGCACACCACCAAGTGCTTCTACCGCACAGTTCGCAATACCACCCAATCCTAATCAGCAACATCATCAAACGACTAATAATAGTCAACAGGGAGGAATGAGCTTGACACCCCAGACCCCAAGCTTTCCACCAGGGTCGCGGAATCCAGAAATCGCGGGAACCGCCATGGGTACACCATTAAGTCCCGGCTCGGAGGTTCGAGAGAAAGAGAGGGTCACCGTACTACTAGATATCAATAGGGAGATGTTGAAAGAAGTCATGCAGATTATAGCTCTTCAAACTGAATTAAAGAGTAACAAAACGGAAGACCCTTCTGAAAAGGCAAAGCTTGAGACGCAGCACAAAGTTTTGGCGAGCGAATATATTCAGTCTGTTCCCTATACATGTTGAGATTATAGCATTCACTAATAAGCTTGAAGATGTATGCGGCGACTACAGTCCAATTTAGCTTACCTTGCCGCAATCGCCGAATCCCATAAGCCCGAAGCTCAGATCCCCTCGCATCCCGCAGTCATGTTCGCACCGCCTCTCACACCTAAACCCGCACATACCGACCCTACATCTACGATCACGAACGGCGATCACTCGAAAGCCGAAGGAAAGCATGAGAATCGGGGTGAGATATTGAAAGAGTTATACAAACGGCTCCAAGCCCTATATCCAGGCGTAGATCCAAAGAAAGACACCCCTGCTCAACCAGCAAACGCAGCAGCTAGAGCACAAGCACAGGCACAAGCGCAGGCACAGCAACACGTGCAACAAATGCAAGCACAGGGGCAGAAACAAGGTGATATGAGTCAGAGTGTACAAAATATGACAGGAGGACAAAATGGGATGGGGCAAGGTCAAGTGCAGGGACAAAGGGTTCAAGGCGGTATGGGTGTTATGGGTGGCATGGGCCAAATGCAACAGCATCAACAACATCAACAGCAAGCTCAACAAAATATGGGAATGGTAAGTCTCAGTCAAAATCAATTGCAGCAGCAGCAGCAGCATCAGCAGAAGATGCAAAATGAAATGATGCGACAAAGGATGATGCAGGAAGCACAGAAGAGCCAGATGATGAATATGGGACAAATGCCAAGATAACTTTGCATTATTGGAGCTGGTGAATATCAAAAACATGTGATAATGGAGGACGATGGGAATCGATGTGGCACGGATGGGTGTTGGGTATTAAACTTGATGGTTCGCCGAGGGATTGGTTATATTGGATGAAAAATAGGCTCGGGCATCCTTATGTTTATGCTGTATGATATCTGGCGTTGGACAAGGAAGTTATTCTTTTTCGATATGCCTAGCTGTGCATAGGATATTGTATATGTGGAAAGGGATGGTTATGGTTATGGTTGATTGATTTGCAAATATACCTAGATTTGATGCTCGTTGACTTTTGCTACATTTTAGTGCTTCCAAGTTATTTGTCGCAAAGTGAAAGTAAGTCTTACATTTCTGACAATTATGGATGGACCTATGGGAGTAGCAGAAAATCCAGCTCGTGTCAATTTGATATCTAGGTAGTGATGGAAATAGCTTCAGGAAGCCACACCGAGCAGTGAGCTTTTATACCAGCTACGAGAGTCCTTGTACATCTGATCTACTAGGTGAAGAAGCGAGCGACAAACCATCGAAACCCCCAACGGTTCTTCCAAGCCTGATAACGACTTCGAATCAATGGAGATTTTAATATCAGCAGATTTTGGGGGAGATGTATGTATTTGGGATGCGCAAATTTGGGTTATAGGGAGATTGATGGGTTGGGTGGGATTATTCTATGTTTATATGTGGGAAATTCTTTGGAGGGATGGTTGGTAGTTGGTAGTTGGTAGTTGGTAGGGGATTTTGGATGGATGCTTACTACTACGGGATTCACGGTAATTAGGTGCGCTTTATGATAGGATCGTTCGTGTGTGTGGATGAGATTGGCAAGATTGGTGAAGAGAGAGATGGAGTTAATTGGGTTATTTTGTTACTTGGTTAGGAAGTGAGGATGAGGGAGGGGACTTGATCCGGGAGGGGAAAATGAGAGAGGACTCAGGTAAAAATCCTCTGTGGGGTGGGAGTAAGAAGTGTTAGATTATGTACATACATGCGTAGTATGTATGTATGTGTGTATATAAGCAAATCAATCAATCATGAGAATCCTGTTTCACAGAACTCTTGTTACCTATCTAAGCTGGTCAGGGGTTGCAACTGAAACGAGCAGAATGCGAGACTTTTCTTATAAATTCTTCACAAAAAAAAAGAGTTTAAAAATTTAGAACTCTCTGACGGGGAATCGAACCCCGATCTCCCGCGAATTGTCAGATGAATGACAAGCGGAAATCATGACCATTAGACCATCAAAGATTGTTATTGTTGTTGTTCGTAGATCCCTGGACTCATAAAATCTCTTATAATCCAATCCACAAAAAATGATAGCCTAGATATAGTTATATTGTTGAATGTGGATAATGTCACGTGCGTCCGATTGCAGATCGAAGGATTCATTCGCAGAGAGTCTAGATAATGTAACGCAGATACAAATGACCATCTTGCCGTGTGTACAGAGGAACTTGGAATGTGGATAATGTCGGGACGATCCCTTACTGTAGTGCTATAGTGGAGAGTAGTTAAGGCCACCGGCTGAGCTACTTACTCGATAAGATTTAATGAAGGAGAGAAAACTCGGGAAGCGAAAAAGTAAGATACTAGGTCGATGGGCGGTTAAGGGTATGTTATATGAATAATAGGCAAAAAGAAAGCGGGAGAGAGGAGTTCTAGAGTGAGTGCCGGTTGTAATCATCCTAGACAAAATAAGACAAGACAAGATAATTAGATTCTCGTTTGGTCTGGACAGACATAATTACATCACATCGCATGTTCCTTTTGTTACCATTCAGCTAGTAGTTATGGGATTTTTAATCCCTTTTGGATGATATTATCGTCAAACATACTTATACGAGGACATCGGTGCTGCACTGAGTATGTCCTGATCAGTATCAATGCATATTTTGAGTTTGGGAAAAGACGGTATTTCCGTGTTGTGTTATTTTATTACTTTTCGCTATCATAGTGTTGATTCTAGAGCTGGTTTGTCCGTGGAAATTGCGTTTTGGGGTACATACCGGTATAATATTAATAATATCGGTATCCGCATGTCTGTGTTTGTGAATTTGCTTTGGTTGCTATGTATTGGGCATAGGTAGTTTCTGCTGAAGAAGGTTTTTTTTCAGCAGATGAAGAATAATAAGAAGGAGCTCCAGATGGAGATCCTTGTGAAATTGTGGGGTTTCTTTTGCTCGTCTCATGTATAGTATAGTCATGTCTCTCTTGCTTCGAATTCGGATTCTAGAAGATGTTTCAGACGTGGCATTCTCTGTCTTATCTTTTTATGCTCATAGGTTTGTCCGGACGTATGTAAGACTACACACGGGTTCTTGGAAGCGCCCTTGAAGCGAGCAAACACGTTACTAGGTGCTCTGTACTCGGTAGTTTCCTCAAATAGCGTGCAAGTGACAGGGATACATGTCGATGTCTAGATCCTTCGAGGGTGCGACTGCAGTGGATCAATTCATTGTAATGCTGTAATATCCACTCATCCTTGCATCACTATCACGGTTTTCATCAGCTCTGGATGGAATTAGCTTTGTTGGTTTTGATGTTCCCTTGGCCATTTGCATTGCTAGCACCGTAGTCTTCGAATGATCTTACCGGTTGATCTAGGCGCAAGGAAGAATTTAAGGAAGTCCTACGAACCTTTTGCTTTGCTGATGTTCGTACTTCTTATAGCATAATTTCCGACCTCCAAACCTAATATAGGTAGTATAAGGTTTCTGTGTAGCCGCCTTTCACGGTTACTTTCCGATGGCCTGGAGACGCGGACCACACTGATGGTAATCCTTAATCCTCAACCCTACCCCGAGCAGTCTCTCAGTCTCAGTCTCTTAAATAATCCAGCTATTTATTATTGACAGACATCCAAGAGAACATCTGCATTAGGCCCCGACGGGCTGCGCCTCTGTTGACTTATTCAAACTCTTATTTTTGTGGATACTGTGCAATAATAGCTTGCTTGACCCAACATCCGAGTTTTAGAGCTTATTCTATTCCTATCTCTCCCATGTCTTCCATGTCATACCATACCGGGGGTCTCGACATGTTGAATTTAGATCTATGGATACCCAACGTATCATATGCTTCTGCTTCCTTTCGCCATGTTGATGTTGATGTTTCTCTTTTGGTACTACGAGTAATGTAGATTCATAATGATTTTGTCATATTGTTTAATGCTTCTTTTTCTTTTGTTTTCGACTTTAGTTAACACTCAGTCTCTTTCTGACGAGATCAATTCGCTTCCCTCGTGTTCTGACAGTTGTCTGGACATAGCTACAGGCTCGCTTGGATGTAGTGTTGGGGATTTTAGTTGTTTTTGTGCAGATGAAAGTGGAAGCCCAACGCATGCTTCAACAGTATCCAGTGCGACCAGCTGTATCCAAAATTCATGTAGTCTGCTTGATGCTAGCAGTGAGTTGTACTTTGTACCGTCCAGATTCCATGTTTAATTCTTTATAGCTACTTTAAAGGTTGTTGGCCAAATTTGTGTCCTCATAAATGACCCCACATCTTCCATTTCCATATCCTCGTCAACAACATCAAGAGCTTCGAGCTCTTCCACGACGTCATTAAAGAGTAGTAAAACTTCGAGTAGCTCAATATTATCTTCTTCAATGGCGTCTACGTCGGTGACCGCGACATCTACGCCGACTTCACTAGCAAGTGCACCATCTAGCACCTCGACATCTTCACATAACTCTTCTGGTAAGGGTTTGAGCAATGTCGTGATAGGTATGATCGTCTTGGCCGTCGTGGCCACCTTATTACTACTTGCCGTCATTGCAGGACTCTTACGGAAACGAAGAGCAAACCGAAAAAATTCAACTGGCGGCAGGTTCCAGAACCTCGACGAAGAAGATAAGATTGCAAAGAAACCAATGGAGCTTCAAGGAAATGATACGCAAATTTTCAAATGGGGAGGAATTGGCGTTCGGAAATCAGTTAGGGTCCATACTCAGCGAATTACTTCATACATATCGCCGGTATCTCCCAAACACAGAAGTCGTAATGAGTCCTGGGGAGAAGCACGGGGTCACCTTGCTACGATAGACGAAAATTTACGAGGAGTGGGACAAAGTCCCGAGCCGGTTGGTAGGATCGATACTAGTCCAGTACGATGGCCTTCAACATCACAGCCGCCCACTTCCACAACCACATCAACTTATCACGAGAATCCCCCTTGATTTGCCCTCGCCATCTATCACGCCCACAGCCTCTACCTAAATCTCTGCCTCCACGACCCTTCCATCCCTCGACGGGTTTCCATTCCATTCTCCTCTCCTCCATTCCTTCTTCCACTTTCCTTTCCATTCCTCCATCACCTCATTCCACCACCACCAACATTCCATCCCTATCCCCCACCCCTCCATCCCCCCGCACACCATTCCACCTTCGGTGCTCGCAGCTCCACTTACTCCCAAGCCTCCATCTCCACCTTCCAGACCTTCCCTACCTCCCCAGAAGACACAACAGACATACCACCTCTACCCACCATCCCCACCATCTACCCCATGTCAACCTACACCCTCAGCAGCCACGGCTCGCGACGCCGCGCCAGCGCCAGCGCATCCGAAATACCACGCAGTCAAAGCAAACGATATCACCACAGCAAACAAACATCCCTCTCCAAGATCAAACCCAAAATGATCTACATATCCACCACACCCGGAATATCCATCATGCCCTCAGACTCTATATTCGGGGGGACCCCAGAACCCGCTCTCCGTGAAACGGCATCAAATAATCCTTTTCTCACAAATACAAATACAAATACAAATACAAATACAAATACAAATACAAATACAAATACAAATACAAATACAAATACAAATACAGATACAGATACAAACACCAACCCGTCCCCACCTAACCCCACCACCTCAAAAAACCCCACAAAACCCACAGTATCCATAACCATCAAACCCTTAATCGCCCGCTTCGACACCATAAGTTCAAATTCAAGTACAAGTACAATTTCCCACAACTCGCTACGCAACAATGAGAAACTGAAATTGCAATCGCGAATCGAACAGAAAGAGAGAGAATGTTTTCGCGAAGTACAGGAGGAAAAGAGCGTGAGGAGGATGGAGAGATTATTGCGTGAAGGAGAAAGGAGAAGTAGAAGAGAAACCGAAAGTGTGGATCTAGGTGTGAGGGGTACGAGTTGGTATGATGCTAGTGGGTAGATCTTGATTTTGATTTTGATCTTAATCCTTAATCATGATCCTTTTGATCTGCGAGGTTGGGAGAATTCCCAGCCAGTCCGCCATGCTATTAAAGAATTCCATGGTTATTTGATGAAGAGAGGAGAGGGTAATAATGATTTATTCATCTCTTGTTTGCCAACTTGCTAGCGGGTTGCATAGCACATAGATATATACGTAAGGGAAGTGGAAAAGAAGCGGAAGCATAACGACGGAATTGGAGTTGAGCGTTTGCAAGGGTGCAGCGCCGGGTTTTAATTTCCTTGAATGTTACTTTGGAGGTGTTTATATTATGTATATACAGAATTATGTTCATATGAGAAGATAGATGATATATATATACATTTGAAATGATAGGGGAAAATTTGTATGCATTAAAAGATCTATAAACCTGTACCCAATCGAATCGTCTATAAACAAAGCCTCAACTCCTCGTGAACATTTATTTCCCTAATCCGTTCCCTTTCCCAGCATTACCAATACCCATATCCTCTTTACTCCTCCTTTCTGCCATTCCCTTCATTTCACTCATCCTTCTCGTGCGAACCCTTTGCAAAACTCTTGGCAATTCCTCTTCCATGTCTCTCTTCTCTTTCTCCACCTCCAATTTCTCCATCGTTGCAGCCTTCGATCCCGTACCAGGTCTCGCCGTACCAGGCCTTGCGGTACCAGGCCTTGCGCTATCGGGCCTAGTATTAGTGGCATTTCCAGTACTTGGTCCAAAGATTTTTTCTCTCGTATTACTGAACGTTGGCCTTCTCTTTCTACCCGATGTCATCTGCGGTTCTTTTTCCTCCACAGCTCCATCGGCCGGCAGCATTTCCGATTCTACTGTATCGGGTCTTTGGATCTTATCCACCCACTCCCTATAAGTACCTCTTGTCAATAATCCGCTTCTAAATTCATTTGCTCCCACTAATAGCTTGACAAGATCGATGAGTTCTTCAAGATATTCAATAACTTCAATTTGACCAGCGGAGGCTGCATTCCAAGATAGGAACTTTTGGCGGACAAATCTTTTAACCATCGAGACTTCAATTTCCGACCGTTCGTGGGAAGATTCCTTGAGGTTGCCTGAAGAGGAAAGAACGACTTCTCGGACACGATTGACCATGCGAAGGTGGGCGAGGCGGGCGGAGGGCAAGAATTGAGGAAGAGGAAGTTTCGTCGTGAGAGCTTCGTGAGTCGCGAAAAGAATCAGCGTAATAGATCCAGCAACATTACGCCGATAGGGGTAAACTTGAGCATTGAGTTCTTCGAGAACACCAGATCCATATTCGTGACGTAAGATAAGCATATTCTCCATACGATCTACAATAGCATGTAATACGTAAAGAATCTCTCCGTAGATAAGAGCATGAGGTGCAAAGGAACCTTTGAGACGTGGCTCATTGGCGCAGAATGGAAGGAATGCTTCTGCAGCTGCTAGTGCGCCCTCGGCCTTCGCTTTGGCGATGGAAAATCGCGATATGACGGCTGGAGAGCGAACATTGACGTTGTTGATTTCCGCTTCGATACCATAGGCTAGACATGCTTCCATTTCTGTGATTTGGCGTATGGAGCCCGCAAGGGACTCCACAAGGCGATCGCGGGCTTTGACCGGGAAGAGCGCAACTTCCACGATGAGGGCCACAATTCCACCAATGAAGAAGGCAATCAGCCTTTTCAGAAAGTTCTCGGTAGCTGAACCAGGAACAACTTTATCTATGGTAGCAAGAACTACTATCGACATTGAGATTATGGTGACCATACCCGCCTTGATATATTTAGATCCAAGCTGAATGTAGGTGGATGGAATGATGCCAATAACTATAAGCACTACAGCGACTATTTTGTTGCCCTGGCCAGCTTGGTATGCTGCATAGCCCCACACACACCCAATGGTTGTACCAACACCTCGCAACATGAAAGTCATGACAGAGGTTCCAATAGCAACTTCTGTGATGACCACCAACTGCAAGGCAGCCCAAAGGCCTCTGTTCAAGGAATACCAAGTATTCCACTGAACAAGAAAAGCCGGCCAAGTTACAATAAAGACGGCAACAGTCAATTTGATGGCGTATGAGATGTCGTCGCTACCAACCAAGTACTCGATGATATCAGCTAACCTATTTCGGAATCGAAGCATACGCGTCCCTTTCTTCTTCTCCTTTACAGGTTCATCTGCAACTTTCGGTGATTCTACTGGGGTTTCCTTTTTCGGGATTGCTGACTCCACGTCCTTTTTGACCAGTAGTGTTTCTCCACTATCAATGCTTACCGCATCGTCTGCAGCATCTTCCTTCTTTTTACCTGTTCTTGCATCCTTTCGTGCAGTGTCGGGTAAAGCTAACATATCGGTTTCACCACCAGACTGAAGCCATTTCCTCCAATTAATTTGAGGAAGATAGATTCTTTTTCGACCATGTAGTTCCTGCCGTCTTTCGACTAGAACCCGAGAATGTCTAAGCATTCCAAGTGTATGCAAAGCGGCTTGCCGAAGATTCAACAAGAATGAGGAAATCAAGAACGTCTCCATACGAGGCATTATATCAACCTGAGGCCCGCCCAGATCGTGTAGTGCTGCAGCACCCTCTAATGCCGCTGCTGAAGTTCTATCGAAATCGGCAATCGCATCGACTAAAATATCGACACGAATGTCAATCTCCTCCAGTCGAATCCCGGCAGGTGCTCGAATTCCTGACGGTAGTTTAGGGACATCGTAGCAATAAGCGAGGGAGGACGAAACAACGTCAACACTTCTGTCAATCTTCTCTTGGAGATTGGACAATGGCTTTGCGATACGATGCACAAGATACTTCAACAAATCAATATCACCATACTCGATTTCTTTCCTCGGCTTGATTAACTCCAAATTCTCCATTTCCTTCTCGATCAACGACTTGACCTTTTTTCTGTCCTTTCTTCTTTTCTTCTTTTGCTTGCGCCTTTCCTTCCTGGAAGGTTTCTTCTCATCTGAACTTTCATCATATGTATCCATGTCTGTCGTTGGTCGTGATGAATCCTCCGCCTCTGAGGTTTCGATACCACCATTTTCGGCAACCGATTTGAGCTTTGCTCCATCTTTGTTTTCAGACTCATTCTTGTCATTCTCGTCCCCCATTAGTGCATATTTACTTTCACAAGCCCCTATCAAAGCGATGGTATTGGCCACAAGTTTCTTCATCTCGATGTCACTGATAGGTTTCACATCCCTTGGTGGAAGAACTGCCCACGCCAGTTCGAAATTGCATTCTTGTTGCGCTGCCTTGCATCCTGCCAATTTTGCACGCAAGTTGGCCTTTTTGTCTGTCAAAGATTTTAACTTTACTGGTTGTGGGCCTTTCTCGACGTTCGTTTGAAGTGGCGCAGGCAGTTCCTGAGTCTTTTGGAAAATGGAGATAATCTTTTGCCTCAAGGTCAAGCCATTAGCTCTAGACTTCTCGGGCGGCTTTTCTGCCAGTGTCGGAGGTCTGTGAAGGTCTTCGCCGTTTCCACTCCCACATGCACTAATATCATTTTCTAATCTGGTATCTGTAATAGCACTCTCAGAGCCTTCGGTAACGGCAATGAAATATCGCCCGGCATCGCGCAGAGCTCCAACCGTTTCGCCAAGGGTCTCGATAGTGGTGATTCCTAGAAAGCTACTGGAGAATTCTGGGAAAACAAGAGTGTTCACAGCAAGTAGAACGGCAATAGCAGTTGTGATAGGGTAGACCAGCTGAGTGACTGAAAGAGTTGTAACTGCCGTAGCTGTACTAGTCATACTGACAAGAACTACAATAATTAGGAGAAGCACCATAAGAAACAGACGTGGTGTATGCGACCTGAGGACTCCATGAAAGAGCAACGCGATAGCGAGAAATATGCCTCGAATAGTGAATGCTGCTTGAGGATTGCTGTGATATACAAGACTCGACAAGTACAATGCGAGCATAGACCAAGCTACACCAAGCATTGTTCCTGAAAGAGTCAATATCAGAGCCTCTGCCATCATACCAAAACGTCTCCCTGGATGTCCAAAAACGGTGGTTATTGGCGCAAGGTAAGCGGCTTTCCCATATACAGCCACCACCTGTGGCATGATGGCGATGATGATACAGATTGTAGTCGCCAAAGTGTTTTTTAGCATACGCTGCCATAAATTGTTCGTTTGTAAATTGGTCCATATAGCCGTCGCTCTCTTCTCTGCCCATTCCTCCCATTTGCTGGGACTCCATATTGACTTCCCCATCATGTATACACCGTATGTATGTTGCGGCGCATTAAGGACTTGACAAGGGTCTCGAACGTTGCAATCGTGTTGGTCGTGAATCGTGAGGCATTATTGTAACAAAAGGAAAGAGGGAAATTTGGGTAGAGACATATAGAACATTAAATATCAAGTGAATACATAGCAACAACAGAGGAAAAGTATATTTACAGATGAAGCAGCGAATGGTTAAAAATAACATCGGGAAAAAGAAAACTTGAGGCGCGTCCCTTTCAAAAGCATGAAGATGCCCAATGATGGATCCAATTTTATATTATCTAGAGTACTGAGTAGGAACAGTGCTGAATTTGCATCCAGGGGCATATTTGAATAACCGTATACATGATTCACAATCCCAGCATGCCCAGCCTCAGCCAAGCAGTCGGGTGCCCTAGTGCCCCGCGATTAATACTTACCTTACCTTACCTTACCAAGTTCTTAGTAGACAACGACAGACCCAACGACATCAAGAGAAACGATCAATTCTATCTATCACCATGGCCCCTTCTTCAACAATAATCGTGAGTACTCGTGCTTTGAGGGTCTATCATATATGATACAGACACAAATTCAATACCATCTGCTAACCTTCCCAAAGTCCAAACTCAAGGTCCAACTGAAGCTCTCGATTGCTCGCCTTCGTATGGTACAGCAGAAAGATGAAGCTGTTTCGAAACAACAACGTAGAGCTATGGCTCAGCTTTTGGAGACCGGGAAAGTAGAATCTGCAAAGATTCGGGTCGAGAATATTATTCGATCCGATATTACTACTGAACTTCACGAAATCCTCGAGCTGTACTGCGAGTTACTCCTTGCGCGGACGGGACTTATGGAATCATCAGCTTGCGATCCGGGCTTAGAGGAAGCTGTGAAAAGCTTAATATATGCTGCGCCTAGAACAGAGATTAAAGAATTACAACAGGTGCGGGCGTTACTGTGCGAGAAGTACGGAAAGGAGTTCGCATTGCAAGCGATGGAGAATAGTGACGAGAAGGTATCGGAGAAAGTATTAAAGAAGCTTTCTGTGACTCCGCCGGCGCAAGAATTAGTCAACGGGTATTTGGAGGAGATTGCTAGGACGTACGGAGTTGACTGGCCAAAAAGAGCAAAGGAAGATCTTGGACAGGCCCCGGAATTCGAAGACGATGACGATGACGAGAACCCGAGTGGGGGACAGGCACAGAAGAACTTGGAGGCGCCGCTGGTAGTGGATGGTAGAGCCGATGAGGAAAGAGAGGAGTTAATTAAAGCTACTCCGCCGAGGAACTTTGGGCCATCGAGCCCATTGAGGGTTAACCCACCCAGCCCCAGAACGGACAATCTACACCCAAGAGTGCGTGGAGCCTTAGATCTAAAGCCAACAAAGAAGATGCAAACTGCAAATGCCCAAAAGCCTGGCATCCAAAGTAAAGGCCCAGTTGGTGGTACGATACCAGATGTGGATGAGTTAGCGGCGAGATTTGCAGCACTAAAGAAATAAAGAGGTCATAGACTATTGCGAACACAGATGGAGTTGGGAGTTAGGAGGAAAATTCAGGCAAACATAGGGATCTATTTCCAGTTCTGTTAATTTATACCACTGTTTGGGTGCTGTGTGAGAAATTCATTCGGGCCGGTTATCATGGCCACTGCGGGGCATAAGTTTGATCATAAAGTTGTTCATCCATTAAGAACTTCATCTCCTAAGCTCTACTCCTAACCAATCTGCAGAAAATCCATCATCAGTTCTTCCTACGATCCCGAAGCGTTATCAGTCATCTTTTCCATCCCTAAGCTTCTCTCTTTTTCTGATGAAAATCATGCAGTAGGGGCTTGACGTTTCCATCATACCCACTCTTCTTCATCCACTGTTTCACCGACCTTATTCTACCCGGCAAAATCTCATCCATCAAAACCCAATCTTTTCTTACCTTGCCACTCTTCCAAAACCTCCAGAATCCGCCAAAATTCTCCCGAAATGTTTGCAATGTTCTTTCGTCCCCAGGAGCACTATGCCCAAACTTCGCATCGGGATCAGGGAAGATTCCAAGATCAAACCAGCCATCAATAGTTACATCTCTGTACACCGCTTTCTTGCCGGTGACCTCGGTGAACGCAGCTGGTAAATCAGCCCAGACCACTTCTTGAGAAGCAACATGGAGATTAAGTCCATTACTGCGTTCCGGATGGTCAAATGCCCATCTAGCATACTTCCCAAAGTCCTCCAACGCAATTAACGGTGCACTCCCCCTCGGACCCAGCGGCGCAATAAAAGCTAAAGCCTCCGGATCCTCCTTATCGGGATGCGGAGCCAACAACTCGTTCAACATCTCCATATACAAACAACTAGTCAAAATACTCCACTTCATCTTCTTCGTGCCCTGCACGCTAATCCACTCCGCAACTTTCGCTTTCGCATCCATATGTCCATCTCTGTAATCGTTATCGAAATCTGACATCTTGAGTGAGTATTCGAGACTGGAGTATAAGAAATGTTGCAATTTGTGTGTGCGTGCGATTTCGTAATATCGGATGCCCCAATAGATTTCAGCTTTTTCGCCGATGGCACCACCGTTGGTGTTGATGAAGGCATGCGTGCAGCCGGAGAAGAATCTGTGGAGATCGTGCTCGGAATAGATGTCGCCTTCGACGATGGTTACTCCTGGCAGTTGCGCAAGTTCTTGCGCGTGCTGAGAATTGGCGTGGCGAGTTATAAGGCGGATGTTATAGGCGCTGTCTTGTGCGAGTTCTGCGGTTGTTGGTCATATAATTGTGTTTCATGGATGTAGATTATGGGGATGTACCTTTGACAACAGGCATGCCTTGAACTCCTGTGCCTCCAATGACTAGAACGAGGGGTTTTGTGGACGCCATTGCTTTTGTAATTTCTAGAAATTGTGTTTGGACTTATTATTATTGAAGTGTTGAAATGTTGGAATGCGCGAAAATCTTTCCCAGAGACAAAAGCTCTCAACATATAGCTTTCATCATATCACTAATCACATCCCATAAATACCTTCCACGTTCTCAGTCCCAAGCCAGTAATATATGAACAGTTGCACCATCGCCATACCCTCTTTCTTAATCATTCCAATCACATCTATAACGCACACACTAGTATTTCCCATTTCTCATCTTTCCCCGCGCAATATCTTTGTCCAGAGCGCCACAACCGAGGGGTAATTTAAGCGAGCCCCTCAGGAGTCGAGGTTGAAAAAATGAATAATGAATAGTAATCATAGTCATCATAGAATGAAAAAGATTGCCTACTCCGCAATGCATGTACGTCCGTATAGAGGTTTTTATGGCTTTGGTTTAGTAAAGGGACGGATTGTCATTGGCGATTAGTGTTGGGTAATTGTGTAATTGTGTAATTGTGTAATTGTGTAATTGTGTAATTGTGTCGATTTTGTTTTTTAACTAGTAAGTTGGTGGTAGAATGGGCTTCTTTGGATTGGGAGTGCGCAACTGTGGGAAGGAGGCCTTGGTTATAATACCGGAGTTTATGTCCCTGGCGTTTCTTTGTGATCTTTGAAATTTGGTGCGTAGAAATGCTGAGTAAGGAGTCAACTATAGTTAAGTTTTCCTGATCACTCTCGAGTCGAGTATGAGCAAGAGCTTTTCTTAATCGGAGCATAAAGAATTAGAAATATTTAGAAATCTTCGAGAATATGAAAATCTGAGTATTACTACAAAATACCCCATACAATCTCCGTGAGAAATTGTATTGAATATCCGGCCCCTTGACCACACGTGCAATAAATTTGGATAATGGAGTTTTGATATTTGGGCATGAATCAAATAATGAAGGGGTAGTGAAGAGAAATACTACAAATCACTTCACTCATTAATTAATATTTTACCTTGGAGATTAATATATATTTATATATATCATTACCAAATCTTGAAGTTTTAATATGTCACACAATTTTATCTTCTAGACTCACATATCTTGAGGTCCTATCACATCCAAGAATCCACCCTGTCGACCCAACCAACAGAAAAATTTGAAATTGCGGGTATTCTCGAGTGTAATATACGGATGCAACTGCGTTTCAGGATTCGGCGAGCATATTCAGTGACTAACTATATGCCTTAGGATTAATAAAGGCTATATATATATATATATATTCAACCACTACTCTTAATTTCATATAGAAATTCGAGAAGAACAATACATTCGCATTGACAAAACATAACACTGTTCAGAAATGTATTAATTACTCCACCAAGAAGTGAGACTACTCTTCCCTACAAAGAAAATGACTGATTGACTGACTGTCTGTCTGTCTGCAATGCAAGTGGACACACTTCTCTTTTACCCACTCTCCTCCTCACTCTCCTCAGCTTGAAGTATGGGCACTATCATTGTGATTCATCATACCGATGATAATATTCCCTGCGAGTAGGCAATAAAAGAATACTAATCCGCGCAAAATAGTTCTGTCTCGCCAGAATTGTAAACTAGCATTTTAATAACTAAATCACGCTTTTAATATTCGGAAAGACCAAGTACGATTGCTGAACCGGGAGACCAGTACCCAGTACCTCGGTATTAGCCTTCCAAAAATGACGAGAACCCAGATTAGCGCTCCTTTGTAGATATTCAGGAGCATTTTGGAAAAATTGGATAGCGCATATAGAATAGATATGTGGTGCCAAAGGTGTTGAGTGTTTGATAAAAGAGTATTTAAATCGGTATGGGGAACACTGCGTGCTTGAGTGCAGTGAAGCAATAAGCATCTTTCTGATTTGGTCATTCCATCTGAATCTGTGCATCGACACACCTGTGTATTTAATCCTACAAATCATGAATACACGCTGAAAAATATAGAGATTTATGTATACACCAGAGATCACCCATGGCTGCATCTACACCCATGTCATCCTCCCATCTCTAAATCATATCCTCAAAACGTCGACCGGAAAGGACTTGCCCTCTTCCTTCCCAAAGCAAGTTCCCTCTGTTCTCTTTTCTGCGTGGTCCTTCTCTGATTTAGCGACTTCTGTCTTTCAATTCGCAAGATAGTTGGTGCTGCAGATCGAGGAGAGCGTAGAGACAATGCTTTCTTCGCTATATCTCTCGCCGGTTCCTTGTGCTGGATTAATCGTCCTTTTCTTTTACTCTTTTCCGGTCTCGCTTTCATCTGTGTCCGTTTCGTGTAATGGACCACTATACTTGACATAGTCTTAGCTCTTATCTCCGCCTTTCTCGCGTTTCTCCGAGCCAAAAATGATGCTCTCATCGCCTCGCGTGCCTTTCGTTGATTCCACATCACTCTCAGACTTTCTTTCCTTCGTCGTTCCCAACGCATCCTCAACATTCTCTTTCGTTCAACTTGAGCATCTAACATTGCCCGTCGACGTGCCTGAGCGCGAAGTCTTTCCTGAAGTCTTCGCGCTTTCCTATCATTTGCTTTCTGTCGTCGCGCCAAGTTGATCTCCTTGAACATTGCTTTAATTTCTTTCTCACGCCCTTGAATTTCTCTCTGCCGTTCGAGAACATGATCAAAAGATTCTCCCTGCTTTCGCAAACTTGCAATTTCTTCTTTGTCTTGTCTTAATCTCCATCTCCGATCTTTTGCCATCTCCTTACCCCTTTTCATTATGAATCCAGGGGCCCCCGAGAGCTCAGCCATCTTCTTCTCCGCAATCAATACCCAATTTTCATCTATACGACGTTCGCTTTTGCCCACAACCCATACTATTTCTCTACCATCACTCCTGGGTCTTATATTAATCCTAGTATTAGTGGGCAATTGCCGCTGAATGACTTGGGGATGAAGAGCCAAGCCACCCGGTATCTTCATCAACTTCTCAAGCATCTCATTTTCGCTGTACTTAAAACGATTCGAAAAATGTATATGGAACTCCGCACTAAACTTTTCTAAATAGTAGTAGGCCTTCGCTATCATCACACTCATGTTTTGGCCAGTAACATCGCTCTGAAGATGTATCAGTTTCGCATTACCCCGACCTCCTTTGTGTTTCACTCGCTGTCCGGGCTTTGGTACCATCCAAGACTTTCGTTTGACTAAAAGGTACTCATGGAGGTTTGCTAAGCCATTGTCACCGACCTGCTCAGATGTCTCGCCCAGGCGAGCGGGATCCACCTTCGCGTCATTTTCGAATCCAATTCTAGACACTAGCATCCAGCTAGTGCCCTCACCCGGATCCAAAATTACACTTTCTCTATCACCCAGGTACTTTTGCATCGCATCTCCCAATGTCATCACGCCCAGAAACACATGTGGTCTGCTATTGGGCCTTGTTTCCGTTTCTCTCCATAAAATTATCTTCCGTGATTGAAACTTGGTGTTATCAAAAACTGATAGCTTGACAAAATCCAAAATCTTATGGTTATCAGCTTGCAATTTGGAATGTTGTGTTCTCTCGGCGATTCGCGACAACACAATGTGACGACATTGTTGTGGAGGACGAAAAAGAACGGAGCGGCGAAACGAATTTGCAGATGAGTTCTGCGTTACTCGATGACAAAACGGGCGGGTAGAAGTACTAAATATTCTCTCATTGAGATACCGTAATAATGGACGGGAGGGAATCAGTTTAGTGGTACTCATCGCCGGGAGAGAGGTGGATTGAAGCTCAAGGTATTCGAACTCTAAAGAATTTGGATTTGACATGGAATTATTTCAAATCAGGCAGAATACAAAAGCGGTGAAGAAATGATAGGAAGTTTTGACCGCTCACGCGTTGACTTCGACATTCTGTTTTCTTCACGCTGATTTGTCAGCCACATCTTTCTTCTCCCGACAACAAATCGGTGGTTAAAATTCTCTCCTCCGATTAGTCGGGGAAAGCAAGTATCCCTCCCCTAGCGTAATTTTGGTACAAAACCTATCAAAAACCTGCATTCACTGCTTAAAATTCCTATTTTCAGTATGTAATTGTAGATTTTGAAATCGATACAATGAAGTTCTCATGACCAAATTCATATTATCAAGTTGAAATCGATAATATAAGAAAATAATTATATATATTCGACATCGATGCACTTCGGGGACACTTATATCCCGAGGAGACTCACTTTCCCCAACTAGGAAATAGTCGGCCTAACATGAAGCCGGCTATTACTGATCAAAACAGACACTCCGAGGCTCAACATCACTATCACTCTGGATTTCTAAGCTTGAGCATTTAGGTATCCTCCGTAGGTGGACATACTAATCGTCCTGCTCTGGTTGAATCATGTAGCCGATTCCGTCATATCTATTAGAAACTTCCTAATAGGATGTGCTTTCTTTGTGTGGATCCACCATGGAAGGAGGGGTTGAAGAATATATATCAAGTGAATACTCCCTCATGTAGGAGAAGTTCTTTGATTTGAATTTTCAATTCAGATAACATCGATATACTTGAGCATCTAAAAAACCATTTTCTCATTCTCTTTTTAACTATCTTCAAAATGGCAATTTCATCTTCCAACAATAGCACCGTTCTCATAACCGGTATAAATGGTTATATCGCCAGTGTCCTTGGTATGCAACTCCTAGAAGCAGGGTATTCCATTCGCGGCACCACACGCCGTCTCTCTAGTGCCGATCCGCTTCTCGAAGGTCCTTATGCACCTTATATAGATCGAGTGAAGATATATGAGGTACCTGACATGACAGTTTCTGGAGCTTTTGATGAAGCTGTTAAAGGTTAGAATATCCCCTCCAGATGAATTGAACTAAACTAACATCCCCAAGGTGTCGATGGAATATTTCACACCGCATCTCCAATCGACTTCACTCTGACAGCCTACGCCCAAATGGTCACACCTGCCGTAGATGGCACCAAAACGATTCTCATCTCTGCCCAAAAAGCCGGTCCTCAGCTCAAAGGAGTAGTAATAACATCTTCCGTCATCGCCGTCATCAACCCTCGCACCGACTTCTACGTCTTCACCGAATCGGACTTTGCATCCGAATACCTTGCGCAAGCACAACTCGATCTAAAAGAAGGACGCCAAACCCACCCAGGAATCCTCTACGGAGCCTCCAAAACAGCCGCCGATCAAGCCGTCTGGAAATTCCTCAAAGAGGTAAAACCAGCATTCGCCATCTCGACCATCAACCCCGCTGTGGTAATCGGCCCTCCAGTTTATCTCCCCAAAACAGGCGATAAATTAAACGGAACACTACAACCAATCTGGGGCATGCTCTCAGGAAACCTCAAAACCATCCCTGAAGATATCGGAAACGCAAGTTGGATAGATGTCCGTGATGTGGCCTATATGCACATATGGGCATACGAGCATCCGGAAAAATCAAACGGAGAACGTTACATAGGATGTGCCGGAATCGGTCCCTGGCAGGCACATGCCGATATTGCAAGAGCCTATTTCAAGGAGAAGGGCGAAGAGCAAATGGTGAAGAAAATCCCAGTTGGAAATCCTGGAGAGGGATACGTGGGATATAATAAGGAAACGGGAATAGTGGAAAGAGTGGAATTGGCACCTGATGCACCGAGGGTGAGTGGTGAGAAAGCGCCGAGGGAGATGGGCTTTACGTATAAGAGTTTGGCAGAGAGTTCTATTGCGACGGCGGAAGCTCTTAGACCTTTACTCTGAGAGAGTTAGAGGGAAAGAAAAGAAGTTTTGGGTTAGATTTTGATTGGAGGTGTAACTATCACACCTATGCATTTGTATAACTAGTTTGTCAAAGAATAAGTTGAATGTAAATAAATAAGTGAAGATTTTATAGTATTATTACATGATGTGTTATAAACAAGTTAAAATACACATAACCCAAAATTTCCTCTCTAAATCTCCAAACACGATTATCTTTCCAAAAAAAAAAAAAAAAAAAAAAAAAAAGGCAGATAACAACTGACAAAATAAATCCAAACATAATATTAACAAACCCACTCACCTGAAAAACACAAATCCCCCCCTCTCTTCCTTTCCAAATTCCAACCAGCACCTCCTCATTCCCCTCAAACCAAACACCCAATAAATCCTACGACCGCAACTAGGCCATCAGGCATATGATATACTCTAGTACGCATAATACAGAGTATTCTTAAGCAAAACTCCCAAAAAGTAAGATCTTATCTATGTACTAATAAAAAAACATTTTAATAGGACGAGATCTTAAGAGAAGAGAAGAAGGAATAGGATTGGAAAATGGATGTTAGTGAATGAATGGCGGAAAAGGAAAAGAAAGAAACGAAAAGATCAATCAAAAATTCCTCAATATTTGTTAACTTTATTTTATATATATTGAGTTGAAGGGAATTTGCAGGATGCTTCTTATTTTCCTTTTTTGGGATTTTAGACTCTTGGCCCTTGGATATGGTTGCGTGTGATGGGTAGGCACCTAAGTACTTGGTCTTGACTCTTGAGGTGGTTTGAGTTAGAGGTGTTGTACTCCGTATTGGTGACCTCATATGGTCTGGTCATGTATTTGTACATTCACGAATACGAACTCAGATTCATAAGAAGGTCTACAAGATGAGGCCCAGTGGCCGTGAACTAACACGTAAGAAGGGGGTACATAATGGACTTGTTGCTGCTGTTTTTACAGTGTTACTACTGTCCTGATATTACAAGCATTGTTGTTTTTTCTATTCATGTGTTCACACTGGTGACGTTACATTCGCTCGGTTTTAATTAAGCTTGATAGTTGGGAAGGATATCTATCATTTTGAGTCCTCTGAATTGCATCATCTCAAGTATTCGATGATCTTTCACAGAATAGTTCTTTTCGCCTTTATTGGCAATGCTATTGCCGCCGCGATAGTGGAAGAGCGAACAGGGACCTCTTCCACGACAACTTCTTCAATTAGTTCTTCAAGGACAAATTCCTCAACCACGACTTCCTCAAGCACATCTTCATCTTCATCTTCATCCACCTCATCATCCAGCACAATCCAAATAACAGGCACCCTAACCGCCAACTTCGCCGCCTCTGCCACGGCCGCAACCGCAACCTGTGGCTCTGGATTCCTCCCCGAAACAGCCACAAACCAAGCGCGCGCCGTCCTTCAAGCCAACACGACCAGTACCTGCGCCACCATCCAACCAGGCTGGCCTTGTTTCGGGCTCGGTATGAAGGGCAGCGAGGATACTGTCTCGAGCTTAACGGGGGCCTTTGGGACTATCCAATATTATGGAACTATTGCATTCTTATGTAATTTGAGTAAGGTGCCGATGATGATTTCCGGGTTGGATGTGGATGTGCTGGATGATTTGATTTATGTAAAACATTGTGCGAATTATACGCCAGCGGCGTTGATGAGTCCTGGGGAGTGGGTGTATGGGTATTTGGATTGGGATACGGTGGCGAAGGTGGGACAGAGTAGTGAGTTGTGTACTCATGTTATGAGTTCGGTTGTTGCTTATCCTAATCCTATGTCGTAGTTGTGAATTTGATAATTCGAGTAAGGTAGTTTTGTTGGTATTTTCTGTGTGTTAGTTGTACTTAGGATGTTGTACCTGCTGGTTTCTTCAATAATTTGATGGCTTCCGTTGTCAATCATGACTGTTGAAGAGTAGAATTACGGAATCACCGGAAGTGACGCCTGGTACAATAAAAATGTTGTTTCCTAACAATTATGAATCTTGAGTATCGGAAAATGAGCAGGAATCACTTGAAGTAAAAAGTTGGCACCATGAACAATTCGCTCCCGCGACAAAAGTACGGTTGTTGTTGAAACCACGAATCTTGAGTGAGCTGCTCTGAAACCAATATTGAGTCTTGAACAAAAGAATATATATTGCTCCAAGCAGGCGCTTGTCGCAATGATCGAAATCTCTTCATTTCTAGGTCTTGCTTAAGACGAAGGATCCTCGGCGAGATGCTCGATCTTTCTGAATGCGATTTCGATATCATTGAATTGATCAACACGAGTGGATTGATTTCTAATATATTAGTTGCTTTCATGGTGATGCAATCAATCATCTTGATACCCACCAAAGATTCTTCGCGGGGCACTGAGATGTTCTTATCAGCTAAGATCTGTGCGCTTTCCACTTTGTAAGACCTACATCACATGTCTCCCGATGAGGAGGTATGAATAGGTAGCTTTACATTTCAACGGCGTGTGATTCACGAAAGAGAAGAACCTCATGAATAGGGTAAAACCTCATCAATAGGGTATCAAACTGACAAACCCTAATAATGAAACTCTGTCTCGTGAGGAAATATTGACGACGGGAACAAAATACCTTCTTCGGCTGTGGTGGATACCAATAAGATGTGACGAACGCACAGTGCTTCAATAGCTAGAACAACCCCACTTCATCCCACATCCTACCGGATCTGGCCCTTTCAAATGTAACCAACAATTGGCCTTCTTTTTTTCTTCAATTCTTCATACAGGACAGATAACCCACCATAGACATTGAGAAGTCAATCGCATGTAGATGATCTATGACTCAATGTCTGGTTGTTGAAGTCAGTCATGGTGATTCTTTTTTGATGTCTTTCATCACCAGCAGATTTGTTGGAAAGCTCTGGAGTTCCCATCATGCGATAGCTGAGAATCACATGCCAAAAAAGAAAGGAAAGGGAAAAAAGCAAAGAGCAAATTGAACGCAGATGCAGATAGATGGATGCATTGATAGGGATCCGTCATCACTAGGGACACACTAGCCGTAGATAGGTATCTAGATAGGTATCTAGATGTGCCTTTAAAAAGGGCAATATTGAAAAGACCACGATTCTTTTGATAATTGGTAAAGGATTAATGGAAAGATGGGTCGTGAATATATAAATGATGGAATATGGTTTATTTATTACGGCATTGATAGGTACAAACACTTCAAAGGAGAAAGAGAGAGGATAAATGGAGTATCTTTAAATTCCGTCACAATCAGATCAGATCAGGAAAACAAGGATAAATCGATCAAGGAGTTTTGATTTGGTGTTCTTTTCTCCCGTAGCGTACTCTGTAGCGTACCGCACCGTGATACCATAGTGTGGCGCCTCTGTTATGACGTCCCCCGTCATTAACCAATTCAGCATCAGTAAAGCCTGTAAACCCCTAGGCCTGTACGGAGGAAGCCTGTAAGTCCGTAAGCCTCTCAGCCTGTCAAAGCTCATCTTATATTCATCCTCCCAAATTCTCAGGGCAAGAACAGGATTGCTCGCGTGCCTGGTCATACGCTAAACTTAATTTGTTAACGCTAAACTTCATTTGTGAGCACTAGCCCCAAAAATAATCCATATCAATCATATCAATTCAATTCGTCTGGCCTATGCAAGTGCGACCCGACCATATTAACTCCACTCTCACTATTCACACTACTGCAGCTTTGGTAGGAAGAAAAAGGACAAAAGAATCAAGCGGAATTCTTCTTCCCAGCTTTCGTCATAACACAATACAATACAAATCCCAGACTAACTTGGTGAAAGACTATTTCTGTTCCTTTCGAACAAGAAAAGAAGGCTTCCCAAATACAACTCAACATCAAAGGATACACACACAATCAACTCATTGCATCGCATCTATAAAATCATCAGACTCCACTTCACAAGCTTATCAAAAGCTACCTCGACTATCTTCCTTCTTCGATACACAACCATCAAATTGTACACTTATTATGTCCGATTTTCCTTCCAACGTCAGTAAAACTTCCAACGAAGGGACGACCAATACAATGGAGAACGCAAAGAACGCAGTTTATGACAGTGAGGTAAGCTATATCTATCCATCCATGAAATCACCCAAGTTTGCATCGCTAATCATGAGACAGTCCAAAAGTTCGCACAATGATATCACTATAGAAAATCAACTAATCAATCAATTCAGATGCATCTGCAGCTGCTAACACTGTCGGAAACCATCCGTTGACTCAAAGTGTCGTAAATGGTACGTTGAACTTTTATCAGATATCCTCCATACCTCTAATACTGACTTCCTCGCGAAAGGCCCAGTGGCAGATAATGTACGAGACCAACATCAAAAGACTCAAGCTGAATTTGCCAACCTCGCAAACTCCCGCACCACTCCTTCCAATACAACAGCTACCGGTCAACAACTCACACATTACCATTCCTTTTTCTCCAACTTATTATCATGGAACAATCCTCGTGCATCCGGAATTGCATACCTCTCCACGGTTGCATTCATTTTCGCAGCGAGATATCTTGATATCCTCCGATATTCATTCAAGGTTACATACATGGCTTTGTTTGTGACTGTTCTCGCAGAAGCTCTTGGAAAGCTAGCTTTTTCGCATGGTCTCACATCTCAATTCAGACCTAAGAAATACTATACTCTTTCAAAAGAGACTCTCGACAACCTACTCGGTGATGTACACGAGCTCATCAACTTCTTCGTCATTGAGTCGCAACGTATTCTCTTCGCCGAGAATCTCTTTGTTTCTCTTACTGTAAGATAATCCCAGATTCCTTATCACAAATTATAAAGTGCTGACTAGATTAGGCCTTGATCGGATCTTTCGTTTCCTACTATTTAATCAAGCTCATTCCATTCTGGGGTCTATCTCTTATCTTCACCTCAGTCATCTTCATCTGCCCACTTATCTACAAGACCAACAAGGAGCTCATCGACAATCTCCTTGCTCAAGCCTCCAGCGTCGTCAACCAACAAACTAAACAAGTTAAACAACTCGCCAGTCAACACGCAGCTCATGTTGCCGAGACCACCAAGCAATACGCTGGGGAGTATACACACAAAGCGCAAGAGATTATTAGAAGTGCCAGAAGCCGCTCTGGATCTCCAGAGGCTAGGAGAGTTACCTCTTCCCCAATAACAAAGATCAATGGCATCAAGGAGGAAGATTTCCCAGAAGCACCAAAAGAGGATTTCAAGGCTACCATGGCTAGTGAGAGTGAGCCACTCATTGCCGCATAAATTTAACGACATGGCGAAAAGGGGACCTCTTACAGCTCTGGTGAAGAGAGATCAATCTTTATGATTGAAGGTCCAAATACAAAAGTGAAAAGTTATATCATGAGGTTAGCTGAATGAAAACAAGGAGTCAGAGAAAATCACGGAGATTGATGTGGATATGGAGGATTACCATGTTACAAGGTCCAATGAAGGAAATATGGGGACTAGCACGAAACTTAGGGCACATTTTGTTATGTGAAGCTTTTTCTCTCTCTTTTTTTAACTTGCGGGGCTAATTTAGTTCTGTCGGTCGCTGCCTTTTGGTTTTTTTCTTCCAGGTACTTGTCTTTTAATGGGATGGATGGAATGGAGTGGTATGGGTGGAATGAAGTTATGGTTATTGATGATATCTCATAGGGTAGCGTTTGCGTTGTTTACGGACCTAGGGCATTATAGTTTTTACGTTTTCTAAAATTGAAAAAGTTTATAAATCTTTGTGTTGTTTTTGTGATGTTTTGATGTTGAGAATGATGGATATTGAAGTGTGAGGGTAGAATTTTAAGTGATTGAAAATGAAGCTAATGATAAACTCACAAGACTAAAAGATGTATAGGTTAAGAGTTGGGAATTGAGAAGTCAATAATACTGATATATATACTAATAAACTTATAGATCTTCTGTGTTTTTATCAATGATGGAATACTAATAGCTACTCTGTATAGCCAGTGCTACCTCCTTAAATCTTCAAGAATATCTTCCCAAAATTTTCTGAAAATTTTTATTATATACTATTATGAATGAGTGGATGAGTGGATGGATAAATGGTGAGAGGAGAGGAGAGGAGAGCTGTTCTTTGAATTGGGGTTGGCGGTTGGAGATTGGGGTTGAGATTGAGATTGTAGTTGAGGGTGAGGTTGAGATTGAGGTTTAATGTGGATTTTGGAGTGTGGAGTGATGGTTAGATGATGGGGAGGTATGAGGAGGGAAGATTGGGAAGGTTGGGAAAGGGAAGGATAGAGATTAGGAGGTTGAGCGGTATGAGGTTGAAGGGTTGGTATACAGAATGAGATTGTGGGATACGGGATATGAAATGAGCTTGAAGGGTTGAGTGATAAGAATAGAAATGATGGATTATGGATTATGGATTGTGGATATTTTGGTATTGTTTTGTAGTGTAAAGGGTTGGGGATGAAGGAACAAAGGATTGGGGTAGGGGGATGGGATAGGGAGGAGGGATAGGAGGGAAGTTGAATTGTAGATATTATATAGATATATATAATTCAAGAGAGGTGGGATGAATGGGGGATGAGATGAAGGATGAGGGGAGAGAAGGGGGTAAGAGAGGCATGGGATGAGATGAGTGAGCAGACAATTACTAATAGTATTAAGAAAAACAAATATTTATATAAATAAATGAATTGATTTTGATAGTTCTATGAGTTTTTGAAAAGATGATTTAGATTTTGGGGTGTAGATGGATGCGGAGATGCGGATAGTTGGATTGGAGATGATAATATAGATGTAGAGATTGGATGTGTAGATATATAAGAGATGGAGAATGGAGATTGATGGTTCGTAAAGATTTTGTAAAAATGAATAGCGAGAGAGGAAGGGTGAGGAGTATAAGAGGAGGAAATGGAAGCGGGGTGGTAGTGAGATTTTTATATGAGACAATTAGATAGAAATAGTAAAGTTGAAATTATATATTAAATATATGATTCGAGTATTGGGGCTGTAGAAGGACTAGAAGAGATAGTATGAGTATTAGTACAAGTATCGTTGATAGGGTTAATATTAATATATTAATAGATATTTTTCTAATATAGGATATCAGAGGAGATAGACAGGGGGTTTATAATCTTGAGTTGTTTAATAAAATGTTCTTTTTAAAGGGGTTAGGTTATTTATTTATTATTTTTATTTATAAAGGTGATTAAATGATGAGAAGATAAAAGAGTAATACTATACTATATAGATAACTTAAGTCTAGACCCCTATCAAATAGCATTTATATACACCTGGTCGTGTCAGCAACTCAAAAATCATCTGTAAAAGTATAGAATATAAGTTATTGTGTACAACGACTCGCGTACTTAGCAAATAAGATATCTAATGACTAGTCTCACTTTCTCAAAGACGGCAATGTAATGTGGGCATAATAAGACCTGTGGTTCGATAAATGAGTTTTATTTCATCTATATATATACTTGAGTTGGAAGATGGAAGAGTGTGTATATTTTATATTATAGCTGTGAAATAGATAACAGGTAGACGATAGGAATAAAAGACTCTAATTCTTTTTCAGCCTTGTATATATAAATAGAAGGAAGATGATTAGGAAGATAGGGAGGATGTGTGATAGGAGAACTAAGTTACTTGCTGCATCGTAATGATCTGGAAAGCTAGAGTTGTGAATAATAATTCGATGCCGAACACTCTACTAACTCGTACAACTCCTTCCACGCCAATGGACCGTACCAATACTTGCTCATTCCCTCTGTAGAGTATCTAAGACTATAGATTAAAAAAAAAGAAAAGACTCCGCACTTTACAAACCACAGGACAATTTGAAATCTTTAGACTTGATAGACAATACACAATTATCTATTGTAATTGGAGTTTCCATGGCTTTACACGAATTCATTGATACATGGATAGAAATGCTAACAATGGAGTGAGACAAGACCATAGATCTTACGGTTGTCACATACTCATTCTTTCATTTGGCCGATTCAACTCCTTCGGTGCGGGCTCGAGCAGGCATGCGCAGAAGGGTGATAGAAAATATTGAGAGCAACTACGAGCCAGTCAATATGGATGTCGCTGGTCTAGTCTTTAATAGGATCAATAGAGATGACATTGAAGAGCCTGATGTTATGCAAATTGATGAACCTGCTGCAGGTGAAAAGGATCCGAAGAAATGGCCGGTGGAGGACGAGGTGCATCAAAGACGAGAGAAACCCCGGCAACAAATACGAAAGACGATGCGAGAAAAATGGCAGCATACCAGTAACCTCGAACTTCTCTCCATAAACGGCCAGCCGAACCAGATCGCACGATTGCAAAAGGAGAATTCCAGTGCTCTTAGAAGACAAATCGAGCAAGCGAAAGTCATTTTGGACAACATCCCCTTGAAGGAATGCATTCAAGAGGCAAAAGTGGAGACCGCACAGAAAATGGCATTACTCTTGATCTATAAACTTTATTGTCATATAGAAAAGGAGATAATCGCTTTACAGTATACCCCTAGGTTACTATCATACAGCGTAATGGTGGAAAAAATCATACGAATCAAACAGATATTGAAGGATAATTATGGCATGGACGAACTCGAAAATACTGTCCATTTCACATACAAGGCAGTCCTAAACATCGAGAAAAGAACGAGATTCCTTTCTGCTCTTCTAATTGCTAAAACGGATGCAGCTAAGAGGCTCATGAATAATATTTTTAATCCACGGGAATCTTGCGATTTGTACAGCAAAATCAACATTATCAATGTAACCCTCAACCCTAACTCAGGTGTTTTGTATTGGGAAAAGAAGAGAATAGAGTTTGTATGGGAATGTGCAAAAAGGTTATCAAAGGTCGGCTATTTCATGGGGCAGAAGTGCACTTACACTTTTCTAACAAAGATGTACGAAAATCCCGATGAGCTTTTAACAGTCTTCAGCCAAAAAGAGTGGGAGACAGATCTAAAAGAGTACGAAATGCTTCTCCACCAAGAGAGATTCGTTCAAGAAGCGGCCATCAATCGCACTTGGGAGAAGTGAGAGACAAATAATGAAATACTACACCAGACTTCAAGAGTTGTAGACTTCGCACCCAACACAGCTTGCGAGATTCAGGAAAGGAGTTCTTCGAATTGTTTGAGGATGTAATTGACACTAAACCCCTTTATGATGGTAGTAGTAAGAGAGGGATGAAATATGGTGCAAATTGCATGGCATATCTCTGCTATGTGGAAGCTAAGCAGGTCAATGTAGAGAAATGGCGTGAATGCTGGCGAGCTTGCCGTATGCACCGACCTTAGCGGGATAATGGATCTTCAAGAAAGCGGTAGATGGTGGCGTATAGCCTTTTTCATGGAGACTGAAGACGAAAAAGCCTTGGAGTGGGACAGTGTAAAAGCTAGTCGAGCATTATCTTCAGGTAAAATCACAGAAGAAGTTTTCCAAGAAGCAGATTTGGTTGGTCTTCAGGAGCACAAGCCCCTTTTGATGTTCAACATGGGAGGCGGAGGCTTCGGCAAGTTTTTTTTATGAAGAAACAAATATGTGAGTTATGCAAACAGTGTCCTTTGGATGAGACGATTGAATCCCTAGATGAAAGATACAAGCTTTGTGGGAGTTTATCAGAGTTACGACAGAGAAAACTCCTGCGAGGCCTACAAGAGAATCCTTACATTTATCAACCCCAACGAGTATCCTGAGGCAAGCGAAGTATACATTTATGCCAAGTCGGCAGAATTGCATGTTGGAGACGAGACCAAAAAAATTCATCTTCAAAATATATTGAGATTTTTTGCGGATTTGACACCAACCATAGGGAAGCGAAGAGAGATCCCAGTTCTCCCCGAATCCGGAAGCGATGCCGAGTTAATCTTATGTGAAGGATGGCTTCGGGTATGCGATAGTAGCCATAGGCACATCGAGAGCTACCTCTCCAGGCTTCCAACAAGGGTGATTGATGTGGGAGAAGACAATGGTTCAAACTACATCCATCTCCGAATTACCAATGGAGATTCTCACGGGCTGTATATTGACTTTTCTCACCGTTGGCAAACTAACACGCCGGTTACTACAACAGCTAATTTGGATGATCGGCGAAATAGGATAACACTTGATTGCTTACCCAAAGCATATCGAAATGCTGCACACATTACAAGGAAGCTAGGCATACGCTTTCTCTGGATCGATTCTCTCTGTATAATTTAGAAAGATAGAACGGACTGGGAATCCGAGGCTGTAAGAATGGGGGAAGTGTTTGCTTTCGCTTACTGCACAATTGCTATTTATCCGCCCAAGGAGGCGAGCGGAAGTTTCGAAGAGGACGTAAAGGGCGGAGTGCTGAGTCGTCGAGGATGGATATTGCAGGAACGAGCCTTGTCACGCCGAACAATCCATGTCGTTGAAGAGCAAATGCACTGGGAGTGGGTGTCTGTGGTTTGGAATAAAGCTAGTGATAAGAGTGCAAGGTGCGTATGTCTAGCCTATGCTATATCTGGGAGATAAACTGATTCTTTTGGTTGTTAAGACCTAGGAATGCTCTGGGAAGTTCACTATTCCCGAAGTTAGACGGGGCGGATCAGCCGGAAGATGCGCTCTCAGTTTTCCAAAGCACATTTACCCTATACTCGGGACTTGAAATCACGGTGAAGACGGACAAACCGGTGGCGCTGGCTATCCTTGAATTTCGATTGGATAATCATTACAACACGAAAAGCGTGTACGGAATTGTTCGACGTTTTCTACGCGAAACTCTGTTCTGGTGGCGTTCTGGGAGTGAGCGGATGAAACCGTTATTCGATTTTGAAGACATAATACCTCGATTGGCCGTCATGAAAATTAGAGTACCATCATGGTCTTGGATGTCGTACACAGGAAAAATCCAATATGCGACCTTTCCCACATCGCCGATAAGTTGGAGAACCGATGAGGATATCATATTCCACTATACTGACGACAGTTGTATCCTCAAAGCTCCACCTGTTCAACTTTCTTCTGACTGTAGGTTCACACCTCATGGCGATATGGAATCCAACATTAGCAATCAGGATGGAGATGTGGTAGGTTGGATCCGGTATGACTGTGAAGATAGATGCAATATCGAAAGTCGCGAGTATATTACTCTTGGCGAAGGCTGACGGACTGGAGAGCGTGTGGCAATGAACTAAAGAGCGATGAGCCGTCTAAGAGTTTTCATTATGTCTTGGTAGTAAGCTGCATAGGTCTTGATTTCCGGCGAGTTGGCATAGGAGTTATCACCTCGCATTGGTTATCTCCAGGTAAGAAATCAGTACTGGTATTTTAGTTGTAGCGATATAAGAGGCCTACACTCAACGTTTTTGCTGAAGATTTTACTTTTGGAATCTTGGGGAAAACTATTGATCCAAAACCTCTAAAGGCTCCTTTTGTGACATCACTTGCCTCTGCTCTCAAGACAGATAGGGCAGTGTTACGGCCTACCCCTACCTGACTGATATCACGTGCAAGCAACACTGAACGCTGGGTTGTGTATTGATAGGAATAACTGAGTAAAGAATACTATTTGAGTTGGGTATGGAGCTCCATGAAAGGAAATACATCTTGCTTCTGTAGACCTTTATTTTCTACTTCTCTACCACTCCTACTACTCCCACTGGCTCCTACCAGAGAAACAGATGAGACCTGATTCTCTGAGAGAGCTAGGAATACTTCCCTTACAGTAAACATATTAAAAATGAATACAGGATTGAAGGATTGAATATTATTTTTTTTTTAATAATTCAATCTCAGATTATTGTTTTTTGATTAAATTAATGAATCTATATAATTTTTACAATTTTTTATGTTAATATGTTTTTCTATAAAGAATTTATGTTTAATAATAAATAATATATTAAAATTATAAAAATTAATAATAAATAATTAATAATATTTATTTATTATATATAAAAAATTTTTAAATATTATGATAAATAAAATAATTTACTTTACTAAAAAACCAATATTAAGAATTAAATCTAAATAAATATATATATATTATATTGATAATATATACATATTGTTTATATATTCATTTCAGACAAAATCTATTTTCAGTGATTGTAACATGAAGCTTTATTACCGGCAATTGATCATTGATCTAGACTCCCCAAGTCCCGAGCTGCAGCAAAATCGGCCACCGTAATATTCCGACCTCCATAGCATCATCATACCCATCCAATGCATCTCCCATTCAAACAATCAAACCACCCAACCCAGTCAAAATGGTCCTCTCATTCATCCTAATCCAAAACCGCCAGTAAATAAACCCCCTCCCCTCCTCCCCTCCCTCTTAAATTCCATCCGAAACCCCGCATCCCTAACCATACATCCCCAGAGGTAAAACCCGTCTCGCAAAATGGTACGCCCCCTACAACGACGAAGAGAAGATCAAGCTCAAAGGCGAAGTAAATACATATTCCTCCTCCCCATCCCATTCCATTCCATCCTACAAATTCCCAGCACGCATCTAACAACCTACCCCAGGTCCACCGGCTCGTCGCACCGCGCGACCAAAAATACCAATCCAATTTCGTCGAGTTTCGCAATAATAAAATCGTGTATCGTCGCTACGCAGGGCTCTTTTTCTGCGCATGCGTCGATGCGAATGATAATGAATTGGCGTACTTAGAGGCTATACATTTTTTTGTCGAGGTGCTGGATAGCTTTTTTGGGAATGTGTGTGAATTGGATTTGGTGTTTAATTTTTATAAGGTATGCTTTATCTTTCGGGGAAAGGGGGAGAGAAAAGGGATGAAAGGGAATGGTACTGATGTGTTGTGATGATAGGTGTATGCTATATTAGATGAAGTGTTTTTGGCAGGAGAAATAGAGGAGACGAGTAAACAGGTTGTGTTGACGAGATTGGAACATTTGGATAAGTTGGAATGAGTGTAGGAACGTAAGGGGCAGGTCCACCAAATTATCTAATAGTAATGGCAGTGGTCAGTAAGTTGATACCAAAGGGACACCTGGAGTTTGGAGTTCATCTGCAGGAATAAAGGCTGGCGCAAGGCGAAGTCACAGTCAAAATAAATTTGTCACGCAGGTGTCACCATTATTTGAGGTACTGTGATTCATATATTTTTCTCCTTGTACAAAACCGCGTGCTAAAATCTTCTTCCCTTGTCGCCCGTTACTCAGTCCTAGCATATCTCTTAGCAATTAACCTTCATATAATAGCAATTTCAAAGTCTGCGTGATAAAATGCTCAGATATAGCAATTATCTGTCTGTACTATTCTCAACATCCGCCGTATCATCTATTCTCTGGTTCTGCGATGTCGAACAACGCCTCATGGCCACAAAAACTCGTTATTCAACACTGTTCAATATGTTGTATTATAAACATGCGTTTAGGCTCCGGGCATTGCCTCTTGCATGGCAATATCACAACCTGGCGAACCTGGCGTATTATTATCAAGACTGAAGTAAGGATCTTCTCTAAGAGCTTGTTCAGATGGATGGTCGAGTGGATGGTCTACTTTGATAGCATCGTCCGTGCGATCTGGGCCCAATAATGACATGGAAGACACTGAAGGGGAGCTTTGCGGAGATCTGATTATTGTTAGTACCAATCCTTTATATATCGATGGATGGATCATGTAAATTTACGATGTTGAAGTATTCAATTGACCCATTCGACGTTGATCATCTTCGTTCCAACACTCTAACGCTGTGCGGCGGCGTCTTCTCCGGTTTACAATTTGACCTTCTGTTCGATTCTCGATCAAGCTCTTAACAAAATCGGTGTAGATTTTCTCTGGTGTGCCTGAACGAACACGTGGCGAACCACAGCCTTCTTCCATATCATCCGTGGGAGTCTGAATATTATCTTCGCTAGAAGTATCCATAGGTGACATTTCTCGTGGGCACATGATCACACCGGACTGTGAAAGTTTCGAAGACCATACAGTTTGATCCATCAAGCTTAGGGATGGCAAGGCCTGGCGTAATTCAAATTCTTCAGTGAAAGGGTCTGTTTCTTTGAAAATCCCACCTGAGTCTGCATCGTGTCTTCCATCATCCAAGTGCAAAAACCTCTCATCATCAGCTCCATGCATCAGCTCGTCTTTGTCATCACCTTCAATTTTTTGTCTAGTTGTTCGTTGATACTCCTCACAACCAAGATCATCAAACTCTATGGAGCGAGCACGTTTACGATTAGCTGCCATGATGGTAGCCGCCATATTTGATATAGTCACGCCGGTCATTTCTGCCACACCTTCAACTGAGATTCCTGTCTCTTGTGCCATGGCAACTGAGGCCTTCTGTATGCGTTCTTCGATATCAGCAAGAAGTTCGAGCTTATTGTTGCGAGCTGGAAATTCCGACTCTTCACTGGCGTCGTGGTTCAAAGCCATCGCTTGTTTTTGTTTAACAAATCCTGCTTTTTCCGACGCCTCCCATCCCTCACCACGCCAATGCCTCGAATCTCGGTCCCGACTTTTGTGATTGATATCGAGCCTCGATGTTTCGCCCAGGTCTGCCTTATAATGATATCTCTCATCGAAGCTTCTGTGTCGAGTTGTAACATCTATTCCGACAGCCAAACGTTTTTGGGTGATTGAGTCTTCTTTTGTGTTCTTTGGGCACAAGGAATACCAATGCTTTCCAAATTTATTGCATATTAAGCATTGGTAAGTTTCTGGTGGTTGTTTGTCAAAGGCAGGATCCTGCAACTCTGTCAGCAATCTTCTCTCTGCATTGTGGTTTGATCATGAATATCTACCATGTTCGTCGGACATTGTTTGACCAAGTGGCCTGTTTAGTGTTAGTGATCATTGGTTGCTTTGTTATGCCATCTCCGGGGTAGAGATGAAGCATATCATCATGAAGATGTAATTCAACGAGGGCTCGTACCATGCTTCCCACATCTATTGCAGATATAGTTTGTTGGGACGTGATCAGTAAAACCACCACTAGGTCTACTTGAAGATTTATCCGATCGATACACACCTCTACCAGAATCCACTTTGCCTAAAGATTTATCTTTTTTCGTGTTGTGCTTTTCATCAAAAACTCTTTCAATTTCCTCAACGGAAGGAGGGTACTTTTCCTCGGCCCATCCTTTCGACTGATTGCTGAATGGACCATTTACTTTCCTCAAATCTCCTACGTGTGACAAGACATCCTTCTTGTCAAAACCACGGTTTTTCAGTGATTCCACCCAGTGCTTGGTAGTATTTGGCCAAGCTTTCAATAATTGTGATGGGCTTTTGCGATGCGTTTCGAGCCATCGAAGGTAGATATTCATTATCAGTGAAGCTGGTAATTCATCGTTCAGATTCTTGGCTAAGTTGCTCAAGGAAATGCTCAATAAATCATCATCAGTTATTGATTTTGGAGCTCTGAAGAGGAGCTCTAATAGAGCCTGCTCCTCCCAGGCACTTTTTGATCGACTTTCTTTTCCGGACACCATGTCGAGATATTGAAATTGATAGTAAGATTACAAGAAGAAAATTGTTCGATTAAAGTTGAAGTTCAAGCTCTTCATGAAAAAGGAAAAAGGAAGTTGTCGTTTGTTATCGTTGTCTTTCTACAGCAGCAACTGCACGGACCATTAATGCACCTTCCCTCTCGATTCACTTCACTTCACTTCACTTCTCTTCACTTCACTTCTCTTCACTTCACTTCATTTCACTTCACTTAAATCGGAGTCTTTTGATTCTTTCAAGGTTGACTTGCTTACCTACCTAGGTACCTTATCTTAACAAGTCTGTTGATAAATGAATAAGTTTCGAAAGAGAATCAGATGGGAATCCCAGCTGGTGGTATATATATCATCCCAAGTCTAAGTTTGTGGATTTCATACCTCATCTAAAGAATATCAAAGAGCAATTGGGGTATATTACGTCAAAAGTATAAAGAAGCAATCTACATCCTTCCATTCTACAGAGCAACGAAGTTCTGAAGATGCTCAACTGACTTCAGCACTCGAATCATATCGTCACTTTCTGTTTAGCCAGGGAAAACTTCTGTCTACTATTCTAAATATAGGATCAAAACCATCTCATCTGACGCTAATGCCGCTACTGTTATTGTCAGCTATCTCTCAGATACTATCACTAAGTCTCATCTTGCTCTTTTTCTAAACATTCGAAGGTATAGCCTCAATCATAAAGGGATATTACATCTGCCAGCAGCATATACTGATTGACTTCCCTTTCTAGATCATCAAATTTTACAAAAACTCCCTTCCTTTCCTCCGGTCGCTCTTGGCCCTTATCTTAGTGACATAGTCTGTTATGAGTCCCCCTTCTTCCTGGGGAGCTGTGCAGTTGTGTCAAGTTCGTGGCTTGAATCCAGATCAGTTACAATCAATTGCAACCGCGGCAACCTCTAATATACCAACTCCAAACTTTTCTTTACATTCTCAAGAGGGCAATATGCCGGGTGCCTTTATTGCCGCCTCATTGGAGCCACCTGTCCCAAAGGTAAGCAAGATCATAGCGTCAATTACTCAAAGATTTCTGCTTCCTTCCTTTCTAAGCTTATTTCCTGTTTGAGTCTCCATTGCTAATGCATTCCCCAGAGTGTAAATGGCCTGGAACTTGGGGCTCTCGCTACAGCTCAAGTCAATGTGGACTCCCAAAGAAATGCCGTGACTTTTGTAAGGTTCAAGCAGTTATGTTCTGAGCTACGTAACATTATCTGGAAGCTCAGCTTACCTAAACCACGTATTATTGATATCATTTATGACAAGGACCAGGACAAGTACTTGTCATTCCATTCCAAGGTTCCTTCTCTTCTACATACAGTAAGAATAATCTAAGGCTGCCCCATTCCGTTCCTTAACCGCATTCTCATCGAGAGGCTCTTTCCGCGCATGTTTATCACATTAATAACTTTGCTGACAATATCACTACCTAGACCAGAGAAGCTAGATATGTTGCGCAAAAGGTTTACAATTTGTGCTTCCCAACGCAATCAAACCCTGCAAATATCTACATCAGATTTGATAAAGATGTCATCTACTTTGCTAATTGGCTTACTGGCTATAAATATGAGAAGAATGGCTGGTTCGAGCACGTGAATATTGGTCCGATTGGTAAAAAGGGACTGGGAAGACATGAATTGAGGTCCATACAGAGAGTTGCGGTGAACTCCGTTTATTTCAATGTTCCTGAATCATCGCCACCAGGGGCTGATGTGGAACACTTTTCGTTCTCCGTATTGCCTGTACTCTCTAGGTTTCATTCATTAAAGAGACTCTACGCGGTTGTTGAAGATATCGATCCATACCAGAAAGGCGAAATTACCTTTCACAAAATTCCTACACACCGCCATATTCATCCGGCTTTCTGTGCCTTTTGCGAGGTATCCGCGATTGTCGAAGGTTTTAAAGATCTCAAGCAGAATCTGACTTCTCCTTGGAGAGTCCCTGTTGTTTCTGTTGTAGGAGCTACTCGCAATCACCATCTATCACACATGAGTCAATATCAGCATTGCGCTTGTAACGGGTTCCCTTTACTACCGGACCTAGCTTGTCGAAATAACCGATGCGAGGAATACCACCCAAAGCCAGTAAAGGTTGCAGGTCTAGTTGCCGAAGTGAATGGCATGTCTGAAGTCATCGAAGATGATTTGCCAGAGGAAGAATGGCGTCTTCCTGAGGACGAATTGGACGACTTGATCGCAGACGAAGGGCTCTATCAGGCCTTCATTGAAGAGTACTGTGATGGAAAATATGGCGTCAACCATGAGCAATGGCTTGGTATCGACTATTTGTTAAGCCGACCTTTGTTGTAAGTTGCTATCTTCTCCAAGATTCTTGCAAATGTCAAGGTATCAAAGGTTGGATATCAAAAGGGATATGCTACGGTATCCTGACATGAATACCAGGGAAACATACTCCGGCACTTTCGTGGTCACATTTGTTCTTTTATTTGCTTGTTCTCTCTGCTTCATTTTACAGAGAGATAAGGGGAGTTTGATGATGAGATGATTAAAAGTTCTTTTACGAAATTAAAATATATATGCCCTTTCCTTTCAAACTTGCTGTGTAAAGGAATGGAAATATATTGGGTTTGTTATTATATATTAGAAAACGGGCATCGGTTGAGAGATATGGTTTTCATACTTTAATTTGTCTATAAAGCTATATAGACTCGGTAGACATATTAAAACAGCATCAATATTTGTATTTTAGCATGCTAGACTGGTCTAATGAGGTGAAAGAATAAAAACATTAGATATTAAAATTTCTATACCAGATATATAATCTTAGAACCTAATCAAGCTCCTGTCTATATACCAAAATATTGAACGATCATACCGAAAAGATGAGCTAACTTATTCCACCCACCAAGCTTTCATGTTTAATACTCAAACCGCAAAACCTAAGATTATTACAATAAACCCTGATATCTAAATCTTTATATAAGATTATCAAATTCCCTTTTAAAGTAGAATAATATATACCTAATTTAAATACATACCCTCTTATCCACTCTAACCTTTTAATAACCATAACTCAACGACCTAAGTACCTAACTATTTAACTACCTAACTACCCACCTACCCAACTAATCTTAAAAACACATACACTTCACTTCAATCAACATCTCAATTGTTGAATAAGGTTATTAAACTAAACACTGAAGAAATAATGCTGAAAGTAGCCTGTGAGTAGTATGTGGATTGTATTGAATTGGATGGTATGGGTATAATAGCTGTGTGGAGTTGTGGTTGTAGTGTAGATATTTGGGTTTTGTTTAGGTTTCTGTTTGGAGACAGATGGATATGAAAATGAAGATGTATTGTTAATTAGCCTCACTTTTAATTCATTTATTAATGAATGGTGGGTTTATATTTCGAGGGACTTCGAGGATATCACAATGGTTATTATATATGCTCAAGGGATTTATTTGGAAGACGAAGGAAATTATAGCTATAAGATGGGGAATTTTTAAGTCTATGAACAAGGTATCTAAGACGTATTTACATGTCTATTTCTTTTTCTCTATGCCAAGATATTATTCGCTTCCGCCTCCTTCCTCTGCTCCACCTCGGCACTTTCTACATTCTCACCCTCGCCCTTCCAAACCTGCTCGATGACCCCACCAACTTGCCCCAAGAATCTAGTTACCTCATCCTCAGTTCCAATTGTTATCCTCAAACAGCCCAGACAGCCATGTTCCTTGCCTCTAAATCTAACCACGACTCCCCTGTTCTCCGCTAAAGTCTCATACACCTTTCTCGCAACTTCGTTGTCAGGCTTTCCACTCTGGTTCAAAATCTCCACGAGCAAGAAATTACTGGCTACGCCGCCCCTGAATCTCCCCACGCCCTTAACTTTAGGCAATTCCTTCAGCAATCTTTCTCTCTGTCCCACAATCTTCTCCTTGTGCGTCCTCATAACTGATAATCCATCTTCCTTCAATGCTTGGGAAGCAAGTGCCTCTGTAGGGGAACTAATATTGTATGGCGCCTTCAGATTATTCAGCAATGCTGCAACCTCAACACTTGCAAACGCAGCGCCAAGCCTTATACCAGCCAACCCAAATGCTTTACTCAGTGTCTGCAAAACCACTAAATTTGGCCATTCATTCACCCATTCAGCGAGTGACGATCCATCAGGTGAGAAATCTATGTATGCTTCGTCTACCACCACAATACCATTCCAGGTCTTATGCAAGAGTATTTGTTCGATTTGTTCTTTTGGGATCAAAGATCCAGTAGGATTTCCTGGGGAGCAGATATAGATAAGTTTGATAGGTTTTGGTTGTGGTTTCGAAAGAGTCTCGAGAATAGCTGGGACATCCAGACCAAACTCTGGTGCTGGTAATAAAGGTACTTTGACGAGTGCTACATCGTTGACCTGTGCAGATACGCTGTACATGCCATAGGTTGGCGGGCAGACGAGAATGGAGTCGATTGAGGGTGTGCAGAAGCAGCGGAGAAGAGCATCAATTGCTTCATCGGAACCAACGCCAAGAAACAGGTTGAGAGGGTGGAGAGGGAGCTCGGTGTGGTGGTGGGTGTTGCGCAGGGTACACAGGAGGGATTTGAGAGGGTGTTGGTGAGGGTCGGGGTAGCGGTTTAAGCCAAGGAAATTGAGTGAGGGGTTTGAAGTGGTGCTGCCGGGAAGAGATGGACCGTAGGCGTTCTCATTGGCGTCGAGGAGAATATTAGTTCCATCATCTTTATAATCACTGAATTGAAAGATGTGAGTCAGTAAATAGATGTGAGGAATAAGAATATAGAATGCTTACTCTCGAGCACAACGATAAGGCTCCAATGAGAGAATGTTCGGGCGAGCGCATGTCTGCAAGTTGAATGGGGAATCCGAACGAGAAGGCATTGTAGGTTGTGATTGTTGCTCAATTGTAAAGAGTCATGAATGACGGCGGGGCTAGAAATATATTTTGAAGCCGAACTCGGCAGCCTTCATATGCAAGGCTGGAGACCCACCTTTATATCGATGACCAATAAAGGTCCACTTCACACAATTCCTCCCCTTTTCTTTCGTTTGTAAGATCCTAGGAACACACACTGAATCAAACTAAAAGTAAGATAATTGATCATGATCATTCATCATCCAAACCAATGAGTGTACTAAAGTTTGACAACTCAACACATTTGGAGTATATTAGCAAGCCAAAAACATGCAGTATTTTTGAGCAGTAACGCTTGTATCCCTTTGATGCGTCTGTCATCATGATCAGTCTCAACTTGTCATGTTTTGCTCGAGGCGAATACATACACACAAATGTTTCGAAAGGAATATCTCACACCTTCTTACTCAGAGCTCCTGGCACAATATCCCAAATTTCTGGCGTAAAGCATCCTTTCTCCCACCCTCTGATTAACTCCTCCGGCGGCATACTTCAGGCGTCAAAACCTTGTCACAGGATGCTGCCATTCCAAATTCTGCAATGAAATAAGCTTCTCTAGATGGTCGAGAAAGGCTCCAAAACTTTCTTTTATATTCAGAAAATCTTCTCCGACATTGACAAAGTTTTGTTGAGGTCTTGAAGAAATGAGCAGGGGAATGATCTGGTTCTATCCAAGTCCATACACACGGCCCATAGTATTTTTTGGTAGTGATGATTCCTTTTGGGTACTCAACTGTTTTTATTGTTATGGCTACTTAATGTCAAAAAGAAATTCGTTGCATAAAACGAAGGAATACATCAGTTTGAAATTCTACTCTCGAATCTCACAAGGAAAGACAGCAAATACAGTAACATGATCTGCAGCCCATGTCACGCATTTGAGATGAAGATGAGTGAGCTCTTATGCAAGCTTCATCCGGCTATTATCCTCTGTCATTATTGGCGCAATTGACGAGTACGCTGATATCACGAACGTTAGTCACGAGTGAATTACACAAATAATTGCGAGTTAATTACTTTGGGCTGACAGCTGGCCAGCGTGCAGCGCAAACTGAAGTTTCTCCATAGTTACAGCAGCTCGAGGACCCAGAGCCACCATTAACCCTAGATTCTGAAGTCAGCGACTGTTTCAACTCAGGATGTTCTTGACATCACAATGGGAGAATTTTAACGGACAGTTCCAAACCGAAAGGAAAGATAGACAGAAGAGGTGCTCACCGATAGATATCTCCGACACGATAAGTTCCGCGAACTTGCTTACAGAAACCGCAATACTTTCCAGCACTAGCTCCACTTTGGGATACGCATCCAGTGGTGTAAGAGCAAGCGCGTACTACGAGAGTATCGGGCCCATCGTGAGGTGTAAGTTCTGCCTCGACTTCTTTGAAGTCAGAGGCAGCAACCGGCTCGGCAACCGGCTCAGGCAGAGCAAGGGAGAGCGGTAGAAGAAGAAGGAGTGGTGTAAGCTTGAATTGTATGATAAATTTTTGATTTTCAAGTAGTTTCAAATGATTCTGCTAGTTGTTCTTAGATTGCTGAGGAACTATACTTTGTTGCAAAAAAAGGATGCTTATATAGATATTTGATTTCACTCAGCGGTGCCAGACAAGCCGAGGAGGTTATCTCCTCGGATCATTGTGGCCAGCGCATGAAAACCAAACTTTACAGCATCTACCTATGAAAGGGGATGATTCAACTGTCAATGGCAATTCCAGCCACGTACTCACTGCTATGATAAGCTGTGGTCATATGACCTTCGATGACAAAACAATTTGGTCATGGAAATCTTTTGTTTTCTGGGGCTTTTGGAATGTTGGGGCCCCGCAATTAGTTCTCTTTCGATGACGAAACAAGTCTATCAAGCCGCCTTGGCCTATTGCTATTGTAGCCCAAGAAAGACACTGATTAATGGGCAGTGCTGTTGTCGTGCAACAGTTCAGATATTTAGACACTACATTACTTTCAATCTCAGCCTTGAGCTATAGTAATTAGTTTTCTACGCCTATTTCACCCACGACAATTATCACATAGGCAAGATGTTAGTACCTTCTACTATAAAATTGTGTGAGCCGAAAATGCCCATGTTAGCACAAATTCCCCAAGAAAGTGGCTTGATCATTTCCCACATTATTGGAATTTTTCCAGCTGATTCAAGCCCAACAAATATATGTGCCAAGTGGTAATTGGTAAAGGCTGAGTGAGGTTGATATCTTCATGAAGTTGACATCGATGCTGCCTTCAAAAATATGGAGGATCTGTCCTGGCTTAGCCTCACTTGGCAAAAGGGGCTGCAGGTAGGTATCTTTTCTAGGCATCAACATATGGATGTTGTGTAACCTTATGCAAGTGAAACGTAAAGGGGCAAATTTGATAAGCCATCTTATTAACAGTTATTTGTGAAAATTTACTATAGCCTCAAAATGCCGAGTTGCTCGTATTTGGGCAACAAAAGCCGAGCCATGAAAAGCCGACTACACAATGGTGACACACAATCAATCACAATAATCAATGGATGTAAGAAGGCTCTTCTACTTTCTTGGCTCTGCAAGTCAACCGTTCGATCTTGACATCGTGATAAATGCGGGGTGAAGAGCATGATATGTTACAGTATGCAAGAGCGGATGTTAAGATACATGATTTTTGAATGTTAAGGATCAACAATTTGTGTCTATGAGAATCCTCACATAATAGCGGTGAATGTATCAAAGGCATAGGTCATTTATATAGGAGATGATCCGGAAACTTTTAGTATATTTCGGCCACAATCACTTGGCTAGTGAACAGCTCAAAGTCTGTAAGTCGACTAGGAAATGAGGGGTTAATGTTCAGAAAGTCTTGAACAATAGATTACTTTTAGGTGGGTAAGGGGAGACCAAGAAATTGATCTCCGTGGGTTATGTTCTTCGACCTCTCCTTGGAATCGGCTCACCTCGCTTACTTCGTAAGCTAAATGGTGATTATTTGTCAATAGTTGGCGGTGTTGTTCAATTCATCTACATTGGTCTACGTGCTTACTTGAGTTGTTTTGCTGAGGCTCGCTATGCACTCCATGGTGCTGCCGGGAGTATTCATGTCAGCCACCATATGACTCCCAGTCGTGGACGTCGCTAGACGAGCTCCGTTGATCCATTATATAGACCAATTCTAGAACATCGAAGCTTACTTAATAACCTCACGTAGAAGAAACCAACGAGTTATGGCGTAAAAAAATGGAAAAGTCTCCGTACAGCGAAAGAAAGAGTGAAACCTTGAAGATTTATGGACTCCTTGAGCACAAAAAGCTTCGATTTCCCTATCTATGTGATCTACAAACAAAATTGGGAGTACGAAAGTATTAATAGTGCGGTTTTTGTATTATATATAACTATACTGACTTATTTATAATATTTTGATTTGAAATATAATCCCAAATTAAAGTATTAAATGGGGAAAGTATGTTGATATATATCATCTAAAACAGCTTTAGCACTCGCTGGCGATTTAAGGGAGGAACAGTACTAGACAGGTCACTGTAAATGATTTGGTGGAAGGTGTTAGATATTGTGGTTAACATTACAGGAAGATCTCGACGGAAATATAATCAGCATCAGATGCAAAATATCCAAGTGTAAGGTCTGAAATTGACAAATTGTTGGCGTTAATAACAAAGGTGTAGGTAGTTAGGTCGTACCTATCGAGAATGCCCACCAGTGGGTGCACGGACTCACGGTCCGGCCTTCGAATTAACCACAAATCACACCAAAAATCACCGATTTTAAAATTGAATTAAAATTTAAATTCATAATATTTTTGGTTTAGAATTTGAAAACAAGTATAATTAAGCATCAAAATATAATATTGAAAAGTTATCTAAAAAGAAAATGATCTTGAAAATAAAAAATATAATCTTGCCTTTCCCCATCAATGTTACGAGGGTAGCCGTCTAGATCACGTGGAAGTGTTCTAGGCTCTCGAGGTAGGTTTATAACTAGGCGTCAAGCAGGGACTTAAATAATAACAATAATGAATATGCTATTCATAACTAATAGTAGAGTATACTAAATGATTGATCTTGAGCATGAAGCTCTATACAAAGGAAATCCATCTAGCTTATATAAATCTTCATGTTTTACTATATCCTCTGGATCCTAAAGGATGATGGACCTATAATTCCTATGGATCTACAATTCATATGGATCTACGATTCATATCCTTGAATATGTAGGGTCCATCATGTGATCCAGATTGATTGGTCATCCTTACCATCCTTACCATCCTTACCACACGTGACTCTATGTTGCGATGATTCGTAACACTATCCCCTTCCTAGCTTAGCGCTTGTCCCAAGCTCTTATAGTCATTTTCCTGTTTGTGTTTCTTTCGAAGAATAACTCTTTTCCTTTCATTATACTATCTATACAATCAAGAAAATATAAGGAACAAATTGAACTTGCTTTATTAATTGAATCTAAAGGGTTCGAAATACCTCCCTATACTTATTGTAAAAAACATTCGCGTCGTTGCATTATTGCTGGGGAAAATTCCGATCGATGTAGTGAATGTGTTTGTCGAGGTTAATGGTGTGATGTATCAGGGCCTTCTTCTAGAGATATGACGGCTATTATCCATGAACAGGAACATTTGGATCGTGAGTGTGAAGAGACCTTGTCGAAATTGCTTCGTTTGGATAAGCAGCAGTGTTTCTTATAAGGATGAGCGTCCGAAATGATTCGTCGTGATTTGAAGATAATGGATGAATTGGATGATATTGAGGAGAATGAGCGTGTAGAGAAAGAGAAGGAGCAAGCAGGTGTTGATTCGTTGGCACTTGCTGAGGCTAGTTCGAACGTATTGAACAACTTTGACCCTTCTTCCTTTTTGAGTCCTTCAGATCCTTTCTAGGGAGATCTGGGTAGTGTTGATGAAATGCCTCCAACTTCTCAGGGCAGCTGAGATCCTTTTTGAGCTCCCAAATGTTCTCTGAATATGGGTAATCCAGTCATTTGATTAAATACTTGATCTTATTTCTGATATATTTACAATTTAATATTATTTCGATATTGTATATAGCGTTTGGATTGACTGGTTCGATTTCTGTTATAGGTATATCAGGCGCTCCTAATAGCGCTTTTTCGAAGAGTGAGATATGGAATACTGGATGAATATTTATAATGTGAAGTAGCTTTAGTTTATAATTAATTGGTCCAACTATCTTATCGATTTTGAATGATCCTAGTTTCTTGTGATCTAATTTATCACTTAATTGTTTTATTTATATATTCCTTTAAATAAGATAAACTTTATCCCCCTTTTTAAGAGTAGATCCTATACTTCTTGATTCATTGTAGTATGACATTATTCTTAAAGTGATGAACTGTAAATCCAAGGAGAGTTGTTCTTGAAGCTCCTTGATTTCCGTGATATCTTTTATGACTTCGTCTATATTCATATCTTGCAGTAATAGTGATTTGTAAGCCAATAGGTTGAACCCAAAGTTAATATATGCTGGCATTACTTTTGTGGTTTCTGTCTCTGATATATTATATACGAATTATATCAAGAGTAATAATTTAATCTAATTATTTTGTCTATAATTGATATAGTAGTGGAGATAAGCTTTCATTGTTTAGTTTAATCGTTCTATCTGGCTATCTGTTTGTGAATGGAAAGCTATTGAAAGCTTTCTTTTGATTCCAAGTAATATTATAAGGATAAACCAAAACTTCGATATGAATAATTTGTCCCTATTTGAGATAATCTTATTTGGTATATTATAAATACTGACTATATTCCTTATAAATATATAAGCAAGGTTATCTGCTATCCAAATTTCATAGAATAGTATTATATGAGCAAATTTGATTAATCTGTTTGTTATTATTAATATGAAATCATATTCCTTCTGGGTAATTAGATTCTTGAATAATAATAATTTCATTACAAAATCCCAAATAATGGACTTCCAAGGTTGAATAAGTAGTTCGGGGGTTTTAAACTGATTATAAAGGGTATGCCAAACGGCTTTATTCTTTATACAAATATTGCAGTTCCTAATTATATTCTCAACTATAATCCTTATCTTTGGAAAGTAAACTTCTCTCCTTATTCTGGCAAAGATTCTTACAATACCTTGATATTTGTGAGCTGGTAATTTATATTATTCTGTAATATAATCCTTAATTAGATTAAAGAATATATATAGTTTTCTATGAAAATAAATAAACCTATCTTTGATAATGAATCCTCTTTCTAGATTGTCTAGTATAGTTAGGATTCTTTTGATTATAGCATCTATTGTGTATTCTGTTTTTATAATATCCTTGATAATATCATAGTTTATTCCTGAAATGATAGTGAGTTATGATTTATTATAAATTAAAGCATCATCATCTTGTTTTAATATTATATACAATTCGTATGTTTTATTTTATAAGTATTCTGATTTTCGGCTAAAAATATCTGCTTTAGCATTTTCGTTTCCTTTAATATATGAAATTCTGAAGTTGTAGATGGCTATAATTTCTGATTATTTGATCTGTTATTGATTTAATTTCTTTATTGTGATAAAATAAACCAAATTCTTATGATTTATATATATCTATATTATATATTTCGATCTTTTCAAGTATACTCTTTATTCCCTAAAAGTATTTATTATTACTAGTAATTCTTTGTTATATATTTTGTAATTTAATTCAATTAGTGATAATTTATATGAATAATAAGCGACTAATTGTTATTTCTTGTTTAAACCTGATTGATTAAGTATTATATCTATTATATAATCTAAGAAGTCTGTCTCCACAATTATTGATAGTTCTGGATCAAAAGCCTTGAGAACTAGTTTTTTTGTAAATGCTTCTTTAAGGCATTCGAATACTGTTTATACTGCTTCTGTCCATCGAAATTCCCCTTGGTTTTTCTTGATAATCTTGATTATTAGAGCAGTTATTTTCAAGTAATTCTTAATAAATTATTAATAAAAGTTGACGAATCCTAAAAAGGATTATATTTTCTTTATATTTATTGATGATTCCTATTCTTTGATTGTTTTTATCTTATCAGGGCTTATCTTGAGACCTCTAGAGAATATAATATAACCTAGAAATTTTGTTTCGGTAATATAAAATTCATATTTGCTAGATTTGTATTGAAGATCTGCCTCCTTCAATTATTATAAAACCTTATAAATATCCTAAATATATTATTCTTTTGTTTCTAAGAATATTAATATATTATTTAGATAATATATATAATATATATTTAAATATTTTTTTAATATATTATTGATTAAATATATATATATTACTAATATATTTATCAAATCGAATAATATTATTTGATACTTGTATAATCTATAGTGAGTTCTGAATACTATCTTCTATTCTTCACCTTCCTTTATTCTAATTAGGTGGAATCTGTTTCATAAATCAAACTTGGAGAAAATCTTGGCTTTTCCCAATCGATCCCTCAATTCTATAATTAATAGAAGCAGGTATTGATCTTTGATCGTCATATTATTGAGCTTGTGGTAATCTATACAAAATCTTTTTGTACCATCCTTCTTTGATATGAATAACATAGGGCTAGCTGTTTATAAGGTGGATTCTCTGATCCATCCCTTTTCTAATATGTCGCCAATATAATCCCTAAGTATCCCTAAATTAAAAACTAATATTGAATAGATTGAGCTGAATGGAAATATTTTGCCTTTTTTTAATATTATCTTATGATTTTATAATTTATATTCTGGTAAAGCTTCATAACCTTTTCTTTCTTCGAATAATTTCTTGTACTTTTGGTACTATATCAATATTGATGTCTTTTCCTGTTTTGTTACAAGGGTGTTTTCAAGCAACTTCTTCTGCTTATTCTTCATTTGTACAAGAGGTTCATCTTCCTTTATTATTAATAAAGGACCCTGAATTTGATATTCTATATCAATAATATTGTTTGCTTTTAGTTCTCTATTATATATATTCAGCCTTATTAGTTCCAATATATCTTATTGATCGTTTTTCTTTGGAAATGATATAGTTTCTAATAATTAATCAATCTGGGGGTTATATATCTTCAACCATAACATTCCCAGAATGATCTATTGATTCCTTAATGAAACAATATCAAATTGAATAATCTCTTTATACTAAATTATACTTATTTATAAAGAATGAGTCTCCTACAAAATCTTTTTGTTCAATCTGATTAATTGTCTATCAACTAGTTGTAATTGATATAATACTTGTTTTGTTTGGAGTTGTACTCTCAAATACTTTATAATTCCTAATACAATAAAATTTCTTATAACTTCTGAATTTATTATGATCTAGATTACTTATCCATTTATTTTTGTATTATAGTAGATCTGACCTGTCTATCCTACAATATTTAATTGGTCTTGGCCCTCTTTATAGGTCTTAATTGACCTTCCCTTTTTATAGGATCTCCTTGCTTTTCTTTATGGAAACTATTTAGTAGCTTCTTTATTTGATAAATGAATCTTGCAAGATTCATTATAGCAAGCTATCTAGTTCATTATTGTATATTCTATTAATAGCGTTTTTTTCGGTTCTGCTTGGATAAGGGGAGATAAAGGAGTTCGTAGATGTTCCAACTTATATTGATCTATAATGTTCAATTCTTCTTAATTTTGAGATATTATATCGATTTCCTTTTGATGTTTCTCTCATTTGTAATCATCATCCTCGATTAAGTATAAGATATATAATTAGGATACAAAGATAATGTTGAATTGATTTTTGCCGAACTTCTTGTGATAACCTTCTCTTAATGATCTCTTACTTCGACAATCTCTGGCTCGATAATCTGGCTTGCCATATTCGAAGTATAGCTTATCCTTACATTTTTGTTCTACCTTTTCCTTAAATAGTTTGTCCTTGAATATTATATTTAATTATATTGGTTCTCTATAAGATTATTTGTTTTCTTAAGATCTTCCTTTATTCTTATAATACTTATTATAATCTCAATTTTTATAAAAATTGGAAGATTGGTATTCCTTCTGATACTTATAGAATATCTTATTCGCCTTAATAGATTCCTCGATTAATTTATTTAGATCTTCTCAAATACAATTGCAATCTAGTTCTAGCCTGATTTCGGGCTTGAGCCTTTTTCGATAGTGGCTTATTATTGTGTTCTTTTCCTATTCAGTAGTATCTATATACCTCCTGAATTCCATAATATATTTGATTGTTGACCTTATTTGTTTGAGATCATAAATCTTGGATTTAATATTATATAATTCATTGATATTTCTGAATACTTATTGTATTTTTTTCTTGAATCCTTCAAATCTTTTAAAGATAGCTTGAATCGGGTATATTCGCTTCTTAAACTTATTTAAATTAGTAAAGTAATCTTTGAGATATAGTTAGATTTATTTAGCAGCTTCTCCTTTAAGATAGAAGGCGGCCCAGACGCTTTTATCAGTATCATAATTGAACTTATCCTGATTGAATTGGAAATAGATCTCAAGTTGAAGCAAGAAGATTTCTAGCTCTTTGTCACGAATCACATTCATTTTTATAAAATAAATCTAGTTACTAATGTTTGAACCGCTTTCTTCAAGGGGATCCTTATCGATAAGGAATCCTAGGACAAATATTGTCCTAGGACAAATGATATCCCAGGAAGAATAGGCTAGGCAATTATTGGATCCTAGGACAAGTGTCCTAGGATATGATTTGTTCTAGGATTATTGTTTTAGGATAAAATCTATCCCAGGATTATTGTTTTAGGATTGGAATCGTTTTAGGATTAATATTTTAAGGTTAATAATGGATTATATAATAAATAAACTGGATAGATTAATCTATCCTATTTATCCAGTTGGATAAATAGATTGGATAGATCAGTTTATCCAAATTATCCAAATTATATTCATTAGTATATAATCAAAATAATTTCATAGTTTAGGAGCTTTATATTTAACTTAGTTATCAATTAATTTATCTATATTCTACTTGATTTAATAACGACTTTATTTCTAAGTAAATTTTATTGATAAAGCCTTAATCTATAACTATTAATCAATGAAACCTTAGATAATCGCTACCTCCAATATAGTATTATTACATTTTAAGCATTGTTTTTGGTTAAGTTATATCAGTTATAATAAACTATATTCAGCAATCCACCAAATCAGTTTCCTTCTCCTTTACTAGAGTCTTGGGATAGGTTGCTGTTAATATAAAGTTGAGATAAACAATTCAAATATCCACCCCTGACCTATTTTATAGAGATCATAATAAGCATCAAGTTTTTATTATATAAACTGATCTTTATTATATTTTTAATAGACACCTCTTCTTGACATTAATGTAGAGGATCTTGTGGCCAATCTTGTTCTTCCAAGGAATTATGTTCAATTGAATTGAACCTTTCTTTAATGATCTAATAACCAAAACTACCAATAGTTAACTAAATGAAAATATAAAATCTGAGATGTATCATCTTTTCAACATATACAAATCATTTCGACAAGGTTTCGACAGGGCTTTCGGGGAAGTAGACCCCGATTATATGGTTGAGAAAGCATTACGACAACTTAAGCAAATAGGGTCAGTTATAATCTATATTACTAAGTTCCAATAATACATCAAATATATCATATAGAATAATGATTATTTTAGATCCTAGTTCTATAAGGGATTTAAGGATATCATCAAGGATGAGCTAGTAAAAGCTCCAAAACCATCAAACCTTTCTGAATTGATCAAAACCTTCATCCTAATCGACAATTGTTTTTACAAGAGACAGATAGAGAAGAAAAGAATCATTCAGGAAAATAGGAAGTTTTCTAAATCTCAATGTTCGAACAGATATTATAATACTGACGACCCAATAGAATTGAATAAAGTCAAACGCCGATATAAATCAAATGAACTTAACATTAAAGAAAAGAAAAGATACAAAGAAAATAATCTATACTTCACCTATAGAAAAGATAGATATATATCTTGAGACTATAACCAAAAGAAGTCATTCATTACAAAAGGCAAGAAACAAATAAGATTTGGAAACAAGAGACAAAGATCCCGAAAAGTAAATATATTAAAAAGTAACTTTTACAAGATTAGATTGTTAGAAAAAGAATTATCCCAATTATATCCAGAACAATTTAGAGAGTTGAGTATAATCATTCTATCTATAAAGATAAAATTAATCGGAAATGTCGATAAGAAAGTTGAACTTACAGATAATTATAAATCAATCGAATTGCTCGAAAAGGAAGGATCTGAAAACAATCCATAAATCAATAAAGTCTATCTAAGACCTCAAAAAAACAAGTTATAATACCTAACTAATTACCTTGATGAAAAATATACATAATATTATTATAAAGAACAGAAACCTGATTTTATAGAAAAATATTAGATTTATAATCATCCAACCCTATTAATCCTATACACCATCATTTATAACAATCTTTATCGAATAATATTCAAGGAGAATATAAGGGAAGACAATGTTAGAAGATTTGTTGCGGACTTAGATTCTTCTCAGATTAATGAGGGATAAGAGCATAATGATTATGACTTAGAAATCAGGGATATATAGGAAATCCTATTACAAACTGAGTATCATAGGATTTGGCATAAGATTAATTATTATTATGAATATCATTGGGCTAAGGACTATTGCCGAGACTTTCAGATAGGACCAATAGAACTATTGGTAACTATACCCTATAGATTATTGAGTATAAGCGAATATTAGTGTAAATAATTGAACCTCTTTATCAAAGAACAGATCACCGAATCATTATTGCTAGAACTCAATAATACAATTGGGATTAAACAATTAATCATAGGAATTAATCTTGGAAAATAAGAAGTTAAAGTTTTAATTGATTTAGGAGTTATAGGAGTATTTATGAATCCTAACTTTGTAGAAGAAAACGGAATTCTTATTGAGTCTAAGGAATATTTATATCAATTGATATTGCTGAGAGGAAAGAAGGCTGGAGTAGATGGATGGGTACGAAGACAGATTAATGCTCTAAAAATAGTTATACTAAAAGGGCATACTGAACAAGTCAAATTGGACTTAGTGCTATTGGGCAGATATATAATAATCTTGGGAACCCTTTGGATTAGAAAGTATAATCCAAATATTAATTGGGTAAAGGATACCCTTATATTCGATCATTGCAGATATAAGAATGAATGATTATATGATCCAAAGGAATAGATTTTTAGGGAGACCGGATATCGTACTATAACAACCACAGATCCTCCACTGATTGGTATGACCAATGCAAAAGAAATTCCAGTGCAATACAGAAAATTCGCCAAGCTATTTGAAGACCTATAGAATTTGAAAGCCCTGCCAGAATATAAGCCTTAAGATTATGAGATCAATTTCAAAGAAAGATTCATATCCCTAATTGAAAGATTAAAATCATATAATCTTAATACCTTAAGAATATAGAAAGAATACTGATCTAAAATTGAAAAGAAAGAATAGATTAAGAAATCCAAGTTTCTTTATATATCTAATATATTATTAATATTCAAAAAAGAAGATCTAAATGGTCAATCTTATAGAGACTATTATTGAGTGAATAATAAGATCATCAGGGATGTATACCCTATACCCAAAGCCCAGAAGCTAAGGGATAAATTAAACAAGGTAATGATTTATATTAAACTGGATCAAAGAAACACCTTCAATTTTATACAAATTAAAGAGGGATATAAATAAAAGACTGCTTTTATATTATCTTCTGGATTATAGGAATATACTGTTATACCATTTGGATTAATCAATATACCAGTTATATACCAATAATAAAACAACGAAATACTTAAGGAGTTTAGTTTATTCATAATCTATTATTTGGATGATATCTTGGTCTTCTCTTAAAAAAAAGAAGAATATAAGGAACATATCCTCAAAGTACTCGAAGTATTTAGGAAGATCGATTTACAACTCAAGTTATCAAAATATAAGTTCGGAATCAAGAAGATAATTTTCCTGAAATATATAATCGAATTAGGTTAGATAAGTATTAACCTAAAAAAAACCGAGAAAATAAAAAATTGGGAATAACCTAAAAACATCAAAGATATACAAGTTATATTAGGATTCGCCAATTTTTGTTGGGTATTCATCAAAGACTTTTCCAAAATAATAGAACTATTTATAAAGATAACAAAAAAGAATATAGGATTCATATAAAGTGAAAAGGTAAAGTAAGCCTTCCAGAAAATCAAGAACAGATTTACTAGGGAACCTATATTCTACAATTATTATAACAATCGAGAAAGCATCATTGAAACAGACGCTTCCGATATTTGTGTAGCAGGAGTTCATCTTCAAAGAGATAACAATAGGAAACTACACTCAATTGCTTATTATTCCAGCAAAATGGATAAAACAGAGCAAAATTATAATATCTATAAGAAAAAACTTATGATTATAATCAAGTCATTGAAATATTAGAGGATCTATCTTTAAGGAGCTAAATTCCCAATAATCATTTATACTAATTATATAAATCTATAAACCTTTATTATAATTAAGATTTTAGATAATCAAAGATTGGCTTAATAAATTAAAGAATTAGCTGATTTCAACTTGATAATCAAGTATATCAAAGACAAAGATAATGTAAGAATAGATGCATTAAGTAGGTCATCAGGGTATAAGAATAATAAGACCTATCAAGAAACAACGATTTTGAAATCTCTTTTTAACAAAGATCTTATTCCGAATTTAACAGAAATTGTTGTTTTGGAGAATAAATCAATGGAAGTCTGGAAAAACAAACTTATAGATATATAATTGAATAAGGAAAACATCAAATAACCTAAGCTACTAATAACTATAAATGGATTAATACAGATTACAAGGAAAATTTGGCTACCAAGTAATATTGCCACCGAATTCATCGAAGAGCAATATATATTATTAGTTTATAATTATCAGGGAGTATAAAGAATATATTTAAGAATTAAGAGATAATATTAGAGTCTGGGACTCTGAATTATAATCAAAAAAATGGTCACTGAATATGATACCTGTATCAGGAATAAGGCTTTTCGCTATACCCCTTATAAACAGATACATACAACTGAAATACTACCAACACCATGGAAATCGATATTATGGGATTTCATAGGGCCGCTACCTAAATCCAAGGATCCAACAATAAAAGTAAAGTACAATTACCTCCTGGTTATTATGGATTGATTGATTAAGTACATGATATTAGTACTATATAAGACCATTTTGACTGCAGAAACCCTAATAGCCATATTCCTAAGAGAAGTTATTGCAATATATAGATTATTAGAGGAGATAATATTTGATAGGAATAAACTCTTTATATCAAAATTCTGGATTACCTTAATAATATTATTAGATATGAAAAGAAAAATGTCTACAATGTTTTATTCACAAATAAACGAAGGAAACGAATGGGTAAATCAGATTGTTGAAGTATACCTCTGTTGTTATATAAATTATCAACAAAATAATTAGATAGGATTATTATCTCTAGCATAATTTGTATATAACAGCTCTGCTTCAGAAATTATCTAAATCTTATCGAACTATACTAACTTTGGATATGAATTAGTTATATACCAAAAACCAGATATTCCAAAAATAAAGAATCAATCTATTATTATATAAATAAAGAAACTTAAGGAAGTTCATAAGGAAATTGTAATGGAACTCAAATTTATTATTGAAAGAAACATTCATTACTATAATAAGAAATATAATCAAGAGCCAATACTAAAGAAAAGGGATAAAGTCTATCTACTCCAGAAAAACATTGAGATAAAGAAATCAAATACGAAATTGGATTATAAGAAATTGGGATTATTCAAAATCAAGAAAATTAAGGGACCCTTGAATTATAAATTGATATTACCAAAGAATATAAACATCTATCTAGTATTCTATATATCCTTACTCGAATTAGTATTATTAGGAGTATCTAAAGCCCCTGAAACCGAAATCATATCTATTAATCAAAATGTTGAGTATAAGGTAGAGAAAATATTAGATTGCAAATATATTAGAAATAAAATCAAATATTTGGTGAAATAAAAAAATTATTTGGACTCCGAGAATATATGGGAATTAGAGAAAGACCTTAAGTATTTTAAGAAGTTTAAGGATTTTTGTTGATAAAATCTGGATTTGTCTAGAAAAAAGGAGAATTCAATACGGCTTATATAAATGACGAATTTATTGAATATAAAAAAAAGGGATCAAAGGAATTGGAACCAATTATAGAAAGTTTAGAATCAAATTAACCAAAAGGATCGGGAGGAATAACAGATATTGAAATTGCAGCGATTTCTCTTTCTTTTTCTTTTTCGAATCTTTCTTTCTCCTTTAGAGCATCAAGTTTATTTAGAGAATTTAAATCAGTTGCTATCAGTTTCTGCTTCTGTTTATCTAGTAAACATTGTTGTTTATAAAGACAAGAAATTTTGGCTATAGCTTTTTGTGATACTACGAAAGCCTTTTCCTCTTTTTCACAAAGTTTTTGTCTTTGATGATCAATAGAGGACCAATTGGAAAGAGATGGCATTTTGTTCTTCGACCTTATATCACAAGTTTTTCCATAACGATAACATTCAGTATATCTACTATTATTAGAGCCCGATTCTAAAGCGACATAACGACGATTGGCCTTTTCATATCGAGTATAAGTAACCATTTCGCTTCCTATTCGTTCGATTCAATTATCAAGTTCCAATTACTTCATTCGTTTTCGAGTATATTGAGGTGGTATATTGCAGAAAGAAAGGAAGGAATATAAGGGATAGATATTATAGATCTTATATTAGTTATAAGCGATCAAGGATAACATTTGGTTAGAAAGAGGATAATGTTACGAATCATATTTATTTTTATAAAATAAATCTAGTTACCAATATTTGAGCTGCTTTTTTTAAAGGGATCCTTATCGATAAGGAATTCTAGGACAAATATTGTTCTAGGACAAATGATATCCCAAGAAGAATAGATTAGACAATTATTGGGTTCTAGAACAAATATCCTAGGATATGATTCGTTCCAGGATTATTATTCCAGGATAAAATCTATCCCAGAATTATTGTTTTAGGATTGGAATTGTTCTAGGATTAATATCCTAAGGCTAATAATGGATCATATGATGAATAAACTGGATAGACCAATCTATCCTATCTATCCAATTGGATGGATAGACTGGATAGACCAGTCTATCCAAGCTATCCAAATTATATTCATTAATATATAATCAGAATAGTTTTATAGTTTAGGAGCTTCATATTCAACTTAGTTATCAATTAGTTTATTTATATTCTACTTGATCTAATAACGACTTCACTTCTAAGTGAACCTTATTGATAAAGCCTTAACCTACAACTACCAACCAACGAAACCTTAGGCAGCCGCTGCCTCCAGTACAGTATCGTTACACTCTTATCGATTACCTATGAATCGATCTGGTAAAGCAATTTTAAGAGTCTCAGTGACAATGATCTCCTTAAGGTCTTCGATACCTCCTATAATGATATCTTCGTTTTTGTCGATATTTTCAGAAATGACCTGGTTGGTTGTAATAGGGTTGTTAGGCTGTGGTGTCTTGGAAGATATAATGTTATTATTTATCGAGTCAGTATTTGAAGCAGTAATAATGCTCAAAATGTTACAAAGATAGCTGTCTAGATCACATAGAAGTATTCTAGGCTCTCGAAATAGGTTTATAATTAGATATTAAACAGGGACTTAAATAATAATAATAATGAATATGTTATTTATAATTAATAATAGAGTATACTAAATGATTGATCTTGAGCATAAAGCTCTATACAAAGGAAATCCATCTAGCTTATATAGATCTTTGTGTTCTACTATATCCTCTGGATCCTAAAGGATGATGGACCTATAATTCCTATAAACCTACGATTCGTATGGACCTACGATTCGTATCCCTGAATATGTAGGGTCCATCACGTGATCCAGATTGATTGGTCATCCTTACCATCCTTACCATCCTTACCATCCTTACCACACGTGACTCTATGTTGCGATGATTCGTAACAATCAAACATTTTGGTGGGTGAAGATAAATTAACTTGTAGAACCTTCAATTTTGATAATAATAATATTGTTTTTGAGGTAATCAATATCCTTATACTTTTCATTTTATAGTTTGAAATTTGAAATATTTTCTTCAAAAATTCGAATTTATTAGATTTTTGAAAATGTTGATTTTTTGTTGTGCTTTTGTGGTTTACTTACAGGCCCCATTTAGATTGTTTGATTTATAATATATAACCAGACCCTGAATAGTCAACAACGGTCTCTGTAGTAAAACAAGAATGAGTTGGTTTACATATAGAGGTTCAAAAGCAAATCTTTTTGACTAAAGATTGGGTTAATATTATCATTTTAGATTCTGATTGTCTTTTGTATTTAAAATTCTATCTTCAATAATCTACATGGACAATTCTCTGTCACATACGACCATAGACTAAGGAAAATTGGGCATCCCGTCCGCTCTGCCATACACAAGCCTTAGATCGGCAGATTAGTAGTTGGGTGGGTGACCACCAGCGAATCCCTGCTGTTGTATGTTTTTTGCTTTTGTATTTTCGTGCTTCCTCATGCAATATTGAAAGATCGAGCATTCCATTGAGTTGATACGAAAGTGCATTGGTGTGTGAGGAGCGAAGCCCTGATCAATGATGCATTTTACCATATAATCAATGGCTGATGCGTATCTGAAAGCAATCGGGATAAAAGCAATCGGATAAAAGCAATCGGATAAAAGCAATCGGGATAATAGCTCCGGATCTCAACCCAACGAGAGCCGTGTTACGAAGGACAAGCATTACCTATCCAATTTGATAGATCTACAAGCAGAGCCATCGGGTTATAGATCAATAACATCATCAATCGTGGTCAAGTCGTGTCATCAATTTCTAATCGGTATGCGTGGCCGCACGTCAATGCAGCTTGGCAGGGATAATCACTAGGTGCTGTGGCTCCAACGAACGCAGTGGGGAAATCTGCATGTTCAAATTCGAAGGACATATGTCTACCAATCGATATCCTCGATTTATCTCGGGGCTACGTTTATGAAGTTCCGTCTGGTTTTGTATCAAGTTTATATACGGTGTATTGGACGAAGAAGTTTGGTGAAGAACCGAAAATAAGAAAAGAAAGCCTAAAAGGTTCGTTTTTGACAACACTCTACGAGCTAAATTTTAGCGAACAACCAGTTTGGACACCGACTAGCCTTGGAACTACTTGGATGGTTGTCTACCCCTCGTGCGAACGCCTTGTTACCTCGTTGTTAATTCTGACAGTTAAAATGCGATTGGGCCAAGTATTTTATGTAGATCAATTTCTTTCGATAGGTTGAAATCTGGATTGGGAGACAAGTGCCTCCAGAATGCAAAGATATATAGAGTCTCATCATCCCCTACTTTTCCTCCAATTTTGTTCTCATTTTCATTTGATCTCCTTTAATTACCTCTTTTCTTCCCTCTCCTCACATATTCAACACATTCAACATGAGGATGATAGAAATTCCAACATCTGGCTCTGCGGCCACCATTCTTCGCAGGTTGAGGGATGTGAAAGTAGACAGAAACGGCATCACATGCTACGATGAGGAAATAACCAGGATCATCGACTACACATACGACTATGAGATTACCTCTCCTCTAGCATGGACGCGTGCAATTTCGGCTTTACTTGATGCTATCGGAGCGAGTCTCGAAAGCATCACCACAAGTTCCGAACTTTCTCAACTTGTGGGACCTACTTTTCCTTCGCCGGATACTATCCCCAATGGTTTTAAGTTGCCTGGAACAAATTATCAGCTTGATATGGTGAAGGGGGCTTTTGATATGGGTGCTATGATTAGATATCTTAATCATAATGATGCCTATTTAGGCGCAGAATGGACTCATCCATCGGGTATGATGCCAACCTCTTTTATTACGCACCAAATAATTTCTAACCCTCTTTCAGATAACCTCGGAGCCATCCTATCAACAGCCGACGTTCTCAGCCGTGTAGCCACGTCCAAAGATGACCCAAACTCCATTCTAACCATGCGCCATGTCCTCATCGCTCTCATCAAAGCCTACGAAATTCAAGGCTGTTTCCAAGGCAGAAATGCCTTCAACAAAGCCGGTCTTGACGATATCATTCTCGTTAAAGTAGCTTCCACAGCTGTCGTATCCTGGCTGATGAAACTTCCTAAAGAACAAGCCAAAGCCGCCGTCTCCCACGCTTGGATCGATGGTAACCCTCTTCGTGCATATCGTCAAGCCCCCAATGTCGGACCTAGAAAAAACTAGGCGGCCGGCGACGCATGCATGCGAGCTGTGCAGCTGGCACTCATGGCGAAGACTGGACAACCCGGTGTGAAAACCGCATTGAGTGCTCCACGATCGGGTTTCTACGATGTGCTATTCAGAGGTAACACATTTGACCTCCCACGACCATTCGGCACCTCGGTGATCGAAAATGTATTTTTCAAAGTCTACACTGCAGAAAGCCATGGCATGACTGCACTCGAAGGGGCACTAAGGGTCTGCACCGAACTAAAAGAAAAGAAATTATCCGCGAGCGATATCAAGGGGATCCAAGTGCGCACGCAGGAAGCAACAATGGTAATAATGAACAAACAAGGAGCGCTCCGCACACCCTCCGACCGCGGCCACAGCCTCGGATACATGATCGCCATCACGCTTCTCAAAAACGCACTACCCGAAGCAGAAGATTACCAAAACATCAGTTCCTGGTCCAAAGATCCCCGCGTAGAGGAACTGAGAGATAAAATCTCCATTAGAGAAGATGCAGAATTCACAAAAGATTTCCATAATCAAGATCTGCGCAGTCTCGCCAGCGCGATTAAAGTTTCTCTAAACGACGAAACGGAATTAGAAGAAATCGTGATACACTTCCCGCAAGGGCACGCGAGGAGAAGAGAAAGTCTGGCGTTGGTGGAGCAGAAAGCGAGGTGGAATTTTGCGCGGAAATTGAGTGAGGAGAGAATTGAGAGGATTTTGGAAGTATCGAAGAGGATGGAGTTTTTTGGTATGTCTGTTTGTGAGTTTATGGATTTGTTCGTGCCGGACAAGGATGCGGATAGGGAATGAAGGGGTTCCGGGGGCGGTTTGTCGAGTGTTCGGCTTAGAGATAGATTAATTGGGTTGGTTAGGTGGCAGTTATATTTGGTTTGGGGGTGATTAGGAGAGTAGCGATTTATATGATTATTTATATTTGGATTATATGGTTTGAATTGGATGATGAGAAGGGATTGGATTGGATTGGGCAATGATGGATTTGTTTAATATACTGATGTCTGCTGGTGTATCTATCTCAAGTGGAAGAGTGAACGGACCAAAAAAATGAAGTCAACGTTGGAACATTGAACAGTCGCATAATGTTGAATGAATTTGGAGCACGAATGTAGTCGGACCTGTTGAAATTCACGTAGAAGATCCAATCTTACTCTGTATGGCTACCAACAACTGTATTCTTGGAGACGCATATCAACTTTTCAATGACGACTGAGAGATAGAAGTTCAGGTAAGGTTAAGGTTAAGGTTAATGGAAAAATGTCGGGAAAATATTCCTCCGACCCGGTCTCATATCACTACCTATTTCCATCCAAGGACTAAAGATAGCATCTGTGCCGCACTTCTAAACCACAGCATCTGTTTATGCCACATCGTGCTTTAGATTGATATCCTAGTTCCGGGTCGAGAACCGCATAATATGACACAAGTGATGGCGTGGCAAACCAACAGAGTGCATTAAAAGCAGGCAACGTTATGTCGGCGACTCCTTTGAACCTACGAAGGCTGAATATATCGAAATGTTGATATTTTCCCGAAGCAAAAGGCAAAAAGAATCGCATTCAATTTTCACCATTGGCTGAGGCAACACAAAGATTTGTGTGCACAGAGGTGCTAATCGTTGGGAGTGTGGCAAAATCTAGTAAGCTTATCATGTGAGTATTCGAGATTATTCCTCAAGGCCGCAACCTGTAGCCAATTGTTCGATTGAATCATTGGGTTTTGGAGATGCAACGCGCCTCGAAAAATCTCAAGATCCCGGCAATGTTTTGAAGATACTTTTCTACAAGCATTGTTCCTCCATCTTCTCCTAGTCTCGAATTTCTCTGGATCATGGGACAGTGCAGATAGTGCTTTTGCTCCCTTTGCCTTTGAAGTCTTTGGTCTTTTGAAAGGTCTCACCGAATCTGGTGAAGAATATCCACGTACGACCCAAAGCTGGCCCTATCAAGCAAAAGAAGTCTCTTCCCCGATTTTGCCATTGATATAATGTAGAGTTTTATTCCAATAGACAAAAGATTATGTTACATGAGCACATAAGTTCATGGTACAATTGGCTTTAATGGCAAACTTTCTCCAAATAATGATTGTCAGTGTCTATATTAGCTTGCACGATCAACCTTCAGGATTGATGAAGGAAGTAATTTCCTAGGGTATCTTTCTTTCTTATAAATTTGAATCAGATTCTACCGTCGCACTTAACAACTCATACCAATAATACAATGCTCTCCAGAGAAAGAAGACCGCGTCTTGATGGCTGGGTAAGCTCACTTAATGTCAACCCTGAAATGAATGCTAGCAACCAAACTTAGGAAGATTCAAGGTGGCGATCATTACATTTGCACTATATGCTTTGGCATTTCCCATTTTACTTTTCCATAGTACGTCTACCACGCGCAACAAAAGAAAAAGTGGGTGTATCACGAAAACATTTTTGGAAGAGCCACCAATTGCAAGGAGAAGGAGGAGAAATAGTAGGAGGAGTCTATGTGCTAGGGCTCCGGATATGATGGGGCTTTATCAATCGCATGCGCCACCTTACTCGAGGAATCCTTTGCTCTGACCAGATTTTAGGGGATATGGTTGTTCGGGGCTTTTATTGTATTCAATTTGAGTTTGAGAATGGGATGATGGGTTAACGTTTATGTTAACATTACGGTGGCGGGTTATTGCATATTAATTAGTTGATATTTGCTCTAGCATTATAAATTGCACTGTATATAAGCTTAGATGATTATATTTTACGTACGCTATTTCAAAGTTATATTAGTAATACTATCGTTCTAGAGGATCATAGGGGTTCATGTCACTCAAGGAGGAAGCGATGTTCAACATTGATACTAATAATGAAGTAGGTAGTTAAACATTATATAAAGACTTCATCATTCAAACGCCTTCGAACCATAGTTATTTTATTTACTGATGTTATTCCTTAAGCAAAAACCCAAAAAATCAAAAAAAGTAAACTTATATCTCTAAAGAAATCATACTCATACTTCAGATGTTTATAAAAGCATTACTAGGTTTACGTTGGTAAATTCTTGCAAATTGCTGCAGGCAGCGAATAAAGAAATGCACCGTTAATTCCGATTTTGAATAATTACTTGAATATTTGGAATTATCTCAATGTTTGATTATTTCTATAAATTGATCTTAGAATTATAATTGTATGATTAATACAAAACAGTTAAGGTGTTTGATATGGGTGAGATTAATTCCTGGAGCAGATGGTAGAGGATTGGTAGATAGTTATAACTTATTTTGGTATTTGAGATATAAACTTGTGAACGGTGCAAACTTAGATAAACTCAATAGGTACTAGATATATATATATATACACCCCACACAAAACTATAGTATATATATCCCCTCAAAGCATAGTAACCACTCATGTCATTCATTCACCTGTCGATTCACCTTTCGCGCCCCTATTCCTAGGTTTGCGAACCCTCTTCTTAACACCCTCACTCTTCGGCTTCAAGAAATCTACCTCCGCTCTCGTATTATTATTATCATTTTGTCCCTGTCCTTGTCCCTTGCGCTTCCTCATATCCTTTCCCTTCCCCTTCTTTCTCCCCTTTCCTCTATCACCTTGATTCTGATTCCCCTGTCCCTCCCCATGCGTTACCCTCTCAATAAACTTCGTCCTTCCCGGAACCCAATAATCCCTTTCCGTAACACTTAAGTCGGCATTCGGTTCTCTTCCTTGCGCAACATCAATCTTCTCCCGAATCTGCTTAATAGTCATCTCTGGATCTTGAGTAAAGTTCAACGAAGCCAACATGTCAAAATCCGGATCCAGATGATTTATTTCTCCATCCACGAATTCCGTCGCTCCAATCGCATCAACTTGTGTCCATTTCTGCATTGCGAAGCGACAGTTTTTGGGAAGTGTGACGCGCATGGGATTGCGGTACCAACGGGGGAAATATGTAAAACCAAGCATGATACAATTTTGATCCGAAAGATTAGGCATTCCGGAACGCCAGAGACGAAGATCACGGATGCCGATTGAACCTTTGGGGATAGTGGGCTGGAAAGGAGGAGAATGTTCAGCGCGTCGATTGAATGCTGAAGGTTTGACCCAGCCACGACCATGGCTTACGAGATCTCTGAAATTCCAATCGTGATGGGATCCGGGCCAGATTTCGGGAGAGCCATTTTCGGGAGACACGTCGTGGAGGTACATGAATAGCTCGATGCAGGTGGGGAATTTGTGATGATTGTGATAGGAATCTATGTGAACGGCTTGACGAGATGTCGGTTCTTGTGTTGGAATAGTGATAGTGCTGCCTGCGTGTACAAGCTGTGGTTTTCCGATAATAGCTTCCATAACTGCTGCCGCATGCTTGTTGGCCCAAATATCTTCGGAAAGCCATTCCTTGGACAAAGGAGGACATAGGGAGAAATTGGTCTTTTCAATGCCATGGTTGAAGACTAGATTCGGATCTTCCAATCTCTGGGCTCCATCCGTATTCATCTTCTCGTAGAATGTATCGACAACATCTTGAGGAATGGCATTTTCAAAAATGACGATTCCATTCTTATGAAATTCTTGTACTCCAGCTTGTACGTTTTCCAAAGAAGGAACACCAGATTTGAGCTCCTCGTCGGATATATTGACACGTTTGCAATAAGCTTGTTTTGGAGGCATATTGAAACTTTTATAATTGTCGAGTAATTGTACAGAATAGTATAATAAATAATGAATCAATCATACTTTTTTCTCATTATCGCAGAACTTAATATATTTCCCGGTTTGAGAATCAAACAATGAAGTGGAAATCTTCAAAGAACATGCATAGGAACGAGGTGAGGATTCTTCGCGTGACTTCCATTTCATCGAAGAAAGAAGGGGGATCAGAACAACAAAGGAAATAAGACATAAGCACAAGTTGACTCCCAATTTGAGTCAAGTCCGGCAAGAAAAGACAAAGACAAGGGAAGGCTGTTAAAGCTCATATCGGCTCCCTATCTGAGGAGTTGAGAGTGTTGTTGTATTTGTCTTGTAAGAAATGGAGTAGATATTAACCACGAAAGAACAAGACACAACACCAAAAAACAAACAACCTCGACAATCAAACACAAAAGTAAGAACTTACAAGTTTTAAGCCCAGATCATATCTGAATTCATTTATGAATATCTATACACCAATTCAATAACCCAAATTAGAAACTTGTCCTTGTCTGATCTTCATAGTAGGTAAGGATGTAGGTAATATGCATGGTAGATAATCTTATAAAAATACTAATCAAAAGATCCTGAGAAAAGCCTCTACTTCATAATTTACACACTGTATTAATAAAAATGTAAAGATTTAATGGGTAGGTATATAATATTATAAATAAAAATTACAAGAAAAGAATTGACAATATCAATAACATACCTCAATTAATAATACCACATACCAGCCCTTTAATTTTTCATTATATACTCTAATGCTCAGCTCTGATACCAACAATCATCGGCCGGATGGTGTAGTTGGTTATCACGTGTCCTTAACAATTCAAACCTGTTAAGTACGGACAAGGTCCTGGGATCGTGCCCCAGTCTGGTCATTTGAATTCTTTTTGCTTTGCTTTTGCATTCACAATTTTTAAAATTTAATCTCACCTCTTCTTGCTTGATCTTTTTTTCCTGGGGCGGGGAGGTTTTTATGGTTCTCTGCAGGCGTAAAAGTGGTGGGTGGGGTTGTAAGATATCTTGTAATTCTTTATGGCCAACAGGGAGGGTTACCTAATAACCTGCAATAACGTATACTAAACAGACTTTATAGTGGAGGATCAGTTCTAACATTGAAATGGAGTGACAATTATTTGCGAAGAGCATTTTAGTTATTAGGTATATATCATCATCATGTATCAAGTTATAAACTACAATCAGCAAGGACTAAGAGGGACCTATGTTTCGCATAATGAGTGAATGCAATTGTGTGCTACAGTAGCAATTTCTCGACTTTAACAAATGGTATGATGCTCAATAACATATCAAACAAACATCAAAGGCTCGACCCAATTCAGCAATAACCATTGCTTTTCAACCATTCGAGGATAACCTCCCTATCTCTAGCTTTGAGAGCTGCTCTTCCCCTGATAGTATCGGCAATAATAGCCAATGATCGATCGTAGCCTCTGTTGTCTTTATTCTCAAAGAACTTTTCAATTTGCTTGTTGATATCATCATCACTAAAGGAGGCTAGAGAAAGCTTGATAAATCGATCGAAGACAACCATGTTGGCAGATCTGCAAAAAGGATTAGTGACATTATCAAATGAAAAGATTACTCAGTTGCTGCGCTGGGATACTCACAACCTCTCCTTGATTGGGTCGAAGTTATCTTGAATATATTGCCAAAGCTGGTAACGTGTCTTGGTATTTGCCGCAAGAGCAGCTGCACCTGTGTGGACATCTTGTGTTGCAACTTCATTAAAGAGAAATTCAAAATAGTCGGCGATAAGTTCTGGACTTTGAACACGTCCCATTGCACGGAGTGTAATTTCTTTACCATCAATGGAAGTTGTTTCGCGATACTCTTTCTTCAGAGCATCATATTCAGATTGCCCACCGTATCGAACGGAAAGGCCAAAAATTGCAGTTCTCAGACTTGGATGAATGACCGACTTGTCCTGGCCGCTTGTGTACAAATCGAAGCGACGTTTAGCTTCGGAGATAATTCTATATTTTGTCAACCATGAATTATGCATGCAATACGTTCTCCTGAACTTACTCTTTGTGGCCATTGATACCAGCAGAGAGTATCAATAAAGGTCGAAGCTGAGACTTGAGGAAATCTTCATCCGCAGGTTGTTCCCAGCCTATCTTTTCCGCCGCTGGAGTGACCAGTTTTAGTAAAAATGCCTTCATACCATCCGAGATTGCGTCGTCATCGGAGAACACCGACTTGATAGTGCCGCTGGGTCCAAGGATCTTTGTCCAAACCAAGTAGTTAGATTCATCAGATAAACCTTGCACCAAAGTTAAGAACGCTGAAGTTGCTGCTTGTCCTGATATTGCGAGTGCACCCGCATCGGCAATGAGACCTAGGCCAAAGTCAGTCACCAAGTTGAGAAAAGAGAGCGTGATTAGAATTTTTAATAGTCCAGGCTGCAGTCCAAATACGAAAGCCTTTGATGTTTGCTAAATTGTGAATGGTTCTAGGTTTCGCATCCAAATAGCTTCAACCTTCTGACCGAATCAATATACCACAAGTTGAACCATTGGATGGTTCAGCAGCCCAAACAAACCGGGGGGGGGCCCTCACTATTGTGCTGAACTGCGATCTGGACTATTTAAAAAATCCCAAGCTTAGTCTAGACTTACCGATTTTATCAGTCAAGCTGAGGCGGTCCAATTGTGATCCAAGTCTGGCAAGTCTTGCTGGTGGATAATTGACGCGATAAAATCCTGCAGTATCGGTGTTGATCTTGTAGAAAGAGTCGTCAATATCTCTGATTGTATCTTCTTTTCGTTCAAAGGCGATTTGCTGTGCTCCTTGGGTTCCAACTTTTCCTTGGAAATCCAAAGGCACCCACCAAGTTGTTTCGTCATCTTCAGGTTTCACATCTCCCGTCGAGAGGTAACGACTTTGCGTAATGCTAATTTGTCCAGGTTCTTCAGTAACAGTGAGAACAGGGTAGCCCATCTTGGTAATCCATGGATCGATGATAGCTTTCACATCTAGACCCGAAGCTTCGCTCAGAGCTGACCACAGATCTTGTGTTGTGGCATTGCCATAAGCGTGAGCTTTTAGGTAATTTGAAACTCCCTTCAAGAAAGTCTTTTGACCAAGGTGCGTGGCCAGCATTCGAAGCACCGAGCTACCTTTAAGGTAGCTGATGGAATCGAAAATTTGATCAACGTCCAAAGCATCTTTAACTGGTACTTCAATAGGATGCGAGCTACGTAACGAGTCCAACTGGAATGCAGTCTGCATACCCTCAGCTACGAACTGGGGCCATACACACCAATCTGGATGGAAATGATCTGTCGCCAGCCATCCAACCCAGGTAGCGAAACCCTCATTAAGCCAAAGCTCACTCCACCAGTCCATAGTGACTAGGTTGCCAAACCATTGATGGGCGAGTTCGTGCGCAACGACATATGCAATTCTGTTTTTAAATTTTGTATCGGAAGTTTTCTCGTCAAACAATACAGCTGTCGTGCGATAGGTTACCTGGAAGAGTGAGTAACGATTTAATGCATTCAAGGATATAGACTACTTACAAGGCCCCAGTTCTCCATACTATCCAGCAGATGAGAAAGTTAGTTAGCGTACTCATAAAATTGTAGGGGTTCGGGAAACTGGCTGCAACATACGCTCCATGGGACTAGAAAGACGATTAGCGAAAATGCCAGCTACACTGCATGTACACGGCGAGCGCACGAATTGATTGATTTAAAGAAGGATATTTAGATATTCAACGTGAAGCTCATGCATATAGGAAATATATCGACAACAACAAAGTAAGAGACTTACAAATTCATGTACAGCAAGTAAATCAGCTTTAGGGAGTGGATAGTCGATATCGAAAATTTCCGAAAATAAGTCAATGACTTTAGGTGCATGATCAAGTGCATATTGTGCTTGACTCTTCAAGCCTCTAGTGGTATAGACACGGACAGGGATTGGCTTCCCATTATACTTGCGTTTTGTGAAGTCCTCGATGTATTCGAAATCTCCCATTGCCCAGGCGAGAAGATAGGTACTCATGATTGGCGTTCTTTCAAATTCGATGAAGTGATATCCATCCTTAGAATTTCTCGAGCCCTTCTCAGGCATATTGCTCAAAGCAATTTGATCCTTAGGGATTTCGATCTCGAAGTCAAAAGTGGCCTTCAAATTAGGCTCATCGAAGCATGGGAAAGCTCTACGAGCGTCAGATGACTCGAATTGAGTACTGTACATGCAGTGAAAATCATCAACCTTAGGAACAGACGCAGCTGGTGTGACTTGAGGTTTATATTTTGAATAATAAAAACCCGCCATGTCATTGTTGACTGTTCCTTGATATTTGATTGATAGGTTGGCATTTTCGGAGATAGACAACTCATCCGGGAAGCTTAAAGTTACACGCTGTTTCTTACTATCATAAGATATCTCACTGGACTTGATAGACTGCGAGGTCTTCCCAGAAGTCAAAACTACCTCGGCTTCATGTATCTTGAGTTGCAAAGCATTCAAAGTAATTTCCTTGGTGGGCTTGACAATTTTGATGTCAATGTTGACTGTGCCTTGATAGCTGAAAGTTCCACCTAACTCGATGTCGTAGACAGAAAGCGCATAATGAGAAGGCTTGACAGAATCGGGAAGCACATCTCGGTCAGATGTTGGAGATGCCATGATACCAATGATTCCACGATTTGTGGTGGACTCTGCTCCTGGATGTTAAGATACGTGCGGAAATGTTGTCAAACCAGCTTGATGTCAAATTGGCATTCGTAGTTTGAGTGTCTTGTTGAATGAAATTTGAAGATGTCAAGTAGAAAGAGATGGGAAGAAAGCCGAAGGAAGCCGTGATTGAAATTATAAAGTGAATAGTAGTCTGTTTGTCATAAGTACTAAGTTTGGCAGGTGCGGGAGACAATACCACCCACCCACTTGCCTAATTGGGCAACTCATCCGATTGAGCTTGGTGAAAGCTTGAAATATCAACCAATGAGCGACTTCAGATGGCAAGGCTGCGAAACTCAAATATCACAAGCACGCGAAGTAAACACTGCAACCATAAAGCACGTAATTAAACATCACAGCATAACCACTAACATCACGAAACTCAGCAACAAGAATATCTACGCAATCCTTCCTGTACGAATATCATATATCTAACTCATACATATTATGGCCACTGGACAAAAACTTTATCCTCGGGCCAGTCTCAAGAAGATTATTAAAGCCCATTCCAAGCGCAATCTCACCAAAAATGTCGATGTATTGGTACGTTTTGTGTCACTTCCCCGGCAGAAAGGCCATCTGCTGATTCACATATCGTAGATATTCCTTGACTATATGCTATTTCTCGAAACGTATGTCGCATTAATCCCCTTCAGTGGATTCATTTGTCTAGGTATATTGTCTAATCGATCCAGATTAATGAAAGAAGCCGGTATCAATGCGAAGCAAGCTGGAGAGCGTGGTATTAGCGCGAAGAGTATAAAGAAAGTCACTGAAGTATGCCCAACTTTCTTGTTATATTCTGTACCCATAATAATCCTCATTGCTATCTAGTTATCGCTATCGAAATTCAAGGGATGAGCTTGAGCTTGTGAGAGTGACTGCACAAAGTTACAGTGGAATCGACATTGCGGAAGTGTGCGGATACGAAGAGTGCTTCAATTTCAGGAAACCGTCAGATATGCCTAGGTACCTAGACATAATTGCTACGAAGAATAGCGGGCTTAGCAGATAACCATGCGGAATACCTCAGGAGGGACGGTCGTCAAGGAGGTAGAAGAAGAGTGTATAAGACGAAGCTGTGGATTTCAAGCACCACACGCTTGAGGGGTACAAGGCGAAGATGATCAGATTTACAGAGAAGCATATATTAATCAATTGAGGTCCAATTGATTATAAGATAATGATGAATGCATAAACCTTCAATGCGTACCTCCTACCTGCCTATTAAACAAATCTCAAAGCTCATTTGTATTCACTCATGATATTCAGATGCATTGACGTTTCTTCTTCTGTTGGGGTCAAAATTTATTCTACTTCCTTCTCCCACGTTCGCTAAGGCCGACAAGGTTCTGATCCAAACATCTCTCCCCCATCATCTTGAAGCTCCCTCACTTTTGACAATTAATACCCATCCGCTCCTAAAAATTCATATCTATCTTACACAGCTCCGATCTCAAACCTGAAAACATCCTCGTTCTCAACTTCTTGTATTAAATACATCGATTTATTCATAGACGAGGCATTTTAATTACTTACTCACAGGCACAAGCACAAGCACAAGCACAAGCAAGCCATCATCTCGACATTTCTGTATTACGAAATCAACCTGAAAGTCATATCCAAAAGCAAGTCATACAATGGCTGCTTCAGTAACTCAAAACCCAGCTTCCAAGCCAGAATCTAAGTCTGCGAAGAAGAAGAAGGCCAAGACTGAAGCTGTCGAGGTTCAAAAGTCCGCCGAGCCAACAACAGTCACAGAGAAGGCCCCCTCCAACAGTGCTGAAGAGAGCACTAATGGTGACGGAGCATACGAAAGTCCATATATCAAGGAGCTCTACAAGTAAGAATTTTTATTTTCAAATAACTGCATCGATCTAACATTGGTGTTCTTGTCACTTTTCGTGTGAGGGGTAGGTAGCTGACAACTCATTTCAGGAATATTCGTAATGTCAACAAGAAGATCGTAAGTCAAGATGATCTGTGGAGGATCGCCTTGAGACAAATTGCTAATATTGCACAGACAAACGCTTCCAAAGTTGACAATGTCCTCGCCGAAAACCCTGGCAAGAGCTTGGACGAGTTGGTAGCTACTCGCAAAATCAACGCTGATCAAAAGGCACAAATCTTGAAGAAGCCATCTCTCCAGGCATCTTTGGCCCAGCTTGAAGAGCAAATCGCACAATATAAGAAGTTCGACCAAGAATACAAGACTAAGCTCCAGGTAGAGAAGGCTGAATTCGAGAAGACTTTCAATGAGCGTGCAAGTAAAGAACTCGAGGAGAAGGTCAACGCTGCTAAGGAATCAGTTGCCAAGGAGAAGGCTGAGGAACAGGAGGCCAATTTATTACTCATTACTAAATTCCTCTGTCTCGCTGCTTTGCGCCGAAGCCCGGAAAATGATCCAAACCTTGATGAGAACAAGGGCATTGAAGGTCTTCTCACCCAAGTCTACAGTGGTGATGAGGCTGCTGTAGCTGCCATGACGAAGATTATCCAAGGTTCTGAGGAGATCTGTTCCTCCGTCAACGGCGAGGAACTCACTACGACCTGTAAGTGCGCGTGCTTTTAAAATTATTACAAGTTACCAACTAGTTGTTAGATGCCGATATCAAGGCTATTGCGCTTGCGCTACCAACAACACCTGCTGCTGCCGAATTTATCGAGACCGCTGATGAAGAGGCAACCCAAACCGAAGTCGCCGAGTATCCTGTTCAAAGTGACCCTACTATCGCCAACGCCGGTTTGACCGAAATCGATGACCCTGTTACAAATGCAATGACCAATGGTCATCAAGAACCAAGTTTTGAAGAAGCTCAAGGACTCCCTCAAAACTCCACTTTTGGAGAAGGAGGAAATGCCGCGGCAGAGGCAAATTGGGACAACAACAACGATTTACACACGTCGCAAGAGTGGGTCGAGGTTCCTCGCGAAACTGCCGAGACTGAGACCGGCGTTACTGCCACTCCTGCTGCCGCTCCTAATACTCAAAGTTGGGCCGATGAACAACCAGAGAGCCCCGGTTCAGTAAGTCGCCTCCAATCTCTTGAGATAAAATCATGGAAATTTTGCTAATAGCTTTTCTTTAGAAGACTCCTACCGCCCCGGCTACCAACAATGATGGTTTCCATGAAGTCAGTCGTAATCGTGGCCGTGGAGAGTATCGTGGTAGAGGAGGCAGAGGTCGTGGTGGCTTCAGAGGTGATGGGCAACATCGAGGAGGACGTGGTCGAGGAGGTCCACGTGGGGCTCCTCGTGCCCCAAGAGGTGACTCATCATAGATTCACCTTTAGGAAACAGCTCTAGAGTCTCACAACTAGTGAGCTCTTAGGCTTCAGCTCACACAGCTTGTAATAACCTCATCCTTTCATTCAACTTGTTTCTCGCGGCATGGCATCACACAAAGGCGAAATGGGTAAAGTTTTTTTTTGCATTTAATATTTGCAATTGCGAAAACGGCACAGTTAGCATTTGCACGGATCTGTCATGTTCTTGATATTGGCCCCAGGGCTATAATGATATGGAAGAGCGGCTACTCTTATGGCATTACATACAACAAAACATTTCTGTATTTTGGTCACTGATTTTTCTTTTTGCGCGCTGTTATGCAGGCTGCTTGTTCATACCCCCACACATTGAAAAGTTCGGATGGTTTGGTCTTTGGTTGCTGATCTTGGTCTTGGTCTTTTAGGACGGTTGGACTGGATCGGGACTGAGGGGTTTGCATCGGATTGAGGTGTGGTCAAAACGAAATGATTGATACCTATGATTTGATGACGGTTGCATATGGGCATAATGAATGAAAATTACGGATACAGATTACATGAGACTGTTTTACACATATGGTGATGAAGTGATTTTTGATTGTATGTGAAATGTGGAATTGGCTTTTTGAGGGGAAAGGTGGCTCAAAAAAAAAATAAGTACAGTAAGAGATGATGGATGAAGGGATATACGCATCACTTCTATAGAGCGAACTCTACAAGATCGAGTAGGAAATGAATGATACGAAGATTAGGGGATAAAATTTGAGAGGTGCTTGAGAACAGCAATAAATTTAATCGGCAAGTTAGGTTCATGCGGAATTTGAATTTGAATTTGTTGTTCTATGCTCGGCGGTGGGTATATTCCCTATTCGTAGGTAGTTGTGTATGTATTGGGAATTGGGATTTGGGAAGGGGGAAGGGGGAATGGGTAGTCTGTAAGGTGATGGATGTTATGTGATATGTTGGGATGGGATGGGATGGAATATATTTTTAGGGTATAGTATTTATCCGAATAGTTATTTGGGTATGAGGATGATGGGAGGGTAGGAGGGTGCGAGGATGAGTAGATTTGGAAGTTTGGAAGTTTTCGTGGGGAGCTTTTGAGATGGAGGGGTTGAGATGATATAGTATGGAGGTGGAGGAGGGAAGGAGAAGCGGAAGGGGAAGTGTGATTCGTGCAGGCTGATTGGGTGTGGATGGTGCATGGGAGATGTATGTATTGTAGGTTTTGGCTTGAATGTTTGAATCTCTTTTTTTTTATGTTTTCGTTGGAGCGGGGCGATATGGGAGGGTTGGGTAGCATTTGTGGATTCAAGGATGGGATGGGATGGGATGAAATGAGATGAGTTGAGTTGAGGGAGGATTCTGGGTGGTTTGGTTTGATTTAGGGCCTGGCTATGGATTGATGGAGGGATGGATACAATTTCAAAGAAGCCAAGGGAAAGAGGAATAATCCCTTGTTTCATTCCGTAGCAACTGGTGATGGGAAGGTATAGGTATAGGTATGTAAGTGAGTATTGGATCTTGTGAGCCAGCCCCGGCTGTCAATATTCTGGTAAGATTTCAATTTGTCGAGGAAATGCTCATGGTAGTTTATGTGATTATTATTGGGTCTATGTATGTGTATGAGATGATTGGATCCAGGTGTACCATCGTTTTATCCATAGACATTAGGTCCCTCTGATATTTATTGTGCCATGTAAGTCGGTCGGTTTACTAGTCACATCAATCAAAATGATGATATCATGCCGTTTGATAGCATAGTCAAATCAATTACAATGATGACGGTCATGAGTGCGAGTAAATGTATCAACAGAAGTGTAACTACGTAGTTTCTGAGGTGTGGGGCTGAGATAAGATTAGCCTATGAACACTGTGAAATCTCAACAGAATCGATGTTCTTTGCAACAATTGAACGACACCAGCTTCTTTTCGAATCGAGCTATTCCCATGCCCAAACCTCACGAGGGCCAATGTGATTGGCTATGAGTTAGCGCAGAGTCACTTTTATGCTGTCGAGCATCTTGATTTGTGAGGTTGTTGACATCCTCTTGACTCTCATATTTGCACATCTTAATGCATTGCGATTACGCATCCTTCAAGAATGAATTGATTATGCAAACGGGACCCCCGATGTAAATGACTGAAACGACATCGATACCTCGGACGAATATATCCAGGGCTGCATGCCCGCAGATGGGTTTGCAGGCTTGCAGGCTTGGTGTTCAAATTCTGCGGCAGCACATGTAAGAGATCCACGAGGGTCATGACTGGCTGTGACGATATACGTCCAACCAGTTGCCACTGTTTCCCCAGATAAAAACGTCGATTTCGTAAGATCTGTTCATGGGGAAGACGGATAATGTTTGCCTAGGGTAGGTAGGTGGAGAGGTGTCACCGCTTTTAGCCACTTGGCCCACGCCTTGTCGGAAGCTTAAATTTAACGTAGATGCAAGTTCAACGACAGAGATTTCACCAGTACAGGGGTATCATCCTATCGGGTCACTTATCGAAGACAGATGTATCATTGATCATTTCACTTGTGATCAACGTCATATCCTTCAGAATTGAGAATCCTGTGTATTCCAATAAGCCAAATTGATAAATCCGTCGCATCTCTTGATCATGAAGGTAAAGGCCATGTCACATCTTTATCGCACTTGACTAGATTGAAATGGACTGAACACCAAGGATCAATGCGAACGAATGTCCGAGGCGGTACAGTGCAAAATGATGAGACGAAAGATAAACTTCTCAGCCCTATATGATGATGATTCCAGCTTTGTTTGGATAAGTTGAGATGATTTTCATCCTACAGGAGGGTGAACTGTGCACTGCATAAAATGATCTTGACCGACCCTGGTGATCCAACGAATCAATCAAATAATACTCCAAGCAGCAGCACAGTCAAGAAATCATGAGGAAAGACGGTAACATAATAAAAGCCCCCAAAGAGAGACAAAATATGGCAAAAGAGAGACAACTATTGCAAGTGATACCTGTCTAGAAGGTGTATCTCCCTATCGCATGTGAAAAGGAGGAAGAGCACCATGGTATACTTACTTACTGAGTACTTGGATTGCCTCTCAATTTGTTTATGCTCCTTTCTCTCACAGCGATGTGTATCTATATTGGACGGACACACGTACCTACGTATATATATACCCAGGTATGTATAGAGGATTCGGTCGGTATCATCAATTCGTCAATTCGTCAAGTGTGCAATGTGATAACATATAGAATACATTGTGGGTACTGGTACTGGTACTCGTATTCAATGGATCGTTATAAAATGAAGAACAAATTAATAATTATTAAATTATCAAGTGATAAAGTGATAAAGTGATAAAGTAATAAAGCTGTGAAATAAAAAGTAAAAGTAATAAAACAACAAAATAATATATACGTCGATGAGCTTACTCCGCTATGCTATATATATATTTATTATTATGGAAAGATTCTTTTGCTTTTGTCAATACACTTCACTCAAATCAATGTTCTAGAAATGGGAACCGAACAGGTACGCTAAAGTGGATAAAGCTTAGTCTACATCGGTAAGTAGGAGAATCGTTCGAGGGAAACTCGCACCTCGCACCTCAGTAAATACGGCCAGCCAGTACAAGATACAGCTGCTTCCGATACCTAATCACCAGCGAATAGTCTTTTCAAACCCACATCAGACAAAAATTCCAACTTACATTATATTTTCAGCAGTTGACGGGTTAAAGTCTGGAATTGTTTCTTTCGACATTTGCCAAGAGCCAATCCATTCTTTTCCAAAGCGCGCATCATTCTCCAAAGCCCCCTCCACAATTCAACGACGTTCACCTCCCTCAAAAACCTTGCGATATAATTACACGACCGCTTCACGCACAATACAGTCGCATGGTCGATCGCATGTGAGCCTACACGATGTCGACTGCTACCGACCAGGTAGTTGTGCCCAGCGAAGGTGAGCAATCTGCGATTTCGCAGGGTCTTGCTTCGCCACCGGAAAGCAACAATACAATCAGAACCGATCCATCAAGCGACTCAGAATTATCCGATGTTGAGTTCTCGGCAGATGATACCATTGAACCAGAGCATTGGGAGGATGATGGCAGAGTTCCTGTTTTTATGCCAACCATGGCTCAATTCAAGGACTTTAATTCTTTCGTAAGTCAAAAGTATACCACCTTGGGACCATCTGCTAATGCGATAACGCTTAGATGGATAAAGTTAACAAATATGGTATGAAATCTGGGATTGTCAAGGTCATTCCTCCAGCCGAATGGAAAGCTGCCCTTCCACCGCTCGACGATGCTATAAAAACGATTAGAGTAAAGGATCCGATTAAGCAAGATATCATGGGTCAGAGCGGAACATACCGACAAGCTAATATTCTCCACCAACGTTCTTACAATCTTCCACAATGGCGACAGTTGTGCGATCAGAGTGAACATCAACCTCCTGCCAAGAGAGGTGAGAGGAGAGCCAATATCGAAAAAGCTAAAGCTGCGACAAGAGCCAAAGCTCCTTCAACACCTGGAGCTGTCGGTGGGAAAAGGAAGCCAGGGAGACCTTCCAAACTTAAGACAAATGCTACAGTCGATTCAGAAAACGGGACTCCGGATCGTTTACCAACTCCAATATCTCCGAAAACCGAAGGCGATGCGTCGTCTGTCAAGCAAGAAGGAGATGATGATGATTCACCTATTAAATCAAGAGGGGGACGGCAACCCAAAGCCATATCTGTTTCTTCTCGCCGTAAGAATAATCGTCGCGAAACAGGAGTGGTGGATGAAGCTGCGTTTGAGAATTTCAAGTATGAGCTAGAGGGCGAAGATTACTCGGCAGAAAGATGTGAAGAATTGGAACGACACTATTGGCGTACTCTCACATTTGCTCCACCCCTCTACGGAGCAGATATGATGGGTTCACTTTTCGATGATAGAACGACCGAATGGAATCTTGGAAAGCTACCAAACATCCTTGATCATTTAGGTGGTCAAATTCCTGGTGTCAACACTGCGTATCTTTACTTGGGTATGTGGAAAGCTACTTTTGCCTGGCATTTGGAGGACGTTGATCTTTACAGTATCAATTATCTCCACTTTGGTGCACCGAAGCAATGGTACAGTATTTCTCAAGGAGATGCACGACGATTTGAGGCTGCGATGAAAAATATCTGGCCAGCGGATGCAAAAGCTTGCAGCGAATTCCTTCGTCACAAAACTTTCTTGATATCACCTCAGCACTTATTGTCGAACTATAATATCAAAGTCAATAAGATCGTTCACCGGCCAGGCGAATTCGTAATTACTTTCCCATACGGATATCACTCTGGATACAATCTCGGTTACAATTGCGCTGAAGCTGTTAACTTTGGCTTACCATCATGGATTGAATATGGAAAGGTGGCCAAGAAATGCGATTGCGATCAAGCTCAGGATAGCGTCTGGATCAACGTTCGAGATCTAGAACGTAAGATGAATGGGGAAGAGACTGAATATGAAACCGACTTTGATGAGGAGGAAGAGGAAGAAGATGATGAGAATGAACCAACGGATCTTCCGACACCCCCCGATAGCAGTGGTGACGTAAAGGTCAAGACTAAAGCCCAGCGCAAGCGTAAGCGCGTCAAGAGTGAATCAGACGACCAGCAAAACGTGAAGAGAATTCGTATGCGCATCAAAGCACCAGCCCACGAACCATGTGTCCTCTGTCCCAACGACATTCCTTCCGAGCCTCTACTTTCGACGGGGGATGGCAAACAGGCGCACCGTATGTGTGCTCAGTACATTCCGGAAACAATCATTGAAGAAATTGAGAAGAAGGAAGTTGTTACGGGCATTAAGGAGATTTCCAAAGCTCGATTTGACCTCAAGTGCAACTATTGCCGTTCGAAGAAAGGTGCATGTTTCCAATGCTCGAAGAAGAAGTGTACAAGAGCATATCATGCGACATGTGCAGCAGCAGCTGGTGTGTTTGTTGAGCAAGGCGAGATTCCAGTGTTTGGCGAGGATGGCACCGAGTACAAGGAGTGGGGCATTGAATTCAGTTGTCGCTTCCATCGCGTTAAACGGGATAAGAAGCTTGACAGCGAGTCTCTCGAGGAAGATATTCGTATTCGCAATGGTGCAAGGGACCTAAAGGTCAACGAAGTGTGTCAAATGCAGTTTTACAAAGGGGATATCTTTGCAGGTACTATCATTGAGAATCGTGAAGATGAGGAAATAGTGCTCGTTGATATCCTGCCACGTGGGTTCGTAAAACCTCTTGACCCTGTTGTGAAGTACTTTGCTAACTTTACCACCAGTGATCGCGTTGAAGTCGAATATAAGTGGATTCTTATTCCCGACCAATCATTCTTCACTCTTGCTAAGCCATCCGAGAAGGCAATCCCTATGCCAAAATCTCGTATTGAAGCAGCGTCACTCAATACAACAAAGCGTCAACTCAATGACATTCCAAGACCTGAGGATGTATTTGTCAAGGGCTTTACATGGGCAGAATTTAATGCAGCGAGTATCGCGCGCAATGCAGCACAGGTCAAATTAGATTTGAGCAAAGAGAACCAGGTTTGGTATTATCTTGGAAAGAACTCCACAGAGGCTAGAGCACAGTTTACGGAGAATTTGAGGATCCAAAGACACAATCCTAAGGGTCATTTCCTTGACACGATTCCCAAGGCAGTTGCACCTGCGCCACGTCTATCATATGCAGCTTCATATCCTACGCCCTCGAACAAAAGTTCTTCGAGCGCCACAAAGATGCCGACCAGTAATACTCCATATATTGGCCCCAGCTCCCAGGCAACACAAAACGCGGTTACTAGCAAAATTTTTACACAACCAGCGTCATCTTCGGCAACTCCACCACCCTCGGTTACAAGGCTAGAGAAGCCATATGTTTATAAGCCTCGTAAATCTGGAGATGATTATCACAGAGGCTTGATTGATGCACAATCATACCAATCTCAGCAGGCTTTCCTGCGACAATCAGCGGCTACCAGGCCTGCCCAAGTACCTGCAGTCGGCCTCAGGTTCGGTACTGATCCCAGATTTCAGAATAACCTCAGCTCTTCTGCGGCTCCTTCTGCGGCTCCTTCTACAGCTCCTTCTGCGACTCCCACCGCAGTCGCAGCTACAAAAGCTAGTTATACTCCGCAAACTAACTATGCCGCTCCACCCGCCAATTATGCTCAACAAGTCAATTATGCCCCACAAGTCAAATATGCTCCCCCACGCCAGCCTTATCCTTATCAAGCAGGTACACAACGTCAAACACAAGCAACTGCCAGTCCTCTGGCTCCACCGAATACAAACTACCGAGCACCTCAGTCAGCATCGAAAGGAAATAATCCTTTTAGCAGCAGGGCATCTGCTCCTAAGGTAGGAAACGTGTTTGCGAAGTATCTCTACTTGCAAATTGAGCATAACCGCTCACCCATGGAATACAAAAGCCCCTACAGAGAAGGTGGAGGATTCATGAATGGTTATCAAGGCAACTGGACCGAACATCTAAAGAAGACTTTATTTGCAAAATCAGGTTCGAGCACAGCTCCATCCCCACCTTCAGTTTCTTCCTACGCTGGCGGTGGTGTCGACAACAAATTATCTTACTCTAGTCCAGCCTCTGGTGGTACCACATCATATAACCCCAAATCTACTCGCAGCCCCTATTCCTCCAATGGGCCGCAATCACATTCTTCGGCAGTATCATCTGGAAGGCCAGGCTATGCTTCACCTTCCATCACCAGAAAACAGCAGACTCCCACACAACAGGCTCCTCCGAAGCCTTTTGATACCAATCAATGGGAAAGGAAGGACCATTCGCCATTGCACCCGGCAATTCGAAAAGAATACAGTTCGATGTTCCATAAACATCATGTACCACAGCCACGGGACCATCAACAACAAACTCAGCAGCAAAATCACAAAAGTCATTATTCTACTCAATATCAAAATCCCTTACACCGTCCATATGGTAGCCAAGGCTCTCCTGGACAAAATGGATACGTGTCCAAAACGTCACAAACAACGGAGTCCAACCAAAGTCAGAAATCCCAGCAATCTCAACCCCAACCGGCACAGCAGGCTACTCATGATTCATTATCACAGCCTCAACTAGCTGTAAATGCTACTTCAACGACTCCTCTTACCCAGACAGATCCCAGTCAGCAATCAGTAAATGCTTCACACCAGTCTCAGCCTCCACCTCAAACTCTTCAGCAGGAGGCCAAGCCCCTCTACCCACATCAACAATATTTTCAGAGCCTTCCAGATTCGCAGGTACAAGTGCAAACTTACGCACCTCCTCCGCAAACTCATGACTTACCCGACGTGCCTATTGACTCGGAGTCCTTGATTGAAAACATGCTGAAGAATTTGAGGAAAGTCACGAACAGCACGGCTAAGTAGGATGATTGAATTCTTGGGGCGTTCTGAAAATTTAATTTGAATACATTCAAAGCAAATACAAATTCATGGGAAGGTAATGTGCTGGGAAGTTAATGTGCTGGGAAGGTTTTTGTGAATTGATGTGTTTAATGATGATTAGTGGGGGCGTACATAATACCAATACCAATACCAATATCGAGATGAGAATGAGTTATTTGGCGTTCAAGGCTACTTGGGACAGGATGGTTAGGTGTCGGGTTCTCGTCCGACTTTATTGCATGTTATAGTTCTCAATTCTTTCAAGGTAGTTTATGAATTTTATGAAGTTCTCATTGGGAGCTACACTTGTATATGGACAATTTTCTTTCTCCATTTCTCTCATTCAAATAAATTCAACAAATTGTCATATTGTTTGGTGAAGCATAATGGAAGGATAGGAATGCATTTTTTGCTTTCTTTTATTTACATTCGTTCCTGGTGTACAAAGAGTTATCGAGGTGGTTTTGATAAGCAGAGCAGAGCAGAGTAAAAAAATAAACAAGCAAGCAAGCAAGTAAGCGAAGTACAAATAAAATTAGTAATATGGAAGGAGGGTTTGGCAATGGAGAAGAAAATTGAAGATATATATACATTTTGTACACTGGTTTATTTGTATTAGGTAGGTAGGTAGGTAGGTTTACATGTCTTTCGAGGCAAAACGGGTAACTGGTAGCTGGTAAATTCTACAGTGGGGCGTGGGGGGGGCTAACATACAGCCGCAGATGCAGTCCCTGATGCTACGTATGTATGTACGTACGTACGTTGTGTGGTGCTGTGTGGTGTTGTATTCAGCTGGCTTTGATTACGGAGGAAAAACTTTTTCTTATATGGATGGAGGTATGGAGGTATGGAGGGATGTGGAAATGGAAATGGAAATTCTTGGGCGGGGGAAGGGCTCTCGGATTTAGGCTTTAACTGCAGCTTTGGCTTTGGCTTTGGCTTTGGCGTTGGCTTTACTTTTACTTTTAGGTTTTGGGTCTCTGTCTCCAGGCGGGAGCATTCCGTGGTTGCTGTGTTTTTTTATTTTGGAATCGGGATGTTGACGTCTGGTGGGATGGATGCATGGATGTGAGTGAGGGAGTGAAGGAGTTTGGATATCCAGTCGGTGTAATCCGAGGTTGTTTGTGTGCATCTTGTTCGATTGTCCGAGGTTGCGCGCGTTGCACGGGCTGCATATGGTTGGGATGGGATGCGGGGTCTGCTTGGCTTGGCTTGGCTTGGCTTGGCTGGCCCCGCTTTTGCTGGCGGTGCGCACTGGGTCGGTTGGTAGATGGGTAGATGGGTATTGGATTGGATGTGGGAGGGTGGGATTGATGGTTTTGTGCTGATTGGTACTGGTGTATAATGTAGGTATTGTTGGGTATTGTTCTTGTAATATAAAAAGCCGTTTCTTGCTGTGCTTTGAGGAAATCGAGTGGGAGCGTGAGGGTGAGGGTGAGTTATGGATACTGGTGGATGGAGAGATATCCTAGCTTTGATATGATATACTTGTTAGCAGAGATGGGAGATAGGCGATGGAGATGGAGATGGAGATGGAGATGGAGATGGAGATTGTATGTGTTGGTTAGATGGACCGGATGGAGATTGTGGGTATGTGTATATGTATGTGTATGTGTATGTGTATGTGTATCTGTTGAGACGAGATAAGGGGGTGATGAAATATTCCCTCGGTAGACAATACTAGTAGTAGTAGCATAAGAACTTGGTAGCTCGGTATTTAGCACAGGTACACACAGATATGAGGGAAACTTCAAATCAAGAGATGAATATTATATGTTGTGTATTGTATACATATATCAAATATTATAACGTAATTTATCACCGAGTGGGCCATATCACCGAGTGGGCCATTTCAAATACATACAAAATTCGTCTGTGCATAACCGTGCACTTTCTTTATTTATTAATATGATTTTTTGAAAATTGAAGATATAATATTTAATTATATAATTATTATAAAAATTTAATTTGTTTTCGAAAATTTGAATTAATATAAGAGTTATTATTAAAATAATATTTTTGTAACGAAAATCGTGACAATTTTGATTTTTTTAATGATATAATGGAAATATTTATATAAAAACTAGATTTTTAAAAAGGTAATTTTTTATTATTATTTAATGTTTTTTTCTTTTTCAAAAATAATGTTTAGTTATTAAAATATAAATATTAGAGAAAGCCTAATTTTGGTGTATTTTGAAATGGCCCACTCGGTGATATGGCCCACTCGGTGATAAATTACGTTATGTTGTGTGTTGTATACATATATCATATATCACATGTCGTGTAACAACTGGCTACAAACCATATTTCCGACTGTTTCCTTATAATCTACTCATCTTCATTTATTACTCTGTAACCTTACAAATATTTCCATCAATAAATCTCCAAACCCCGAAACTATTAATCTATCACCAGGTAAATACATAAATAGCCTTATTATTCTTCACCAATCAACAAACAAAACGATCGACCCAAAGATCCGAGATCTAAATCTTAAATACCTTCCGAAGGTAACATCCTACCTACCCCGCGGAATAAAACCGGATTAACTCTTAATCCTACAATTTTTGTTTCCCCCCCCTTTCGCAGATCTCATAATGAGGCGTGCATACTCTGCGTCGGTCTTTGAGCTGATCGGAGATACTAGACATACCTACCTGCACAGTGCATATTGAGGTAACTAGTAACAGCAGGCGGGCTGGTGTGGTACAGTCATAGTCATAGTATCGTAGTACTGGTGGCGGATGACGGGAAACTAGATGGGTATGTGGGTGGTTGGGTGGATATTGGGTACTGTGTACTGTGTACTGTGTATATGGGATTGGGTATCGGTTCAACCATGGGCTTGGAACTGCTTGGGTTGGTTGGTCAGACTTACTTATACTTGTAGATATATAGGATGCTCTGAGGACGGGGGCGGATTGGGATTTTGGTTTTTATATCTTTGACGGTTTGTTTCTTGCGTGTTTGTGGTAGCATTCACCTCACCTCCTTTTGTTTATATTTCTATATACATTCTTATTATATTAGTTATCATACATATATACATATCCTCCATACTCATACCGAACAGAAAAGATGCAGCCACCCATCCCCCAAACCGTAGACATAATCTTCGCAGGCGGCGGCACAGCCGCCTGCGTAGCAGCCGGTCGACTAGCCAAAGCAAACCCAGCTCTACGAATTCTACTCGTGGAGGGCGGGAAGAATAATTTCGAAGATCCGAGTGTGGTGACGCCGGTTGTGTTTTTGAGTCATTTAACTCCGGGGAGTAAGACGGCTTTGGTTTGTCGATCCTTTTTATTTTATTTTTTGGGTTTTGTTCTTCTTTTCTTGGGCTTTTTTGAGAGAAGGGGGATTTTTTGGGTTTGGGGAGGGGGGGTTTTGAATGAGTGAGGGGGATGGGAGGAATGAATGGAATATGATTTGGTATCGAGACCGATTTTGAAATTAATATTGACACCCAAAAAACTAGTTCTACAAATCCAAAGCCTCCCCGCACCTAAACAATCGGGAAGCCATCGTTCCCGCCGGCGGACTCCTCGGCGGCGGCTCCTCGATAAATTTCCTCATGTACACGCGTGCTCAATCCATCGATTTCGATTCCTGGAATACCCCCGGATGGAGCGGAAAAGATATGCTGGAAATGTGGAAGAAGCTCGAAACGTATCATCCGGAAGGAGAAGTAGATACGGAGAAACATGGGTATGACGGACCCGTGCATGTGAGTGATGGGGGTTTTAGGGGGAAGAGTGGTGAAGTGTTTTTGGAGACGGTGAAGAAGATGGGTTATGAAGAGGTTGCGGATTTGCAGGATGGGGAGACGTGTGGGTGGGGGGTAAGTTCGTTTTCTATTTTTTACTTTAATCTATTGGTCTTTTCCTGTTGATATCCTTTCTCGTTGAGAAACTAATCTTCTAATAGAAATGGCATCGCTACGTTTCTCCCAGCGGTCGTCGCCAAGATTCAGCTCACACCTACGTCCACCCTCTTCTTCAATCCGGCTCCTACCCTAATCTTCACATCCTCACTGAATCCAAAGTCGTACGTGTACTTTTTGATTCCTCATCGCCTCCTCGTGCAATTGGTATAGAATACATACCCAATTCTGATTATCAGCCCGCTCTCGCACTGAGTAAGGCGATTCCCCATACAATTACTGCGGAAAAATTAGTGGTTGTAAGTGCAGGCGCATTGGGGACCCCGCAAATTTTGGAGAGGAGTGGAGTGGGTAGGAAGGATGTGTTGGAAAGGTGTGGAGTGAAGGTTATTAGTGAAGTGGAAGGGGTAGGCGAGGCGTATCAGGGTGAGTGGAATTTATTTGCCTCTGAGGTTATGAGAAGATTGACTAATTGGAATTTTTGAATAGATCATAATTTGCTTCTGTACCCGTACAAAACGTCACTCGATGAATCTGAAACTATCGATGGTGTCTTAAGCGGAAGAAAAGACCTTGCTCAAGCACTTGAAGCCAAAGATCCTCAACTAGCTTGGAATTCAGTCGGTAGGTCCAATCCCGTCCACTTCATACTTCCCATCAGACACTAAAACATCCCCAGACGTCTGCAGTAAACTCCGACCTTCCCCCTCCGAAATCCAAGCTCTAGGTCCCGACTTTGTCGCAGACTGGGAACGTGACTTTGCCCCCCACCCCACCAAACCACTCATGCTCTGCGTCGCCGCCAACACCTTTCTCGCAGACCAATCACTCGTCGATCCAGGTCAGTATCTCACCATGGGAACCTACACCGCATACCCGTACTCACGAGGATCCATCCACATCACCTCATCAAGCGACGTACAAAACGGGTATGAATTCGACGCGGGCTTTTTATCGCATCCGAGCGATTTGAAAAAACAACTATGGGCCTACAAAATGCAACGGGAAATCTCTAGACGTCTCCCATATTTCCAAGGCGAGTTAGAGCTCGGCCATCCCAAATTCCCAAAGGGTTCTAAAGCTGCGTTATCTAATGGGGCAATTGAGGGAACGGTTGAGGATATTGAATATAGTGCTGAAGATGACATGGCGATTGAAGATTGGATTCGGGAGAATCTAAACACAACGTGGCATTCGCTAGGAACATGTGCGATGAAGCCGAGAGAGAAAGGGGGAGTGGTTGACGCGGCGTTGAATGTGTATGGGACGCGCGGATTAAAGGTTTGTGATTTGAGTATGGTGCCGGAGAATGTGGGGGCGAATACTAATAATACGGCATTGGCGGTGGGGGAGAAAGCGGCGGTGATTATTGGGAGGGAGTTGGGGATTGAGGTTTAGAGTGTGGATGTATGATGGGTTGAAGACTTGAAGTATAGGCGTTGGATATGGGTAAGTGCTTGGTTGGAAGTTGGAATTGAAAACTGGAGGGTATAGGGACTTGCTTTTTGGCATTTGGAATATGATTGAGAAGATTTTATGATTCAATAGATATATGTTATATTGTATTGCTGCGAAAAATCGATATGATATTTCTTCAATTTAGTTTGCCTCAACTTAATCAATACATCAATCATCACCGCTAAACTTCCGATATAAACAACCAACCAAATACCCATCTAAGCCAAACAACACATCACAAATCAATCTCCTAAACCAAAGCTCCAATAGATCCTTATCCATTCATCCAACCATCCAACCATCAGCTATATACTAACTTACTATTTGTCTTTACTATTGCTATTACTCCTACTGCAACAATACAGTATATAAATACAAATATAAATCCTCTTTAAAACTAAACCGATCCATCCAAACGTAATGTAGTATAACATAATATAAAATAATATAACATAAGCCAGACTCCGACCTCACCAACAAAGCCCTCTCCTTTGAAACTTGAAACTTGCAACTAGAAATTAGACTTACCTGCTCTACCCACTTACCTGCTCTCACTCTCACCATATAGACCTACAAACGAACCGCCAGACAAACGAACTTACCAGTCTAAACTTTAAACTACACATAACTGAGATCATTTCACATTTCATAAACACAATTGGAACAAGATAAGATAAAACACACATATCATGCAGTACAGTACAATACAAAGTACATAATCTCGCGGAAAAAGTCTCGAATATTGCCTTGCCTGTCATAATAACAAAGATAACGTAGAAAAATGATTCGATACCATCAATAAGTAGCATCGAAAAAAGCTTCAGACCACAAAAAGGAAACCGTGCATCAATAAAAAGGAAAAAGTAAAAAACATTGACAAGATCCATTCCCCGAATTCCTCCCATTTCACGCCAAAGGTTTCACAACTGGATTCGTTTCCCTCCATCCATCAGCCATTAAAGTTATCTATTTCCCCTCTTCCTTAAATTCATTGGTGCAAAGATTTGCTATGTGATTTGCTGCGATGCATTGCTAGCGAAGGCAGCGAAAGACAGACGAATTACAGAGGCCGATCCAAGGGACCATCAGTCTAATGCGGATAAATCAGAAAAGGGAAGCAGGAGTTCGTGACGTTCTAGGCTCATCAAAAACCTAGATAAAAGCGACCGATCGACCACCAATATCATCTAACAGCATCCACTTCCAGACCCCGACTGTACGCCTTGTCCCTGTCCAACTTGTACTGCTGGCTTGTTGTTTGCCGTGGTTGTGCCAATACGTTCTTTGATTTGGCGGGCCATGGTCAAGAAAGCCTGCTCGACGTTGCTGGCATTCTTGGCTGAAGTCTCGAGAAATGGGATACCAAGACTGTCAGCAAATTCCTAATACGATGTATGTTAGTCGCAATTTTTTGAAATGCAAGCAGATCCTGATGTAGAGTCTCAGGTGCTTGAGTCCATGTGATGATATTTACCTTCGCGACAGTGTAATCCACAACCTTCTTGTCCGACATATCACTCTTGTTGCCTACGAGCAACTTGTTCACGCCCTCTGTTGCGTATCTGTCGATTTCCTGTAACCATTGCTTTACGTTGTTGAACGAATCCATGTCGGTGACATCGTAAACAACGCAGATACCGTGAGCGCCTCGATAATAGGATGATGTGATTGTACGGAAACGCTCTTGTCCAGCGGTGTCCCACTACAAATGAAACTATCAGCATAATGTTTCTGCATTACTATTATTCAGATTGCCTTACAATTTGTAACTTGACAGTCTTGCCGTCCAACTCGATCGTGCGGATTTTCTACCTCCTCATCAGCAAACAATACTCTGTGACGCCGAAACTTGGACACCCACGAAATCAACACCGATAGTGGAGATATAACTCTCGGTGTATGTGTCGTCTGCGAATCGCAATAACAGACAGGACTTTCCTACACCGGAATCACCGATAAGGAGGAGCTTGAAGAGGTAATCGTATCTATTGAGCTCGTCAGTCGGGGTCCGTTCAGGATATACATATTGACGTGGACCACTCGAACGTATCCTGTGCGATGATAACGACATCTTTGTGACGAGGAGTATGGGATTTTGTACTCTGCAAATAGAATGATCAGTATTGCATCTCTCTTAAGACATGATGTAGATGGCGGCTTCTTTGAAGTTGATGAAAGGATGACGTTTGATTTGAGGGGTCCAAACTTACTACTCTGGATTCATATTTGTGGTTGTTCAAAGGTAGATTCTTGTATGTGGGATTTTTATGATACCTCTTGGTTATCCTTTTCGATGTCTTATGGTTGTAGTTGAAGAATGAGATATCGCATCTCTTGGGAACCTCAACTGTGTTTAAGGTGCAGAGGCGGTCCACGGGCGTTAGACGAGTATCACGTGAAATCAGATTTAGCTGGGATTATATGAGGCCTTTGCGGGTGAATGTTTCTGAATTGTATTTGAATCTGTATGTATTCACAAGTAATTGGATAAACCTTTGTTCTTTGTTAATTTACCAATGTATTGAATATTGAATATTGGGTGCTTTGATGTATTTACTACTTTTTGTTTTTTTACATGGTTTGAGTGATTCAAACTAATTTGGTAAATTTGATTCCTGTGATTCTTGTCATTCTTGTCATTCATTCAACTGATCACCGCTTTGTATCTAATCGGCAACCAGCAGCTTGTAATGCCGATTGATAAAGCTTGGATAATCACTGGACACCTACAGGATATCAAAAAGTTCTAGAAATCGGGTCAAATCCTATGAATGATGAATACCCATGTACTTTCTTTCTTTGATTTGCTAAAGTGTTAATGTCTTTTCGTATGAATCTTTTCTACTCAAGCTGATGTCGAAACCTCAGTGTCTCCTGCGCCTAACTCGGAATCGGCCCTCAAAGCTCCCCTCCACCTCTCTAACATGCCAAACAAAACTTGCCCCTACATATACAGTTCAAACTAGTTCTCGATGTTTAGCAACCGTTAATTCAGGACCCAAGGACCTCTCAGATGTATGGTTCACTGGCTCACTACACCGCAATGAGAATCTATCTCCTGGTCCCCACGATTCAAGTAAACCTCCCAAAGATGAGAGAACAGTAAAACTGGGAAAAAGCAAGCATTCCCCGGATCCCCCACAACTAATTCACCTACTTGCAAACAATACTAACGATCCCCAGCTCTCCGCATCCTCCAAGAACGCCTCCCCACTCTCCTCCAATCTCCCCTCCCTCAAGAAATTCTCTCCCCGCAAATAACCCTCCACCTCTTTCCCTCCACGCATCCCCATCTTCCCACCGTCTCAGGCCGTGTCGCCTATTCTGCCGCTCTCTGGACTTCTCCTATTGCCTGGGGCCGTGTTCCTCTAGTTGGAAATGTGAAGCTCGAGATACTTTCCGAGCGGATGAGGCAATCACCTAGAGGAAATGGCGAACAGTTAATAGTACGATGGAGAACGATTGGCAAGACGAAGAATAAAGGTACAGGCGGGTTCTACAAAGGGATTGGAGCAAGGGAAAATGTGGATAAGATCACGGAGTGGTTGGGGGGTGGAAGTGGAGAAGATGATAGTAAGGAGTTTACCGGGCTTTTCCTCTTCGAGTTTGACGAAGAGGGAAGAATCTGGTCGCATACTATTGAGCATGTGCAAGAAGGTGGAAATTGGGAAAAGGGTGTTGGTGCTAAGGTGGTGGGACTGACGGATTGGCTTTTGGGTGGAATGAAAAATGGGAGAGGTGATGAGGGCGCTCCTTGTCCAGCGTTCTGGGCGGAAGAACATGATTTGAGAAGATGATGAGGTGACGCAGGAATTGTACCATATATGGAGTGGAAAATACTTACTTGGGTCGCGAATGGGTTTAACGTATTGGCGTTCGGGTGAAAAGAAACTTTTAAGATCCTGTAAAGACACTGGACCGAAACACGCCTCAATGAAGTAATGAAATACTGGAGTCGCTCAATCCTTTAAATATACTTCTTGACTTTGTATGATGCTTGACTCACAGTATCAGATATTTCGGGGAATCAATGGGTGTGCATGGAAGGATGAAACTTGTTCTTTGCTATTATGACCTCAGGAAACATCCACATGATGCACGCCTTTAGGTACCATCTTCTGGATAATACCATATATCTCATCCTGTCCTGTTCTATTTCGCTGGTCAAACCAGAATATGAAATATTCTGACTCGTTACAATATACAAATAAATTACATGTCGTTCGCCCCAAGCTCACTCTAATTGCATTCCTTCTCAAAAGCTCGCAGAAGAACCTAAAATCGATGTTTGTTAGTCACTTCACATTCCCAGAAATTATTTGAATGCAAATTCTAATTACCGTGAACTCATGATCTTCCATTGAACCAAAGATCGGACTCCTTCCCAACTTCATCACAGTCACTCTTGGTGTAGATATGCCAAAAGCTACTCGAGCCAGGAATCGCGGATCGTCGCGGTCTGGGATTATACTAAGGATTTCCTTGAAAGCTATGTCATTGAAAGGGACTGGAGGAGGAAGTTGAATCTCGACGGGCTTGTGCGTTAAACACCACTGGCAATGACCGCATTCTTCTTTTCCATCAGGGAGCTCATCGCCAAAGTGTTCAGCCAATTTCTTCGAGAAACAAGCTTCGCCAGTGATAAGCTGTAAGATCTTATCCGTACGTTCTAAAGCCTGTTGTTCGCGGGTTTCCAGGGTGATGTGGATTGCCTTTGCAAGCTTCTCAATCTCTGATGCGGTTTTGGGAAGAGGCTTAGTGACTCTGTAAACGTTCAAGACCTGGCTTGGCTTCAAGTCTAGAATTCCTTCTGAGTTCCACTCGCCAAGCTTGGCAATAATCTCATTTCTTCCAATATTGTAACGGTGGGCTGCAGTATCGACATCGATGTGATGTAACTTGTATTTTTTCTCGCCGCACGCCGCAATTGCAACTGCCGCCGGACTCTGATCCGATGTGATTTTGGCATGATACCTGTTGTCTTCTGCGACATATGAATACTTTTGATACATTGGTGTAGTAGCACGGATAAGACCATGGGTTAGCTCCAACTGTGCGTAAATGCCACTCAAGACTGTAGGCCGAATATCGAATTCCTTCGTTTGATGGTAGTGGGAACTGTGAATCTCACTTCCGACTAGAAGCTTGATCGTCTTTGAATCGAATATGTCGTTTAAAAGGCCACGAATAGATGCAAGAGATGGTAGGTCACCTCTCGCAAACAACTCACGGAAATGAAGATCTTCGCCACATACAAAGAAGAAACAATTAGAGGTTCTGCCATCTCGTCCACTTCTTCCAATCTCCTGACCTGTTCAAATTAGCACAGTAGACTTTTTGCCATTCGAGTACGTCAAGTCGTTTTGGAAGGCTATCTCTTTAAAATTGGGTGGATAACAAAGGCTAATGCAAAATGCTGTCAAGCGACTGAATCGCGCCGAAGAGAAATGCTGAGAAAAAATGTACTCACTGTAAGACTCCAGACTTTGAGGGACACTAAAATGAATAACATTGCGAATAGAGCCTTTGTCGATTCCCATGCCAAAGGCAATCGTTGCAACCATTATCATGTCATCACTCCTCATGAAGTCATCCTGCAGCTTTTTTTTAGCTTCAGTCTGCATTCCTGCGTGAAAGGCTCTAGCTTTGAAGCCCGCCTCCACTAATATCTGTGCAAGATCCTCGGTTTGCTTCTGCAGAGTAACGTAGATGATCGTCGAGCCTTTGTGATTGTGAAGAAAGTCTTTGAGCTTAGGTAGCATATTTTCCTTCCTATCTCCTGACTCTGCCAATAATCGCAGATTAGGTCGATAGGTGGAAGTTCGAAAGAGCCCAGAGTCTTTGATGTTGAAAGCATGGCAGATGTCCTTGGCAACACGAGGCGTAGCTGTGGCAGTCAGGCAAACGACTCTCTCTGCTTGGATCTCCTCAGCGAAACGGGCGATCTCTACCGATAGTTAGCACAAATGCAGTTCTAGTAGAATTCGGGGAACAACTTAGGTAGTCTGGACGGAAGCTGTGCCCCCATTCGCTGATACAATGCGCTTCGTCAACTGCAAGCAATCTGATACCTCCCCGGACATACTTCATTTGCTCCACGAAACCCTCGTTGTTCAACCTTTCGGGTGCTACATAAAGTAACTTCAATTTTCCCTCTCTCAGTGCCTCGCATGTTTGAATATATTCTTCTCTTGTCTTGCTCGAGTCGAATGTTGCCGCAGCAATGCCACGACGAACAAGAGCATCCACTTGGTCTTTCATCAATGCTATCAATGGCGATACTACCAGGGTGACTGCGTGTCACTAGCATTAGTTTCCTCCTCGAAAGTATGCAAGGAATTAACAAAATACGAAAAGAGGGCAATGTTCAAAGCAGAAGACCTGATCCCTTAATTTACGAGAAGTTGTGTACAGTATTGCCGCACAGCACCCTTATGTTTCACTCACTGCCATGTTCGCCTTCGTCACGAGTATTGAGACGCTTATCTTCTTCTTCGAAAGCAAGTGCCGGGACTTGGAAGCAAAGACTTTTCCCACCTCCAGTGGGGAAGACAATAACAGCACTTTCACCAGAAAGAATTCTTGATATGGCTTGTTCCTGCTTTAATCGAAAGGATTTAAAACCGAAATCGCGATTTAATGCAGAGATTGCCGATTGAAGAACCTTGTGAGACGTCTCAATCGCCTGTTTCTTGATAACTGGCGAAGTCTGTTCAGAGGAGGCTTTACGCTTGTGGCCCTGATTACCACTGGCAGCATCTACCGCGTTTGTCAAATCTAGTAAATCTGCCTCATCGCCAGAACTGAATCCATATTCATCGACCTCCGTAGAGTTTGCCATAGTTTGCGTATGGGAGATCAATGACCGATACCTCCTTTTGGCCAAGGCATGTGAGAAACGGAGACTTTGTAGCAATCGCATATCAAATATTATCGTGCGTTGTCTGTAAACAGAGATGAAAGAAAAAAAGACAGCAAGCCCGACGCTGTGTTTGCATTTCGCGTGATCACATGATATATAAGTGGATCAAATCAACCAATTTTACAAGCAGCACTGTGCAATCTTTTGAAATTTCACGTCAGGCACTGAGCTTATCCTTTTCTTAGAGATTTGAAGTTGAAGATGTGTGTCCGAACGGATCAATGGTCTTCTCATTATTTCAGACCGCACTTGAACGCTTCAAGTAATTTATCCCCGTACTCCATTGTGATTCCCGACCTCATTATCATTGCCTTGATCTATAGATACAACCGACTCTAACCATTCTATTTATCCGTGTAAGACCCTTCCTAGTAAACACAGTAGAATCAATTCATCCTGGCCTCATCTCCAACGCAGGTATATTCCAACGCCTCTCCTAAACAGTTCAAATACCATGTATATACATTCCAGCGATGCCATGACTTACAATCGGATTCATGCTCAAAAAGCATTGTTAGTCCAAACGAAACCCAAATTTGCTTTGAAGCTATCTTGCAGGAAGGTTCTTCCTTAGTTTGATGGTCTGTTCATATAAAACGTCCTTGAAGGCGAATAAGAATGCAGCGGTCATAACACTTTGTGACACTTTGGGGGCAATTCCTGGGGAAGGGTTAATGACATGTCTTTCAATAATATTGAGGAGAAATCTCTACCTTTGTAGAATCCCTCGTAGCCCTCTTCCTTTAAAATACGTTTCATGCCCTGCATCATACTTTCTTTTCCTCCGTCCCTTCCGGCGACGTGCATTCGACTCTTGACTGTGATATAAGGGTATGTGATGGAAGTGGCAAAGAGCTTCCCTAACGCGCCTAGAAGGAATGCCAATGTTGGAGTGACTCTCTTCTTCTTCTCGATGAAATTCTTTAACTGCTCGAAAATTGTGTATTGTAATATTGGATTGATAACAAGTACCAGTGCGGGTAAAACCCCGGAAAAGAGCGCCTGTGGACCTTCATCTTGAAGAAGTGCAAGCAATGTGCCAAGCGTTGTAGGAGCTTTTGATGGCTTTGCACCAGGCAAAAAACTCCCATCCGTCTCCTTGTTTCTCTTTCGTGTGGTCATCCGCGTGTTAACCACCCAAATAGGATTTGTGAGCAAGACTGTCGCTGAGCCTGCGATTGCTCCGGCGATCATCGATTCAATTGTTGTAAGTTTCTTTGAAGCTCGACCAGCCTTGAGTGCCGCCTTCTCGAAACCTGAGCGAGTCCATTCATACCAGTAGTAATATACAAAGTTTGTGACACTGATTCCAAACAGTGCTGAATCGAGACCAGCATAAAGGCCTTTGATACCCTCACGTTCCATGATGTGCTTTACAGCGTCGAGGAATCCCGAATCAGCACGTTTTGATTCAACTTGGGCGCGTGTAGACAGTGTAATAAGAGGATAGCTTCTAATTGTTAACATTGAAAAGGCGGAGAAGGAAAGGGGTCTGATACGTAAGAGCCATGGAAAGAATGCCCCCACCAGCACCGGAAAGAGCATGAGCAACATTATCTGACTGCTGAGTCGCCATGATTGATTTGCATATAGGTATTACAATAGATTGCGACGGCGATGGTGATGGTGGTGATGAAGCCTTGGTAAGGGAGAGTTAATTAACAAAAGGAGATGTAATGATAATAATAATGATTTGTATAAAAGACGTGAGGAATGAAGAAAGATGGAATTAACTCGTCACGATAATAATGAAGTCTTCTGTGCATTGTCAGTTTGTTTGCATACCTATCAAAGGAAAGAAACGACTTACCGAGGTAGTGTGGGAACCCCTTGCATTTACTACATCCCCGAGATTCGCCCCACTTTCAATTACCTAATTACAGCCAGCACAGCACAGCACGACACACATGTGAGATTGAGATCGAGATCACGTGCTTCAATCTATTCTTATCTGTGATTAGTAATCCACGAGATGGGACTTAAACCTCAATCAGATTAAACTTTCACTTATTAACATCAATTTATTATTGTCAATTATCTACAATTCTCGTCAACGCTACTCTAGTCATATATACCCCCCTTTTTCTTTAACCTATCGCGAAATATATCCAGAATATCCATTCCAGAACTTCTTCATTTGTTTTTACTAGATACCCAACATCATTTGCTTCTAACTTTCACATCTTCTGACTTTTCAGCTGACCTTTCAATTGGAGTACAAGGAAGGTAGCATCATCATATAGGGGAAAACGTGTCTTTCACAACCTTTTTTCTTACTTTGTTTTTTGCTTTTATTTCTTGGGAAACCTTTTTGAAATTGGGAGTAAATTTCATTATTTCTATCAAGTCATCATCTGATCATCAAAGGACATCTCACCTCTTTCTGTTTTTCGAAAACCCAAAATATTTTCATTCCTTTACCAGAAATTAGCCTGGGTCTGTTATTTGATAACTCGAAAGTGGGAGAATGCTCCCAGTTCTTCATGTCCCTGCAATGATCTCTGAACCTACAAAACGTCGATTGGAAAGTAAATATGCCCCAATTGCACCTCAAGGAGGTGAACAATATATTCAAGCCCGCAGCCAAGCATCATGTTCAAATGCTCATGATAGGGTGGTGTCTGAGCATCAGGTGCAATCTTCATCAATGGGAAATTTATCTCCAAATCAGCAGAGTTCTCGAACTCTACCTTCGAGAGAAGTTACAGACGAGAATTTTGACGATGCCTACGTGGCCTTCATCATGTACTGCAATCCTACTGTGGCAGCAGACACAGATACTATTGAACTAAGGCGAATATTTCGGGCGCCCCCAAAAAGTGATAACAAGAGTTTCAGCACTTTCATATTATTCGAATTGATTCGTAAATTAGAGAATAAGGAAATTAAAACATGGGCACAACTGGCAATAGACCTAGGAGTTGAGCCTCCTGCTTTGGAGATAGGTCAAAGTGCTCAGAAGGTACAACAGTATGCGGTCAGGCTCAAGGTATACAAGTCAATCTTAGAAATTCGAATGTTGAGCTGACGATATCTAGCGGTGGTTGCATGCGATGCATGTTGATGCTTTCTTTGAATATTTATTGAACAAGCCCCATGTATATTGGACGCAGGTGCCGTCACCTAACGAACTACCGTCGGAGCTTGGCCGAGACGGAGTTACTGCTGATGAAGATTTGGCTCTTCGTGCTTTGCTTCCGGAGACAAGGCCCAAGCGCGGACGAAAGAAGGCTGAAGATAGGGACGATGATAACATGGGAAGATCGCCGTCTCAGCGTCCTCGTTTACATTCACCTACTTTGTCCGAAGATTTTTTGATTGCTAGAACTTCTTTGCATCCTGATAGTGCTACTCCAGCGACAGCAACTTCTTCTTTTCAGCAGAGCTTTGATTCCCGATTGAGTCCATGGTCTGCAACAGAAGTTCGAGGTTCTCTAGTGGATAATTTTAGATGGGGTGCTCCACCCGAAAGTGCAACTCCTCTATCAGCTTATCCACAATCAGCTCTCACACCCTCAACCAGAACACATCTTTGGCCGGATAGTAATGAACCTCAGTCTGCTACAACGCCAAGTAGATCCCGATCCAGACGTCGTCATGGTCCTGCGGTATCATCGGCATGGCCAAGTAATGGTAGTGCATCGGCTGGAAAATTACGGGGCAGACCACCGAGCAATCGTTCTGTTACTGATGGTCCCTTCTCGACCTTCCCTGCCAATCCTGGTTCTATAAGGGATACACCAACTGCTACACCTACAGTAGCAGATTCTGAAATTCCGAACTTCTTTCCCGCGGGCGTCGAAGTCAATCCACCCGTTAGCAACCCACAAACCCAAAACCCCAGACCAAATCGGCTTTCACTGCAAGTCCCACAAAGAAAAGGTGGTAATGTTCGATTAGCAACACCACCACCTGTCGTACTCCTCAATGGTGAGGCTGATGCGAACATGCAGCATGATTTGATGAGCCAATCTCAACAAACATCGTTAATGGAGTACTTCAACAACCCCATCAACGGACCTTCGGACCCTAGTTTCGAACACTTCGTTAGCATAGCATTTCGTCAAAACCAAGATTTTGATCGCACCAACATCGATGCTCTAGAGTCTCACTTTATAGGCGAAATCCTCGTCGCCGAATGGTACGATGTAGCTGGAAACTCAATTCAACGATGCTCTATAGACGAAGCATCTAAAATCTGCAAACAAGTAATCCGAAATCTTCAGGCTGAATCTAGCAGTACAGAGGCCTTCCTCATCAATCTTTCAGCGCTAGCAGGCGGTCCATTGATGACGCGTCTTCGCGTTACAAGGATTGAATTTCCAGGACCACCCCTAAGAGTAGATTATGAATGTCATTGGAAAATGAAATTTGGCAGTCTTGAAGGAAATTTCACAATAAGAGCTACAGTTGTTGAAGATGATAAGAAGATGGGGATGGGGGAAGGGATGGGGGAAATTGGAAGGGGAAGAGAGGAAGAGGAGGAGAGTTGGAAGGCGAAATATTTGAGTTTGCAAGGGCAAATTAAGGAGAGGGATGCGAAGGTTAGGATGTTGAAGAGGGGTATGGTGGATGCATTGGTTATTAGTGAGGGGTGGATTAAAGGAGGAAGTGGGTCTCAAAATCAGGGGTAAAGCAGTGGAGCGGTTAGTGGTTGTGGTTTAGAGAATTCAACGGTCGAGCAATCTTTCTGTTTGAGAAGCTCAGGTGGCAGGTACAATTGCCGAAAAGGAAGGATTTGTTTTTTGTGTGGCCTGGCTGTGGATTATATATATCTGCTATTTCGAATATAGGATGAAAAAGTGGGAGTTAGTTATCCATACTGCATAATTCAATAAATGTTTCGTTTGCAAAGTTTTACAAGACTCGCTCGAGGCTCTTGAGGTTGAAAATGCCAGTGCATGATGACAAAAAATTGTCATTTTATGCTAAGGGGTACCCGGGTATCTATCTATATATGACCAAAAATGTCATTTATGACCACCCCCCTGGTAACTCAGATATGCAACCAAAACTTTTCATATATTTTGGATCAGTGAATAGTAGCTGGACGTGGGTATATATAAATATATGACCAAAAATATCATTCATAGCCGTCCCCTTGGTACCTCAGCTATGCAACAAAAACTTTTCTTCTGTTCTCTGTAAATGATTGAATTGGATGGAGATGATGCAAGATTAGATTAGATACCTACTTAGGTAGTAAAAGTGGTAAAGTGGTGAAGTGGGTGGGTATCTAGGTAAGTATATTTTGACTCGAATTGTTTTGGATTTGCTGGTTTTATTTCTAATAGTGGAAGGAGTGGAAGGAGTTGGTTAATTAGGTGGTTGGTTGGTTGAGGTTGAACTGGATTGGGAATGGATTGGAAATGTGGTATTTTTGGATTTGGATTTGGATTTGGATTTGGATTTGGGGTTGTGTGTGTAGGATTTGTGGGGAGTTGCGAAGAGTTCGATAGATTGAGTGAGTCAAGGGAATCTAGGGAATCTATTGATGGCTGTGGGAGTTTGAAATCGGTGATAGATAGGTGGAATGCTTTTAATATCTATGATTTTTTTGCGGGAGAAGGGGGGAATTCTCTCTCGTGCTCGCGATGGTGGAAGTGAAATTGGGTTAGGCTGCGCAACGGGGCCGGCCCCGCGGGGCGGATTGTCGTTCTGGTGGATAATTTAATCTACGGAGGATGGATGATCCGTTTGCGGGGCGGATTATTGGAATTTTCGAATGGATTATATTGTTATCCATGGATATCTGTGGATTGAGGATTATTTCGGCGCAGCCTATATTGGGTTGGTTGTGTTATGAATGTTGAAGTTGATATTTTCTATTTGCTATTTGCTATTTGCTATTTATTAATGATTGGTAAGATGTATCTAGGTCCCTAGGTTGAAAATGATAATGAGAAGGAAGTATCGGTTAATACTTTCAGGTGGACTTTGAGGATTCATCGATTGTCCGGCTGCTTTTTTCTAGATGATGCTACATAGGTACCGATAGGTAGTGACTAGTCCGTTTATTTGCCTTTCAAGATCTAAATGTTCACATTCATATTCATTGTTCCAGCTTGGGAAATTCTGTCTGATAGGTACGTATGCGATTGCAAAGCTATGGGAGAAGTGTGCATGGAGGGGATTTTGGGATGGGCATGGTGAGTTTGGATACCCAGATTGTGGGTGTTCACTTGAGATTGGAGATTTAGGTTTCATTGTTCAAGACGAAACAGAGACTTATGGGTTAGAGTAGATGGATGCCCTTCGGATGATAGTATTGATGCTTAGAGAGAGAGAAAGAGGCAACCTCACCATGAGTCTATGACACCGAAGAGGAAATACAATTCACCAAACCCCCACTGTGGGAAAGAATATAATACTAAACTGATAAAAAATAGTAAAAAAAGAACGCCGAAAGTATTTCATCACCCAAAACGCGGAAATTCTCAAAGCCCGTGGAGAATCGGGAGATGTTCAAATTGTATTTACTTCGGGGTGCACAAACTCTTGACTCCGGGATTTGGTAAGATATAGATATTTTGATGGTGGTACGGATGAGAAATTGTGGGTAGGAAATAGCATTGTGATATGGGATCATAATTGTTGGATTATGTTGCTTATGTCGTTGATGCATGCATAGTGATATGTAGTGGGATGAGGAGATGGGATGAGGAGATGGGATTAGGAGATGGGATTAGGAGATGAATTTAGATTTGGATTTATAAAGTTGTTGGATTTGGGGATGAAAGAGTGAAAGAGCTGATATACTGTTTGAAAGCCGATATCAATAATTGGATACACGAGAAATACTGCAAAGAACATTTGCCTTGGGTCACTCTACCTCCATCCACTGTATATCCTCTTACCTATTCTACTCTCCCTTCTTGACTATATCTATGTATCAAATCGACAAGAGTGTGTGAGTGCAACTATTTGAGATCAGTGACGTCTTGGTACTTACCGAAATAGAGAGAGTACCTTTAGGTACCTACCTACTCTTTCGATGACTATTCCATCTTCTCACTCCAGCGTAAAAGATAGTCGGCTCTTACGAACAGCTGACTAAATTTTCATAATCAGAGAAAGCGAATGTCCTCGGGAAACGAATTGTCCCTTTACCGCTGATATAGTAGGTGGTAGAACATTTCGCTCTTCGGGGATATTCACATTTCTCCGACTTGACGGTCTTTTCTGAGAGCCGATCGTCGCGAGGAATTCTCCCCGCAGCTGGGACGACTTTGCCCCACATCTTTTTGAGTTTAGGCTATATTTTAAAATAAATTCTATTCGTCAACAACAATTACTAGGGGCTGTAACTCAGTGGTAGAGTGCCTCGTTTGCAACCTCAACACCCTGCAAAAGGTGAATGATAATGCTCGATGAAGTCCAGGGTTCGACTCCCTGCCGCTCCAATTATTTCTGTCTTTTTTGTGTTGTCTGTTACTCATAACTTGAAAATATGGTGGATGGATGGTTTTGCAATGAGTTTTTGCTGAGGGTGAGGCGAAATGGGAAAAAGGAGCTCTGCTTTTAGAGAGAGGGAAAGAAAGAAAGAGCGGGGTTTGCTCTTTCTGCTTTCATTGATTGGTCTGATTTTTAGATTACTTAAGATTGGGATTGCATAATCAAGGAATATCAAAAATTAAATTTTTGAACTTTTTTTATAACATATATTATATATACCGACAATCATTCGATGGATATATCAGAACTTTGAAATTGGGTTTATAATTTTTAGTTGTTGTAGGATCCCTTAATATAACTCATATAAGCTTTACTTGTGAAATCATCATCTATCTATGCTTCCTTTCTCAATACTCTCAATAATACATATCTTCGTATCAATCAGTAGCTACACATTTTCCCTCTTGAATGAATGAATTGCCTTCTTTTTTGATTATGGAGGTGATAATCGAGGATTACTAATTTTTATTCCCAAAGTGGCAGTTCGCATTTTTCTGTTGGCAGTTGGCTTGTAGCAACGGCACGTCATAGAGTTTTTTATTCGATTTGTAATAATCGTTGATGTGTCCTGCCTGCTTCACCAAAATCGAAACTAACATTGACAAAAATTTTCACAGAACCCTTCAGATCTTTGGAGAATCTGTTATCGCCGACTTATCGTTTGCCCGAGTCCCCACCACCTTGAGGCTTGAGCCTTGGATGCTTGGACATCTCTCGGATTCACACCATCCTGTCTGTAAGCAATATCATGATGCTGGCCCCGCAGTGCTGAACAATCAAACTGGTTTTATATTCGCCATTGCGCAATACCGAAATGTAATGGGGGGGTATAAAGGTATATGGACCCTTCGTCCTTCTCACTCCATTCCATTCCACTTCATTCAACCAAGCAGCAAGAAAATCGGACAGCAACAACCTATTTACTTACCTACTCATCTCTCGAAAATACCCCACAAACATGTCTTCATCAACACTCTTCACTCCTCTTAAGGTTGGAGCTGCCACGCTTCAACATCGAGTTGCCATGGCACCCCTCACTCGATTCCGTGCCGATGAGAACCACGTCCCTCTTCCAATGGTTTCCGAATACTACACCCAACGTGCTTCTGTTCCCGGCACACTTCTCATCACCGAAGCTACCTTTATTGCCCCTCAAGCCGGTGGCTATTCTAATGTCCCTGGTATTTGGAACAAAGATCAAATTACCGCATGGAAAAAAGTTACCGATTCCGTACACGCGAAGAAATCATACATCTGGATGCAATTATGGGCATTGGGAAGAACTGCAGATCCTACAGAATTGGAGAAATCTGGTTATAAAGTCAAATCTGCAAGCGATATTGGATTTGAGGGAGGAGCCAAGCCAGAACCCTTGACCGAGGAGGAAATCAAGGAATATATTGGATTATATGCGCAAGCCGCGAAGAATGCAATTGAAGCTGGTTTCGACGGTGTTGAAATTCACGGCGCAAATGGTTACTTGGTCGATCAATTTCTCCAAGATACTTCCAACCAACGTACCGATTCTTGGGGAGGAAGTATCGAAAACCGGGCACGTTTTGGACTTGAGGTCGCCAAGGCTGTGGTTGAAGCTGTTGGTGCTGACAAGACTGCTATTAGATTGAGTCCATTTTCTGGTTTCCAAGGAATGAAAATGGCGGATCCTATCCCACAATTTAGCTATTTCGTCCAAGAGATCAAGAAATTGAACTTTGCGTACCTACACGTTGTCGAGTCTAGAATCGATGGAAACGTCGACAATGAAGCAAGGGAGGAGAACGTCAAATTTTTAGTTGATCTTTGGGATGGTACGAGCCCAGTCTTTATCGCTGGAGGATTCTCGGCGGAATCTGCAAAGAAAGCTGTCGACGAAGAATACAAAGGAAAGGATGTTGTGATTGTATTTGGAAGATACTTTATCGCTAATCCAGACCTTCCTTTCAGAGTCAAGGAGGGAATCGAGTTTACACCATATGATAGAAATCTTTTCTACAATAAGACACAGGTGGAGGGATATACTACTTATACATTCAGCAAGGAGTTTGAGGCGCAACAAAAGGCTATTGAAGCTTCAGCATGAGATGGATATACTTATATTAATAGACGGATAGATGGATTGATAGATTGATAGATAGATAGACTATATATAGTAATAAAGAAATAAACGTTTTTTCCTTCTCCTTACACTTACAATATCAGTTCAATTGCAAAGTGACTGACTTCATTTAGGAGTGTGCTTCCAAAAGAATTCCAACTGAGGATAGATATAAAATGATTATTTGACTTGACTAAGTAAAGTATTCATTCTAGTGGCTTATACTCGCAATATTGACTGACCACTAGGCAAATCCATATTCTTCAATAATAGACCAATAAATAAATAATAGTATTTGGTAATCCACTGCCAGATATGATGATTATGATGAAGGAGAGAGATATCGGTTTATTGTAGAGAAGAGGAGAAAAGAGAAGAAAGAGGAGAGAAGGTTTGTTGGGTGTGAATATTGAATGAATATTGAATATTGAAGAAAGATATGGATGACTAGGTAGGTAATGAATGGGTGAATGGATGATTCATGAATGATAACTAGGTAGTTGTTGATATTAGGGAATTAGAAAGGGTATATATAGAATCTGGGAATCACAGAGCTAACTCGGACTCGCATTGAAACTCGAAATAGAAATAAAAATCATTTCGGTGGAGCCGGAACACGAACTTATAATTAATCAACAGCTGCGCCCTTTTATCCCCCTCCTCTTCTTTTCAACTTTGTTACGGTACGGATTGGGGATTTATATGTCATTATGTTTATACGAGCGTAATTGAATCCTTTGATAGAGTTAGGTACATATAAGGCTGGCAAGCTCGCACACTAAGGTAATCCTCAGACGCCAAATAAATCCCTTGGTTAATCATCACGTTTCGCTGAAAACAGACAACAACCAACCAATAGTACAAAACTATGAATCATGCCTTGGTTTTGCTTCACTTCATATAAATCTCAGATGAATAATGTTCGCGCTTTCTTACGGCTTCACATGCTTATGCTCACAAGCTCACAATCTCACATTCTCACATTCTCTCCACATCTCTCTATGCGATAGGTTGAAACGGACTCGGATCTGAACCCCAGATTTGAACGGCCAGCCACCTTCCTTCTGGGTCACTTTTCCGAACGGGATATCCGATACTACTCACCCCTTACAGCTATCCCGGTTGTTTTTTGAGCACATTTTCTGTTACAAGCTACTAGGTAGCTAAGAGCTAGGATATCATTCCCATACATTTCGGCCCGTCCACAGCCCCTCATCACGCTCTTAAAATACCCTGGACGGCATCAACATACTCTTCCTGGCAGTACAAGACCAGCATCACAACTAAACCATGACATTTCTCCCTAGACGTTATCTTCGCGCCCCACGATCACCTCTTCATCCCCATTCACGCCTTCCTAATCTCTGTCTTGCCGTCGTTGTGTTCTTCCTCCTCGATGCTTATTGGATCGTTATCAATCTTCCACATCCAATACGTACTATCACGCCTCCATATTCGGCAATTGATTCCTCTAGTTTGACGTCAAATCAACATGAATCCCTCTCAATACTAGGTCAGGATTCTCCATCGATGAGAAGAGTTGGAAGGGAAGGGGACCAAGAGTCATTACTATCTAGTGATATTAAAAATGATGTAGCATTTCAGGGATTTACACCACAGATGGGGAATCCCAATAATGAAACAATTTTCATCGCAGCTATATTTCGTAGGTCCGAAATAATGCTCAAGCAAAATTGGTCACCGGCTCTTATATCCCTGGTTCAACATCTAGGGCCTAAGAACGTCTATGTCTCAATTATTGAGTCTGGTTCTTGGGATGGGACGAAAGCGGCATTGATGGATTTGGATGGTATGCTAAATGAAGCGGGCGTAGAAAGGACGATTGAATTAGGTATGGATCGTGCGGCTCAGCTTGAGGAATTAAAGCATGTGCCAGCGGAGGGACACGATAGAACTGGATGGTTGTTTACGGGAAGGAAAGAGAGTGAAAGTGGATGGGAAATGAGACGGATACCATATTTGGCGAGATTGAGAAATAGGGCTATGGAACCTTTACTGAGGGTATGGGATGAGGGAAGAGGGAGGAAGTTTAATAAGATTTTATGGATTAATGATGTAGTTTTTACGGTATGTTGTCACGTGTTTCTTCTCCTTTTCTTTTCGTTTGTTTTCTATCTTCCTTCTTCGTGTCTTATATCTCTATATCAGTCTATATTCTCATCTATTTCATTCACTATCTCCACAAAATCATATCTGTGACTAATTCCATAACAGACAACTGATGTAACTACTCTCCTCGCCACTAACAATAACTCCTACGCTGCCGCTTGTTCTCTTGATTTCTCGCGCCCCTACCAATACTACGACACGTTTGCCCTCCGTGACTCATCTGGTCGAAAAACCTCATCTCTTTCCTGGCCATACTTTTACTCTTCCCAATCATTAAATGCTATAAAGGGAAACGAACCGGTACCCGTAAAAAGTTGTTGGAACGGAATGGTCATTTTCGATGGTGAACCTTGGTATCCCTCCTCATCCAAGGAACAAGGCATCAACAATCCGCAAAACAAAAATTTCAAAGGTCTAAGATTTAGAGCTGTTGCAGACTCCCTGGCTCAAAAACATGTAGAGGGTAGTGAATGTTGTTTGATACACGCGGATAATCCGCTGAGGGAAAGTAAGGGGATTTATGTAAATCCAAATGTGAGGGTGGCGTATCGGAGGGATACTTATGAGATGGTTAATGGGAGAAAGGGATGGCCTGGGTGGTGGGAGGCTGTGAGTGGTGTTTGGAGGGTTAGGGTGGGGTGGGTTGGGGAATGGTGGGGTGGGTGGGTGGAGAGGGAGAGGATGGGGAGGAGGGTGGTAAGTTGGGTGGGGGAGGGGAGGGTTCTTGGGGTTGGGGGTGGAAGTGGAAGTGGGGATGAGGAGAGAGAGGAATTGGGAATCGAATGTTTGGTTAATGAGATGCAGGTCTTGTATCAAAGTGGATGGAGACATCTTTAATCATTTCTTTTTCTTTTTCCTTCTCTTTTTCCTTTCTCATTTGGCACTTTGGCACTTTGCACTTTGCACTTCGCGATCTCATAGCAAGCGCAACTTTTCCTTTGTATTTTTATTATTATTATTATTGTTGTTGTTGTTGTTGTTAGACTGGACTCGATTTGAGTTCGTTTGTCAGTTTAGACTCGCAGGGTAAAATTTTCAGATTATCTTATGGGGGATTTTGATTGAGATGATTAAAATAAATATTCTATAGATAGATATAGATATAGATATAAGATTGTATTTTATAGATATTTAGATTAAAAAATAGAAAATAGAAAATAGAAATTAAAGAGAATAAATTGAAGAAATATATAAAATTTATAATATATTAGGTTTTATTTATTAATTTTATTTATTTAAAGTTTTCTTTTTCTTTTTTCTTTATTTATTTATTTCTTTCTTTCTTTTTATTATGTTTATTATTTTTATTTAAACTTTTTATATATATTTATTAAATTTTAATATATTATAATTTTTAAATATGAAGAAAGATATTTATATATTTATATATTCTATTTACTTTTTTACTTCTCTACTATATTCAAATCAAATCAAACCAAATTATCTTCTAAATATCTAAATTCCTCTTTATTATATACATTCCATCTTAAATCTCAAATCTCAATTCTTAAATCTTATTTCATTTCTCTTTCTATTTTTATTTTATTTCTCTAGACTTTTAAATCTATAATCTATACACATATATCTATTCATTTATTTATTTATACCATTCTCGAACACTTAATCAAAACATATTTCTCCCAAACCGAGAAAATATCTCCAAAAAAAAAAGATATTGATTATAAAAATATATAATATAAGAATAAAAATATAGAGTATATTATATAAAAATATAATTAATATACGATTAATAACACGCTTTAATCATCGTCATTAATAATTTTTTTATTAAAAAAAAACTTTTATTTTCGAGGGCAGGATATATAATATAAGATGGTGTGGTATGAATAAATAAACAAGATTATTTAATAATTTATAAAAGATCTTCAATCTTCCCGTGAATTTGAATTTTAAAGAAAGAAGAAGTGAAGAAGTGAAGAAGTGAAGAAGTGAAGAAGTGAAGAAGTGAAGAAGTGAAGAAGTGAAGAAGTGAAGAAGTGAAGAAGTATTAAAGTTGTGAGGAGATTAATAAAAACAATGATATACTTCCACTCTCTTTCTCTTTCTATTTCTATTTCTATTTCTCTTTGCCGCAATATATTATATCACTAAATATATCTCGAGAATTTTCCTCTCAATAAACCTCTAAACTTCACACAACAACACGGTGAGATTAAAACAACGAGTTCTCCATTACCCTTAGAGATATCTAATGAACGACTAATGAGCTTGCTTGCTACGTATAATTGATGAGTATGATGATAGCGGCATCGGTTCGGGAAGATACAGTATAGTACAGTATAATACGGCCGCCGATGTAGTACAGTACAAATTAGTCTCTAAAACATGATGGAAGTCCTGGCTGGCAAGAGAAAGAAAGTTTTGCATTGTATTGTATCTAGTACAATACAAAGTTTACAAAGTTAGGTAGGTATACAAAGTAAGTTTCATATTTCTACGGATTTTTATTCTTAACAAGCTATTGGGAAATACCTAATACCTAATACCTATGTAGTTAGATAAGTATGACGAAAGTATTCAAATGCCGATGTTCTTTAATATGGAAGTAATTTAATGGAAGTAATATGATTTTGTATAACATTGACGGATGGATGAAAATGTGAGGATCACTATTCTGAACGGATAAAAAGCTAATATCAATTGAAGAAAAAGGTGCCAATATGCAAAATTTCGGAAGTTTATATGAACTCTCCCGGTGCATTTGTTAATTTCTCATTACTCAGTCAACCTTGATTAGAAAATTGGCCGTGATTAAAATACCACAATGGTTCGTTGGCTTTTCTTTTGGTGAAAAGAGAGCAGCTGAGCTCATGTCATATATGTCTAGGATAACTTTCAGCCGTGTGTTCTTGAGCAACCATGAGGCAAGATATAGAATGCAAGCAGCATGCGTATTTTGTACATCAAGGTCCAGAAAAGAATATCACACTCATCGATCCGAGAGTATGTTTTGTGTTCAAAATTGTTTTGGAAACTTTATTTTGTGTATCGATACATCCGTTTGAGGTAAAATCAGAGGCCTAGAAAGCTTCCTGGGAATTAATTAGTGTACAGAGATACGCCACTATTGATTGTATCACGACTTCTAAGCAGGTACCCTTAAATAATGATGAGATGAAATTTGGGGTAGATAAATGAAAATGCTGTGATCCCGTGAGTTGGTAATTGTTGAGAAATTTTACTTTAAAATTCTTTTGTGAAAGAGATAGGATTCATCATAGTAACTGGTTCGGCATTAAATTGGAAATCATCATGAAGTATCTTGGTCAATGAAGAAATCGAACCATTGAACGAAAGTATATAAATTATAATGCATCTGCATATTGATATTGAAAACTTCATCAGCAGTATTTCACTTCGCCCGAGACCCCATAAACCTTGTGAAATCGAGACTTGAGAGTACAGATATTGAAGTACTAGATGCATTTGAATGTTACCAAGCCACTTAGATTGGGTCAAGTTGTACAAGTTAAAGTATATGGAAGTACAAGAATGATGATTGATATAAGGATCCAAGTAGTCGGTAGCCAACAAAAATAATTTAATGATACATACTGATGTTCATGATATGAGTTAGCCGTCACGCAATCTGAGTTGCATTAAAAAGGTTTAGGGAAATCATGTAACTGGGAGATAATCCCATCCCATCCCATGAGCTGGATTTTATCCAAAGAATTATAGTTCCGTGATTGGATGGAAGAATTGGAGTGTGGAAAGTAAGACTTACATGTATCTGGTGCTTTCATGTGCATACACCATACCACCATCCCGCAGAGGTATTGTAACTATCGATTCCATGCATCTCATTTAATGGCTCAGCACATGGCAATCCAGAAGTTTGAAAAAGAAAGATGGTGTGGTGAACAAATGGATGAGTGGGAGAAAAAGACCGAGAAGTATCCCGTGATGGTGTAACAGTAACAGTAACATTAACAAAGTAAGTATAGTAAGTCTATACATACCTCATACCTAATCAAAATCCAGAACAAGAAGGATCATGTGCTTTGGATTATATTATGTGCTTTTTCTGCATCTTTTCTTCAAGTGGAGAAAAGATGGGGGCCATGCATTGAACTGAGCCACGGCCTACCAGCTGAGGATTGAATCCGGCTGAAGAAGATCCGATGGATATGGTTCGGAAATCCGACTGGTGTTTATCAAAGGTCCCTTGTCTCTGAGGGGTCTGGGGATGAAAAAAAAAGAGAAAGAAAAAGAAAAAAAGATAAAAAAAGATAAAAAAGATAAAAAAAGAAAAAATCCTATCGAATCCCTCGTTTCTTTCCTCTCAGAATCATACCATACCTATCTAGATCTAGAGGTAACAAATCAAAATACTCGGGTAATTCGTTTTTAACTTTTAGGACAATACATCCATCTTACATTCCTTACTACTTATTAAATAGCATCATCATCACCACTCTCAGACCTCGTTCATCATTACCCCATTCAAACAACAAATGCATTGCCACTTTCAACTATTGGTCAATAGTTTAAGCTTTCACTCCAATGCAGGCTCACACGTTGTTCATGGCGATATGCCAACTCGATCTAGATTTACCACGTTCAAACATCGTGGACCAACAGCCTAACCAACAACTTTAAAGCCATGCTAATGCAACCTAAGCCGTGCGGGAGAATTGGCAGTTGGCTAAGATTTTCAAATAACATGGGATGATTCGTGTTCGGGGGCGGTTATAAGGCTAGCCAGACATCCGTCGGTCTTTTTTAGTTTCTCCCGAAAGCTTTGATTGCTTGCTTGCTTGCTTGCTTGCTTGTCTTGCCTGCTCATCCCTCCTCTCCTCTACTGCAAGGTCATCACTATTCTATTTTCTCATCACCCCGTTATCAGAGCGGCATCACGTCCTTCCTTCATGAGATGCATCCCCGAGCCGAGGATGATGAACTCCATGAGTAAGAGTAAGAGTAAGAGTAAGAGTAAGATTTTCAAGGATTTGATTTCGGGACTTGTGGATCCATCCAGATTGGGCTCGCAGCGTCGTAGGCAAGGATTTTTTGCTAAGCTCCTGCTTCCCTTCCCTTGACATATCCTGGATGAACAGCGTCTATCTGTCATGGATGGATGATACTTTGTAGACGTCGAGACTCAACAAGCGCCAGGTGGCATATGGTAGCAAATCACATCATGGATCATGATTTTTCGGTCATTTGTAAACTGCAGTGTAATGACACCGATAAATAAAAACATTTAGCCTTAAGCCTGGATGCAGAGTGTAAGAAAAATGTGAGGTCTCACTCCACACCATACCCTGGAGGAAATGGATTTCTTACGATTGGTACCTAAAGTACTCCAGCTCCTGGGTTGGTGAGAATAAGCAAGTAATCCAGTATTTATAAGTCTAAACATGTAATCGGGTATTTGATAAGTCCAGCCTACCTTGTATCTATCGTTGATGATGTGGTTCATGGATTATGGCACCACTTTGTAGTCATTGTATCGATAGTGAGTCAGTTTTTCATACCACCCTCCATCATCATTGATGTAGAGCCTACAGTAGAGATATAGAATTTTGTTTAGGAAACCCAAAGGGGCATAGTGGTAGTCTGACAGTGAAGTAAAACGAGGCCAGTAAGTCAAAGTGCTACGGCCCCCAACCCCTCTAGATGATTCTTGAGTAACCCAGTTTTCCCATCATCATTCCGCGCAGTGTGCAGCGACAGGGTCAGGTTGAAAGCCTACCGTGTAGACTAGGATTGTCGGGGAACATGGTTGCAGGTGAAACAACGGCAGATATGCCATTGATGAGCTGATATCGATAGCACCATAGTTTTGATGAACTGGGTAGACAGACGGCATGCGATGGGTTGGAATCACGGGACTGGGATTTCACGCAAGAATTTCCTGATTGAGAAGACGGGCGATTAAGGTTTGTGGTGGAATCGAGGATAGGATACGATATCTACTTCGGTACTCTGAACTTCCTAGCCTACGGGATACTGGTAGACGGAAACCAAGTTTTGTGGAGAGCTTGTCCTCCTGTCAGGCACGAGCGTCAGAGAAAGAGCCATGTATTGATCTGAGCTTTTTGGGTTTTTCCAGATGCTGTCGACATGTATACGCACCATACCGCCGAGACCTTATAGATTCTTGGAATGCTAAATGTTTCCATGGAGGCCTAAACACAGAGTCTGGATGGAAGAAAAGATTCAAGACATTTCCCCTTCCAAGCTTCTCCCAGATTCTGTAGGTAGTATGATGATTTTGATATCATGTCTCAGTCGAAGATAGTCTGTGCTACCTGTACTTTGTACCATCTCAACAAAGCCGTTGAGAGTACCTAGTTTAGTCAAGTGGTACAGTACAAGCTGTTCCCTGTTATCAAGTCAAGATCTACGGGATCAATCGGAAGTTCTAGGTAGATATGAGTTGCAGTATCTGAGTAGTATCTGAGCGGAGGTGACTTGTCGGATCTGATGATAATCATGTTCTCAGAAAACCAAGAACAAAGACAGCACCAACACCAACACTAACACGAATGCTTGTTGCTCCTGATCAGATTGACCTGATTTCACCGTTCAATTCATCAAGCCATGATATCCAAAGAATACCAAAGAACAATCAGACCACGCTGAATACATCTACTTGCCATGTATCATGTAGCTTTGCGAGACCTGCAGCATGCCTCACTTGATCAGTAACACATGATCCAGACACAATATTTTGAGGAAGAACTCTCCGAGGAATCGATGAAAACGGTGGCAACCTATTGATTATTCCCATTATGTGGTCAGAGTAAGCTACAAATCGTGATCTACCCAATCATTTCCTCTTAGGATTCACAATGTCATCCACGGATATGGCTGACATGAACGATTAGGTTATACGGCACAGTTTATCAACCTTGGAGCTTTTTTCATGTGCTAATGGGTGGGTCTGCTTTGCAAGAGAGAGTCGCACGGAACTAGTTATTTGAGTTTTCGTACAAGGACAGGACTCAGGATAGTTGTGAATATCTATTATCATTCCTTTGGGGTCACCGTGGGTTTTCATACTTTCAATTGTGATCTCCATCTTGCACACGATCATCTACTTTCTGAACAAGCATAAGGGCGCCACACCGGTACAAAGCTTAGCTACTCCTCCAACTAATGCACGCAAACTCTAAAGTCATACTTTAAAGTTCCCTCCTCCCGTAGATACCAGTCTCGGTACTCGTATGTGGCAATTTCGAGTGTTGGGCGGATGTGGATGTCTAGACATCGCCGGATAATTGTTTGTTGATATTTTGCGGGGCAAGCTGGGGGAAGAATAATATAATCTTCCCTATCTAGCCATGTTTACCTTGGTCCGTCCGTACACAGTGAACAATGAAATGCTCCGTACAGTTTTAACTTTCAAGGGAGAAGAGATGAGCCCAGGAAGCCAAATATATTGGAATTTTTGAATAAAATCAGATAAAATCAAATAAAGTAAAATTACACTCCAATGGGTTTAGTCGGTTGGAGAAGTCAAGTCAGACATGGGCACAAATAATCCTGGAATATAGGATAATAATGCTGGTCATAATCCACGCTGCAATTGGAGAACACAAGGGGGGAATAATTCACACCCTCTCAATCCATGATGTTCATGGATCGGGGTTGATGGCCATCGAATTCACGGTCTGGAGTCTAGCACAGTGAGATAGATGATGACCTGTGGGAAGAAAGAAGGTTCTTCGAATTGCCCTTTCTTTCATTGATTGATGATTACGACTCACAACTCACACACACCTACGACCCTACCACCTCCCTGGATCTTGATATTCGGCATATCAAATCGATTATCTTTCCCCATTTATTCTGCATCTTCTTACTTCAATCCTTTGAGCCTCGGAACAGGAGACCGACGAGGAATATCGACAAAGTTAGAAGCTACACTTACTCATCTAGTCCAGTGCATCATTGATCTATCTATATCTATCTCAACACCAGACTCTACATAGATTAAACATCTCACAAGATTATCTTCCGTCCACACTACCCAGATCCTCCGAGAGGTGCTGAAAGTTTGAAACCTCCCTACGCTACGGTCCTACACATATAATAAACAGATCCTCCTCTTTTAGCTGGCTGACCGTTTTGCTTTGCCCGTGGTTCACACATATTTCACTCATTGTGCTCTTTTAACTTTGACGATTCCTTGCCCCTGTATGTACAGCACTGCAGCACAAAGGGAACCCACAATCCGCCATCCACCCATCCACCCATCCACCCATCCACCACCCAGACTTGGCAGCCATACATCTTCCCGACTGTGCACTTAGCACTTGGTTGAAGAAGAGACTAACTACGGGTCTACCTTGGTACACAATTCCCCAGTTCATTGGAACGGTCTCCATATCCATAAACCTTTCCACGCACAACTTCACCCAACTTCACCCAGAACTCTCTTCTTCACAGCCAGCATAAGGGTTCTCCTTCTCGCTATCAACTGCCAGACCACTTTGACTTTCCCTTCTAGAAAGACTTTAATCTCTGGATATTTGACATGTACCAGACAGATACTTGGCATCTACTGGAGACTTGAAACATACTAGAAACTCTGGAAAATATCCAGATCACTAGGTACTATCCACTGGCACTCGCAGTTCTCTCTCCCCAGATTTAACACATCAAAGACAGACTCCTCCCTCCAACAGAATATATACAGTCCCATACCATATCTCAGTATCTGTACGGAGTACAGAGTATCCTTCCTTCAATTACAGTATCCCCTTTTAGCATCAGGAAATTTAACTCTCATCACAATCGCCTGGATATCTCAAGGACCATCTCTCATTTTATTATACCACCCGATAAATTGATATATACAAAGTCAATACTCGACATCGCAATCAAACTCTTTTCATTTCTTCATTGCCATTTTTTTTATTATAGTTTTCCTTGAGGCCTTTTAGGAAAGACGGTAAAAGATCATAAATACCACGATATAGTCCCACCAACCCACCACAACCACCGAGTCTTTTAGTGCTGTACGCGAGGACCCGATCACCGCTCCCCGAAAAGCATTTCATTATTCTCCCTTGCAGAACAAGACGAACACAACTTTTACTTCATCTGCGGTCTTTCAAAATTCTTTCCAACATCCAAATCTTTACAGTTCAAACAAAGTACCCATCAAGTAAAACAATTCGATCCTCAATATCCACTATTCACCATCGTCAATCGCTCACTCTGATCGGAACAGCCAACCTATCACATTACCCCAATTACCTTTCTTCAACTGCGACTCTGCGAATTGCGAATCTTGCCCGCTTTCTATCTTCAGTCCTAAATTAAGAAAAATCCCCGCCCGCCACTCAAAATAGAGCAATCGATAAGTAATCACTGCAAAGCAATTGTCCACCATCAAATCCATCATGATGGATTCGCGTCCGCCATCAACTAGAATGCCTACTGGGTTGGCAGGAGTTTTGAATGAAGTCGGCCCTGAAGAGCATAAGAGAGATTCTGCTTATTACTCAAGTCTAGATCCATCATCGAAGCGTGAGTCTTGGACCATTCGCTTCAAATGCGCTTCAGAGAATATGCTAACGGAAACCCTCAACGTAGACAACTCGCAATTATCGAGCAGCGATGTCGTCATGGCTCCTTCACCAACGGGATACCATTCCTCCAGTGCCGATATAAGTCCCTCTCCTGCAGCAAATCACATTGCCAGTCAACAACTTACCTCTCCCACTTCGGGCAGCATGAGCGTCGCATCCATGGTCTCCCCATCTTACGAAGACTCCGTGGCTGGCCAATTGGTCTCCATGTCGGGCCAAACAAATAGACAATCATATGGATCCGGACTTGGAGCTCTTTCAATGAACGGGGATTCCCGTCGGGAGAGTGTGGATTCTAGATTGGGTACTGGTTTCCAAGATTTGCGTCTCAATTCGCCATACGCCAGCAATAATCAATCAACCACCTCAATCCAGAGCACTTTACAGCAGCAGCGCAACCCTGGTAACACCGCTGACCGCTTGTCAAACCCTAGATTCTCAAACAGCTATCAACCACAACGTTTACCAGAACCAACGTCCCCCAGAAGTACAATTCCAAAGACTGCTCCCATGATTACTGGTCCTGCCATGTCTAATATTGCTCGCGCGGCTGAGCCAACTAAGGGAGAAGCTTGGGCGTTCCCTGAGGAACCAGTGCATAGGGTACGGAACTCGCACGATCGACATCTCGAAGATAACCAGAGCATGAGCAGAGTAGGAACCTCTTTCTTAAACCTTGACTCGAGACGTAGTAGCATCGCAGACTCGGTCGCCAGCAGCCAATATACTACAGAATCTCGTCTGCCAGCTGGGCAAAGAAGGTTAGAGGATGGAATGTCCTCCGATTTTAGATTATCACGAGCATCATCTGAGTTCCAGAATGTATCTCATCACCATCACTCTCTACAGAATCGTCAAATATCTGATTTACAAGCTGAGGATGGCGATTCACCAAACAGTGGACAACCTTACAGTCGCACACCTGAGCTTCGTGTGAGCCATAAACTTGCGGAAAGAAAACGCCGAACGGAAATGAAGGAATTGTTTGAAAATTTGAGGGATTTGATGCCTCAAGAACGCGGTAATAAAGCTAGCAAGTGGGAGATTTTGACAAAAGGTATTTGCGACGAACACTATTCATTGACTTTATACTAAGAACTACTATAGCTATCGCCGAACATAACGCACAGGCTAAGGAGATACAAGATTTGAAAGCGAGGCTACACAACTCACAAATCGAGATGGACAATCTCCGCCGCGAGGGTAACCTCATTCGCTTGGAGAATTCACAGCTTCGCAGCGATCTCAGCCAGGCTGGATCCAATAATCATCCGTCTGTCATGAATGGATTCAACTCAATGCCACAGAACGGTGGTTCACATGTCGACATGAATGCATACCAACCAGAGAGTTACGCCCCAAGAGGTTCTTATCAACGTAACGAGCAATTACCACCACTTCGAATATCACAACCTGAATCCATGAGCGGAGTTCAATATCAATCGGACATGAACCGTAATGGCTATCGTGATCCTCGATTCTAGATCTTTGGATTCAGAATATTTTGGACAAGTTATTTCCTTGATATCTTTGCGGCCCATAGATATTGGATTCGTACAAGGACTTGACTTTTATAAGATTTTCCCTTGAGCAATTTCTTCCGCAAGAGTGACCCTGAAAGAATTCACCTTCCCTTGGCTATGAAGCTATATCATTAACAGACCTATGTCCGCAGCCCGATCAAATTATTCGATTTACATCGAACTTCACTCCTTACTACTTAATAATTCTTATCCAGCAAATATCTTTTCGCTTCCGGGTCGTATATCATCGAGCCATGTGTTCTATTAGAAAAACGGTTGGCGTTTTCGTTTTATATTTCACTTTACAGTATCTATATTTTCTTTTTTTGGAGTCATCGAATTTTCTGGTCATTTTCGGATACCTCATTACGTCGACAATACTTCAAGTGGTCTCGACATACGACGCTTGTTCTCTTTTATACAAAAAGTGAAACGTACATTTCTCGTGCGTTTGGGAGTTAAAGGGAACCTTTTTGCATTTCTGGTGTGGGATGGATTGGGAACTGTGCAATGTCCGTAAAAGAATCTATATTCGGATGGTATGGGTAGGTGATGATATGGAATATGGGAGGATACTGATTCTACCAAATAGTAGAAGAAGGCGTTACTTGAATATACCCGCTCTCATTTTGGGGTTTCTATTATTATCTTATTCCTACGAAAACCTTTCGATTTTTTATATTTTCAATCAAGTTTAATGGAGATTGAGTAGGAATGAGAAATGGGGAAGTTGGATAAACGGAATTTTTCATTCAAATAGGATGAGAAGCACAAACTTACTTGGAACATGGAGACTTGTGGACCTACTAAATTACTTGGATTTTGGGATGTATACAAGGGGCTGAGGGATGTACGTTTGCATGGATGGATGAATGGTTAGCTAGGATAAGAGAGTTAAGATAATGAAAGTAGGTAGGTAGCTACAACCAAAATGAGGATAATGACTCGTGTCGTTGGTTTACTCGATGATTCTTTTGATTTTTGGATATTCGTACCTATGGGATGATGCCTGCTGATGGTTTAATGTTTAATATTGAGTGAATGAAACATATATTAATATACGAGATTGTTCTGATTGATGTGTGTATATACATATAAGTACCTACCTATCTATGCGTGCCCAGGTGTGTAATATAATATATTATAAAATAAGAATAATTACATAATTGATAATCTTATTTCCTGGGTAATCAATTTTTTGATACCGAGTCTTATTTATGTTCACAAGATCTTATAATTAATTATACTATTATACTCTAAACTCGAAGCGATCTTACTCTTAGTATAAATGATTTATTATATTTAATAGGTGATATCATGGTATCGTATCATATCGTATCATGATGAGATGAGATGAGATGAGATGAGATGAGATGAGATGAGATGAGATGAGATGAGATGAGATGAGATGAGAAGTAATCTATCGTTTCGTTTCGTTTTGTTTTATTTCTATACATTGACTGACTGAATTGAATCCCTTGAGTAATTCCTAACTCTATCCGCATCTCCCCCGGCGCATTTTTAAACCCCTTCATAAGCCCCCTCCTCCCCTCGCCCATTTTCAGTTTCACTCGCACTCGCACTTGCACTCTCGCTTACACTGACACTGACACTGACACTCCTACTCCCAATCCTCAACATATCCCCCCTCCTCCCCCCTCTTTAGGGCCTCTAAACTCCCCAACCCAGCCAACCCCACCCCCCTCTCCTCCCCCCTCTCCTCCCCATCTCTCCCCCTACAAGTATAAACACATCTCCTCTCCCCCCTCTCCCCAAAAAACGTCTCATCCGGACAACTGCATCCCCATAATTCCAGCATTAAAACCCAGAGCACGAGACCTGTGACGATGGAGATGAGGTGGAGGGAGTTTAGTTTTTGTGACGGGATCAAGGGGAGAGAGATTAGGATTATGCTGGTGAGGAGGCGGTTTAGGAGGCGGTAGCGTTTGGAGAGGCGGATTTGGTGGTGGGTGGGTGGTGAGGAGGAGGATGAGGATGGTTGGGTGGGTTTTTTGTGGATGTGTGTTCCGGATATTAGACCTGTGGGGGGTGAGCGGGGGGTTAGTTGGTTGAGGAAAAAAGGGAGAGGGGAGAGAAGAGAAGAGAAAAAAATACTCAATACATACCCATACAAAACAACGCAATCCCAAACCCGGCACAATAAAACCAACGCAACCCATCCGAAATTTCCGTCTCAGATTTCATCTGATACGCCTCGGTTAAACTCTCTAAAGAAGCATCCTCACCATCTCTCGCAACAACAAGTCTAGAAAGTGCTGCTCCACCTAGTACATAACTCATAACAAATGGTAGATGCGCCAATCCCCAAATCACAGAAGATGTAGCATTTCGTCGAATAGCATGTGCGTATAGATCCGCACCGTCTAAATCGAAATATATCCAGTTAAATGCAAATGCTTGGATGAGTCCCAGAACGGCTTTGCCAAAAAATGCATTCAGCCCGAAGGATGCGGCGCTTTGATATATGATAGCTACGACGGAGTAGCCAAAGACTAAGGTTACGAATGCATTTGTGCGTTCGGTTTTGTGCTCGATATTTGTCGCGGGGTAGTATTCGAAGACGCGGTCGGCCCACGAGGCTAGTCGTGTGGATATGTTTTTGGTGCCTCGGATGATGGATACTATACCTACTGCTCCTGTCAGGTCGATGAAGATGGCGATGGCGATGATGGCGAATCGTTGCGGGAGCTCGATGTAGATACTTCCTATCCAGAGAGTGCTGGGGATTAGGATGATGATGGCTTGGGCGATTAGCATTCCTCGGACCATGGGTATAACCCAGGCGAGGAATAGATAGTATGAACCCATGAAGAGACGTGCGGTTAGGTAGAAAGCTATTAGCATCGTGTAGGTATTTTCGAAGGCTTTTAACATATTTGTTGTGAGACTATTCAATGTCAGCATGAAGGTAGATGAAAGGACAGTGATTCGAATGAGTTTGAAGAAAGTTGCATCAGATGTGAAAGCATGCTACTCACCCAAGTAAACAAGTCATGATAAACAAGATAGTTATTCTTTGAGCTATATCATCCGTTTCAAACCAAGAAACAATAGTAGCTATATCACTCCAAATCTTCCAACTCATGATAAATGTTATGACGAATCTTAAAAGTTCATATCCAGTGGGATTTTCCGCGGCATGATCTCCATTTATAGCGAGAATACCAACGTATAATAAATCTACGAAGAGTTCAAATGAGGCAACTTCAGTACTACCTGATGCTCTCCAAAGTAAACCTCGATGGAAATATTGTCGAACGGTAGGCTGTTGATCTGTTAGCTCTTATGCTCCTTGAAACACAGGGTCATAGGTATGAGTATTCCTATCCTTATATAACCTTACCTTTTTATAAAGTTTCATAATCCTCCCCTTCCTCTTTTCCGCCGTCCAATCCCTCTTCTCATGATCATCAGGACCATGATACAACGAACCGGCGTCACTCCTCTGACCAGCCCCATCATCATAAGTTCTCAAATGCGCACTATAGCCATATTTAGAAAAATTCGCATCCAAAGCCACGGCATGATCAGTCAACATGTGAAGTTCCGAGACGAGAACATCCAGCTCCGATTTCACATTTTCAATCTCATCGTAAGCGTCTCCGTGTTTATCTTTCAATGCTTGTCGCTTGGATTCATGGTGATTGTGCGCGGCGCGGAGCGCGTCGAGATGTTCGGTGGATCCGTGGATCACGAGGTCGAAGGGTTGGTCTTTTTCTATGGTGCTGAGGCGGCGACGGAGGAGGTCTGCTTCTTCTGGGGAGGGGGCTATGTGGATTTTTCGTCCGTCGGGGAGCATGAAGTTGCGGAGTCGTTGGCCTTTGTGATGGTGGCCGTGGGGGGTGGAGGGACCCCGTGATGTTGGAGTTGTAGACATTTTCCAGAGGTATCAGAATTGTAGAAAAGACTCCTTTAGCTTTAGATGCGATCCAGGGTTGCTTCACACAAACAACCTCTCTGATACTTTAATGGCTGCTGGTACGAAGGAATAGTGGCTTGGAAGCTCGAGGAAACTTGGCCTCAAAAACAAATGGTAATTCAAAAACGTTCAGAGATGGAAAAAGTATCAACTCATACTATAGATTACTCAACGCATCTGTATAACTTCTTGTTATCCCAACTCCATATTACCAAAGCCGGGGATAATACAAGAAAGATCGATAGAATCTCTGATATAAAGCCACATCTTCGGCCGATAGCAAAAAACACAGCCATAGCCCAATATTAAAATGAAAGGAGAGAGTGATAAGCAAGGTGTACTGCGTAAAGTGAAAAGGACCAAGCGTGGCACCAATCCAAATGTAGTTTGTGCATCGAGAAAGCTTACCAATTGTATTGGCTCCCTAATTCCATGTGTTCATCATTCGGCGGAAAATTGACCTCTTGAAAGTTGATTACTAATCTTTAAATTTATTAATCCATAGTCAGTGCTTAAGATTTATTTCGGAAATCGAATTGTCCCTTTCCCGATTTTGATATAAAATATATCAATACTGAAAATTCTTATTTTTGAAATGAAAAAATGAAAAACTCAAATTATATATTTTAATAAATAAATTTTTTTATTAAAAGAAATCGTTTTCTTATTCAAAGATTCATTAATTGATTATTTATATTATCTGAAAAGTCAGCCCTATCAAAGATTACAATAGTTTAAAGATTTATTATATTTCAAAAGTTATAATATCAACTATCACTTCAAACAAATTTCAGTCAACCAATAAATTGTTATACAGATTTCTTTACAGGATTAGAAGAGGTACAATTTTCTCGGACAAGGAAACACATTCGGATCCGAAGCGTCTGTAAGACATTGAACCCTAGAGGAAAGGGTCAACCTATGTTGTTTACGATTATCATTAGGATTCATTTCATGTCCAGCTGCACGCTCCATCAAGCTGGTTGGATCAAATGCTACAAAAGCATTATTTGGGTTCCAGCCAAGGAAGGGACAATGAGATGGTTGCTTAGGACCATAATTCACAGTCAGTATAGGTAACGAAAATGAAAATGAGGATGAAAATAAATTCTAAATTCTAAAATTACAATTCCTACCCAGCCAGCCAGCCATGAACTGATCTATACACTATACAATATACACTATACGCCAACAACCCATCATCCCAAGATATCAACTAAAAACTACACAATTTACTCTTCCCACAAATAGTCCTGGCCAACATCTCAATACTCCCACTACTCAACAATTCCAAAACCTGTAAATTCGCCTCGAATTCCCTCGCGATAAAATTCCTAACCTCAATCGCTACCAATGAATCCAACGCATAATTCGACAAACTCCGCGTAATATCCATATCCTCCGCTTCTAACATTAACACCGAAGGTAAAATATGTAATAATCCCCGCGTAACAACTTCTTGCGCTTCTTCAAGGGTGGTAGCGCTTTTAAGTCCGGTATTGAAGGATACATTGGCTGACGGAGAGTCAGCCAGAGAGGCTGAGAGGGCTTCGTGGGCCAGTCGTAAATGTTTAAATTTGGCGTCCGAAGTCCAGAACGGTGGTGGGTTGGTGATTCGCATTCCGGTTATGGTGTGATTATTACAAGTACTTGCTAAGCGACCAGTAATGGAAGCGCCAAGGAGTGCTAATACCTCTGCTTCGCATATAGTGTCGCTTCCGAGGTTTTTGCTTACTTCGGCTGCGGCATTGAGGTTTTCCGCGAGATAGCCGGCGTCGGATACGGCGGTGAGATCTAAGGAAGAAGCAGGCAAGCCTTGAGTAAGGCGATACTGCACAAATGCATTTAGAAATGTATTTGCTGCAGAATATGCTGCTTGGCCTCTGTTTCCAACTGCACCAGCCGCGGAAGAAATGGCGATGAAGAAATCTAATTGCTGCGATTTTAGGGCATTGTGAAAATTCCAGGCACCTTGAACCTTGGATTCAATGACTGTACTGTATTCCTCATGTGTCATTTTCTCGAACAAAACATCCTATTTAAGTTAGTAATGTTCAGATATTATGAGGGTATTTGACCTACTCGAAGAACCATAGCTCCATGAATGACACCTCTCACCTCAGGCAAATCAGTAAGCTCATTTGTGATAAGATTATTTACCGCATCACTATTAGCAACATCACAACGTCGAATCATGATATTGGCACCAGCCGCCGCAAGATCATCGACTAACTCCTTAACTTTTCCAGTTATGGAACCACTTCTTGATACAAGAACGAGATTCTTAGCACCCTTACTAACCATCCATTTAGCCATACTTCGACCTAAACCACCAGTCCCTCCAATAAGTATGTACGTAGCATCAGGGCGGAGTACCTTGCTTCTCTTATCTGCAGGAGTCGCCTGTGATATTGTTAGTGTTTTGGATGAAAAAATATTTGCTAATACTAACCTTGACCAAATCCTCTGGCTTCGGCGCAATAACCAGTTTTCCATCGAATTTTCCAGATTGCAATGTTTTGAATGCTGTCTCAATATCCGAAATTTGGAATATTATTGAACTGATGGGCTTGATGGCACCTTGAACCAAGAAGCTGGAGATCCGCGAAAGGAGGTTGCTCAATATCTTTGGCCTTTCAACACCCAGAGTTATCAAGTCGACGGAAGAGTAACTCCTATTGGTTCCACCTTGAAGTCTTGCATGATTTTCTTGGTTTCCAAGATTGATGAAGCGCCCAAAGTTGCTCAAGCACGCAGAAATCTCCTGCAGCGTATCTGCATCCGCTGGAATACAATTCAATACAACGTCAAAATTGTTTTTATATGATTGTTGGAGAGTGTTCGGTCCAAACGAAGTATTATGGCTCACGATTACCTCCTTTTCGGACAAGCCGTAAATTTCTTTTAGCAAACCCCCCTTCTCAATGCTACCAACAGTTACGCAGAGCTTGGCACCCATAGTTTGAGCGAGATTAATGGCTGCTTGTCCCAATGCACTGGATCCTCCATGAATTAAGATGGTGTCATCCGGGAGTAGTCGCCCGATATCGTTCAAACCATAGTATGCAGAGCAAAACGCCACAGGCATTGATGCGCCGGCCTCAAAGGATATACTGTGATTTATCTTAAAAGCGAAAGAAGCATTCATGAGAACCCGACTGGAATAGACTCCTTGATTGATCGAAATACCAGCAATCCGATCACCCTGAGAAAAATTGGTAACATGATTACCTGTCTTGGTGACAATACCACTACATTCGCAGCCAAAGCCTTCATGATCTGTGTCACCTAAGGCAACAGCGAGATCTATTGAATTCATACCAATGGCTTTAAGCTCAACCTCAATTTCATCATCTTCTATTAATCGTTCCGGCGACGCATCGATGAAATGGAGGGTTTCAAATGCACCTGGAACAGTGATAGCCATCTTCAGTGGCCGATCTTCTTTTCCAAATGGTGTTAGCTCTAGAGCGGAAGCTTTTGTTTGTTTGTGGACGTATTCGTTCATTTCTGTGTCATTGATGATACGCGGCGTAAGAAACAAGCCCTTCCTCTCCACAAATTCCAGTTCGCAATTCGCATCAGCCTGTGTACCAAATACACCCTTGAAGACGGTGACTATAGCGTTGGTTATATTTTCGACAAGAAGCCTCTCTGGATCCAAATCTAAAGTTGCGAATTTGAGCATTGTCTCAGAGCGAATACTTCTGCTTAAGCCAGTAACCATATTGGCCGTAGGATCAGATGAATTAACATATGCTCCTGTGACGACCCAGAGTATTCCCCGAGAACCAATTAGTGCTCTTTGTAAAGCAAGAAATTCGAAACACGTGAGGGTTGATAAGAATGGATTATCGAGCTCCGAAATAAATATACAGAGCTTTTCTGTTGTTTCGATCTCAGATAGATTGCCTGTGTCGGGTCTTCTTCCTGTCGAATGCTCAAAAAAGTCGGCTAGCTTGGATGCAACATCTTTTTGTTCCTCCGAATCGCCACGGACAATCACAATTTCTTCGGATGGATAATAATCAAATTCCATTCCATTCGTTATGCCATTAGTTAGTGCATTGGGAACTTTCGCCGTCTCATTTGAGGCGTCATCTTCTTCGCCAGAGATTGAAGCCTGAAGTATAGGCTCCCAATCTAATTTGTAACAAAGTTCTCTTTGCACATCAGTCTCCGAATTTGGATTTGTTTCTACTATCGGCGAAATCGTTAAATCGCGTATTATAATGAGTGGATTCTTTGATGAATGATCATTGACTGCGAATATTGAGACACTGGCGGGCTTCGGATGGCCAGATGAGAAAGTGCCCTCACAGAACGCCTGGAGGGATGCACCAGGATTGTTCATGAGTTTGGTAATTTCTCGCGAAATTGTTATTTGTCCAACAGATGAAGGCAGATACACAGTATCCATTGGATTTTGACCTGCGTCAATGATTGGCCAGTACATCTCAATGACTTGTTCAAGGAATGCTGGATGGATTACCATATTTTCTTGATGCTCTTTTGGCATTTCTTGCTTGGTGTCTGGAACCATGACTTGTGCCATTGAGGCATTTTCACAAGCGTGGCATTCATTCATACCTTGGAAACTTGGTCCATATGAAACACCTATGTTCGAAAGTGAGTCGTATAGAACGGATTTGTTGATAGCACTTGTTGCTGCTTCTCCAATCTTTGCCATAGTCAATTTTGTTGCGGATCCAAGATCGCGATTGTCTAGTTTTGTAGTAATAAAGCCTTGGCAGTGCAAGGTCCATCCTTTATTTGCGGCCCACGAATGGATTTTGAATTCGTCCCAAATATCAGAAGCAGAATTGTCATGCGTACGAGGACGTAGCTGGAGAGTGATCTCGACAGGATCTTCGGTAAGCACAAGTGGCTTGCTGACCAAGACATCGCGCAGCTCAAAGTTACTGTACTGAATGTTACTAGCTGCTGCCTTTTGAGATGCTGCTTCTATTGCTATTCCAATGAAAGCAGACATAGGAAAAAGTGTTAGGGACTGGATCTTATGATCTCGAAGCCATGGAACATCGTCAATTCGGAGAATATTTCTCCAAGTTGGCTCGAGGTCGTTCGAGTAATTAGCCAATGTACCTAGGAGATCATGACGTTGAGCTGTTCGACCTTTGTGCTTTTGCATTAGACGCGGTTCATGCCAGTACTTGGTTGCATGATTCCAAGGGTATCTAGGCAGGTCGATCAGTAATGAAGGAGGATTGAGAGGGGGAGTAATGTTAATGGCGCCGAGCTCAAGGGTCGCGCCTTTCGTGAACAATGTCGATGCTAAGTCTATTGCTGTTTCCACAGCATCTCTATTCCTCACAAGCGCAGACGCATAAGGAATCTTTATTGCATCCTTCCCGCAAGTCTTTAGGATCTGCTTGATTGGGCCAGCAAGAGCTGAATGGGGTCCTAGCTCGATGAGCATATTAACCCCAGTTTTATTTTCATCAGTTGGTGCACACATGTCCGTCACAGCTTCAGAGAACCGAACTGCTTGTGTCAAATTGTCGACCCAGTACTGGGCCTCAAGACTTGATCCTTCCACCAGATGGCCAAGCAATGAGGAATGAAATTTGACATCTGTAGTTTTGGGAGGAGCAAGAGATTGAAGACATCTTCGGTAGTCCTTTGAAACCAAGCTCATATGATGAGAGTGATAGGCCACATCAACCTGGAGCTTCCTATTAAACATTTGTTTTTGTTCCATTAATGCTTGAAGTTCGTCGATAGCTGGCTCATCTCCTGATATAGTTAAGCTGGACGGACTGTTGAAGCAGGCTATGCGAACTGTTTTTGCTTTGAGCTGATCGATAAGTGGTTCGATCTCTTCCTTACTGCACCCAACAGCCATCATTGACCCTCGGAGATCGGGATACTTCTCCCTTAATCCGACAGTCGCTAGACCTCTATAGTATGCAATTGCCATGCAGGATTCAAGAGGCAGAATGCCAGCCGCATACGCGGCTCCAATCTCACCACTGGAATGACCAACAACGGCTGTTGGAGTTATATTCCAACTTCGGAATAAATCAGTCAAAGCCAGTTGTATTGCTGTACATGCAGGTTGGCTGATATGAGCTTCATTGACAAGCGAGGATGTGACATCTTTAGTGAGCTCGGTGATTAGAGAAAAAGGCGCCCCGAATGAAACCAGGCATTTGTTGCAAGCGTCTAGAGATGCTGCGAAGACCGGATAATGCTCATAAAGCTCACGACCCATTGCGTTCCATTGAGCGCCTTGTCCAGTAAATATGAAGCCAATCCGCAATGGTTCAATCTCCCTCGTTGGTAAGACTTTTCCAGAGTTTAGTGCTTGAATAAGCTCAAAGGATGATGTGGCTGGGATTGCAACTCTCCATTGAAGTCTGAATAATAATTAGGTTAGCACCGATGCCGCCATTATTCTCATACCAGATCAGATCTAGAAGAATTTGAACTTTCAGGCCCTCAAATACTCAGCTCAAGCTAGAAACTCCTTCCAGTAGAGGGGCACGATTCATAGACTTAAGCTCGAATAAGACGTCTTTGACTGATAGATAAACGGAGAATGCTTACAGAGATCTTCGCTGTCCCAGCGTGTAAGCCACATTGCTCATTAGACCATTTTGAAAAAATTCCGGTCGCCGTTCCAGGTAGATGCCGATGTTTTTCATGAGTGCCTCTAGCGCACCTTTATCGTTCGCGGATAATGTGATCAATCTTCTATTTTGTAGCGCTTTCTCGCTGGATCCCGGTTCAACCTCAGTTATGAAAGGCGCCCGCTCTAAAACAACATGTGCATTTGTGCCTCCAAATCCAAAGTTGTTTACACTGGCAAACTTCTTTGGTCTTGGCCATGGGCGTTGACTGATTGGAACCTATGGCAAGTCAGCATTGATCAAACCCAATAGGTAATTCTCTACTTACCTTTAAATGCCACTTCGAGAAAGGTATGTTCTCATTAGGCGTCCTAAAATCGTGATTAGGCAGAATAAAGCCTCTTTCAAGCATCATAGTTGTCTTGATTACGGATATAATACCTGCGATTTTTGTCTTAGTTTCCTGGAAATTTTACGACGGCTGAATAGTACTCACCAGAAGCAGCTTCAAGATGCCCTACATTTGATTTCACGGACCCAACAAATAGGGGATTTCTGGCATTTCTGCCTTCCCCAAATACATTATACAGAGCTGTAGCTTCTATAGGATCTCCGACCTTAGTACCGGTTCCATGAGCTTCCACGTAGCCGGTGTCTTTTGGGTCGATACCAGCGCTTTCATAAACCCGTTTCATGAGCGATTCTACCCCGGTAAGTATTCTGAATGGCAAATTCAACTGGAATCTATTGTGATCTTACCTTGTGCTGAACCATTAGGCATAGTTATTCCTGGAGTCTTACCATCTTGGTTGATGCCACTGCCTCTTATGACGGCTCTGATGTTATCGTTATCCTTTAGAGCCTGTTCTAGAGGTTTCAAGACTACCAAACCACAACCTTCACCGCGTCCATAACCAGTCCCTCGGCTGTCGAAAGAAAATGACCTCCCTTCATCAGAAAATAAACTGTGAATGTAAGTAAGAACCCCACATATAATACAGTTTAGAAAATCTCACCGAGAATTCGACATTGAAATCCAATTTTCTGGTAGCATATTAAGATGACATCCACCTGTAATAGCTGATTTGCATTCGCCGTTTCGAAGACTTTGGCAAGCCTGATGTAAGGCAACTAGACTCGAAGAACAGGCGGTGTCCATGGTAAAACTAGGTCCGCGCAGATCAAAGAAATGCGAGATACGATTTGACTGCATAGCAAAAGCGCATCCTTAGTTGTTTAGTAGGGTGCGGTATAATATAGCTGGAAACGAATTGCTTACCTGTAGCTTGGTACATGGGAATACTCTCTGTGTCCACAAATGATGCCGATTCATACTCAGAAAACGAGCCACCGACGAAAACTCCCACATCCTTCCCAACAATTTCATGCTTAGGAATCCCAGCACTCTCCAAAGCTTCAAAAGTACATTCCAGTAAGATTCGTTGTTGAGGATCCATGGAAGTAGCTTCTTGGGCAGTAAGACTGAAGAACGGTGCGTCAAAAAGCCCTACATCTTCCTTGAGAAAATTTCCACCGGCTGCATTAAAACAACCCGCCTTCCCGGGGTTGGGATGATAAAAGCTTGAGGTATCAAATCTCTCCTTCGGTATTTCTGACCAGCCACTTCGAGCCCTCGAACAGAGCTCCCAGAACTCATCTGGAGTGCTGACGTTTCCTGGTAGACGGCATGACATTCCAATGATTGCTATGGGTATCTGCTTCGCAGCTTGAGGCTGACTATACCCCGAGATGTATCCATCTTTGAAAGCTTGTGAATAAATGTCTTTAAAGGCCTTTACTTCCGGCGCATCGTCGTTCTCTCCCGGAGCAGCTTCGAGGTTTTGCTCTGATATCGTCTCCGCAACTGCACCATTCCCGCCCTCCTGGGGCGAGATCCAGGTGGTCGCTGAAGGTGCCATATCTTTTTGCTGTAAGTAGAGCTGGTGTGTATTACATTAACATTGTAAAATCACAATAAAAAGAGCGCGTACATTGTTTTGCCTATATGCGCTGAAATGCCTCTTTGCACCAGTTCATGCTAATCTTCACTTAGCCAGATCGTGTTTCAAATAATAGCAAGAATTAAAGGAAAGATGAGTTCCCGGTCAGCGGAGGATATGTAAACGGATAGAGTCTCGCACGGCTACCATCCCATGTTCAAAGCGGAGGTATTGCACAAACCGTGTCGATCGAGTCTTGGCCCATCGTCCCATCTAACTGACAATTCATTTCGATATGGTATTGAACGGTAGAAGGTGGAAACCACCAATCCGCCAGTTCTTGGGTACTTCAGAATCTCAACGCATGCTAGAAATTATATCACGTCACCCTATTTCTGTAACACATCAGTCTGCACTTCACAATGACTCTCTCGATGGATCATTCCGGTGTGTAGTTGAGCTCAGAATATACTTCCAACACTCCTTTTCAAAAAGAATGCTAGAAATGCCATGGGGAATGACCGAGAAAGCAACGACAAAACCGCTTGAGCTAAAGCTGAGCTACACGACAGATCGCGACCACGGGAAAACTGTATGAAACACCACACAAACAAAAGAATGGAAGCAGAAGTAAGCTTAAGTGCCCTTGCTGATCTAAGTTACTGTCCGAGCATTTCCTTGATTTGGTTGGATGCTATGCACATATTGCAGGTGTGCACTGAACCTCATTTCGAAACATTAGAAAAGATGTGAGAAACCTAAACTTTGTGTGTGGCGGTTATTGATGTGGCGCAGGTCTTGCATTTCCATGGTCACGTGACAAACCGTTGATCACCTAGGTAGGAGCTTTCTCTGATTACAATTCCCCCATACTCATGTTGATGTGCCATCCAAATTATCTCCAATTGCAACTTCAAAAAAGCAATAGGTAACCCTAGAGTATCTCTATCAACACCTGCTACTCTACCTCTACCTCTCTATCCATCCTCAAACCCTTTGTGATCTGGGGATCTACACCAAGTACCCATGCTCGAGGGTTTCTTCTTTTCCTTATAAAAACAGACTATAGTTTCCAAGTGGAGAGTCTTTTATTCAATGGCTTGACCAATAAAGAAGATGCCCTTAATATCTTATGCGACTCTGTCCAGACTCAAGATCAATTTGCCAATCTCCTCTGTCTGTGCACAGTATCTTAAACTCGTTACAACATGACAGACGTGATATGAAGTGATGTTTGTCTTATCGATGTTTCGATATGGATTGCTTGAAAGTCGAATAGCCTCTTTGCTATCAAGCGATACAAATCCTTGTCCTGATGTTTCGGCATTCAAAAGTTTAATGACCCCCATAAAGCCCGCAGAAAGATCTCATCTCAAAACTTATACAACATTCACTCAGTTAATATACTATTGTTTCTTGACATCAAATTTCAAGTGTTACTCTACTAAATCAATTTTTAAAGACCCACAACTATGAAGTTTCTCTGCCTTTGTGGAGCATATGGAAGCTCAGATGTAAGTACAACGTTCCAATGTAGATTGCAAATTGAGGAAGCTTAAGCTAACTTTTGTAGAAATTTAGAGTACAGCTTGGTATTTATCTTCGCCAGCCTTCAACACCACAAGGGTCATACTAATCTTTAGAACAGCTCCTCTGATTAAGGAACTTGCATCGGATGAGACTGCCGAGTTATTCTTCGCTCATGGCCCCGTTGACGCGTTCCCTCCTGAGGGATATGAGGATTATTTCGGTCCGGGTCCACATTATCGATTCATAAAGCCAGGGAATACAGAAGAAGGGGGAAGTGACCTTCTCGATCGCATTAGAAATTTCCCCAAAGGCGCAACTGCGGAAGACCAAATGCGGGAATTGATGAGGGTCGGAGTTGGCTCCGCGGCTCCTGTTCCAAATGCCAATGGTAGTCATTGCGATGAGAGTGCACAAGATGCCATGGAGTATTTATATGATATTATGCAAGAAGAAGGTCCTTTCGACGGGATTATTGGATATTCAGAGGGAGCCACTGTTGCGGGGACGCTATTGTTACACGAGCAAAAGAGATTCGAAACCGAAGGAAGATTACCGATGTTCAAGTGTGCTGTGTTCTTCGCTGGGTGGCCTCCATTGACACCTGAATTTGACGGAATTGTTCTCGCGGACACAACCGACTTGACAATCACCATTCCAACCCTTCATATCAGTAAGTTTTTCCTAATTAACCTTGGATGCCTCCATAAACATTATCTGACTCTCGAACTAGTTGGCTCGTTAGATCCATATCTGGCAGGATGTATCTCGCTCTATAATGTGTGTGATATGGATAATGCATACCTCTTTGATCACGGAAAGGGCCATACATTGCCCAGAGATCCAGAGACAGTTCGGGAGCTTGGCAACATAATACGCACAATGGGCTCGAGTATCGGACTTTTGTGATATATTACATGGGATGATGCATTGAAGCACGTATTCCAAGCGCTTGAAAAAGGCCTTGTATTCCTGCAGTGAGCAGGCCTCACACATGCTCCGGAGTTCGGGAACACTAGGCCGTAGAGCGGACACCTTTTTCTTTATTACAAATATAATGATTACACGATACCACATTTTGAGGCTAGATGGAAGGATAGAACGTCATCATAACCTATGAATTCAAAGTATATCTCATTTATTACATCTATTGATTGGGTGTTTATTTGGTCAATTCGAGTGTGTGCTTTCGCAATTGACTCAACCGAAATAAATTCATCTCGTCGCGACTCATATATGATTTCAATACTTAATTCTGAGATCTGCTTTGAGTGGCTTCATATGGAGTTCATTCTTCGAAGTGAGAAGCAATTTTGTTTCGTGCTACGATGTATCAAGTTTCAAAATGCTCACAGTTATAGCCGACGTCTGCCATGCAATAATCTCAAGTATTTCGACACACCAAGGAAAATAAGGACCAATTTACGTCTAATCTCATTTAATTTTTAATGTCGGCCGATCTTCTCAAGGACCAGAGAGTGAACAAACCATACACGTGGCATTTATCGGCCGATAGACAATGACTCGATTGATTGCACTCTGCCACATCAATACAGGTACTTCGGGGCCCTCGTTTCATATGTCATATTTCCTCTCAGCCAACTGAACATGTGCTCTAGCATTCACAGCCCACGGTCAGACCAAGGGTTTTCCTTTATGCACGGATGTCAAGTCTGTTCCTATCCCCACCATCAATTTATTATTTTCATCCTGAGACCTAGTATGGTTTATGGTGAAACCGAGGCGCAAATATGAAACAAGAAACTTTATGGAGATATCAGCACAGGTAGTGAGAGATTTTGATATGCCACATGGCCGTCCTGAAAGTGGTGATACTGTCATAAAATTCTGTAAGGAAACTTTACTTTCAGAAAGTAAAGATGGCAAGAAACAATGATAACCACTCGCCCTCACCGGTAGAGATGCCAGATGTACCATTATTGTCGGATGTGGATGTAGGCTTTGAGGATGGTGAGGAGCTAAAGTCGTCGTCGAAAAATGGGATGGCAAAACGAGCTAGCAGATTTTCTGGAGCTTTTTTACAAACAGATGCTCTGATGAAGGAAATCCCGTCGCCACATGCTGATAATTTCAATTCACCAACATCACCAAAACAATGGCCAGCTTCAGCGAAGGAGCCTTTGTTACAAGGAGAGGAAAATGGTCAAATAGACAGTCGGGGCAATGAGGCTTTTAATGTTCAGCCGAAAACCAAGACGCCTTACATCAGCGCGGAGTACAAGCTGGCGTTGTCTCATTTTAGAGTAAGTAGTGCCCTTATACTGGATGTCACCGCATGACTAAAATTTTCAACAGCGAATATTCTCTTACACTAACTGTAATGGCAAACTACTCCTACTTGCAGCAGGAGGCGCTTCAATATTCACCGGCATTACATTACCTCTCATGAATGTCGTGTTTGGTAAGAGCCGTGGTCTGAAATTTATGTGGTGGCTTTTAGGAGTGCTAATTTTAATTATCTAGGTGAACTTGTTGGCGATTTCAGCGGATTTTATAATCCGGATTCTGATGAAACGAAGAAGATGTTCACATCAGCTATCAATCAAAATGTGTAAGTGGCTCTATATGTAAACATAAACAAGGGTAATACTAATGTGATGGTCTAGAGTATATATGCTCTATTTATTTCTGGGCAGGCTGGTCCTTGATTATGTCGCTGTTGTAAGTAAATAATAGCAACTGCCGATCCCCCATCAATGTTTTAACACCCCTATAGCTGGGATTCCGAATGGTAAGCATTCGTATATCCGCATCAATGCGAATAGCATACCTCAATGCTCTTTTTCGCCAACCTATTTCGGTACTTGATACCTTACCGTCAGGGCAAACAGCATCCATCATAACCATTACTGCCAACATTCTACAACTCGGCATCTCGGAAAAGCTCTCCACATTTATTCAAAGCATGTCTTTAATCTTCTCGGCTTTGATAGTCGCATTTTACTATAACTGGCTGCTCACGCTGGTGACCAGCACTGGCTTAATATTCATCATTGCATTTTATTTATACACTATTCCTCGATTGGTAAAGATGCTGAAGCAGGTAGAGGAAGCTGATCAGGTGTCTTCTTCTATTGCAAGTGAGGTGTTCAGTTCTATTAGAATGGTGGTTGCCTGTGAAGCGGAAGGGAAAATGGCAAAGAGATATGCTGCCTGGGTGAGGGAATCGCGGCGCCGAGGTTTACTCATGTCTCCTTTAGTAGCGATTCAGCAAGCTCCTGGTATGTTTTTGCAAATTCGACCACGTTCCATGTACTGACCAGCACTTAGTCTTTTTTGCGATACATGGGTAGGTCTCCTTGTCATGGCTAACCTCACCTTCCGCTGATCGAGAAACTAGTACATTTGCGATGTCCTTTTGGTTTGCCATCAAATTGTACCTAGAATCGGAAATTTCTAGCGTCTCAACTATAATTATGTTTGTCCTGTCAAAAAGTCACTTCTCTTGAATGCATGATACTAATGCCTTTTAGTGTTTTATCATCTATAATGACTATTGTAATGTCTGTCGGGGGTATAGCAGCCCCCATTACTGCTGCCGCACAAGCCGCTGGTGCTGCAGGTATACTCTTTAGTATCATTGATGCACCACAGCCGAAGACAGAGGGCGTAAAAGGTCGGGAGGTTTCTTCAAGGGAAGATATCGTCCTTGAGAATGTCAACTTCGCATACCCTCTTAGACACGATGTCAAGGTACTTGACAATATCAATGTTCGATTTCCAGCTGGGAAAATAACCGCTATTGTCGGAGCATCTGGCTCGGGGAAAAGTACCATAGTCGGATTGATTGAGAGGTGGTACGAGCTGGATGGAAACCTCACAGATAATGCTCTTGTAAGTTCTAAGGCTCTATAGAATGTCTGAGACTGTCACTGATCAATCAAAAGACCCTTTTCTTCCGAAATGGTACAATCACTGTTGGTGGCCGAAAGCTTCATGAAATTGACTTGAAATGGTGGAGGTCACAGATAGGGCTTGTCCAGCAAGAACCATTTCTCTTCAATACCACTATTTATAGAAATGTGGAGTATGGTTTAATAGGTACTAAATGGGAACATGAAAGCTACGAAAAGAAGAGGAAGTTGGTGAGACGAGCTTGTAAAGAGGCCTTTGCAGATGAATTCATTAAGCGATTACCCGAGGTAATTTATACCAACACATCTATTATTCGATCGAATTTTAATGATTCTAACGTCAATAGGGCTACAACACAATGGTAGGCGACTCTGGGATAAAACTCAGTGGTGGTCAACGGCAAAGGTTGGCAATTGCGAGAAGTATTGTCAAGCAGCCGAAAATACTGATTCTTGACGAAGCAACAAGTGCTATTGATGTCAGGAGTGAGAGGATAGTCCAAGCTGCATTAGATAAAGTATCGAAGAATCGAACTACTATCACAATAGCCCATCGATTATCTACCGTTATCAAGGCAGACAATATCGTCGTCATGAAGAAAGGGCAAGTGGTACAACAGGGAACTCACGAAGAGCTGTTGAAAGATACCGAAGGTCCGTACTGGGCGCTCGCAAATGCTCAACAGTTAGGAGGTGGTGAGCTTCCCCAAAATAAAGTCAATATGTCAAACGATCCAGAGAAACAAGACCCGGACTCCCCAACATTCGAGAAGATCAGCCTCGACCTTGGGGACGATCCATCTAGCTTGGAATCGCTAACTCCAATGATGAAACACAAAACTCCTCTAGGAAGCTTTATGCTCTTCCTCTGGGAACAAAAGCCGCGATGGGTCTGGTATATTATAATGTTTTTAAGTTCATTAGGCGCTGGTGCTTCATTTCCTTTGCATGCATTTTTGTTTGCGAAACTCATTTCGCTTTTTAATCTGTGGGGCCAGCTTCTACAGTCTCAGACCAATTATTGGTGCTTCATGTTTACGCTATTGGCCATTGGCGTGGGCATTAGCTATTATGCTCTTGGCTGGTCTTCCAACACTGTCTCATTTGTGAGTATTGTCTATCGTATGCCAACTCAATGACTAATAATGAACCAGAATATCACAGCTACATATCGCCAAGAATATTTCCAAAATGTACTCTCGAAGCCGGTATCATATTATGACGAAGAAGAGAATTCCGTGGGTAGTCTGACAGCTAGAATGGCGAGTGATCCTACTCAACTTCAGCAATTACTCGGAATAAATATGGCAGTCGTGCTGATTTCCATCTTTAATATCTTTGGATCTGTGGCAATGTCATTTTACTTTGGCTGGAAACTTACTCTCTTGACCGTGGTGACGACAATGCCCATTATTCTAGCTGCAGGATTCTTCCGTCTTCGATACGAAACCCAATTTGAAAAAATGAATAACGAGGTCTTTGCAGAAAGCTCTAAGTTTGCCACCGAATCCATCGGTGCGTTTCGTACGGTATCAGCTCTTACTCTAGAGTCGGAGATTTGTGGACGCTATGAAAAGCTTCTGCGAAATTACACCAAAAAAGCTTTCCGCAAAGCTAGATTTTCAACATTTATATTTGCGATGAGCGATAGCATCGCAATACTATGCATGGCATTTGTTCTCTGGTACGGTGGTCAGCTTTTAGCCAACCATGAGTATACGCCGTTCAACTACCTAGTTGTATACTTAGCAGTTGTGCAAGGAAGTACCACTGCAGGCCAAACCCTGAGCTTCGGACCAAATGTTGCTCAAGCTTTCGCAGCAGCAAATCGTATTCGGGGAATGAGACCCGAAGGTAAAAAAGCGCACGATTCAGTGCTCTACGATTTTGCGGACGCGGATGAAGAGAAAAATTCTCGTGGGGTGAAAATTGAACTCAGGAATGTCTCTTTCAAATACCCTACTCGTGATGTTCCCGTGCTTAACGGGCTAAACATGACGATCGAGAAAGGTCAATTTGCAGCAATTGTTGGGCCCTCAGGATGCGGCAAAACGAGTATCATATCCTTACTCGAACGATTTTACCAGATACAGAGTGGTCAGATTCTTTACCAAGACACGGAAATCAAGGATATTTCTCTAGACGAATATCGTAAATCCATCTCCTTAGTCGCGCAAGAAGCTTCTTTATTCGAAGGTTCCATCCGCGAAAATATTCTCCTTGGTGTCTCAGATGAAGAAGAAATCTCAGATACAACACTGCATCAAATATGTCGCGATGCCGAAATCCATGATTTTATCTCCTCGCTCCCTGAAGGGTATAATACTGCTGTCGGAGCACATGGTGTCGCATTATCGGGTGGCCAAAAACAACGAATTGCTATTGCGCGAGCTCTGATTCGGAATCCAAGATTATTGTTATTAGATGAAGCGACGTCGAATTTGGATTCTGAGACAGAGAGAAGTGTACAGTCTGTTTTTGAGAGAACGGGTAGGGGAAGAACTATGGTTGTTGTGGCGCATAGACTTGCGACGGTGCAGAACGCAGATGTTATTTTTGTTCTGGGAGAGGGAGGGAATGTGGTGGAGAGGGGTAATCATGGACAGCTGTTGGGGATGAGAGGCTTGTATTGGCAGATGGTATGTCATTTCCCCTGTTTTGATGGCTGGTTTTGGTTGTGGAGTTAATGCTAATTATTTGTTTTAGTGTCAAGCGCAAGCTTTGGATCGATGAGTTTGGAGATGGTTATTTGGGTGTCTCATGGTTATTCGGCGTTGTTGTTTTGTGGTCACATGGGTTACTGGTCTCGCATACATGGCAGTTCTGGTGTATTAGGTGTGCTAGGTCTTCTTAAAATGTTCAATCAAGACTCAAACTGGAAAGTTCTCTTACAATATAAGAAGTATCTGAGCTTTATACGTGCTAGTGATCCAAATAATTTGATTGATGTCATAACAAAGTTCAGGACAAACGACAGTTTAAGACACGAAACCGACATTTCATCATTTCTTCCCCTTATAACTCAAACCCTTCATATCCGAGGAAGAAAAGAGAAACCCTATCTGGAGCAAGAATAGAGGAATAAGAAAGGAAGTGATTCTTTTACTAAGCTTAGAACTACCTATGTTTTTAAACTTTTACCGAGGCTTTCATCTGATCATCCCCGTCATAGTCATCCAAAACTATGAGAAGACTCAATGTAGTTGTACATAACCAGTATACTGTGTATGTACTGTGTAAGCGATCCGATACTGTGTATATGATATTACACCATATAAACGGCTTTACACTGTATTTAAATATAGGTCACGAGATCATCACGAGATTGATGAGATTTGTTTGCAGTGCCACTTCCAAGTGCAAACGCAGCAGATGCAGATGAGATTAGATAGCGGGGTACCTGTATCACGGCTCGGCTAGGGTCTTAGGAGCCGAATAGACATGGGGAGGTAAATTAGTCGATGTCGCGAAGTCAAACATTGATTTTTTGGAGCTTGATTTTAGTTGATATGGAAGTTCACCTTCTCATCAGCAGCAACCCGCGTTTCAAAAGTCACAGGTATTGCCGTGATACTCCTTCGCAGGATCTTCAATGGAAAGTGAAATCTTTTCGGCTCGATTAATAGCTACACCAGTGAACTCGAGCTGAAAGGAATACAAGTATAGCAAACCAATTTGTACGTTATAATGTATTCATGATGTCTTCACGATTACGTTTTCGTATACATGATATAACAATATCGACAACGACTATCCTGGACGGTTTTCGACTTATCCAAATTACATGTTGAGGAGAATAGAAAATCCCAGCAATAAAGGTTGGTCACACTGCATGATAGCTCTGACATTGATCGTCATAGAAGTGAATAGCTGTATAGTATACGGCACCTAGCCAAAGATGGTTTAATCATTGGCTAGACTGGCTGTTTGCAATTTAGGCACTTCCCCGACCCTGCGAGCTATGCGTTATGATTTGTTTTTGGTATGAGCATCTGGGAATTGTGAAAAATTCTGTAGAAGTCCGGATTCATATGTGCGAGGCTTATCAGAAGGTGGTCTAAGCAAATATAATTAAACCCAGCTTGTGGCGGTCAGGTTTCCGAAGGTTTACTTGGCTGCCGATGACCTATCGAACTGCATATGTGGCGGCTTCAACGGCACTTCACGGCCTCCTATGCAATATACCGATGAAATGATGTAACCATCCAAATTAACCTGCAGCACAAGAAGAAGCAAGTATGAATATGAGTCACTTTATTCCAATCAAAGATTATGGCGCCAAGAACGGGGGTTTTTAATGTGCGGATAGATGCATCAAGCTGCTTTATGCCTTAAATCATGATATATCTAGACCTAGGTAGAAAAAGTAATTTTGTTCAAAGCGCTCGATAGTTCGAGCCTATATATACTAATATCGAAGGCACCATGAGTTTCCAGCATAAAGCAATCTTGAAAGATGATTGACAAAACTTTGGTCTCAGGAACTTCTCCCATGACTTGTAAAATAGGCTACAGCGTACCCATCACACCATTTGATACTCCTCCAACAGTTAGCTATGAAATCCCGATGACATCCAAAAAGATCCCGCAACACGGAAGAAACGTTCAAATCCACGATGCGGCAACGTTGGAAGGCCAGCAAATCGGCGCCATCATTTCAGTCAAGAGAGCATTGAAACCCACGGCTCTCTCTTTACCTCTCGCCAAAGTCGGCGATTATGTCGAAGTTTTGGCACACTACAATGTCAATCAAGTTGGAGTGAAGAGTATTCGTACTGGTATGACGGGAACCATTGATTGGGAGGATTTACTTCCAGTTCCGTATGATGGTAAATGCGCCTGTTCGAATGGGGAATGTCGATGCATTTATGAGAGCTGGCAAGCATATTCTGCGCGCCACCCACTAAGATCGATGGCCGTTTATGGGTGTCAGGATATGAGTAGTGAAATGGATGGTATGATATCTGGATTTCTCATAATGAAGGACTGAGCACAGTTCGACAGCATATTCACCGTTACTTACTTGTCCATAGTAACGATGCCTCCCCAAACTTCCATTCCTCCAAACGCGCGATTCCAGCTTGACAATATTGCAACAAAGACACACCTGGAAGTAAATGATCCCTTAACGATCGCTGGACAGACGCCCGGTGCCATCTTAGCTGTGAAGCACCACGCTCATCATCCTCATGACTTTGGCCCTATTCTCGGAACGGAAATCGGAGACCATTGTAGGTATCTCGAGGCCTGTGAGCGAGGTTGGGGCAAGGTGAAGGTTAAAAATCTTCGCACTGGAAAGGAAGGATTTTTGCGATGGGAAGTTTTTAAACCGGTCTGTGTAAGGAATAGGTGTTCCTGTCATAAGGGTTGTTGCTATTGCGTGTATGAGGATTTTGAGAAAAGCAAAGCCTATTGTGAGGCTCAAAAATGGGAGGCTCAAAGATGACACGCTTGGACCCGAGTTTCTTTGACGATGAATTGATATTATGATAGGGACAAAGATCGGTCTATTAAATAATTAACGTGACACTTCCTTCTTGATTTTGGATTTAGTGGGCGTGAATAGTGATGTATCTCGTCGCCGAAAAGCCACTTCAAAAGTACATGTAATTTTTAGTATCAAGCTGACTATGTGTCAGGTACGCTGATGAGTTTGACAGCACAATGAGAACCATTATAATCATGGCATACGGTGGATATATAGATCGCAAATTAATTAGAATGGAATATGTCAAGGCGTAATGACACTCTTCAATATCTCAATTTAAACTTGACCAAATAATGATTGACCATTCAAGCTTACAACATTAGCTCTTCAGAACTGCATGCTCAAGGTGTACTTGACAGAAGTAAATTTATTTAATGTATGATCTCTTTTGTCCATTGCATGACTGGGGAGCATTCCTCCTAAAAAGTGCTTCAAATGCGGCACTGGCAGCATGCATCTTTCCACTACCAAGCACCAAATCTTTTAAGGGGAGTTATCCTGCCTTCAAAATTATAATACATGGTCTGGCTGGCTGTCATGCCGCTGCAGTTTTGTTCCGTGAGAAAATCGTAACAAAGTAGTTGATTGCCTTCCACTGATTGCACCCCCAAAGAAACATTTCCAATTTCAGCGTGCTTGGAGCACTGCTCCTTATCTCTTACCGTACGAACTTCTGGGCACTGTTTTATGCACACCACTGCTGTTTGTGAATGAAAAGACGATGTGCCCATGTAAGAAAGATGCTTGCCAAAACAGGCTCCAAGCTTCCAAAGCCAAAACGTGTTGTTGATCAAAGAATACTCCTGCCGAACCTAATTGTATGAAGCTATCAGCACTGCGGAGAATCTCCTTCTATGGAATCCTGGCCCTGTTATTTTGATGACATTCATATAATGTCAAACTCTATTCTTTCAATTTCCCTTGAACCTTAAACATTCAAAGGTCGAGATTTTCTAGAGAGGCAGGTTTAGCGGGCTCTTTCGAGCCCTTCTTTCTTATGTATTCTGGTGTATGTGCGAAAGCTAGATATTGAGACCTTTTCCCTCTTCTTTCCCACATCATTGAGACTGATCATTGCACGAGCTAATCTACGTTTCCAAACATCAATCCACTTGTTGCCATTTGATTGGAATAAGACAGTGTCTCTCATACTCTGTAGACTAACATTCTCAACCATGGCCGCGAATAAATCAACCCCACTTCTGCCGCCGCCTCCCATTGCGGACCTCGGTACGAGAAGAGTGTTGCCTGGTGTTCGAAGTAACGGCTGGATTCCAATACAGGCTGCTGAAAGAATTATCGTGGAAGCGAATTGGGCATGGGGAATGAACTAGCAGTTGCGGTGCCTGGTTTTCCCCAGCTCCAGGATGCCAGGATGCGATTTCGATTGACCAGAGCAAGCGAAAATAGGTCCTGAGAATGGAGACAGATAATGGCACCAAGCGCAGATGGTCGCACGTGCACCGCGACGCCATGGTGACGACGATGACAGCGCGGAACGAATTTGAAGAGCAGTACCTCAAAGAAGCATTATCAATGTCAGCGGCCATCCCTTTGATGCACCTGTTAAAGTTGTGATCTTATGCGGGTACGAGAGAGAGGTCTTGTTACCAAGTGGCCCGATAATTAGAAATGTCCGGACCAGTACTATGATGCAGATTTCAAATGAATCTTATTTTCCTTCGATCCACGAGAGATTTGCGCATGTCTAAATCATGTTTACCGTTGCGAATATGAGAACCATGACGCAAGCGTGGCGTACCATCGAGAACACGAAGGCGAAATAGACTCATCCTAAAATTGTAGTGTGATTTAAAGTGGTCAAGTTTGAGGCTGGAGACAGACCCACTGTATCTACATCTGTGTCTGGCGCTCTATCTTTGCCGATTATTCCTCCGTCTTGCTCATTCTCTTATGTTCAAATTCATGGGGAAGTCAGAATGAGCTACTCATAAATGTCTTGCCCTAATTATCGGCATGTAGACTTGTTAAATGTGATACAGCAAATGCGTGGCGGGTTTTGGAAGTCGATAGGACGAGGGTGATGGCACAAATTGATCCTGCACTATCCCAAGAATGTAGCTGGCTATATCATCCACACCGTTAACCTCCTGACTTTGGATGATTTTGAGTAACCCTCATTTTGATAATACATTCGTCAAATAGTTCCAGACGAAGGTGCGCCTGATAAACACATCAATTCTATGTCTCCAGGATTCCCACAACGGTCGTATACTAGTTTATGCCATCCTCTCGTATCGATGGGGCAGGAAAGAAGTAGCAATCCAAAATATACAAGGCGGCAATTGTATCAAGTCGGAAGGTATTGTGAAATCAAAGGATCTTAACATATAATTCTGATTGTGAATCTGATACTTGAAATCTGCATGACTCCAATGAAAATCCTATGCTCTTGCGAGGGAAATGATATAAAAAGGTTTGAAAGACACTTGTCCAATGTTCTATCCATATTGGAATTTGTTTGATTGGTTTGCAGGCTAATATTTGAAAGGGTACGAGAAATATTCACTTGAACCTGAACTTTGTCATTCAAGTGGACTAATCTTCTCCTCAACTTGTCACCTCTGTTAATAACAGTTCTACCAGAAGCAAAAGAATCGAGAAATCATACTTAAGATCATCACGTTAAAAGCATCACTGGGATAAATTCATATCACTAGAGACTTTCTCGGACAAAGGTTTCTCCGGACTCCACAATGAATTACTTTCACCGCCCTGCTTCTGGTTCAAAAGCTCAAGCTCAAGCTCAAGCTTCGACTTCACAATCTCTCTTCAATTCCTCCAGATCTCATCTTCAACCAAGTATGGAGAACCATCGGCAACAAGAGGAGCCATCTACATCGGCAATGGCTTCTCCATCCGAATCTAAGAAGCCAAGGAAGAAGAAGGTTCTGTTGATGGGAAAATCAGGCTCCGGAAAGAGTTCCATGAGAAGCATCATCTTTTCGAACTATGTCGCAAAGGATACGAGACGATTGGGTGCAACAATTGATGTCGATCTTAGCCATGTCAAGTTTCTGGGAAATTTAACACTGAATCTGTGGGATTGTGGAGGGTAAGTTCTCATCATCTCATGTTTTTGAGCTTCTAAATAAACAGAGAGGCGGGGCAGCTTCCTCTGCGAGTTGCATTGGAATCTTGGTAGATCCTGCAAGATATAAGATCACCTTAGCCTTGTAATGCTGCTCACAGGTTACCGACATCTAACTCCTTGTCGCCATATTCTTTTTTGCGGATGGATTTCAGGCTCAATATGGCTAACAAAAAAAACTAGGCAGGATGCATTCATGGAAAACTACCTCTCCCAGCAACGTCAACATGTCTTCTCAAGCGTCGGTGTACTAATATATGTTTTCGATGTTGAATCTCGAGACTTTGACCGCGATCTTTTAACATATCGCTCGATCATTACAGCCCTCACTCAATTCTCACCAACCGCAAGCATTTACGTCCTGGTACACAAAATGGATCTTGTCCTTCCGCACCTACGTGAGGAAAGCTTCCATGAAAAAATATTATCCGTCAGATCTAAATCGGAATCTTTCAATATCGTACCATTTGCAACATCTATTTGGGATCAATCACTTTATAAAGCATGGGCGGAAATCATCCATGATCTCGTTCCAAATCTAGGAGAAATAGAAAGGCATCTCTCTTCACTCGGAACTATCATTGAAGCTGAGGAAGTGCTCTTATTTGAGCGCTCCTCTTTTCTCGTTGTTTCAAGTTGGACATCGCCAGAAGGAGAAGCAAATCCTACCACCGATCGGTTCGAGCGCCTTTCGAATATCATCAAAAACTTTAAACAAAGCACATCTCGTTATACCGGTACACCCAAATCCGCAGAACAGTTTAGCTTGTTTGAGTTGAAGATGCCAAACTTTTGTATGTTCGCTGTTAAATTTACAACCAATACCTATCTGGCGGCCATCCTTCCACCTGGAGAGGAACGATTTAATTGTGCTCTAGAGAATGCGAAGATTGCTGCGAGAGACTTTGAAGAACTTGACAGTCCAGCGAGGAAAAGTGCTGACAGAGGAGCAACAACTACTGAGGCTGGGATTATTTAAACAGAATATGTGGTTTAATTGATAGATAGATGGTACCTTCAGATATGATGATATGACTTGATGGAAATGGGTGATGGCATGGCGTTGGATTCCGGAATACCCTTGGCGTTTGATGTACAAGTATACTTACAAATGGGCAGGTGAAGGCCCAAATATATGGTCGACTATAAGATTTACTTAAAGTTTTGATGCTGATTGTACTGTGATACAAAGTTTACGTCCAATCTCGCGTGATAACATATTGTACATATTCATACGAGACAATAAATTGAGGCCAATCAAGAGTGTCATAATTTCGAAAGAATTGTTGAAGCTGATCTAAGAACACAAAGAGCTCGTCCAAGAAGATCACATTGGCACCGCTCATTACTGAATACCATTGATCTAGCAGTCCTAGAGCCCGACTGCTGAATCCCCGTGAACATTCACGAAAACGAGTCCAAATCCACACCTAGGCCACAGAGCGTGGTATCTACATAATATATTAGCACATTCTCCCGCACAACACATCTCCAAAAAAGAAAGACAAGACACAAGAATCAAAAGTATACACACCAAGATAATACTGCTTAGCAGCAGCCTTCGTCCAACCCCCCATAAAAGTATCCACGGTCCCCACCCCCGCCTCAAAATCATCCTGTACAGCCCACAACGGCAACTCACTCCCCACATCCGTACTCCTACTCGCAAACATCCCACTCCATTGATTGCCATTGGCATAGATTCCCCACTTCAACCCCGTGGCTTTTATCGCTGCAACCCATTGTTTGGCTAATTGCTCGTTGGCTGTCGCGCCGAGATTCCACGCATTACACGCGGAATTCGATGCGGATGTGGGCTCGATGTCCAGCCAGAGCATCGTGATGTCCATGTTGTTGGTGGTGATTACTTGGAGGTATTCGGATATCTGCGTGGCGATGCTTTTGCATTTTGGTTCGGTTCCTGTGGGTGTTCCCGTGCAGGGAAATAGGTAGGAGTCGATGCGGGTGAATCCTGCCGCTTTGGCGTTTTTGTACGAGGTCACAAAATTGCTGTCGACTTGGCCGCCGCTGCCGCATGCTTGTTCGTATCCGCGGATGGCGACTACATCTTTGGTTTTCTTGGCGCATTGGAAAAATGTTGCGCTGCCGAGTTGCGAGATGTCGAAACCTAGAGAGCCGGTATTTGTGGTGCTCCCGCCACTTTTGATGCAGCACTGTTGGGTTTTAGTAGGTGGTTTTGTGGGAGTTTAGAGAACGGGGAGATTCGTACTTCGATATCGCTAGGTCCGGGACAGAGACCACTCTTGAAGGTGCCTCCGGAGCATGCTACAGATGTTGTTTGGCATGTTCCTTGTCCGCTAGAACATGTTGCCACGCAGCATTGATTGTCTGTGGCGCCTGGGCAAGCACCAGCTATGTATTTTCCGCCGGTGCAGGAAGTAGAAGTGCTCTGGCAGAAACCGGGACCGCTTGATGTTGAGCAAGCAGTTGATGCTCTGGGGATGAGAGGGTTACTTGAAGCAACAGCAATGAAACCAGTGAAGGCGACGAGAATCTTGGATAGAGACATTATTGAAGATTTGAGCTGTTGGCTGAGGAGGCTGGGAAGAATAAATGAGAATGAAGGTGAGGATGAGGAATAGGACGATACTATATCTATATCCTTATATCCCCATGTTTCTCAACGATCAACCTCGCGAAGAATGGGATCGCCAGCTCCATTTCCACATTCTTCAGCCGCTCAAAATCTTATCGTCATTTCATGTTATTCCCGTTTTTGAGTGACAGCGGTATGAAGGATTATAGAATCCTTTTATCAGCTCTTGTGCCGGTATTATGCTATAGCGGTAGGTAGCATCACAGAATCCTTCCGGGGAGCGCAATGTGACTATGGGGCCTTACAGGGTATCTCCACCACAGCAGGCTTTAATGAGGTTAATCGAATCAATCGGGATTAAGCCCTGTAAGTGCGTGTTTCAACCCCTGTGATTTAGCGCTGGAATACTCTAACTAGAGCTGTAAATCGTTGCTTGAAGAAGGATAATTCTACTTGATCGCAATAGAAAATAATATAAACTTAATATATACTAAGTACTAAGTATCATAGACTGTCTTTCAGCTCCAAATAATCTAGATTTAAACCGAAAGTTTATAAGGGGTTACTAATATCAATACTTTGTAAGGTTCTCCCGGGCCCTATAGATGTAGGTGCGCTCTCCGAATCTCCTCCAGGCGCGGGGCGGGAACATAAGTAACCTTAAGCAACTTTGTGTTACATTCAGCCGCTTCTTATCATTTGATTGAGATTTTGGTACTACCTAGTAAGTAGATGGGTGCCTTGACTTCTTGATGTCATGCTCTGAGGAAACTGGGATAAATCCCAAGTTGCTCTCTTGTATAACGTTAAGCGTGTGTGCTTATTTAAGCGTGGCTTTGGCTGTAACGCTGTGTGCTGTACCTTCCCAATACAATGGTTAAGGTTGTCACCGTTGTATATCCATCTATTATCGATCGCAAAGACTACCGAATCTTATTTCTATGACCATTGATATTGCGATACCTTTTTACCTGTCGTAGGCGCATATGATGGGCTTTTCCTTGGAGGACGCTAGCAAGATTCTTTGGTTACATTGCTGACGGGTAAAGACAGTTTTTGGCTTCCCGTTGATGTATGCCCATTCCCAATTTATACCGCTGACATCACGGGGTTGATCACCACAACTCACTGCTTTTCAGAATGTTCCGGAAGCCTGGTGTAGACAGATACATAATAAATCCACTGGTATAACGCACTATTCAAAATCTCCGTATTGGTGCTAAAATGGCCAAAATTGTGATTGTGAATCGCGACATAGCGACAGACGACCTCGAAGGTTAAACTTATAATAAAGCGCAGAAATTCGAAACGACCAGCTGGATAAACTTCGCTACCTTTGCTCTGACTCCCTTCCCTGAATATCTCGATCGTCTCCATAGAAAAACCTCAGGATTGCGCCAGCGACTGTGAGTCCATCGTGTCTTAGATGCGCGGTGTCTTTTCCTTGCTCCGCTACGTTCTTATCCTCAATTCCACCATTTTCAACACGCATATCAATCTCACGATGTACAACTTCTTCATCAAAACCCAGATGTCCCTGACTGGTAAACAGCCTCTCCCTCAAGTACAGACCTTGAATCTTTGTATGTTCTGTACTGGCCCAGACCTCAACTCTGTCATCCTCAGAGAGCAAATCAGTTGTCGACGCCGATGGCACGGTAGTCACTTGATCCTGATGCATCTGGTGTAGACTGAGCTTTTTGTCTTTCGTCTTGAACAATCTTTGGCCAACAGAAGTCAGATCCATTTCCGTATGTGCCAATTCCCAGTTTCCGGCTGGTTCTTGTTCCACTTTTGCTCCCAATGCCCGTGACAATATCTGGTGACCGAAGCAAACACCACTAAACTTCATATCCTTCCGTTCCATCCACAAAGTTCGCAAAAAATGTAGCAATTCTTTGATCCAAGGATTGTCCCCGTGAGCATCGTACATGCTCCCTGTGATCAATATTGCATTGATAGATGGGTCGATATCGGAAACCTTGGGAGAATGCCCATAATGACCATTTTCAGGATCATCAACAACATAGTGCATTTCTGTCTCTATTCCCAATGGTGGATCGTGTTCTTTTCCAGCCTGTTTAAATAATGAGTTTAGGATATCACTATATCCACCTTTATTCTCCTTGACTTCCGGATGTGGCGAATCTGTCTCCAGAACCAGCATTCGAATAGGACCTCCAGATTCTTGAATTGCCATTGTTTTGAAGCCAAATTGGTCCAATCTGAAGCTATGTCGCGGTGGAATTATTCGAAATGAGGGGATCGGCTGTTGTCCTATTGCTGAATGAAAATATCCGCTCTTTGACCTTAATATCTGGCCAACCAAACGATCAGGGCGAAATCTCATGATATTATATATCTTGGATGAAGCCCAGAGAGAATGCAATATAAATCAATAAGGACAATAAGGAATTCCCCATACCCGCTTAATTCGGCACTTAGCCAGTGCTGAGCATTTGGCACCGTCATGATGTACCACCTCTGCCATCATTTTTGATATAACGGAGAACTTTCCTTAGCATTTTCTACAGTTTATTGGCCCTACGCAAGAACAAAGGGTTTTCTATGACCTTATGCCAAGTGCCGAGCTAAGACGCCAGAACTTGTTAGCTGGTCAGTGACGTCAAATCATTGGATTCTTCATCTAACAACCCCCTAAAGTTTTATTGTGTTCTTTGAAAGTCACGGGAATTATTTGAAAACATTCGGAATGCTTTGGTTGTTCGCGACGGATGCACTCTTATGGGTTTTGTCGACTCTAAATTATTTTTTGCAACAGGAGAGAACACAGCACAGGAGCTAATTAAAGGCTAATAGAAGACAAACACTCCATCGCTTGTTCAACCATCAAAATCACTTTGAAATGGTTGCTGTCCGAAGACCGAGCTCAGTAGCCTTTTTTTTCTTTTTGAAAAAAATATTAGCCGCCCTTCAACTAGTCAATCCCTGACATTCCGCCTCCTCATAATGGTCCCCACCATTCACAGAATTTTGGCTTTATTTGTCGAGATCCTGTAGCATAACTACTTGATTCTCTTTATCTCTACGACGGAAGAAAATCACATCCTAGTAGTACTTTTTTTCCCATTGGGTTGGATTGACCGCACTTCAATAAGGGTGAATCTTGGTCATGGACGGGAACCATGTCATATGAGTATTTCCACCCACGAAAGCGGGGACGGGAAGTTTCCCACAGAGTCGGAAAAACACAAGGATTTTCATGCACAGCGGCCACTGCATAAGTATACCTAGTGTATATTTCCTGTCGGCTCGCCTTATCGGCACACTTTTGAAATTCTGATAATCCACCAGCTCATTCAAGCCAATCTGTACCGAGACACCGACAAGGGTCAATGTATGCATGCTATAAGAATCAGCTGGATGGTCGGTCGATCCGGATACTAGAGCCTTGTTACATCTGAGTACACTTACAGTGTCTCCTGCAGCGCCCGTCCTGTCATCTTGAATCCTCCTTCCAGGAAAACAACCTCGCAAAATGTTTTTGGTAATAGCGCCTCCACCACACGTGAAACGAGTGGGAGAACAGATATCGGTCCCACTGCGAAAGAGAAGAGGATTACCAAAAGTTCACACAGGTTGTACGACATGCAAGTCTGACTCCCTGACTAGTCTACATCCCTTTCCCAAGTGCTGACACGCAATTTACTAGAGCTCGACGAATCAAATGTGATGAAGGGAAGCCGGAGTGTTATCGCTGTAAAATATTTTACAAGGGAACTTCTCAAAACTGTGGTTATTTAATACGTGAATTTCCAAACTCTAGACAAGCTCTCGCAACCAAGAGAAACATCCCATCTAACAATGCCACTGAGAATATTAGACATGAACCTATAAGGAGCATCTCTGATGTTGAATTCGAAAGCCCTAGACATTTCCAATATTTTCGATTTTTCTGCAGTGATGTTACGACTCAAGTATTTGGTGGATTCTTTTCTGAGTTGTGGAACAGCGTTATCCTTCAAGCATGTCATCAGGAACCCTGTCTTCTCCAAGCTGTTTGTGCAATTGGGGCTCTCAGTAGGGTAATGAAGGCACGCAAGCAAGGTCAGATTATGACCATGAACGATGATTACAGATTCGCCGTACAAGAATACGGCAAAGCTCTCGGAGGGATCAAAAAGCTCGTACCCATTCGTATGACTTTGCTAGCTGCACTTCTTATATTTTCATTCGAGAATTTTCATGGAAATCATATGTCAGCAGTGACCCAGATTCAGAGCGCTGCGAAATTACTTCAAGACTGGATGAGAGATCGCGAAAAGCGTCAGAGAACGGATCGAACCATATCACCAGCCCCCGATGTTATTGAAGATGCCATTTTTGCCACATTTCATAGTACACACATTGGGTTAATATCTGCGATTGATCCCACGATAGCTCAAGCCCAAGATATCATGCACGGGACTCGAATGTATATTCCTAGTCCCGTCCCGGTCATGTTTACAAGCATTGATGATGCGGGTTACAATTTTACGGCGATTTGTAGACAGGTTATCAGCTTTCTCATGGACACGGCATCACTTATTCGAGGAGAACAAGAACCTGCAAAAGAAGATATATCAGATTCGGCACTATGGAACAAACGAACGCTCGATTGGTCTCCAGCAATGGCCGAGTTCAAGGAGATCTTAAATAATCTTGATCAATGGCAGATTGCTTTCAAACCATTATTCAAGCGCACAAAAAAGGAGGATATCAATTTTATCACTGTCTGTACGTTAAGAGTGAACTGGTTAACAACACGTAACGGATTTCACTTGGCTTTCTTCCCCAACACACCTGCTCACATCCAACGAGGCATTTTTGAAGAGGTCGTGGAAATTTGCAGGGCAGTCGTTGCACACCCTAGTTTTGAGAAGGGCTTTGTATTCTATTCTGGCGTTGTGCCATCACTGGCCGCGGCGGCTAGGTACGGAGCTATTTCTACTCGGAAAGAAGCTATCAAATTACTGCTAGCTATTGTACCTAGGAGAGAGGGTAATTGGGATGCTGCAAATTGTGCTAGAGATGCTATTGTTGCTTTGAAGATGGATATTAAAAGTCGAGATAACGTTCGTGGGAAATGAAATATGGTTGTGGAAGAGGTGTAGAACGTAATGCTTCCTTCATCAGATTAAAATGACCAAGACGGAAAACCATTGGAGATCATTCTAGCGTGCAGAAATGAATATTCTCTTAAACAAGAGAGTGCAGTCTGTGTTGGGATGATTGTTATCGTAGCGAAATATTTTGAGGAGGAATGGGACCAAACCGGTTACAGTGGCTCGCTGGAATTTTAATTCAGAACATCAAGCCGTCTAAAATGCAGGGACTTGAGTCATCCTGTATGCATGCAACCGGCTGGTTAGAGCGAATAAGGCGTCTAGCTGTGGCTTCACTATCATATGATATTTGCAGCGGGTGTCTACTGTTTTTTTTTTCAAACAGCACGAGTTCGCAGCTGGGTTGCTAGTCTCTCGATAAGGGATTGGACAATAGTCACTGTTCATCTTGGATAGGCTTCTCGGATATCATTTTGTTACTCCTTTTATTATTTTTGAAATATGAAATATGAAATCTGAAAAATGTTTAATTTGTTTATTTCCAAACTTGATTTTTGTTAGTTTTGTGAATTTTTGTTGTTTGTTTTATACTTTGTTAATTTTTGATTATATTTTATTATATATAATAAAGTTCTTTTCTTTTAAATTTGAAAAGATTATTTATATTATTATTTTAAAATTTTTTCTTAGATAATAAATAGAATTTTATTTTTAAAAAGAAATTTCAAATATTTATTTTATTTTTTTATTTTATTTTCACTCTATAGAATATTTATTATTTTATATATAACGTTTTTATTTTTTAATATTTTTTAATATTTTATATTTATATTTATATTAAATTAATTTTATAATAATATATTTGTTTTTAAACTTGAAATGTGTTTTTTATATCAATAGATAATTTTATAAATTTTTTATAAGTTTTTGATATACATATTATTTATTTTAAAAAATTTATTTTTATTAATATATCTTGAACTTTATTTTTGAATATAAATTATCACAGTCGCTTCTAGGATGAAGATTATAAGATTATAATAATTATTAATATAAGGTTTTTATTTATAATATTAATATATAATTCATAAAATGTTTAATTATTAACTTCTAAAACTTTATGAAAACTTTATTTTTATAAATCATTATAAATAACAGAATTATATCAGACGAATCTAGAATTTTAAACTCATTCCTTAATCTGATAAGTCTGGAAAATCTTTTCAAATAGATGCCTAATAGTTAAAACTATTTTTGTTTGTTTTTCAGATAATGGTTGCGGGGTAGAGGATACTGTAGTGCTCGAGAACAAAAAGGAATGAATATATGACGAGCAAAATGATGCTGGTTTCCGAACAAAGCAGCGAAAAGAAATAGCAAAACCAATATCCACCGAGTTTCAAGGATAAGTTCCTGCAGCAGCTTATGCTTGTGGCAAGATTCTGTGGGGTTTCTGTTTGTGCGAACACAAGGTTATTCACTTGGAAAAATATTCAATTATGTATCTCTTGGAAAGATTGCTGGAGAAACCGATTGTTTTGATGTACTTCTATTATAGCACAATAAGAGAACAATCGCAAATAATGTTTTTGATTGCTGAAACTACTTCAGAAATGAAGAGTCTGCGGTAAAGAATAGATGAGAAACTTGTCCCATTGAAAAATAGTTATTCCTCATTGTGTTATGGCCTACACAAACGAAATCTGTAACATCAAATTCATTGAAGCCTTTCAGCCTTGAATTCTCAAAAAACATTTGACGTACAGAATTCGAATATTAACTCAACCTGATTTTCCCATTGCCGCTCTTTCCTCTTGCTGTTTTGGCTGTACAGGATTCACTTATTTAAAGTCCTAACCTTGACTCATTTTCCCAATATCCTTCTTCTCCCCCACAACCTTCGACAACTTCTATCAACTTCAACAATACTTTGATCGTTTATCTGTTTTCATCTATCACAGAAAATTCTCGAGGATTGTGAGTATTCTTCTTACTTTTGTTATTATTATTATTTTCTTGAATACAAATCTGGGAGATATAGGAACTGACTTGCTTGGATTTTCAGTTCGTCGTCGTCTCCTACATTGCACAAGTCGCACGCGTACTCCAGTACTAAACCAAATACCAAACATCTACCCGAGCAAAGTAAGATACTATCCTTCTTATCTTCTCTCTATATCTATCCTCGAGGGTTCCTCTCTGTCGATATCACATTATTGTCGATCTTGACAAATATGTTCTCCTCGTAATTGTCGCGAGCTGCGCTGGTGGGATCTTTCGATCTATTTCACCTTGACTTGGGCATATTCACAATTCACTGTATCATGTACTAAGATCTTGTCATCGCTACTTTTTGTTTCCCGCCTCCACTCCCTTTCCTAATTTTACTTCCTTTTCCACTTCTCCACTTCCAGCTCTTCTATCTTCTACTCACTCTTATTATCTGACTTCATATCCGTCACACAACTATCCAAACTCAAATAATCATACTGATATATCTATCGCAGAACTTCCAACAGCGCAACCATGCCGACCTGGAAGACCTACGAGGCATCTGGTATGTCACCAGATGATCACTCCTCTTGACCTATACTTACTCGTTGCTGACAGTTCGCCTCCTTTCCGCCATCGTCGCTGCCCACCCTAATCTCAAGCTCGATTACAATGGTTAGTAAAAATTTCCTCATTACTTTATCTTCCTCATCAAGTCATACGCGTTTCAACAATCTTTAAAAATTATTCATTCCTTTTGTCTTTGGTCCTGGATTTTACCAGAAATATCCAAATATTACGGAGATGAGTCGAACTATCATCAAATTTGGACACGAATGACTGGCATCAAACGAAATGCCGAACAACTTCGAAAAGCTGACGAAGCCGGTGACAATCCATCCACTGTCAAGCTCGACGATGGTTTCAACGTTAGGAAAGGTATAATCGCGGAGCATAAGCTCTTGTTGTTCATCTTTTGTCCTTCGAGCACATGACACATTTCACATGCAGCCATTCTTGTTTCTATATTGATTTTCGTGTAGAAATCAGTGTTCGCTTTGGAGGAGACTGTACAGCTTCTGCACTTGATAACAGATTTAGGCGTCTGAAGTCTGATGCCAAATTAATCAACGCTGCCGTTGCCAGAGGAGAAGATCCTATCTTCATGAATGTTGGCGATACCGATGGCAATGTTGCCTGCAAGGGAATGGGTGGTAATGAGTTGATATTTATTCTCGTCTCTCAACTTCTACATCACAAAAGCACATGTTTATCCCGTTTGCCTGCACTAATTCAATGCTAGCGATTTCTGAGCTCATGGGATCGGCAACTCCAGCTAGTCATATCCAATCTCAGCACCGGGAAACTATTAAACCCCTTGGGGAACGCTTGATTGCCATGCGTGATGCTGGCGAGGATTGCAAGGATGTCGATCTGACAAACTTGGGTTCTCGCCGATACAAGGCTGGTCAGGAAGTTCTGTCTATGTTTTCAGAACTTTCCTCTACATCTTCACACAGCACCGAGCACCTTTCCTTTTTTGAATTTCACTGATATCCCCGTTAGTGATTGCTGTAAAAATGGGATCAGATGTCACACCAAATGGAATTAAAGCACAATCTTCTCGAAGCCTTAAAGTTTTGGCTGCTCGTCAGAATGCTTTATTGGATGCTGGCGAAGACCCCAAGGATGCTAGTTTGGATAACTTGGGTAGTCAACAAAAGCTTGGTGATATTTTCACTCCTGGGAACTTTGTTTATTTTTGCAGAACATCATCACATTTCCACAACACCATACACATTTTCCTTTTCTTTGAACATAACTGATCCCAACTCCAGAGGTTGCCAAGTATATGGGCTCTGATGTTACTCCTCTAGCCGTCAAGATGCGGTATAATACCAAAATTAGAGCTCTTTCACGTCGTCAAATCGCTATGGTTGACTCCGGTGAAGATCCGTTGGATGCCTTGAACAGTTTGGAAGGTGCTCAGAAGCTCTTTCAATACTCTGCATTCAGTTCTCAACATCTTATTTCACCACAGCACATTGCAAAATTTCATTATGTCTGAGCTACATTGGAATGAACACCGCTAGAAACTGCTAGAATCATGGGATCAGACACCACTGCTTCATCTCTCAAAGATTATTTTCAACGAACAGTCAAGCTTCTTGGCAGACGTCAGATGTCGATGCTTGCAGAGGGCAATGATTCTAAGGATGTCAGCCTTGACAAAATCCAAAGGCGGTCAGAAGTTCTGTCTTCATCTACTCTACAGTTTTTTGCGAACCATTTCCTCACAGCATATACATCGAAATACCATATCATCATTTGGACATCACTGATACATTAGCTACTAGAGATTGTTGCAATAATAGGATCAGATGTTTCCACTGAAGCTATTAAACAACAAATTGGCAAGCGTATTAAGGTTATTGGCAGTCGTCAAACAAAAATGCGTGCAGCTGGTCAAGATCCTAAGAATGTCGACTTGGAAGATTTAATGCCTTCCAAGAAAGACAAAGGTGGTCAGGAGTTCTGTCTATCTTCTACTCTCTATTTTCTCCACCCCATATCACACAACACACTTTCATCGCAATCACATCAAACCATGACTGATTAATAACAGAAATGGACAAACTCATGGGAGATTGTACTGTTGGCGGTATTCGATTCCAATTCGATACCCGCTACAAAGTTATTGGTGAACGTCAGAAAGCCATGCTGGCTGCAGGTCAAAATCCATCCACCGTTGATATTGTCACTAGTGGCAAGACTGGTTAGAAGTTCTACCATGTTTTAATATCTTTCGCTCTATTCCCTTGCACGTTCATACATCAAAACACACATCTATATTTAGCACATATTAACTTTATCCCAGAAGTTCAACAGTGTTTTGGTTCAGATGCTACTGTGGGAGGAATCAAATTCCAATTTGCTACCATGATCAAGAAAAATGTTGAACAGATTCGCAGTGCGAGAGCTGCGGGCAAGGACTGCAAGGATGTCATGCTCAATTCTGATGATCTCTTGATTTCTCTTAATTGTTTCATTTGTGCACATTTACACACACATATTCCCTTAGCACTCCATAACCGTTTTGTTCTGGTTATTAATGTTAGTCAACAGAGATGGCGAAGCACTTCAGTTCCAATACAGACGTCAACTCAATGAAATGGCAATTTCGAGGTATCAGAGCTGGTGCTAAGATACAACAAGACGCGTTAGCCAACGGAAAGGATCCCAAAGACTTTAACGTCCTTGTCAATCCTGACTCCAGAAAGCGCGATGGCAAGTCTGCTTGAACAGCTAATACTTTCTGATTCTTTTCTTTCATTTAATATTTCTTTTCCTTGACAAAAATACTCGGAATTAAAATTCATCTCCTCATAGAAATCTCCAATATGTTTGGAAAGGACTCTACTAAGGGTGGAATCGAATTTCAATTTCGAATTCTTAGAGTGAATGGTGCTCGCCAGCGCGAAGCTTTCGAAAATGGCATTGATCCACGAACCCTCAATATTGGTGCTGTTAATGGCAAATGCGAGAAATCCCTATTATCTTTACAGGATTTCATTATCTAGCACTCGCACTAGCACAACATTTCCTTGCTTGGCTTTTCAACACACAGACATAATATTAATATACATCATAGCAATGGCAAAGTGGTTGAACGATGGTCGTACCGCATCTGCCTTGGAGCATCAATTTCGACCCATCAAGGCTGCTGCTAAGAAAGCATCATGCAATTTTCCCTCTTCCTTTAGCGTTGCTCTATGCTCCTCCTGCGTCAAATTCTATCCATATTTCATATCGTCATACCATCTATCCATCGCTACCACTCATCCATACAGGAATATCTTGCTAACATCTTTCAGCCACCGCCGAAAAATACGGTGATGGTACAACAGGTAAGGCTATTTCCACCCGATTCGAAAGGTACGTATCCCTCTCTCCTCATTCTCACAGGAACAAAAGTCTAACAAACAAACCAACAGAATGCGCAAAGAACCCGCCTGGGATTTGAACTCCCAACCAAAAAGTACTAACAACACCTTAGGAAGCACCCCAAAGAAAGTCCGCGCTCCGCGTACCCCCTCCAAGAAAACCCCCAAGAAAGCCGCCGCATCCAGCAACGAAGAAGGAGACGACGATTCCGACCTGGAAATGGATACCCCCTCCAAAAAATCCCCCGTCAAGAAAGAACCCATGAATAAAGTCAAAGGCGGACGCGTCGAGAAGAAAAATGGAACTCCTGCTCGCGCGGCTAAGAATACGGTTAAGAGTTATATTGATAGCGATGATGATGAGGGTGATGATGATTTGATTATTAAGGATGAGGATATTAATGCGTATGATTTTGGACGCGCGGCCGATGGTGATGAGGATATGCTTGGTGGGGGGGGATTTTTGGGTCATCGTCATGCTTGTGGAAACGGAAATGGAAATGGTGGGTTTGTGGAGGAGGAGAAAGATTTTTTTGATGCGGAGTCTTAGATGGTTGGGTTTGGGATGTACGTTGAAGATGAGATGTGTGGGATGGGATTTTATTACTGGGCTGGCTGATATGAAGCTGGTGCTGGGGTATTCGGTTGATGGTTCATTTTGGACTTCAACACTCTTGATTCTTTTCTTGTCGTCTAGTCAATTCTTGACTTTCGATTTTCGACTTCCAAATCTCCGCATCCCATCTCATCACGCATCATCTCTGAAATACTTTCGCAAACAAAACCCTCTTAAAAATGAGAGGAACTCATCTATTTTCCACCTCGAATTTTACGCATTCAACTCTTTTTCGCCGAAATTTACTTTGTCTATTTCAGTCAGCTCCTTCAATCCCGTCTTCTACCTCGTCATATCTCCTCGTCACAGAAATTTCCTCAATCCAGCAGTTCACCCAACCTCCATATCACAACTCCGTCGCATACCCTCACTCAATCTCAATCTCACCAAACAATCATCACATCACCAACTCGACAATATCCTACCCTGCAAGGACTTGATGATTGATACTTTACTTGATTTTTTCTTTGGGATTTATTTCCTATTTCCTACTTGAATAAGAAAAAGAATAAGATGAGACAGGGTATTGAGATTTCAATCTTGATCTTGACTTTGGATTTGCATTTGGATTTAATCTGGATCTTAAGTTTTTCTCTGCGGATTTTCGGGGATGGGGATATAAATGAATGGAGATAAATGAACGGATATGAGCTATGAGATATGAGATATGGATTTTTTTATTTTAAGAAAAAGCATTGCTGGATTTTTTTTCTCTTCAATTTTTGCTCTTTTTTGTTTCCTTTTGATTTTATTGCATTTCTTTGGTTTTACTTTATTCTAATTGTTTACTGCTGATTTCGGGGTTGGGATTGGGGTTATTTATGCGATTGATGGATAGTGGTAGTGGTAGTGGTAGTGGTAGCAGCAAGGAAAGGAAATCAGAGGAAGGAAAGGAGGGAAGAAGGAGATATGCTCATGGATGAAACGAAATGATATGATGAATCTATGCAATAGATCGGATGGACGGGAAGGGAAAGGAAAGAATGGGATGGGATGCGCATATCTGATTTCTTTACCTATGTTTCTATGTTTCTTTAATTTGGTTTCCTTGGTTCTGGGTCAGTTGGTTTAGTTTAGTTTATTTGAATTCAAACTTTTTAATTTAATTTAATTCAATTTAATTCAATTTAATTCAGTTGAAGATAAATAAATAAATAATTAATTAAATAACAAAATAACTAAATAACTAATTTATTTTATAATCTCAAATACCTAAATACACACCCAAATACACAACCAACCGCTCACTCACTCACTCTCTTACTCTCTTACTAAAAATATCAAAAGTAAAAGTAAATCAATACACTTCTCCCATCTCCCATCTCGCCTCCCTAACCCCCTAACATACCAACATACCAACATACCAACTCCCCTTACCTCCTATCCTAAGCTCACCTCACCTCCCACCTCTCTTTTCACCTCCCACCTCCCACCTCCTATTTATTTCTACTATTATTATCGTGAAAAAGAGAGGGGACTCGGATTAATTAATCATTAATCATTAAACTTAAACTTCAACTTGATTATTTATAATAATTATGGTTAAATAGGGATTAAAATCAAGATTAGGATAAGAATGAGAATAAGAATGAGAATGAAAAGAAGTTAGACAGATAATCGAGTGAGTATTTTCAATCTTCAGACTTTATATATGCATGATAGAAAATATAATATTCATTTTTTTATATTTATCCTACACACCTACACACCTACGCCAATACCCATTCGCGTTATTAAGCACACCTACAAGTACATGTAACTATATACTTCCACAATCTGTATCCTTTATCATTGCGACTATAAATGCACCCCGAAACCCATCGCATGGCATTGCGTCCAACATCCAACATGCAACCTAACGCAACGCATTGCATTGCATTATATTGCAACGCCTACCCTCATCCTCAATTCAAAAGAACATCCCATAAACCCTCACCCTCAACATAAGCATGATGAATAACATTAACCAACCAAACATCCTCTTTAATACCATCAATAACCTTCCTCGTCTCACTATCCTTTCCATAAACCCTAGCCCATTCACCCCAAATACCAAAAGCTTCTTCAGCCCAAGCTCTAAAACTAACTTCTTCAATGATTGTTGGTGTGATAATTTCTTTTCCTGGGAATGCTCCCCACGTAACTGCATTTGTACTTCCTATTGCTTCATCACTAGATATGAAATCTCCTTTGGTATTTGAAGCGTAGAAGGAGACGGTATCACGAAGAGCAGGGGATGTAAGTTTAGCTTGAAGGGTTTCCCAATCTGAAGTAGGGAGGAAGAGTTCTACAAAGGCTTTTTGAAAAACGAAACCATTTTTAGGTCCCCATCCAAAGATTGAATCGGTGGACTTGACTCCATTGACAGCTGGTTGAGAAGCTACCGTCCACCAACCTTTCTTATTGAGACTGAGGAGTTGTCTTTTGATAGAGTTGGTCTCTTCGTTAAGACCTTCTTCGCTCCAAGGAATGGCAGTGAGTTGACCTTCTAAGTGACGAATGAAGATATCGGTAATATCAGCTCTGGAACTTGGATGTCCCCACAATTTGATAGCTTGATTGATAGACATGTGAAGTGAGACACCATATCCATCAATTTCTCCATAAGCAGGAGAACGAGCATCACCCCAACGACCATTAGGAAAGTCATCCCAAGTGGCTTCTCGACCAAGACTACCTTCTCCTTCACTTATTGCAAGAGTATTGGCTCGAGAATTAACCGCCTCAGCGGGAACACCAGCTTCTAGTGCTGTAGCTTCAAAACTAGGATTTGATGTTTGTGGTGCGGTAATTATGATACGATTGTAAGGATCAGATCCAACCGATGACCGACGTCTCGAACTACGTCTGTGAGAACCACTGTGAATCGATAACAAATCTGCGATATCAGGTATAGTAGGAACGTATTCTGGCTCCAAAGCAGCAACGGTTTCAGCATCCGGAATGAGTTCGGTTCGTTCCAAGATGAAAGATACAGCTTTTTCCAAATTAAGAGTATAGAAATGAAAACCTCGAGGACCAGAATACTGAGATTTTGTGCTCTTCAGATGTTGAACCATCTCACTCAAAATATCCACTCCTACTTTCTTCACCATCTCATCATCACCTCTAACCTCATCCAATCTTCTTATAATATTCGTAGGTAGTTTCGCGTGACTAAGTTTCGTAGTTCGCTTGATCATTTGGTAACTTTGTATTGGCATCATACCGGGTATGATTGGAATAGTTTTGAATGCTCCACTTGGGTGATCTCGTAACCTTTGTTCAAATGTATCGTATGCATCTACATCGAAAAATAATTGAGTCATGATGAAATCCGCGCCCGCTTGAACCTTTTCAACCAAATAAGGCAAATCATGTTCGAGGCTCTGTCCTTCCGGATGTCCTTCATCTGCATGACCCTCTGGATACGCCGCCACTCCCACGCAAAAGTAATCTCCATATTGTTTTCTAATGTATCGTACCAAATCAATTGCCCATTCAAATTCCCAGTCCATGGCAGGTGTACCACCATTCTTCTCATCCACAGCACGATATTCGTCACTCCTCGGCGGATCACCTCGCAAAGCCAATATATTTCTAATTCCCAAAGCTTTCGCATCTTCCAATGCTTGATCCACCAATGCTCGACTCATGTTTGTGCAGGTTAAATGTAGACACGTTGTGAGTCCTAGATCTCTTTGGCATAACTCGGCGAGCTCTAATGACTTGGTCGCAGTAGATCCACCGGCTCCCCAAGTAACAGTGACGAACAGAGGTCTCAATGCTCGAGACATTCGATCGAGACGAGCGCGTAGATTCGAGGAACCCATTGAGGTCTTTGGTGGAAAGAATTCGAGGGAAAAGTAATTGGAGTCTGGCGGCAATGCCGCAATCTTTTCTGTAATTTTCTCCATCTTGTTGGATTTATATCTTCACGAGTTCCGTCAAAGACGATTAAATTATTGTTGAATTGATCGATATATTTCCTACTGTGTTGTATCTTTGAATTTGTTGTTGGATTTATATGATGCAAGGCTGGTTGGTGAATGAATGGCGGGGCTACTTTTTTCTTTTGGTGGGATGGTATCAAGTGATGATAAAATTATGGAGTAGGGAATATTGCCACTTGAGTAGTCTGTCGGTCCTGTACTTATTATAAGGATTGATCAATTATTTATGAATATTTTAAAAGTAAAAACATTGATTAGCTCAAAAAATATAAAACTTCTTTTTTTTTAATTCAAATTCATTCACAGAAAAAGTCATCTATATTTTGAAAAGTAAATTACAGTTTACCAATAAGCCACGATTTGCGTGATCAAATACTATCAAAGAATTTCCGAGTCTATACAAAGATATTGATTGATATATTTCATCATCGTCCGTCCTGAGCTTGCTTCCTATTATATCATCCACGATGTATTATTGACGGAGTAACCATCACTAGGATATCATGAGCTTGTATCCAAAGCCAACTTTATTGACAATTTATCCCTAAATCCTAACCAATTTCTATCCCTTCATTATCTCAAACTTTAATGCCTTGATAACTATATTCCCAAATTCCATTTCCACTCATAACTCCATCTCGATATCTTTATAAATGTATCACCAACTCCCAACTCCTAGATACCTTAGCTAATTCCATCTCCACCATTACCTACGAGAAGCCGCTTGCAAGTCCTCCAAGACCCTCTCCACAATATCTCTCTTGTACCATTCATCCATATTGAAGTACTCCATCCAGATCTTACGACAGGAGAAAGTTTGCCAAAACGAAGCCGTTACCCAAGTTGGGTATACAATAGAATCCGCTGGTGGTGGACGATTAGAATCATGAGGAACCGTTGAAGTAGTAGTAAACCCCCAATATTCAATGGTAGTATATGACGTCCTGCGTGGATTACGACTAATTGTTCTCACCCTTCCTGATAAGATAAAGTCAGGACCTGGATCGCTACATTGAGGTCTTGGGGAGGTTATATATGGATCATATTGCCGTTTAGAGAGCCAAAGGCCAGCTGGAAGTTCTTCGGTTGATGAGTTATCGACAACTTCATCTTGGGGTTGAGATTTTGGAAGCAAATCTACTAATGTTGCACGGCGCGTGATGGTCATAAGAGTAGACGGGTCTGGGGAGCTGATTCTAATTGGTGGTGTAATCGTTGGAAATTGACTGTTAGTTGGTGAGAAATGACTCCCAATAGGTGCTGCGGTGACCTGCGAGAAAGCAGTGGCGGTCGGCTGAGAAAACCCAGTGCCAATGGGTGCTGCGACTTGCGATGCAGCAACTGCAGGTTGTGAAAGAATGGCTGTTGAGGTAGGAGTCGAAAGTGCTGGAGGACCTTTCGGGCAAGTTGTTTTAATGCAACGGTGGGTACCTTCTCTTATCCTCGGTGCTGCTTGAAGAACAGGAACTGAGACAAAAAATTCATGGCCGTCATCGTTGAATGTAGCCATCAATCGTCGAATGGCAACTTCTTCTCTAGAACAACGATGCATGAGTGCCCAATCTTCTCCCGTAGTTGCTGCATTGACAGCACCACATTGGAGGACCATTTCTTGTTCATTGATCCTCACCCAATGTGCTTCGTGATATTTATCGAGATCATTCACTGATACGAGCTGGAGGTCCTTAGGGTCGATATAATGGGGATCTTTTCTACCAAGACGATAGTTTATTGAAGCATCATCGTTGATGCCAATTCTTCCATGAAGGTTGCTCAAGAGGTGAGTTATGGTCTTATAATAACCAAAAAGTTCTTGATCTTCCTCGGTGAATTCGACTAAAGTTCTATTGACAGGTGATGCGAGTGAATTTTGATTGAAAGGAAATGATTCCTTGGATGCAAAGGCCTGAGCCCGAGTTGGAGACAAGAAGACTGTCAAGCCGGTGGTCGCGATGATAGGAACGGATAACTTCATGTTGGATTATTGGTAGCACGGTGAATGTAGAATTTTTTACAAGTTGAGTGATGGAAGATAAGTGTTCGTTCGACATGAAAATTCCATGATCACGCCTAGCTCGCACGCGAGCATAAACTTTAATGAACTATTGTGAGGCCAAATAGCAAAAGCCGTTAATAACCAAGGTCAATATGGCAAGTGTGATTTAAGATGCGTATAGCCTTTTGAACTTATGGGTGGCCAAGAAGCAAATTCTTTACCTTAGTATTAGAATTCCTATACTGAGATACGGGATTTGGCAGAGAGAGTTACGAAGTACTAATGATCGTCGAAACATAGAACGAAATGACTTTTTGGAGGATTTTTTGGCGCGTTGAAGAAGGATTAAAGAGGGAAAGGATTGAGAGACGGAGGTGAGACTAGTAGATTGCAATCGCCGAGATAACTTTAGAGCTCTGTGAATCATTCTTAGTAGATTTTTGAGTAGGAACAATAGAGTCTAGTCGAGGTGGCTAACAGAGCTCTAGACTATTCTTAGGAAACTTTCGAGGAGGAATAGAGTCATTGATAGGTACTTACCTAGTTTGAGCATATCTGTTCGTTTCAATGATTGGACGAATGCAGAGTATTAGGACAAGAAGGGAATAGACAGCGTACTTTCACCATCGATGATGCTCAATATCGTTTGTGTTGTTTGTCCATACGATGACTTCCAAATGTCATGAATCTCGGTACTGCCTGGTAGATTACCTAATACATATATTTCGACATTGATAACAATGTAACCGTTTATTTCTCCGAATTTCCTCAAACAGGTAACAAAACCCCGGATTTTCGGTACTACTTTCCACTAACCCTTAAAAGGATTAGTCAAGCCCTCGATTTCTGCGATGACTAATACAAATTTCTTATCTTCTTTTTATCAGTAATACCCATCCCTTCACTATACACCACCACTGTCGGCGCCTAAATACAACCCCTCCATACAAAGAATAATTGCACAAGGTACAACTTCTTTTGGGATGTGATTTCAAAGTTAAGTTGTTTCTTAAAAGTTCGAGAGTATATTACAATCTTTTCAGGTTACTTTTCCTTTCCTCCAAGCTGCATCTCTGTCACTTATCTTCAATCTCGGCGACTCCACCATTACTCCATTAAAAAGGGGATAGGCAATATTGAGAGCAAGTTTTGTCTCTACAAATACACAGTTTCAATATTAACCGTAGCAAGAATGGACTCGAAAATCACAGAGCCAACTATCCCCGAGACATACAATGCATTCTTCTATGGAACTCTCGTGAGTCCTTTTTCCTCTCTCCCTCTATCCCTCGGGAATCCTTTCATAGGATCTCTTCCTTCAATCACTGACTCTCTCCCGCATAGATGGCTCCCGAAGTCCTTTGCCGCGTTATTTACGGTTCTTCTAAGCATCCATCTGCATCTCTAACCATTACGCCCGCCCTTCTTCCAAACTACTGTCGTCATCGCGTCCGCTTCGCTGACTACCCAGCCATCATTCACGAGCCCGGTCATACAGTCCGCGGCACTTATGTCACTGGTCTCACGCCCTCCAACATGCGAAATCTAGATCATTTCGAGGGATCACAATATGAGCGAAGGGTCGTCACTGTGAAGATCTTGACTCCAAAAGATAAAGAACATGTACACGGTCCCAGTTCAATCATGGCGGAAGCGGTAGAAACAGGGGAAGAGAAAGAAGCCCAAACATATGTGTTTACAGATTTGGAAGAGCTGGAGAAAGGAGAATGGGATTTCGCATTCTTCAGACAGGAAAAATTGAAGAATTGGGCAGATGAGAGTGAGGAGTATGCTGGTTCGTGAATAACCCTTGCCTTGACGTTGGGAAAGATCTCACTAAATCCAGGAATTTAGAAGTTGACGCGAATACTGCGAAAAGCGATATTGGTATTGTTGAATTCATAGATCAAGGAGATACCACCGGCGGACGAGGTGTTAAAACGGACATGGGAAAGGAATTGAAAGAGTTAGCAGATAAGAAGAGAGAATATGAGTGGATTTTAGAGGAGAAAAAGAGGATTGCAAAAGAACAGAAGTCGAAGTGTTAATGTACTATTGAATAAACGACACTTTTTTGGTTGATTTGGGATATCATAGACACGGATTAGAAGTTTTGAATTCGAAGCGGGAATTGTTCATTTAGGGTTGTGGTTCTGCATGAAGGGGTGAACATATTTCCTATTTTTGCAATTGAGACTGGAGCGGAAGATAGACATAGATTTTGCATAAGGAAGATACTCATTCACGTCAATGTCCCAGTGATGACTTTCCTTGCAGGTCTTATGACCCCACTACATCTATTATAACCTCGGTCTAAACTTATTCCATCACAATCAGTTGCTCAAAATACCTAGGCAGGTAATTAGACATCTAAACCACCTAAAATATTTACAACCCCTCGCTTAATAATCATCAACCCCTCCAAGCTCACCTCAAATCTCAAAATGAGCACCCAGGGACACTCACAATGACCGAAGACCTCCTCAACGAAATTGAAGCTATAAACTCTATCTATGGTTCCTCAACCCTTGTTTCCGCGCAGGAAACTGGTCCCTCTAATGAAATAAACGAAATATACATTCTCGCACTCCCAAACCAAGATACATCACTACGAATACAATTTCCGGCTGCGTATCCAGATGTTCCACCGGTAATATTGGGAACGCAGCATGCGGGGGAAAATGCAAGGAAGGGTGATGCGGGGAGATTGGTAGACTTTGTGAGAGAGGCTGTGGGGAGGACGTGGAGGGTAGGTGAGGTTTGTTTGTTTGATGTTATTGAGGAGGTAGAGGGGGGATTTGGGACAGGTGATGGGATGAATGAAGATAAAGATGAGGAAGAAGAAAAAGAAAAAGGAGAAGGATTGAGAGATTCCGAGGAGTTAGAGAATGGATACTCAACCCTAGAACAGAAACAAGAAGAATCGAAAGAAAATCAAGATATTTCCATCACACCCCCCAACTGGATTCTCTCCTCCGTAACCACAGAATCGAAATCTACATTTATCGCCCGCTGCATCGCTGTCTCTTCTCCTACCCTCGCTTCCCAATATATACAACATCTTCTCTCGACGGATAAAAAAGTTCGCTCGGCAACTCATAATATTACAGCTTGGCGCATCAAAACGGATGATGGTATCACGTATCAGGATTGTGATGATGATGGGGAGTCGGCGGCAGGTGGGAGATTGTTGCATCTAATGCAGTTGATGGATTTGTGGAATGTTATGGTGGTTGTTACAAGGTGGTATGGGGGCCTGAAGTTGGGGGCGAGGAGGTTTGCGGTTATTAATGCCGTGGCGAGGGATGCTTTTGTTAAGGGGAGGTTTGTGGTGGAGAAGAAGGAGGGGAAGGGGGAGGGGAAGAAGGGGAAGAAGTGAGGTGAGGTGAGGTGAGGTGGGGGTTTTGAGGTTGGGTCGGTTGATGTCCTGGCGATCTGGTTTGGAAATGGATTTGCATTGGCTATATACGCATTGCATCGAATTCACATCTATACACCTAGATCTCTCAACCCTCTAGACCACAACCCCGGGGTCCAAATTACCTTCAAACCAAACCACCAGATAATACAAGACTTGGGTATCCATCACAACACCTCTTCCACTATCCCCCAACCACCCCGACGAACGAACTACCTTATTTCCACGAAACGCCATCTCTCGTAAACCTCCTACAAATGATATTAACCATGTAACCCGATTCTCAAACCCCAAACCCAAATCAGAAAAACCCAGGACTTTCATAAGTGAGTCCTCTCTGCTAGGTAAGATTTACAAAACCCTCAATACCCTCATATAATCTACTGCATATTTAAGTAGGAGGTAGTATAATAACAGAAGGGGTGACGATGCGTGGTTATGTAGCTGTATATGTGGAAATTTGGGAAAAGGGTAGGAATATAGTAGATAGATGGATTAGGTAGATGGGTTTAAGATGGATGGATAGATATTGTAAAGTATATAAAGTATATGAAGAATGTAAAGGATATTAGGAATAATATAGTAAATTATTAATAAATATTTGAATAATGAATAAATTTTCGCTTTTGGATTTGGAAGGATTTGAAGATTTGATATAATAATAATGATATAGTAATATAAAGTCCCTCTCTTCTCAGATCTCTAAACCACAGCAGTCGTTCAGTCGTATTATATTATATTATATTATATTATATTATATTATATTATATTATATTATATTATATTATATTATATTATATTATATTATATTATATTATATTATATTATATTATATTATATTATATTATATTATATTATATTATATTATATTACATTACATTACAACATAGAGAGAGATATAGATATCCCTCGAATCATTATACTCAAGTATTCAACAAGGAAACTCAAAACCACATCATACATACTACATACATACATAGTATACTGACTGAATTTTACCCGATTATTTGATTTCTGATTTATGCCTCCTGTTTTATTTATCCCTTTAAACCCCCAACTTGATATTCTTATTTAATATTCATATTCACATTTACATTTACATTTACAACTCAATCATCTTAATATCTCATTCATGTGAATAACCCATACATATATATCATTCTGAAATATAACATCGAGCATATCTTTCTTATGAGGAAACTTCTTATGTTCATTCTTATCTATCTTATCTATCTATGTATATATGGATGTCATTTATCTACATATCATCATCATGCCCATACAGGAGTAGTGTAACCATACCCCTAACTCCACCCGATGCTCCAGCTAGCCTATGCAGCAAACAAACCCAAACAAACCGTACCAAATCAAACCAAAGGAAAGAAAAAAGAAAAAATACAAAATTTTTCCTCCATTCATCCATCCATCCATCAATCCATATCATATCATATGATATCATCGTTAATTCATTATTGTCGTCGTGTGACAGTGTGTGGTAGTGTGTGTAGAGTAGAGTAGATAGTGTAGTGAGGGTAGTGAGTATCACAAGAAAAAGGAAAGGAAAGAGGAACGTAGAGAACAACACGAGAAGTAGAGAGAAAGGAAAAAAAGATAAAGTGAGTGAGTGAAAGTAGTTATGTACAAATTTAAAAAAGGGAAACAGTGTGACAATTGAACTGAATTGAATGTTTGGATAGGTATTTCCTTCCATCCTCGTCTTTCTGTGAATGAGAAATTTGGGTATGAAAATGAAATGATATAGAAATGCAATGCGCGCTGTGCTATGCTTGTGTGGATGTGTGGAAATGCTATCATGCTAAATTTGCAAGGAAAAAAGCAAGAAAGAAAGGGATGAAGAAAACAAAAAGATGTCTCATCAAGTCAAGTGACTCGACACACACGATTCAAGACCGTCCTGCGATCTCAAATCGCAAACAATCAGTCTGAAAGTAGGCAATGAATGAGAAAATCACCAAAAGTAGTGAATTACAAAAACATCTCCCCACCTAATCCTCTTCGAACAACATGGCGCATCAAGCCCATTCCACTTCTCTTTGCAATCTGCATATTCATCGTTTGGCCCACGCTACATGTAGTTCCGCTGGCCATCTCTTGAGTTACGCTCCACGCACCGCTGGCACATTGTTGGAATGATGTACCAGAGATACAGTTGAACATTCCGTTTGTGGTGCAAGCGCCGGTGAGGGCTCCTGACGAGGAGGTAGACGAGGATGATGAAGAAGAAGAGGTTCCGGTACCTGTTGCTGCGGGAGCAGAGGTTGGAACTGCGGGGACAGGGACGACGGTATTGGTGACGGAGGGAACAACTCCAGCCGCTGAGGTTGCGGATGTTGCCGAGGTTGCTGAAGGAGCAGCGCTACCGCTCAAGCTGGAAAGGGTGACAAGTACACTTTCCGGAAGAGAAGTAGGAACCGATGCAGGGGCTGTACCAATCGAAGTGGCAGTGGTAACCCCTCCAGCGGCAGCCACCCCAGTGGTCTTCGGAGAAGTAGCACTGCCTGTGGCAGCAGCGCAATTACCGGTAGGGGCGAGAGCAGCTGTTGAGGTAGCGCTGCCATCATAGTCAACCGAATCACCTGGGTTGGGGAAAACTACATCCGAAGAATCAACGGTTCCACAACCGTCTCCAATATTGGCGACGAACAGGTTGGGGAGAGCGTTGTAGGCTGCTTGATCGCGTTCGATGAGCTCGTGACGTTTGCTGGAACCGCCGCTCAAAGTGACGGGCGCGCAGTTCATGTACATTTCGCGATTGCCGATTTTGTTGAACCAGGTCCAGGCGAGAGTTGCTTTGCCTGCTGGGAGCGTGGTGGGAATCGTGAAGTTGTATGTGTCAGGATCGATGGCGTTGGCGTTATCACCATTGTTTCCAGCTATGTTGCGCATGGGGCAGCCACCGATGATGGAGTGAATCACTTTGAATGTACTGTCCTTGGTTGGATTCTCATCATAAGTGATGGAAACTTGACAAGATCCACCTCCATGCACGGCACTACCTTTGAATGCGAGATCGTATGAACCACCGAGATTCATGCTGTTCTGAGTGGTGACTTCGTAGACTCCAGATCGTTGCTTACATGGAAAGTCGGATCCGTCTGCAGCCAAAGGAGAGCTGTTGAGTGTGTCGACTCCATATGGTACTGGACTGGTCATGATCATGTGGGCATTGCTGACGGCTGCGAGAGTAAATGCTATGACGATTGATTTGGAAACCATGATGCCTGAGTGTTTGTAGATTCTTATCGTGCCTGACGGAAAAATCTTTGTGGTAGGTTGTTGTGTAGTGTTTACTATTTGTGTATTTGAAAGATCGTTGATGATTTCGAAAGATCGTTGTGTATTTGTATGCAGTAAATGGATGTGGTTGTAATCTGGAATGAAAAAAAAAAGTCGAGGTCAGTCGGAATGTCGACTTTATATCTCGAGGAGGCTGACTGTTCTCGAAAGAAAACAATAGGAAAATAGAATCATAACGGTAAAGAAATAATTGTTTATTGTTATGAATAGAAAGGAACAGTAATCGAAGAGATTATTTGGATTATTCACCTTCTTCTATGACACTTCAATAGAGAAAGAATATTCACAATAAAAAGTGTAATAACCGAATCCTATTGTCTCATATAACAAGAAGAAAACAACCGTATCGGAAAACAGAGACAAAATTAAATCAAACCACAAAGGACTTTGGAAATTACAAGAAGATTCGCAATGATAACAAGGAGCTGGAAATTGGTTCACGTACCTATTCAGAGAATTGATTGTTCGAGATCAAGGAATTCGATAGTTTTTGAATTTGTCGATAAAGGAATGGTATTCGTTCTTTCACTGAAAGTATCTCAAGGAATGTAAAAGTATTGAAAATAGTTTCGATTGTCGCAGACAAAGAAGAAATAAAATAAGCCAAGAAATGGAAGACGAAAGGCTTTGCCTTTGAAGGAAGACAGATGCAAGTGCTCGACGGAGAGTGAATTGAGAGAATGATATTGAGATAGATTATTCATGGTGGGACGACTTGTCCATCTTATATTCCTCCCTCTGTGTGTTGATTAAGATTCACATAAAAATGACATGGATGAAAAGAACGCCCTCCTCGACCCAAGTGAATAGAGAAGTAAAGGAACTGCAGCAAGGAAGGTCGGAAACCATGGCTTAATTGGCTATGGTCTGCCCGCATACCCTTCATCTACTTGGTCGACAAACGCCCTTTTTGCAAAGTTCAAGGGTCTTAAGGATCTCAACTCCACTCCTGCACGGAAGATTCTCCTCGGGCTAGAGCTAGGAGTGGTTATACATAAGACATGACCAGTTGAAGTGGCTATGTGATTGAAGTAGAAATGCATCTGAAGCATAGGATGGATGTGGATGGTTGCGGATGAATGTGGATGGATGTGGATGAATGTGAATAGCTGCATCCACATATGGATGGGATAATGGATATGCGGTTTCGCACAGACATCGAATGATTGAAAGTCTGCAGGGGCGAAAATAACATTGATAGGCTCGTGTACCTTGCTTCGGTTGATGGCGAAACCCTAAGCTGTACCTACTGTGCCACCGGAAGGACGAATCGCCAGACTTATTGGTCTGGAGTGATATCCATCCACAGTGCGCAGAAGTCGAAAATCATCTGAAGAATGAGGCGAGGTAGGTATTCAATATGAATTTATGGAAGATCAAGTCACTCAAGACCAGTCAATGTTCTTCAATCATGGAATCGTTTCGTTCATCTTAGACATTATCTGTACCGTATTGAATCTATCATCATCCCATGAGCTCGAGAATCTGACATGTTTTCGTTTGTAGTCGAAACCAACAAACAGATTTGATCGCATGGCCATCGCAAGCAAGCAGGAAAAGCGAACAGACCCCAGACTCCCATGAGCCGATTACATGACAGTAATGCAGTCAGTCATCCAAACAAATCTTTTCCTTCCCTTCCTATTCCTGTTCCTGCAGAGAGAGCCAAACCCTTGAAACATCAAAATCTTCCTTGGTGTGAAAAAAGCCAATCGTCCCGCATACACGCTAAGATTGTGAATAACCCCCTCCCCTCCCCCTTTTTTTTTATCAAAAATACTCCCCGCACGAAAGTTCACCAGCTGTAGCACACATACATCTTGGCAGGGCCTATCCAATCGTAGTATTTTGTGATGAATTCTCTCTGTAACTGGTGAGGTTGCCGCCACGGTCGCATAGTTATCGCGCAGTGCGAGAATCCATAACATCTGATCCACCAACGCAAGGGATAACTTCAAGGCTTCAGCTACTCGAGTATTGCCCTTGAATCCTCTGATCCATAAATGACCCGATCTTTGGGCGCCAAGAATCATGTACCGAATATCAGATTGGTACCTATTATTACATCGTACATTTTTTCTTTTCTGGAAATCCATCTTGGTAGAAATGTTTCGTTTACCAAGATGCTTGCTCGTCCGAACATTATTACCTCGGAAATTTTGTCGATCATGTACATTTATTATTCCTTGTTATTCTTATTAATAATTGGATGATCCAGTAGCTATACGGAGTATTCCTCATGATTAAGCTGGTGATGAAACACACAACGTCTCGACACGGTTGAGAGACACGGTTGAAGAGGCACATTTCGGTGATTTTATTCACATACGGTCGATACCTGGGGGTCCTAGACGGCCACATCGTCATATCTCGAGTATAAAGTCCCAGATGCGACCTCCTACCTAGTAAATCCTTCAATCCTGCTCCTGCGAGATAACATGACATAACTGGGTATCGATATGGATCCTTCCTTCATTGGTTATCAAGATAAACGCTCTCAATGCATTTCTGCTCCCCACTGAGGGGCCATTGCTATTCCTTCCGGTGTCGTTCAGGCTTCTAGGCAGGAGAATGGGTTATCATCATCGGCCGGCCATCGTTAGACTCTCACTCTAACCATACTCGTACATTCATTGCAGGCTGAAACAAACAAAGCCCATATCTCCACTGCACGAGCCTCATTGTCGCATAACCATCTGTTCGCACAGCCACAAGTACTAGTAGTCTTCAAGTTGAAGCCCTGGAGTTACGTAGATGAGGAGTGGATAGATCAGTCAAATTGAAGCTTTTATTCGAGTACCTCTATTCATGCATTCCCTCTGTTCATCCGGTGGCGAGATCCAGACTTTCTTTACCGTCGAATACTCCCAGCTGATCATGGAATTGCAGAGTAAAAGTGTCTGTGTGTTGAGATGTCGAAACATTTCATGCTTGATACCTTTCGTATTTCATATACGGTTGTGGCGAAATGGATATTTCCTCGTCGTATATCATATGCTGCGTCTTGTATATGCCAAATCGTCTGTTCTCATTTGGCATGAATGACTCGGGAAGTATATTTTGAATGAGGAGATAAATACTTCCGCCATTACAGTACCACAATTATGCCTTAAAGTACTTGGTTAAATGTGGATGTGCCGTGTTTTTACTATGGTCGAAACTTTGCGAGATTTGTTATCATACGAACCCGTATACTTACTTGCAAGTTGAGTTGTGCTTGTGAAGAGAATCTAGAAAGCTCTATAGGTGTGGCTTTTGCCGTCTTCTTCAATGGTCGAAACATTGCGAGATTTGGTATTCCACGAACTCATATACTTACCTGCAAGTCGAGATATGCCTGCACCGAGACTCTACAAAAGCAAGCTTACAAAGCTTCAGGGAAGGAATGTTTGCGATTTTAATATATCTTCACCCTAGCCATAACATCCTCATTTCCTACATCAAGAACTCCATTCCCCAGCACCCCCGATATCAAACACCACAACATTCATATCCTCCAAATCCTCCTCCCCTCTTTCACCCACAATCATTAATCTCCCTCAATCTCCAAAACCCTAAAGATTATCTCTCTCCATGGTCATCTCCACAGGGCTATATGCCAACGCTTGGAATAATTCTTGGGAGCCCTTTTCTCAACCTTCTTACTGGTCCCTGCCAAGTAACTTCAAATCCTCCGTTGTACTTCAACACTTTCATAGAAATATTAAAACATTGTATCCTGCATTTCGCGACGCCTTTATGATATTCAGGTGCTGTTGTTTTAGAATAGGGGGGGGGGTTCTTTACATGATATCTTTATATGATATAATTATTAAATTAAACATTTGCTAGGTATAGGAAGTTTTCTTTTTATATGTCATTCATTTTTCTTTCGAAATCAAAAAATCAGATACATAGTTATACAATAGAGGGAAATATAAGATCTTAAAAGAAAATAATGTATTGAATTCATATATATATATATATATATATAACTCGCATCTCAGAAATCCACCGCAGAAGACACATACATCCATACATACACATCCCCAAAACCCTTCCACCCCCTCCCAAACAAAAACCAAATTATCAATAACGAAAACCCCTGAGAAATGCGACAACCCATTCCACAAAGAAAGAAGAAAATAGGCAGTGTTTAGTTAGGGAGAACTAAGGAGTAATAGAGAATGGGGTATTTGAAGCAAGGCCAAAAAAAAAAAAAAAAAGGAACCTCAATCAATTGCAAGTGAGATAGATATGACATGAGACAAGGGAAGGAGGTTTTGATAGGGAATGGGAGTGGAGGGAGGAAGGATAGATATAAAAATAAATCAATAAATAAATAGATAAACAAATTATAAAATATTTGGATAGGTAATAATGTATAATGATGAGGTTTGAGAAATAAAATAATAGAAATTTAATATAGGGTAGGATTTTATTTGATAGAGAGAAATTGAAATAGGATATTCGTACGTACTACTATAAAATCATCTATTTATATGTAGATCATTATTCCTCTTATAGTTTAATATTTTATGATATATATTTAAAAATAGATGGATGATCTTAGAATTTCTGATTGCACAAATAATGGGTTCTTACCCGATGGCAACAATTCAAGTTCGATCCTGGCGTGAGATGAAAAAAATGAGACTTAATATCTATCTATTTACAGGTTACAGATTACTTCTCTCTATCTACCATTAGTTTGTCACATCGGCACCCGAAATTGTAATAATACATACACCAATCTTCTCAATATAATTTTTATATAAATACTCATCAGTAAATCATCTCTTATTAGCGAATAGGTAGGTAAATTCTAAATGCTATATGCTATACGCCATTCACAGTGCATTCTTTACCCATCGTTACCCATTTATCCTCCTATTCTCCCAATTTGCTTTCCTTCCCACCATTATACGCCCTCAGAGGATAAATAGAACCTCCATCAGATGCATAAAACGCAAAAAGTTTCCCAGCTCAAATTCCTCACAATTTCCACCCATCCCAATTCGAAGTCCTGGCCTTTTAACAGATCTTCACAATTCAAACCCTAATGCCCATCACTAACATCCATCAAATTAACTTCATTAACCACCACTCTACTCCTCGACTTACCCTTCCCTTTCACTTTACTAGGTTTTAAACTGGCCAAAACCTCATCCTTTCTCAACGATAACTCCCTCTCAATTTCATCTTCCTCCTCATCAAAAATCCTACTTCCATTAATTCCATGAATCGCAGTTTCCTCCAATGCCTTATTGAGCAATTCCGTCGCAATTGCATCTTGAGGTGAAATAGCCAGTGCTTCATGAAACATCAGGACCGCTTCAAATGACTTCCTCTGTTCCATTAACACCAGACCCTTTGCGCAAAAAATAGCGGGATCTTTTCCACCTTGTCGAAGCACCTCATCGAATTCTGCCAATGCGGCATCCCACTGATGAAGACGTCTATATGCATGTCCGAGGTTTGAACGAGTGGATATCCAAGCTTGTGGATCACTATCGATTTCCTCCGCGATTTCAAGGGCTTTCCTTAGTATTAAAACTGCATCTTGGAGTCGTTCTTGGTGGTAAAAGACTACTCCCATTTCATTAAGGAGTAATGGATCGGTCTTACATAATTCGTATGCTGTTTTTAAGAATTCATCGGCTAGGGTCATGTTGTTTAACATGTGATTTTGCATGCCTAGAAATAGTTGAGGCAGATGAGTACCCATAAAAAGTCGTGCAGCTGTCGAGTATGCCGAGATTGCTTGATCATGTTCACCTTCTGCTGCGAACGTGTGGGCGAATCCAATCCAAGCAGGTCCAAAATGAGGATCCATCATACTTGCTTTGCTGAAATAACGTCGGGCTTCAGCGACTTTGTTTATACCCAAATAATATATACCCACAGCTAACCAAGTACATGGCTCTTCTGGATGGTTATCTGCTAGGTCGTGTGCTACCTGTCAATAAAATGTTAGCATTTATGATCTGACATACATTTATCATTTGAACGTTCTCGTAAAGGCCAGGATGTCCTGCTAAAACCTTTGCATAGTCCCAAATAAGAGCCACCTTTTGAGTTGCGAATAAGAAATCGGAAATGTCCAAGTATTTCGGAGAGATAAAATATCACTATACTTACTAAGAAAAGGGCATTCTTAAGCTGTAGTTCGTACAGACATGCCAGATGTAAAGGATATATACTAAAGTTGTACTTGTCCTCCTCAAGAATAGAATTTGTGATGGCTAAAGCATCTTTGAACCTGCATTGTGTGAAAAATAAATCCGCTTTTGACAATAAAAGATCAGGATTTGTAGCCAGATTGTAATGTGTTGATAGCGTTTCCGTCGCCGTTGTAAAAGCCGCCGGATTTTTGTATTTCGAAAGTCGAGTAGTGTAAAGCATTTTTGTAAATTCGGCTGCCTCTTGAGAGGATGAAGTATCGTCGGTAACAGAAATAGTATCGAAATCCAAAGATTCCAAGAATTGCCATTCTTCTTCTGGAGACATCAAACAGTTCTTCATGAGCTGCTCAAATGCTTCAAAGCACTGTACATCTATTCGAACCGCATCCTTATAACACTCTTTCGCTCTATCGAAAGCATTTTGTTTGGCATAACAAAGTCCCCGTAGAAAGCACATTGCAGCTTCGAATTTGATACTTGCGGCTTCATCCTTGGCTATCTCGTCCTGTCTGTGCCGACCACTTTGTGTAGTTGATCCATTCCGGGCATGCCCTCTCGTATGTTGTAACTTCTTTCTGTTATGACCAGTCGTTGATATTAAATGTGTAGGGTTCTTTTCGCCAAGTATACTCAAGGCTTCCTCAAATCTTGATTGTTTTATTAGACAATGGCCTGCAAGATACCGACAGGAAGGGTTTCGAGCTATTAGGTCTTGCTTAGTGAGAAAGCTTTGGGCCCTGGTATAGTTTCCCGTGGAGAAATGAACTTGGGCAAGCCAAAAAGCATCTTTATCGCTCTCTATAAAGTAATTAGAATCAACAATTGACCAGGAGGAGCATCGGAATGATTGCACTTGTTATTGCTAGCAATTTATCTCCAATGAAAATTGCCGAGTCGTATTGGTGTTTATTCATAGCATCTTGCCGCCAATCTCTCAAGAATTTCTCCATATCTTTCTTATATGATGATGAGTTGTGCCCATATAATCAATCCCAAGAGTTATGATAATCAATGTCAAAAAAGCCTACTCGAGTACACAAAGGGAGAGAAGTTTAGGTTTATTGTTTGTTTTCATAGCGAGGTAGTTGCGTGGGGTGACGCGAGGCTGAGATATTTATTGGTTATCAGTTCGAGGCGATAAAGACTTTGATCTTACATAATTTGCACAAATGTTGCACAAAACTTATACAAGGCTAGAGCACCTAGTAATCCAAAATAACTTCGCTGCCTTGTCTCTCTCTCAATTATCCACTAATTGTTTCCACTCACCAACTTCACCATCAGATCAGCCTCAATCACTTGAACATCTGCAAATTCCAAACTACGATAGGATTCATTACAGCAACTTAATTAAAGATGTCTGAACGAAAAGTTCTCACCAAATATTACCCACCCGATTTTGATCCTTCGAAGATTGCTCGGTCGCGCGCTCCGAAACAAGCAGGTCCAAAAGTACAGACAGTTCGTTTGATGGCACCGTTTCCCATGAAATGTACTGCCTGTGGAGAATATATTTACAAAGGACGAAAATTTAATGCGCGCAAAGAAACTACAGAGGAAAAGTACCTGGCTATTTCCATCTATAGATTTTACATCAAATGTACGAGATGCTCCGGCGAAATTACATTTAAAACGGATCCTAAAAATATGGATTATCAATGTGAGCGTGGCGCGAAACGAAATACTGAACCATGGCGTGTGAACGGAGGAGGCCTTCAAGAGAGTGATGAAGAGAGATTGGATCGTCTGGAAAGAGAAGAACAAGAGCGAGATGCGATGCAGGAGTTGGAAGATAAAACCGCAGAGGCAAAAACTGAAATGGCTGTCGCTGACGCATTGGATGAGATTCGAACAAGAAACGCAAGGAATGAACGAGTCGGAAAGGATGGAACTGAAGTCACAGTGACTCGAGAAAATATTGATTTAGAACGGGAAAGGCAAGAAAGAGAGGACGAAGAGGCAGCTCGAAGGGCTTTTCTGAGAAGACAAGAGGCTATGGAGGAGATTATAGAGGATGCTACTGAAGACGCCGGTGCAGGACCAGCACCAAAAATTACTAAAGAGGAGGCATTAGTAATGCCGCCTCCGAGCTTCAAACGGGTTGTAAAGAAGAAAAAGGATCATGCGGCAGCATTAGGCATCAAAAAGAAGCCTTCTCTAGTTTGAAAGGGCGTTCTCGGTTGTAACGGCAGTTGATAAATGGTGCGATATTGGATTTAATGGACAGTGAGCGGGATTAGTGGAGTAGTTTGTGAATCAAATACCATTTGTTCCAAATTATCGGAGACGTCAAATGCATGCATGCTAACTCGGTATAGATTATTCCCGAATAAAACGGCTGCTCCCGTAAAAAGCTTCTTTGGGAACCATGATCATATTGCGTCAGTATGCTTATGTTTCGGAGATGAGATATGCATCGATATTCAGCATGCTGTTGTTGACAAGTCTATTCCCGACCTTTCCGCTCTTGACATCCTTTACCCGCTCATATGGATTTATTCATCGTCTTACTCCTGCCGGTATCCATGTTCATGCAGAAGAAGAGCCGAAAGAATAGTGACATACATGCATCATCCTTATTCTTCATCTTCCGATCGAACCACCTACATGACGTCGCCCAAAACTGTTTAATGTTTGTGACGGAACGATCATCAATCAATCTTCAGGGGCTGATAGGAGATCGTTTTGTTAGGCAATCACAAGTTGTAGCCCTCAGAAGGGAGATTTGTCAACAACAACCATCCGAGGCACTATGAAGGAGAAAAAGGAGAGAATTTAAAGCCTTGAGGTCATGCAGATACGCGGGGGTTCCATCAACGAGCGAAAGTTATACATCGAACCATGGTCCATAGAAAGCTCCTCGATTTATCAAACTTTACAGCGGGTACGTAAGGTCACAACAGGCATCATAAATTTAGAAGCCAACAGAGTTTATTAGGCACATCACGTGAAACAATAACCTTCTAGATAGAATCTTTTCAGTCTGGCAATAATAAACTTTATATTAGGTCAAATTGTCTGGATATGATAGGTACTGGGTATGTCTCAGCATTTCTCAAAGGTTGATTGATTGATTGGATGATCATTGATGATTCATTGATTGATCATTGATGATTGATCATTGATGATTGATGATTGATCGATCCGCTTTTCTGCGCTACAACAACGACAGCACGGTCTTCTAATCGCGTGTTAGAAATTCCCGGTAGACTGTGCTGCTCCTTACTTAGTGTTTAGTGCGTGGGAGTAACTTTGCAACGATCACATCGTTATCCAAGCGCAGCTCTCATACCTGCCGAAACATAAACAAGCACTCGAGTAGCTCAGTTTGTATGGGTAGGTAGGGTAAATCGGCAAACATCCTTTTGTCAAACCCCACCCATAGAACCTTCAACTGATCTTCTCGGCCACCGGCCCACATCATCACTGTCAGGGCTGATGCTAACTGCTTTAAGAAAGATAGTTCAGCGGTGAGTTAATTACACATTTGTGATGAGCGGCATGTCCTCAAGGGCGGTTCTTATGAGAAAGCCGCTCCATGACCCGTTGCCGTCGTGAAGTTTTATATTGTCATTTCGTAACTCCCGACTTATCCGATCGGCCGATGTGCACAACCACCAAATATCGAACATGCACTTCCAATCTCTGGTAGCTGTGCGTGTTGACGCAAGGGAGATGTCGTCGCTCATTCATGAAATAGATGCAAAGTTTCCAATTTGTATGGGGAACCGGCTTTTACAGATCTCCGCATATGGATACTTTTTTTAAAGCTCTAAAATATGGATATTCGGGCATTGAGTCGGAAAATCAACCAAGCTTCCGACAGCATCACTCACAATTCCGCCAATATCACTCGCTGCTAACCATTCTGATTGGTCGAATGAGGGTTTGGACTAGAATATCTTAGTGATATGTGATATAAGGACATATACTACACCAAAGATCGGAGAATCTATCCTTATAAAAGGGTTATCCTCCTCTCAACCTCAAGTGTCTCGATTTTTCTTTTCCTTCACCATCATCATCATCAGCAGCAGCAGCAGCATCTTATCATCTTATCAACTTCCCACAGCTTACAATAGACTTCAACATTACTCCTGATTACAATCAAAAAACTTTGCAAAAGTTACCAATTCATCACTTAACTCATTATACCTTACCACATAACTATGGGCTCAATTCAAAGACAAGCTCCAGCCTACGGAGAGCGATTGCTGCCCACCGTAGTCGACGAAGAGGCTACAGACAATCCTGATCATATCATATTTTCATTGGCTAAAACCACAAGAGCGGTAGACGGCTTCGTTGATGTGTCAAGCAAGCGCTTCGCCAATTCGGTTAACAGGGCCGCTTGGTGGATCGAAAAGTTGCTCGGAAAGGGGAAGAATTTCCCAACGGTAGGATATGTTGGTCCTAGTCAGTCTAGAACTTTTATGCAATCATCTTGAGGCTGTGCACTAACTATTCTTAAGTGGATCTGAGGTATCAAATCCTCACCTTGGCACTTATGAAAACTGGCCACAAGATCCTTCTCAATTCTCCCCGGAACAGCATCGAGGGGCATCTCAATGTCATAAAACAAGCCGAGTGTAACATTTGGTTACTACCCAGTCAAGGTACTGGAAATATCAGCAAAGTATTCGAGGTCCACCCTATGACCGTTCTCGATTGTCCAGAGCTCAACTTCTTTCTCGACGAAACCCCGGTTCCACACTATGCCTATGACAAGACGTGGGCAGAGGCATCTACTGAACCTGCTCTCATACTGCACACATCTGGATCAACAGGTCTTCCTAAACCTATTGTCATAAGAAACGCTTTACTTGCGTGCATGGACGCCAATCGGTTGGCACCGCTTAGAGACGGAGAACAACTTCACTTGCATGTTTGGCAAGGAACTAGACAATTTTCAACCTTTCCACCTTTCCATGCCGCCGGCGTTTTCATGAACCTTGTCGGGACATTGTATTACGGGCTCAATATTGTACAGGCATTACCGTCAGCTCCAATAACTTCCAATCTAGTAGACGACATGATGGAACATGCCAGCGTTGATGGCTTGATGGTTGCTCCATCAACAGTGGAAGAGTTGGCCTTGTCTCCCTCCAGCCTACAATGGATTCAAAAGAAAAACATTAAGTTTGTTGGCTTTGGTGGTGGGCCACTCGGGCAAAAGGCTGGAGATGTCATTGTCAAATTCACAACTCTTCTCAATTTTATTGGAAGTACAGAAGCTTGCCTTTTCGCACTCATTCTGACAGAAAAAGAGGATTGGAGATACTTCAATTTTCACCGCAACAATGGATTTAAATTCGTCGAGAGAGGCGACGGCCTCTATGAGGCTCTTGTGGTACGAGATCCAAAATTGCAAAAGTGGCAAGGGATGTTCCACACCTTCCCTGAGCTCAACGAGATTTCCACGAAAGATTTATATGAAAAACACCCCACAAAACCAGATCTTTGGGCCTACCGGGGTAGATCAGATGATGTCATTGTGTTTTCCAACGGCGAGAAGCTAAATCCTATCACAATAGAACAGACCATCAATGAACACCCCGATGTACCCTCAGCAATAGTTGTCGGCCAGGCCCGCTTCCAACCTGCTGTTATTATTGAGTTGGCTGATCCGGTGGAAGTAACCGAAGAGAAAAAACATGATTTAGTTACTCGTATTCAACCTTTCATCGATGCCGCAAACAAGGATTCGCCATCTCATGCACAAATCAAAGATGGCTTTGTGATCTTCGCCAAACCCGGAAAGCCATTCCCTCGCGCCGGAAAGGGTACCGTTCAACGTGCGGCAACAGTCAAGCTCTACGAGTCGGAAGTCGAAGAACTCTTCTCCAGCGCAGAAGGTGGTGATGACAGTAGCCTCGAAACTGATTCTTTGGAATCGTTGACTTCCACGTTGAAGGATTTAGTCGCCAAGGTAGCTAATGTGAAGGATCTCGATGTCAACGAGGATGTTTTTGCGAGCGGATCATTTGATTCTTTGCTTGTTTTTACTCTTTTGCGACAATTGCGATCAGCCTTGAAGAAGGACAATGTGGAGTCCGAGAAGTTACAAGCCAGCACGATCTATAATAATCCGACTGTAAAATCTCTTGCATCGGTTCTTTACAAGCTTGCTCACCCATCAGAGAATGAAGGCGATGCTTCAAGAACAGATTTTGTTGAAAGACAGCAAATGTTTGAAAAATATGTCAAGGATTTGCCATCTAGAACCTCTGAAAATGCCGCTGAGGATTCGAACGCTAAGATTTCTGTTATTTTGACAGGAAGTACCGGTTCTATGGGTAGTTACATGCTCGATGATTTGGTCGCATTGCCTCACATCTATAGAGTTTACGCTCTTAATCGTGCTGTTAATGGCGAGGAAAGACAAAGAGGGGCGAGTGAAAGTCATGGCCTCAAAACAGATTTCAGCAAGGTTCGATTTTTCAAAACAGATATGTCGCAACCACATTTTGGTCTCGACCAGGAGAAATACGATGAGCTGTTGAGCAACACCACTCATATTATTCATAATCAATGGCAAGTTGACTTCAACTTGAGCCTGGCTTCCTTCGAGCCTCATATCAGAGGAGTACGCAATCTCATCGACTTTGCAGCTCAAAGCAAGCATAACGCTATTTTATCTTTCATTTCTTCCATTGGTGTCACCCAAGGAATTAGCTGGGAGAACGCAATTCCGGAATCCATTATTGAGGATTGGAATTCGGCAGCTATGGGTTATGGTTCCTCGAAACTCATTTCCGAACGCCTCGTGGCTGAAGCCCAGAAGGTTAGTGGTGTTCGTACTCAGGTATTACGTGTTGGTCAAGTATCAGGTCCTGTTAGGAAGGAGAAGGGTAGATGGAATATTCAGGAGTGGTTCCCCACCGTAAGTTTATAACATAGCCATCAAAAAGACACGACACTAACCTTTCTAATTAGATCGTTTCTACATCACAATACATGAAATGTGTACCCACGAACTTGGCAGTCATGAATCGCATCGATTGGGTTCCAGTCGACGTTCTCTCAAACATCATCCTTGACCTCGCCGATCTCACCAACCCTTCCAAACACTTCACCGGCTACCCCTCTACTCCATTCTTCCATCTCGTCAACCCTACCAGCATCACATGGTCAGATGTCTACCCCGTTCTCGTCAAGGACATCGGTTCCGAATGTGAAATCGTCGAATGGTCCGAATGGGTAGCCCGACTTCGAGCATCCGCCGAACGTGGGGAAATCAAGGAGAACCGCGGAATTAAATTGTTGGAGTTTTACGAGGGTATAGCAAATGGATTCCCATTGGCAGTTTTGGAAACGGAGAAGACGGTAGAGAAGAGTGAGACGTTGGGGAAGTTGGGTCCGGTTACCCAGGATTGGATGGAGTTGTGGATGAGACAGTGGAGTGCTTGATTGTTTTATTACTTGGGCATTGTGGGAAGTTGGAGATTAAGGACGATGGGTATGTAGTGAGCATATTATAAATTTGTTAGATTTTTGTTGTATTTTTTCGGTTGGGCATTGCGACGGCGTATTTATAGATATAGACTGTTTGTAGGGTATTGGATGGAGCAATTGTGTGGTTTTAGGGTTTAGTTCAATAGAAAATGATATGATGTAAATTTAGTTGTGTTTTTTGTTTTGATACAAGAATTTAATGATGGGAAATGATCTGTTGTTCAAAATCTGAAAAGTCAAAGGGTTATATGAAAATGAGTGGGCTCGAACTTTTACTGTAATTCTCACAAATGGAGGATTAACCGAGCATTCCCGTCGTGATTAAAACGTCCACAGCAAAACTTCCACTCAAAGTCTCCGCTTCGTCCCTCATTCTCCCTCATTCTGATAATTCCTATGATTTGTTCAACTCTACATTATGTTCTACACCTATAATATGACACAACATCCAGCATTCAAAAACCGATATTTAAACCTCAAAAACGAAGAAGAATGATAGGCGTATGACGAGAACGTGGGTAATGATCACAACAGCAAATGCATAATATAACTATGCATATCGCTGCAGTACAAAGAGATACAATAACGAGTTATGACCAATTTAATCATGCGATACAATTTCAAGATAAATAGGATGTATGCATTTTGCATAAAGAAATTGGTTGGTTGGTTGGGTTCTTGGATGATCTATGAATTTTATGAATTTGAAAAGCATGCAAGATACAGACAGAAGCGAGTCGGGAGCTGAAAGATGATTGAGATTTGAAACACTCATCAGGTGGATAGGTGTTCTGTCGGTAGTTGGAAGAGGGGTTGAGGCATCGATGTTACTTTTATCAGGATCTGCATGAGGAGTGCGGGGACGAAGTTTTCATCCAATGGAGATATGTCGAGCGAATCATTTTATTCGTTGCTGTGTATCGTTTCAATCACACATCTGGATTCCCCTGCATCTCGCATATAGTAGTTCTATATGTTAATCCAAACTTTGTATTTTGTTTGAATTTATGCAGCAATGGTGATTCAATGGCCAACTGGGAAAGTTCTTGCTACGTGTGATTAGAGTTTAGGAGCTTCCTTAAAGGGAATTGGATGCAATCCCCGCCGGCAGGGGCGGCTGCAGGCGATACTAATTTTGTATCTCAACCTTTTGAGGGGTAATGTGGAATGGTCAAGTAGATCTTATATACTCCAGGTTTTGTTTATCTTTATTTCTTCACGGTGATAGTTTTTGTGTCCCTTTTTCTCGATTGCCTTCTCTAAATTCTTGGTATGGCTTTCTTTAACGCTTTCATGTTATTTGTGTTCTTCACGATTTTGTATGTGGTTGCTGGTCAGAATGTTACTTCTAACTCATCGACGTATGATGTACTTAATTATGTTGATCAACTGATTGGAAGTAATAATGGAGGTTCGAATTTCGAATCCTACTCCTGCTTTTTCCTGCTGACAATAAAAAGGAAATGTATTTCCTGGTGCAACTGTACCTTATGGTAAGCATTTCATGAGATTGCTTCCGGAAGTCTGTCAGCTTTTTAGATGACCGGTGATGATATCAACCAAAAAATCCTCATACCTTATTATTTAGACCAAGCCTCGTGTTAATGATACTATAGGAATGGCAAAAGCTGTTGCGGATACTAATTCTGGTAGTAACCAGGGTGGATTTACAACTGATGGCAGTAATATCACTGGATTTTCCAGTATGCATGATTCTGGAACTGGAGGTTCTCCATCACTAGGAAACTTTGCCTTGTTTCCGTATGCAGGATGCAAAGGAGATATTGTAGATGGATGTACTTATCCAAAGAAAGCGCGAGCCACTCCTTACGTTTCAAATTCAGTCAAGGCATCTCCAGGTTACTTTGGCCTTACATTGTCCAGTGGTATTGCTGTTGACATGACGACAACACAGCATACATCATTATTCAGATTCAAATTCCCATCTAATTCCAATGGAAATGCTTCTAGCCCATTGATCCTGATGGATTTAACCGACTTGTCTGATTCTCGCCAAGATAATGCCAGCATTTCTGTTGATGCAACTACTGGGAGAATGACTGGAAATGGAAAATTCTTGCCAAGTTTTGGTAGTGGGAATTATGTTCTATACTTTTGTGCGGATTTCTCAGGTGCTTCAATTCGAGACAACGGTATATTTGTCAATAGTCGTGCCAGCACTGATATCAAGGATCTCAAAATATCCCGTTCAATTAATGGCTATCCTCTTCCGGGTGGAGCATTTGTTCGTTTCCAATCAACTGGCGGTGGTATTTTGGCACGTGTTGGTGTCAGTTACATCAGTAGTGATCAAGCATGCGCAAATGCTGAGGCAGAGATTCCGGATTTTGACTTTGCTGCTGTGCAGAATGCGGCAGAGTCTACTTGGCGCAAAAAGATTTCACCTATCAAAGTTTCGACTAAAGGAGTTGACGCTTCTTTCTTGAAGAACTTTTATAGTGGAATATATAGAACTATGGTCAATCCTCAGGATTACACTGGGGAGAATCCGCTATGGAAGAGTGATGAACCTTATTTTGACTCCTTTTACTGGTAAGATTAATCATTAGCTTTATGAGCATCACTAACTCGGTCTTAGCATTTGGGATTTGTTTCGTTCACAGACACCATTTTTAACAGTGTTAGATCCTGCCACTGTAGCTAAAATGGTTCGCTCACTCATTGATACATGTTAGTATTCGTATATCTCTACATTACACGTGATAATCTAATTCCCACTTTAGATGTTCACCAAGGATGGCTTCCTGACTGTCGTATGAGTCTTTGTAAAGGATTCACTCAAGGTGGTTCAAATGCAGATAATCTCCTGGCAGATGTTTACATCAAAGGTATTACCGAAGGCATAGATTGGAATCTTGGCTATGAAGCTGTAATTAAAGATGCGGAAGTTGAACCTTATGATTGGTCAAATGAGGGTCGTGGTGGTTTAGATTCATGGAAAGCCCTTGGGTATATTCCTGTTCAAGATTGTACGTCTCTTTCCACATGCAAATCTCCAGAAATCACCATGTGAATGTTCTAAACTAATATCATGTAGTTGACTACAAGGGCTTTGGTACTATGACACGAAGTATCTCCAGAACACTTGAGTATAGTTACAATGATTTTGTAATTGCTAGTATGGGTTCCGGTCTAGGAGGTCACGAATCAGATGTCCAAAAGTATCTCGGACGCAGCAAAAACTGGCAAAATCTCTTCAATGGTGCACAAACATCCTTTCGATCTAACGGCACTGACACAGGCTTCAAAGGGTTCTTCCAACCAAAGTATCTCAATCAAACATGGGGATTTCAGGATCCTCTGAAGTGTAGCAATATAGACTTTAACCCCAATAGTGTTTGCTCATTACAAAACACGGGTGCTGAGACTTTCGAAAGTAGTATTTGGGAATACTCCTTGTAAGTATTCTGACCTGGGGTTACTCTCTTGTTATATATGAAACATACGAAACTAATTTCTATTCTCAGTTTCGTGCCCCACGACCAAGCAACTCTTATCACTACCTTTGGTGGACCCACAGCTTTTGTAAAACGTCTAGACTACCTCCACAATAACAATATAACCTATATTGGTAATGAACCAGCCTTCCTCACCGTATATCAATACCATTATGCCGGTCGTCCCGCTCTCTCAGCTCTCCGCTCTCACTTCTACATCCCATCCTCTTTCACCCCCACAAACGACGGCTTACCAGGAAACGACGATTCCGGCGCCATGGGCTCCTTCGTCGCTTTCAGCATGATGGGACTCTTCCCCAACCCAGGCCAAGACGTCTATCTCATCATCCCGCCCTTCTTCGAATCCGTCTCGATCACCTCTCCTCTCACGAAAAAAACCGCCACGATTAGAAATATTAATTTTGACCCGTCATATAAAAATATTTATATTCAATCTGCGACGTTGGATGGGAAACCGTATACGAAGAATTGGATTGATCATAGTTTTTTTACGGAGGGGAAGGAATTGTGTTTGTGGTTGGGGAGTAAGGAGAGTTTGTGGGGGACGGGGGTGGGGGATTTACCGCCTAGTTTGGGGGATTATGCTGGGGGCGGAGAGGTGCAGGGTATGGGGATGAGAATGGGGATGGGGAAGAGGATGGGGATGGGGAAGAGGGCGGAGATTTTTGAGGAGGGGGTTGTGGCGGGTGGTGGAGATGAGAGGGGGAGGAAGACTGGGGGAAATTACTGGGCTGAGGAGGAGGGCTAGGTTAAGGTGTGGAATGTGGAGTTTGTAGTTTGAGGAGGGGTTTTGGACGATATGGTTAAATGGGATGGGGTTTTGAATACATATGGATGATTCAGGAAAGGAAGAATATTAGCTTAAAGAGCAGAGCAGAGCCGTAGTCAAATTTCAGATTAATCAGTGACACCAAAAAACCCCCCCAAAAAAGGGCAACAGTGATCCGAGAAGTGAAGATACATTACAGTCGGAACGTAAAGAGATATGAATGATTAGAGTATAGACGCGAAATTATTTATGAGTGACTGAGAAGGTGTGATTTCCTGGTGCTTGACATTAAAGAATGTCTAAGCGATGGACGGATGGGCTTACAGTATCGTTCACTGGCTGAGGTTATTGTTAATACAGAAATAATTGAAATAATTGAAATCTCCATAGATGTGGGAATAATTTGGATTTGCGGCACTTGTATGTATTGTTCATCTTGCCACAGCATGATACTTTGTCAGTGTTAATCCATCGTATCAAGGTCCATTAAGACTCCCAGGTGATATTGTTTGCTTTAAAAAGCTTTAATCTATTTTATATCTAAAATCAATAATTTGTTTTGTATATATTATTATTCTCTATATTCAGAGATTTATAATAATTCTTATCATTATCAAAAAATTAATTCCAATAAGTATTCTAGTTTGTATTTTAATATTTGAAGATAGTTTTTATTTTTTGTTTATTTATCTTGAATTATTTATAAAGAAAAAGAAAAATAGTGTGAAAATAACCACTAGGTCTTTATTGTCTCTTTATTGTTTGTATTCCAAGATCTAATGCATGAAATCGTACGCTTTCCACCATTATTGTCGCCCACTTGATACCTACTCCTTGGCTGGTATTTACCGAGACTAAGTAACGGATGAATTGGTACTACCAACTTCGACTCGTTATCAGAAATTACTTTTATATGTGTGAGTGAGATCCTACCAACCGTGCCAACAGTTATAACTTTCGCATCCGTATATAGTCCCTCGATACGCAAAACATTGGTTTTCACCATAGGATTTCGAGATTCGTTAAGCTCTTTTCTGCGATTCTGTCCTTCGCAACTATATCATACTAAGACTTGACATATCGACTATTGACTCTTTACTTCCACGATTGACGGAAGCTGTTGATGACTCTGGAAATTTGCCTATTCAAATGCTACCTTGACATACGCTATCAGTTTAGATCTTGGCGTTCCGAAGATCTTGTCATCTTGCCGATTTTGATTCAAAAGACAGAAGGCGGTGTGAATCTGGCCTTTTCCCCGACGTTATCATTTCCCCGGCACAAACTCCAGAGATTCATTTTCGCAGCACAAATTCTGCTGATTCTAATTCTATGCCTTCATTCCCTTCTCTGATGCAGCGACTTGTTATTTCTTTTGTTTGTAATCATACTACAAAGTTTGAGCTCTTTATCGGCTCAAATACATAGCTTTTCAAAGCCCGGTCGACTGATCTTTTCTTCTTGTGTAATTTAGTCATGAACCAAGATACCAGATCAACTGTTGGATGTATTTCTTGCTCATTTTGACAGGACATATTTGGAATATCTGTATGTATACAAACAAGGAAGGTGTATAGTTCTTATCGTATAGCGCTTACGCAATGCTACATTGGGAGATTCTCTTGCATGAAACTTACCCCCGGTAAATGACAGCCATGTGGTTCCCCTCTCCAACTTCAGGTTCTCTTTATCTTAGAGTAGTATTCCTTATCGAAGTATCGATACTGGAACCAAACGAAATACTCTTGGTTAAATATTTGTTATTTGATAATGAAGTATCGTTATCTAACCTTTGCCACAATGTTGGGTCAATGTTGCTGTGGGACGAATCGCATTAAAATAACGAGACATATCCTGAATTTATCTTGTGAAACAACAACATTGAGACTTTGCACTTCAATGTTCCAATGTTCTCAAAATGTCATCACAAATATCTCAAAGCGTAAGAAAAGACATGAATGAGAAAATCGAGAAAGCTCAAGATGCAGAGATCAGTGTGGAAACACAACACATGCAAGAATTGGAGGTTGACGTTGGAAAAATACTCAACGATGATGGATTGGATGATATAGAAGGCGATACATCGCCATATCCTGAAGGTTAGAACGCCCCTCCTAGACTGTCAAGTTGTTAGTAAACTAATGTCTCCTAGTTAGAGCTGTAGTTCCGGATGTCGACGATCAATCCATTCCTGTCAACACTCTTAGGATGTGGATTTTAGGATTTGCGTTCACTATGATTGGTGCTGGCATCAATCAATTCTTCAGTCTCCGTTATCCCTCGGTCCATATTGTCGCACTCGTTGCTGAACTTCTCGCAATGCCCTTCGGCATACTTTTAGCAAAGATCCTACCACTCTACACCCTCAACCTAGGTCCTTTAGGAAAATGGTGCATCAATCCCGACAGACATTTCAACATCAAGGAACATACCGTAGTAACCATTATGAGCAACGTGAGTTTCGGATATGGGAGCGCAGACTCAACGGGTATTATTCAAGCTGCGAAAGCATTTTACAACTTCGATTTGAAGCCTGGGTTCTCAATTCTCGTTGTACTTTGTTGCCAGATGATGGGTTTTGGAGTTGCAGGACTATCATCACCTTGGTTGGTAGAGCCTGCTTCTATAATTTGGCCGGGGGTGTTATCTAATTGCGCTTTACTTTCCACCTTACATTCTCGAGCCAATGCCATGGCCAATGGCTGGAAAATTAGTCGACTTCGATTTTTCATGTACGTTATGGTTGGGGCGGGAGTCTGGTATTTCTTCCCTGGATTGATATTTGTGTCTCTTTCGTACTTTACATGGGTTTGTTGGATTGCCCCAAACAACTTAATCGTGAATCATCTGTTCGGAATGGTTACAGGGCTTGGATTGAGTCCTATCACTTTTGATTGGTCACAAGTTGCGTATAACACGAATCCTCTCCTTTCCCCAGCGTGGGCAGGTACGTTTTATCTCTAATTTGTTTAATTTAGCGATGTGGCTAACGGATACTTACAGCAATGAATGTATTTGGTGGCTTCATTATTTTCTTTTGGATTGTCACACCCGGTCTTTAGTAAGTCTAAGAAGATCACTTCCCTATGTCAGTATGGCCATTAACTCTTTACTCACAGCTATGCAAATGTTTGGTACACAGCTTATCTTCCACTTTGTTCAGCTGATGTATACGATAATACCGCATCCCTCTATAACGTTTCTCGGGTGATGACTTCAGCAAATACTCTAAACACAACTGCATATGCTGAATACTCTCCTCCGTTTCTTCCGGCTACATTTGCATTCGTCTATGGAATATCTTTTGCTGCCCTTACAGCTGTTCCTGTTCATATATATATCTGGCATGGTACCCAAATCCGGGATGCATTCGCAGGTCGTACCAAAATGGATATTCACGCTCGTTTGATGCGCCTCTATTCCCAAACCCCTTGGTATTGGTATGGAGCTATTACTATTGTAATAATGATACTAGGTATTGTGATGGTTGAGGTTTATCATACGACTTTGCCATGGTGGGCTGTTTTGCTAGCAGCAATCATACCTGCAATTTATATGATTCCATGCGGTATCATTCAAGGAATAACAAATGTGGATGCAAACCAATTGAATGTTCTAGCCGAATTCATCGGGGGATATATGTTTACTGGGCGACCATTGGCGAGTATGTATACTTTCAAGTTTGTAAAAGAGACAGTCTGACTTACCAACTACAGACATAATTTTCAAGGTTCTTTCTACGGATGTAGTAGGCCAAGGCCTGTACTTTGCACAAGACATGAAGCTAGGTCATTACATGAAGGTTCCACCTCGAACTCTTTTCTTCGCGCAAGGAAGCGCCACCGTAAGTTTATTCACGCACTCACAGACGCAGACAACTAACAATTTCAACCTAGATTCTTGGAGCTCTCACACAAGTAGGTGTAACTCTTTGGATGCTTGGAAACGTCAAAGACATCTGCTCAGAAGATCAATCAAATGGTTTTACATGTCCGAATGGCCGTACAATCTTTTCTTCATCTGTCATTTGGGGAGCAATTGGCCCTGGACGAGTTTATTCAATTGGAAAGATCTATTCCGGTCTCTTGCACTTCTTTTGGATCGGCGCAATTATGCCAATTATTACTTGGGTCATCTGGAAGTACTGGAGGAAGAATAACGGAGAAGAAAGAAAATGGATACGACTCATCAATTGGCCATTAATTTTTGTCGGAACTTATAATGTGCCACCTGCTACGGGAATTAACTATAGTAGTTGGGCATTGGTCAACTTGACCTTTAACTGGTGGATAAAAGCGAAGTGGTTTGCATGGTGGTGTAAGTGCCATCCGTTTCTTCCCCGAAGAGTTTAATACTGACAGTCAAAAGCCAAATACAATTATGTCTTAGCAGCTGCACTCGATACAGGTCTTGCACTTTCGGCAATTGTCATATTCTTTTGCATCACCTATCCTGGAGCTCAGTTTCCTGATTGGTGGGGTAAGTTCTTTTTGATTAATATTTTAAAGAGTCGAACATGGGGCTTTGAAAAGTTATATTGACTAATTTTGGGACATGTAGGTAATACGGTTTACCTCAACACAGCAGATGGTAATGGACTTCCGTGGTTACAATTGCCTGAAAGTGGTAGATTTGGACCAGCTAATGGAACGTGGCATTGAAGATATTAAGTTTCGGTTAGAAAAGGAAAAGAGGTGGGAATAGGAGAAAGCTTATGTGGAAGGTCTTTTCGAGACCAAAAGGAGATTCGCCTACTAGGTTGAGAAAGGAGAGAATATCTTTCACCACTACTGGAGTATTTGGCATTCATCCTCCCGTCGTTCTTTACACCATCTACTAAATAACCATCTCTGAAAACCAAAACTCCAAAAAGAAAATTAACATACAACAGTAGGGATTCGCTGGTGGTCACCCACCCAACTACTAATCTACCGATCTGAGGCTTGTGTATGGCAGAGCGGACGGGATGCCCAATTCTCCTCAGTCTATGGTCGTATGTATCGGTCAGCGAGGAATCTGAGAATATATATAGTATTTTGAGCGAGTGCTAAGGTACTACGTTGACCTGACACTGATTGATAGATGTGTGCGACTGAATGTAATAGATAGATTACAAGGTACATCAGTAGACAAATTTTGAAGATGGGATGGTTTTTGTTCTTTTGATATTGTTTATGATTACTACCTAGGTAGAGGATCGTTCGGTGCTTGAGTGTAGGGAGGAGTGATGGATGGGTTGTTGATGATTCTGGCAGCATATTATCACGTGATTGTTAGGACAGGGCCTCAAGTCTGCTTTTTAGGATGAGTGAAACAAAAGTACAGATAACCAATAAGCTTTTGAATGCTAAATAAATCTGACACTCAGGATCAATTTCGTCGAAGGATCATTCATCGTGAGGAATGAATTCATGTAATTTCCTATCAATCACGTGGATTCCTATTCTATAATCGGATGCGGAAGCGCACGAGCCAAACGTTATTATTTTGTCAACAAAATCTCCCAGCTTCATAATCTTATCATTCTCTGAGCCACCACACATTCCATCCAGCCCAATCTTTCAACTCGGGTCAAAATGAACCATTTGATGACGCGTATAACTGGTCAATTGGATATTGCATAGCAAACATGTGTGTTACTGAAACACACACCTGGTTTTGAGGCCAAAATCGAGGGCTGTTGACCGGCGCTTGCCAAGACATGTAGATTCCCGCATGAGGCCAAAATCAAGGGCTTCTTGACGGCGGCTGCCAAGAGATGCAGTTCTTGTACTTCTTGACAAATATCAAAAGTGTCTTTTTGTTTCTTATGGACTGCGAATTTCCTTGACTGCCACGAGATGACATGTTTAGATATTTATGGAAGCGGTCATTGACAAAAATGTTTCTTCCTACAAGGCGTACGAAGCCTTGACATTTCTTCAATAATAGCTAACATTTGCTAGAGATTCAAGGTTCAACGTAAAATTATTATCTCGGGTTCGGATATCGTGATATTCGGTTGTTTCGTGCGAGTACACAGCCCATGATTAGGATCTGGGGAAATTAGGTTATCTCACTGATACTGACATGGGCTCTTCTCATCTCAAATCCTTACGACATGATTACTCCTTTCCATTGGCTGATTTTACTAAACAATTCGAAACCTTCTCGCTTGATGCTCTCTCTTTACATACACGTGCTGAAAATAGCATTTTTGGGCCTCTTGATCTGATGTTACATTTGGAAGCATCCTCATATCAAGTAATGGTCTTGACTAGCCTCTCGATGAATTCTGACAGGGACGAAGTCGTTTCTAGAGCTTTTTTTCAAACGAGATGTAGTATTCATAGATTGAATATACGTAATTTAGGAATATTTTCATTTTCCTTATTGTTGGAGGGCACATTCCTACTCAGAGGCCCAGCATTCCAGTTATCATGGACGGTTTCAATTCTTATACTTAAGCAGCCACCGGTAGCTCTATCTTTCCGCGTCTGGATCTTTTTAAAACAGTTTTTCACAATCTCTGCGTTCACCCTTTTGTCCTTCATTTTTGTCACTCCTTTTTGTCACTCATTTTTTCTGCCTGTTCTCAGTCATATTTCTTTTCATAAAGTTTTATATAAAGTCACTCCTTTAGATTCTACCACAGTCATTCCAATTCAACTTAACTCAAACGTCGCAATTTAAGATCTACATATCAACAATATTCAGTAAATACCCAAGATGTTATTTTCTACTTCAACTATCTTTGCCGGGATGAGCTTGCTCTCCCTTGCACTAGGTGCTCCTGCGGTTCCAGGGTTAGTACCCTATGTATATCGTCCTTTCTGATTTTTTCTAACACAACGATTCAGTGAGAGCACTCTCGAGAAGCGTGGTTTCTCGTGTACCAGTCCTGTCTCTGGCCTTACCGCCACAGATTGCAAACACATGTCGACTATCGGGATGGCCGGCATGGGAACAAATGCAAAGGCTGCTAATGGCGGGGTCTGGATTGGAAGCCAAGGACCCAACACATTTGTCTTCAAGAACAATGCAAAAGCTCCCGTCACTACCATCGTTTGGACTCAAGCTGCTGGCGATTATCAAAGCTCTTTCATGAACGCAAGAAAGCCTCAAATCTCATATTCATTAAACGCTGGTCAATCCATCACCATATCTATGGCAAATGGAGTATCCGGCGGATTCGCAGGTCTTTACAATCAAAAGACCACTTTGAGCCAATATGGACAAATCTTCAATACATGGGGAGAATTCACCACCGGTGCCTATGCCACGGTAGATGTTTCTCGCGAAGTCCACATGGGTGGAAATTCCATGTCCATCGAAGTCGGTGGTTGCACCTCCAATATGTCCAAGTGTGTCTTCACTTGCAAGAGTGGAAATACCTGTGGTAATGCGGGGACGTATTCCTTGATTAATTGTGCGGCGGGAAGTCAGAAGGGTGCGAGTTTTGGTCTTGCGGATGGTCAACCTTCGGGTGGTTGTCAGGGGTTTAACAATGGTGGGAAGGTGTCTGTAACTTTTTCGGATTAGTTTTTTGGAATTTTTTGGTGTTATTTTATGTTGTTTTATTTTGTCTTCTTGGGTTGGATGATGAATGGTTTGGTGGTTGGCGGTAGAGGTACTTATGAGTAGGTGGGAAAGTGGGATATCTTTTCGTGTATTACTACTTGGAGTTTCAGTGCATACTTATTATTGAGGGAGTATTTAGGAGTCATGGAAATGTAGATGTAGATTTAAGATATTGCTGACTATATTTAGAATTTAGAACAATTTTCTGACAACCAAATTTATGAAGACGTACTATAAAACTAATTACTGGAAGACTCTCAGGACCTGCAATCTCCAACCACGAACCAGGCAAACAACAATTAACACAAAACAGAAGTTTGATCTGATCATCGACCGTTTTATTGATCTTAAGATTTCGCCAAAGCTTTTTGTTTCACAACACCCTTATAGATATCATAATGTCCTCCTCCCTACATTTGTGATGATTTGATGATATGCCGTGCTGGGATTTTTATTGCAATCAATCGTGGAATTTTCTGGCTAGCGTTTGTAAAAACGAGTTTTTGTGCCGTGGTAGGTGGTTGCTATGCTGGCAGGTCTGGTGTATGGAATACTCGGGTGTTGATTATGGTACCCTCACCCGGCTCAGCCATTTCCTTTACTATTTCCTCTTCATAGCAAGATTGATAAAGATCATTCCTCTCTTCACTTTCATGCTTATATATCGGATCACCGTATTTGTCTTCGCAGTCGTCTGGGTGAAAGATGGGTGTATATTTATGGAGTATAGCTATAAAGCACAGAGATATCTCATATCTGAAATTGGTGCAAGAAATGCACCGAAGTTTTGACACATGGCTTTTAGTCGATGGAGTTGATGTTGTTTGTTCTAGTTGAGTTGTTGTGTTGTTGAGTTATTGGGATTTTGAGACCTTGAACTTCAAAATTTGAGGACGGAGAAGTGGATGGTGAGAGATGCAGATGGGGTTTCGTTGGGGTTCAGATAATAACTGGTTAATTACAGCTGACCTAGAGGAAAGATTCTAGTTATAATATACTCTGTAAGACAAATTCTGGCATATGGATATCCATACACTTTAGATGTTAATTTCTGAGGAGTGTTTTTGCAGGATTACCTCGTCACTCTGTTCAGAGAGATAATGACTGGAAAATATCAATATAATTCATAGGAAGATTTAAAATCAATGTTCCAGCGGTATAGTAGAGCATGACAGCTATTTGATGGCTACGCAGTCAATATATTAGTAAATGTTCAGCGCACATGATATATGAAGTTTGAGTTAGTAGTGTTCTGGTTTACTTATCATGGAATTCCATTCGATCGAGATTGAAACAGAATTTAATCTCTGGAAGGATGATTAAAAAAAGAGATATTGACAGCTTTGAGATTTTGAAGTTATCCATATTAGTTATTTCTAGTTTTTGAAAATGCTTCGATTCACTTCGTTAGTATCGAACCACGTACACTCCAAATCACCTCATCCATGATTATTAGTACCAAACCTCTTTGCTCCCTCAAACCCGCTGGCTATTCAAAGTCAATTAGGAACTACTAGGTACTCTAGCGAGTAGATATCATTTTTGCAGCGGTATACATTTCTTTTATAACAATAGAAATTTGCAGATATGCAACAAAACTTCGAAATGGCCTCACGAATGTCTGGTCACTAGAATTTGAACAGATTTTAAGCCAATACCAGATTGCTGCATATATTCCTTGGGAACTGCAAAAACTTTTAGAAGATTATCGCGTAAAATCTCACCACTCATATGTCAAGTAGAATAGACAGATCCTGTCCTAGTGAATGAAGGATAAATTGGAGGCTGTATGAGTTTTGTAGATGTGCAACAAAGTTGTTGAGATGTGTGGTAGTAGTCATACGCACTGCCTCGTAGATTCACCGACAGAATCTTTCTTCTTCTTCGCTTGGTAAGTACTTTTGAATGGAATGGGGCAGGATGAGCTGAGAAGATGAAATAGGATAGAATGACAGAAAATGGAATGGGACATCATATTGAGTTGAGATATCTTGCATCTACTAATACATTTCCAAAGTTCGCTATTTACCCTAGCGAAAAATCGCTAATCATTAAATATCCTTTTTAATAACTTCCAACAATCTCCTTCCCTCCCACGGCCCATTCTCCACATTTGGTGCACCCCAAACCTTCACCAATACCAATCCCACACTCTCAATTAACTCCTTAAATTGTCTCTCTGTCCTCTCTAATGCCGAAAATCCACCCATCATTGTCCAATCTGTACACGCACTCTCAAATGAAACATTCTCTTCTCTCATCAAATTTTCATTGATCAATAACATACTATCCTCACCCATCGCGTCTCTAATCTGTTCAAGGATAATCGAAGCTTGTTTATCAGGCCAATCGTGTAGGACATTGACAAGGAAATAAACTTTAGCGTTTTGGACCGGCTGCGGTTTAAAGAAATCGTGGGGTTGAGCTTCAATGCCCTCAGGAAGTGAGCCTGGTACTATACCGGAAATCACAACCGGTATATCTTGCACGATGAGTCTTCCCTGAATTTCTGGATTTGCTTCCTTGAAGCGTATCAAATCATGTCCGATACCTCCTCCAATATCAACAATAAGTGGATCGGTAGGCGATTCTGCGACGAGCTTTTCTGCAACGGGAAAGTATCTGTACCATGCTGTACGACCAACATTACGTGGGATAGTCATTACGGTATTGAAAGCATTTTGGAGACGGGGTTGAGTAGCTATCCAGTCAAAACAGTGGAGTTCTGTTTGTCGAGCAAATTGGAATGGGCCATTGAATGCATCATTGGGGCTCTTGTAGCCAGTTTTGGCGAAGTATGTTGGGAGAGAGGTTACTACTTCGTTCTGGGTTGTGCTAGGCTATGGTTAAATGCAAAGAAGATAGTTGGAAATTATGGAACATACAAATGGATTATTGCCTGGCCGTATGGAGAGGATGTAACAAAAGCGCTTGCTAGTGATGCTGGTTTGTAGGTTTCTCTGGCCGTTTCGACAAAGAAACCCATTCCAACAAGGAGCCTCATAACTCGAACTGCGAGAAAAGTCAGTCTTTTGATATTATTAATACGAGCAACGTGGAACTCACCAACAAGCAAAGTATCAGCATCTTTCGGAACAGCTAGATCCTCAGCTCTGATTTCTTTTCCGGCCGCAAACAAAGTAGCTGCTGTATCAAATATTTCCATGTCGACAGCGAGCCTGAGTGCTAAAGGTTCAAGTGACTAGGTATACGTTAGAGGCAATTAGGGTATAGAAATATAACACTTACGAAGAAGATCATCTTCATTAACTTATCTCTAGGACCTTCCAAGCTTGATTGGAGTTTCCCGCAAGCATTAAGAAGCTTCCCTCTATCTTCTTCATTCAATTCACTAGCTTTGCCAGTAGCGGCATTGATAGAATTTATAAGCTCGGAGACGCTCATGATGAAGACTGGTCACTTAGATGGTGCCTGAAGTCGTGATAGCTAATGTGCTCATGTGATACTAGATTATAGAGTACGCTTTTAGCCACTCCGACTTGAAAGAGATTTAAACGCGGGTTATAGCACAGAAAGTATGAGTATTATGAGAAGGGTGCACCAAGTTCTATAGACAGGAAGATATACTCTCGTTATATCCACACACGTGAATGACAACTCTGCACCATCCCCGTCTCCGCGGAGCCTCCATGCCCGCTGGATATTCCTGTCATCAAAAATTGGGTCAATATGAAGGAGTCTGACTAAGACCGGGACCAGGGCTTTTCTTCCGGGAGTATTTGACATGTGTCAGATCAAAAGCTCTTGCAATCGACATCAAACATGCATCGCTTTTACCAAAGTTCCAAATAGCCCAGTTTATCTTCTTGGCAGTTTTTGCGGTTGATCTTGATATACTGCGGCTGGAAATATTTTAATATGGCACGCATGCCGAGCATTTATAACTAGACCTAACTCAGTCTAGTGTCCTTCAAAGCACGTGGCCCCCTCATGGAAGCAACGTGATACTTTAAACCTAATCAGTAATTTTACGAGCAACTCATTTAGCTGCTTCGATTATGCATTGTTCTCATTATTTCGAAATTTATCTCGAGCTAATTTTGCGATTCGATGAACAGCGTCAATCTACCTAGTGGTCATTGTGTACCTGCAGCTCGAAACTGAAAGAGCTGGATTAACGACGACCGTGACTGCTACTGTAAGCTCTCTAGGTCAAGCTTGATCGCCCCCCCCGCATGTTCATTGCTCACAAACTGGTATCCCGCTATCACTAGGTTGATTTTGGCCAGGAGAGAGAAATTACTGTCAAGCCGTGTCAATCGGGATCACTGAAAGAATCACACCACCTCGATGAGGACCAGGTACCACATAGTCTGCGGGGCAAGGCAGACTCAATCGCTTTATTTCAAAAAATTGTTGGAAATATGAAAGCCAACCGGGAATCGAAGTATCAATTGGACGGAGCTTGTATGAAAGATCTCCGGAAATTGTGAGCTACGCCATGTGCTTTCAGCTCTCCAAATATGATCAATTAAGCCTGTTTTGAGGAGCCAGTCAAGAATCAGCCCCAAAGCCTTCTCACATAAGCCCAGCGTGCAATATTTTCGAGATTCAAACAGTTACCCTCCATCATATTTTTCTTGACTTGATTGGGCCGAGTTTGTAATATTACTACAACCTTCATGCCTGGCATCTGGAACATCAAAAGGAAATATTCATTGTTAAATCTCCGTCTGTTAGTGGGGCCACTGGAATCATTCACCATGAAAATTATCTCGAATTTATCTGCCATTAAAACAAGAATAATTAGCACTTATTCCTTTCGGGTGCGATCATCGTGTTTGTTGCATTGTCTGCAAGTTTCTCCTTTCGGACTTGGGGTTCTGCCAGCAAATTCAAAACACAAACATCGTATCGGGTAGTAGCAGTGCAAGCTGAAGTTTGTTGTACAACCCATCACTCTTGCTCACACATGGAGTTCTCGGTACTACCCACTGATTGAACAACTTCCCAATATATTAATAGAATACCAAAGTCTTGGTGCCGTTACTAGTAGTTTCACAAGCCACTATTATCCTTGGTTTCCTTTATAACAGACTTGCGGGACAAGACTTCCCAGATGTCTCGTCTCTAGACTATTCATATTTATCCCCTTCACATCCACGCTCTATATATGGAAATTTGAATCTACTAGAGGCTCTGATTTATCCAATTAAGACATCTCCGTTGAAAAATCTCTATCATCCATCATTTATCAAAGTCAACCAAAATGTCTGGAGGTACCCCTATGGGATCTTGCCCCCTAGGTGGTGATTGGTATGTTTCATCCTTTTCGTGGAGTTCCAGTTGCTACTAAATCATTTATATTTTCAGGTGGATATGTGAGGTACAGTCACCAACATTTTTTGGATGTTGCTTAAGCGATCCATGCAACGGAATTGGTTGCCCTGAGGACGATCTCACGGCTGCAGGAATGGGAACAGCGGGTGGCCCCGATGCTCCTAGTAACGATGGATCATACTACCCAAATACGGATTGTCCAAACGGAGGAGTTTGGTTCACTTGCTCCAAGCAGTCGCCGTCTTTTCAAGGTTGTTGTGACAATAGCAGTGGCTTTAATCCATGTCATAACAACGGTTGTCCCAATGACAGACTCTATGCTGCGGCTTTTAAAAGCGTTCCAGCTACAATTCCCTCTGTTACTTCCTATACGATTTCATTTTTGACTCGATCTTCTTCCATCTCTTCACCTTCGATTTCACCATCTTCAACAATAAACCCCGTTATTAGCGCCAGTTCCACATCACAAACTGCATCATTCCAAGTATCGCCCACAGCGAGTGCGATAGCAGATCCGATTGGGCAAAATTCAGATTCAAAACTACCCATTGCTGCAATAGTAGGAGGTGCTACAGGTGGAGTCGTTGTTATCGTACTTGTCCTGCTGAGTATTTTTTGTTTTCAACGACACAGAAAGAGACCTCTGCCGGCAGGATTGATTGAACCATATTATCAAGCCTCACAAGATATTTCTATGGCTAAAGTAATTCCATCACCCTTTGTCTATGAAGCCAGTTCTCCGGATGGTAAAGTGCTCCCAACAGGTAATTTTGAATCCTTCAAAATGCAAAGATTTCGCGTGTACTCATTATTCAGTAGGTTATCGTCCAATGTCCCATACACCATCTTCACCACCTCACAGTCCTGCTCCACCATACCAATCAGTACCTCACTCCCCAGAGCTTTCTAATTACTATGAGATTGACTCTACTATTTTGAATGAAGTGGAATCCCCACCCCTCCAGCAACGACAATTTGCTTCTCTACCAGGGGCAGTGGAGATGCCAGATACTTCAGAAAATATTTGCAGAGCATCTCAGTCTTAAGTCTTGGATTTAAAGCCTGCTAGGACGTGTATGGAATAAAAAAGCGCTGGAACGCGTCCAGGGAAATGAGAAAATTTCTTTGATTTCATTGTCTATTCGCTTCGGATCTTCTTCCAGGAAATCACCCAACTACGTTATTATTCACAAAACATTTATTTTAGTAATTATTACGGTGTTTCAAGTGGAACACCGAATATTTGGATGGCATCATATCTAAGGAGGGTGAATAAACTGGCTGTGATCTTTTCTTTCCATTCACAAATTTGGCAACCTGTTATTAGCCCGATCAACTTCTATATCCTTCTCAAACATTTCTTTGACGAAAAGCGTCCTGAAAACCAAGCTCCTCTTAAAAATACCTTCCAGATCTATCTTGATTTTTCTTGAAACTGGAGATACAATAGAGTTCATCTAAACAACTCGCCCTACCAAGTTCATATTCTGGTGATATGGCAAACAATACTGTGGGTTCTTGTCGTTTTGGTGGTCTCGTAAGTACAATCAACCCTTTATTTTTATATCCACTCCTAGAATTTTTGTGGGCTGTCTCATCCCTCATATACTCTTCCCTTCCCTAATAGACTGTTCTAACGACACGAACTTCTAGTGGTAAGTTCCTTTTCTATCATTTTTGAACCAACACTGAATCACAAAATTATAGGTATACCTGTAAAGCTCAAACTCCAAATTTCCTTGGATGCTGCACAAGCAACCCATGCAACAATAAAGGCTGCCCAGTAGCCGGCCTCCGAGAAACTGGGCTAGGACTTGGACTTGCAGGACAAGAAGCATCTCTTAATCTTGGCTCTTATTATCCAAACGTGTATTGTTCTTCTAGAAGTTGGTGGATATGCGCAAGTCATAATCCTTCGTTTCAAGGTTGTTGTGGTATCAATCCATGTTCAGCAAATGCTACGTCTTGCCCTCAATTCCAACTACATCCTGCGGCTTTGAATTCTACCGGCTCGCTCAACACTGCTCTGCCGACAGCTACCTTTCCAGTGGCTACTTCTTTACTCTCCACGATTGCAATGACGAGTATTCCTGAAGCATCTAGCATTAATATGTCTCCATCATCGTCACGCGAAGAATCATCAAGGACCACACGTTGGAACGATTCCGCTTACTCAGCGCAAATATCCTCGAAAGATACAGTATCGAGAAGTGTAACGATGTTAACATCACTTTCATATTTGTCGACATCTGATATACCGCGGTCCACGGGAACTGCGCTATTGAACGTATCATCAACTCATCTCAGCATTGCCGACAACAACGACACTGTCATAACAGCTAGGCCAAACATAGTAACTATAACATCGATATTGACATTCACAGCTGTCCGAATCTCGGTGTATACAGTTCCTCACAGCTTATCGGATTCTATGTATCCCTCAGATCCCACGTCTTTATCCACAGCCAGAACGGTTACCAGTTCGAGCTATCTTGATTCCGCATCTTTAACTTACCAAGCAGCCAGTTCCACATCGCTATCCCCTGTCACCAGCACCACTACTCCTCCCGACACAACTACGGATACCAAACTTGTCGCCTGGGGTGCCACCGGTGGGGTCGCTTTCATCTTGATATTCGCATTTATATCATGGTGGTTACGACGTCGTCGAAGGAGAATCACCAATAGTGGCGAGAAACCAACAACAATTTTCTCGATTTCCTGGCTACCATGGAAACAGAAAAGGAAGGAAATTCCAAGAACCTCTTTCTCCACCTACCCTTTCAAGGGGATGGCACTACCTACACCGAACAACAGTGGAAAATTCATAAATGATACCTGGTCTGCGAGTTTGAGGGATTATCGGAATTTGAAAATTATGGACATGGCAAAATATGGCACGGGTAGTATGAATCACCCTTTTTCACTTTGTTTGTTCTGAGAACTAATACCATTTAGATACACAATCCCGGGATAGAGTGTCGACACATATTTCAGGATATGAATCGAATTATTCACAACCAGACGAACCACAAGCTCTAAATAATAATGAAGATTTAACTTCTCTTGGAGTGGGGTTGGATAGAAATTCATTTGGGCAGAGAATGGTACCGCAGGGTTGGGATGGGATAGATTTGCAGAATGGCTACGTAGCTAGGCGTGATGGAGAGATAGAGCATGATATTGAGCGTTGAATATTCTTGTAGGACTATTTGTTCATATGGTGGAGAGATACATTATACATGCAAGGAGGCAAGGTTATTGGATTAGGCATTCATATTGGAGTTTTATTTTCTATTTAAACGTCGAAATTCCGAGATTGAGCTCTACATAAGACCAGAATTACCAAATTTCACAAATCAAGAAAACTTTTCTTATTCAAGTGGGATGCTAGATGATCCCTAGTCATCCCATCCCATCCTGTTCCATCCCTCCTTCCATTTTTCAATCACGTGATGTAATACCAACATCCCACCCACGATTACCAACTCCGAATCCACAGATCATCATATTGCACTTGGTGAGACAAGCGGTGATAAGGAACCTATCAAAGGTCCGTTGTCGGTAAAACCATACTCCGCCTGTGCGGATGCGGGGTTATTTGGCCGTGCGTGCTGTCATCACCCATGCCCTTCCTTTTCTTTCTTCTATTTCTCAACTTCACACCCTTTCAATAACATCATCGAACAACGTCAATCATCTACAACTAATACATTCAACTCGCGTTTTCAATACACCTTCCTTCTATTACAAAAAAGAAAACAATCCGCCAAAATGTCCTTCATCGTCACCGTCATGTATCCCAAAACCGAAACCTCAACTTTCGATTTGGATTATTACATGAAGACACATATTCCACTCGTGCAATCGAAATGGGGTCCCTATGGATTGAAAAATTGGACGATTACAAAGTTGGATGAGAGTACTGGGTATTCTATGTATGTTTTTCCCAATTCTTGTTTGCGGCTCTTATTTATCCCCAAATTTTCTTCATTTGTCCCATGAGATTCGTGCTTCGGATGACATGAAGTGTTGGGTGGGCAAAGTCGAATTGGCGAAGTTGCTAATGAATTGATAATAGACAAGCACTCCTCTGGTTCGAGAGTAAGGAAGCCTGGGCTAAGGGGGCTGTGGAGGGACCAGTTATTATGGGTGATGTTCCCAATTTTAGCTCGGTGCAACCTTTACTTGTTTTTGGACAAGAGATTGAGAAGGTTGTTTAAGATGTCTCAGTGATGGTTGGACATTCTAGTAGGCGCGGGATGGGATGAGTAGATCGTTCGATGCACCGTGATCTGTTAGTGGAGGATAGGCAGAGTGCGAGAATAACATGATTTGCGAGTAAGCATCAGATGCATTCTACCATCTGTATCAGAGGACTTGGATTGTTGTGAATCGATTGTTAAGACCTCTTTCGGATCCATGGTTTTATTTCGCTCAAATCTTTGCTGGAGAAAGACATAATTTGGGAGACCCCTCAATGTGCGGCTCCACCTTCATCCTTCACAGTGTCTGCGGGATATGTGCTTCACCAACCCTATCACGAGTCGTATCTCTTTTCTTTCTTTGTGCCTCCATTTCTTTTTCACCCACTCTCGGCTTCTCGAAGAAAGTGAATCCAAAGCTGTTGTGTCAAATCCTGTTTCGCGCCTTTTTTTTTTCTCATCAAAGCTCCGATATCTTCTCCAGGAAATGCCCAGAGTTTTTGTTCTCCGGAAAGAGACAAAATCAAGGAGAATTATTCCTACTCTCAAGAATTTCAACAGAACTTTTAACGTGGTATCTGAGCTTCCAATCCTCTTCAGTGCTCGAAAAATGAGCTGAAAGAGGCAATGCAATTCAGAGTACGATATGCTTGATAAGTTCATGGCGGGGTGATTCTTTCTCCCTTTTTACCATGTATGGACGCACATAGCTCAGTATGATTATTGTCCATGAAGCCGTGATTATAGTACGTCAAACTGTGCTGGCGCAAAAATGGTGTACAAAGTCAACGTTGGAACAAAAATTCACACTGGGGGCTCGCCCAAAATGCGAGAAACGGCGATAGGTTCTCGTTTCCTGGTAGTCCGATCAAGGAATATTTCTCATTATGATGATATTCTTTGTGTCCTGGTAACCAGGTTAAGGAGTACTCCTTGTCATAGTTATCACGATAAAACTTCAGTGTCTTATCTCAGAGCTATTTCCGTAGCTTCGCTTGGGTTTGTCGGTCATTTATCTTTGGGATTTTCTCTAGCATTTTCCGCAGTTATGGTTTCTGGCATGATACCTAACTGGAAAATCAGTCTTGATCTGGTATGGCCGTTTGCCTCGTCGATCGATAGCTCATCGATACACCTTTGTAACCGAGTTTGGTCCTCTTGTAGCTCTCTAATGGCGATCTTCAATTTGATACAAGCATTTTATCGATCTCCCCAAGCTTCCGAGGTATCAGTCCAACGTTTGTACTATCTACCTTAAACTTCTCTTGTAATTCTTCCTTTGCTAGAGCCCTTCTTAGCTTTGCACCCTTCGGTAAAAACCATTTTGAATAAGACATTTTTATTTGCTTCCGCCAAGTGGCTCGGTCACAAGAACCCTCATTTTTCTTTGACAGACAGCGGTCTGTGCATTCGAACCTCCAATGTTCAGGACAAACCCTGACCTGGTTTGTTCCTACATAAATATATCCATCAGGGCGATAAAACATCTTTTTAACTCCACAATCCAAACAGAAACGTTTGTGGCTCTGTGGTCCTTTGCGAGCTTTTCTTCCTGTTATCTGCACATTTCCAAAATTGGAAATATGTCGCAGGCGGCAGCATATCCCGCATGCCAATAAACGATTTTTCTTCTCATAATCTTGCGCTTCGGCAGCAAGAAGATCTTTATGAGTTACTGTAGGTCGTGGGATCGTGGTATGGTAAAAATGGTTTGTGACTCGCAGTCTACCTTTATCCACTAGGGTCAGATTTTCTATGATCAGGCTTTGTATCTCGCTTGGTAGTTGTTGGATGTTTGTGGTCCGATCGGGTTTTGGCCAGGCTTTGGGATCCCAACGAAGTCTTGTTGATTCGAGGTAGGCTAGACATGCAGCGTGAAGTGCTTTGAGGAGAGGTGCTTTTGGTGTTGGTGAGCACCATATTTTTGCTAGAAGTTTGCATTCGGATGTGGATGTCATTTTGAGATGTTGTGAGGAAACTACCTGAATATGAAGTATTGTGAAAGTTTTGAGGTTGAAGGATCAGATCAATGTACCAGAAGTCTGATTGGGATGATATAAGTTTGACAAGATAGAGAAATATGCCGAGAGTGAAACAGGGATGGTAATGAGATTGGAGGATCAAATTGATATAGCACGAATATGGATATGTGATGAGTAATAAGTTTAAAAACGAGACACTATATGGAGATATAGTGGATACAACTAAACTGGTAGTAAGGTTGAGAAGATTGAAAACTTTGGTATGGAAGAAATAAAATATGATGAACGAAAGAACGGAACAAATATTTGAAGGTGGGAAATTTCATGAACATATATACTTTGGGAATGAGTACTCATGTGCAGACTTGAATATTAGCGTTCGGCGTTTGTTATTCTTGTAGGTGTGAAGAGGGTTATCTTATTATTGGTGCTACGAATCATGATGATATAGTAGACCCACAATCATCGTACTTGCTATATTAGCCCTAACACCGAGCAGTTAAGTGGTTGCTAAAGATGGTCTAGTCTTGATGTATTCAGTAGTTGCGGGGTTTTGACAAGTAGATTTTATGTTTGGAGTGAAGGTTTAGTTGATATGTTTAGTTTAGTTAATTTTGCATGGATTATTTTTAGTTTACTGTTTGGGTTGTTTTGAGGTTTCGTTCTCTTCGATTTCGATTTCTTCTTTGCATTCAGATGTGGACACAGTGTCGTTTCTTCATTTCAGTCTCCTGGAGTCTAGTCTTGTTAACTTGCTTTCGTCTTAAGCTTGAGTCGGGTCATGTCAATTTTCTTGCGCTGTTTGTAATTGCCTTCATCGAAGCCTGATTTTGGTCATCGTTCATCGAGCATAGAATGAAGAGCAGCATCTCTCTCAAACGACCCTCTCTGGGTGTTTTATTTACATGTGCTGGTGAAAATATATCACGCATAAATGACATTTGGTATGATTGCAATATCCAAAATGCTGTGGTAATGGCATCATAGGCTAAGTTTTTTTTGGGTTTTTTTCTCCAAAAGCTCCAAAATAAGTCTGACCCCCTCCCCCTCTAGCATCTTCATTAGCTCGAACACCGGTCCAACATAATAACTACCTAGCCATCATCTAGTTAGCTGAAATGTACTACGGTTTGTTCTTCGGATCGGAGCCGATGAGATATGCTTCAGATATCCTGGAGATTCTTTTCCGTCATAGGCCACCGAATCTCGGACTTTATTGAATCATTATTCAAATTGGAACAGGAAGTCGGAAGGATTCTATTTCTTGCTTTTTTTTTTGGAATTCCGCGTTAAACAACTATACTTCATGTGTTGCATAGTTTCTGTTTTCTTCTTTCTCCATAAACCCCATTTTTTGATTGATGTCTCAGGTTTCTTACAGTGCAAGACTCCTATCTTCTCTGCTGTAAAATTGTCTACATCTACTTTTCTTTGGATTTCATATTATAGTTCATTATTATCTTCCTCAAGATTGTCTTACTAGTTATTTATGAATCACACGATCAGGGATATTCTGCAGTTAGACACCTCAAAGTAAGATTAATATTTAACTAGCATGTAGAAGATGCGTTTGTGTTCCGCTCAACTTGTACAATTCTTTGTGTGTGAATGAGGATAAGAGTACCCACCAAGACAAATCTAGAAGTGTAAGGTCAAGTAATGTATAAAGAATACATAGCTTTCAAAATACACAAAGAAAATTCACTAGTAAAGAATCTTCCCAGATAAAATTATGCACAACAAAGGGCGTTACAAAAAAACAGAAAGACAAAAACTTTACATTCGAGTCTCAATTCATCTAACAATAGAATTACCTGTTACCAATCAGGACTTCATGGAAAAAAAATATGAGAAATCATGATATCTTAATATTACTTACTTCCCAATTCCTCGCTCCCAAGAGTAACCACGATACAAGATGGCCGCTGAAGCATCAATATATACCCACCTCGCAGAATCGCACACGCATCCCACAGGCGAAGAACACAAACCCTTAAAACGACTCCCCGGCCTACTAAAAAGTGGTATTACGCCCATTACACCACCACCCTATGATAATTACTACAAACATAAAGCTCACCAGGATTTAAAATGGTACCAAGCCAAAAGATTCGGAGGTATATTTTCCTTCTCCTGCAATATCCTAACCGCGATTTAAAAATCTGGAATAGATTGGAGACTAATGAGATAAAACTAGGTTTCACTACACAAGAAATCTATCTCCATGATGCATTTGCTCCATATTCCAAGGCGAAAGCTACGGGAAAATTAACATGTCCTATTCATCCTATTATACAAAGAACGAAATGGAGACGAATATTACCGGCGCAATTGGCTAGATATCCGCTCGGGAATGGACGGGAGGGATATTGGGATGCTGTAAGAAGGAGTTCTTTGGGGGGATTGCTAGATATATGCTGATAATCTGAGATGGTAGTGGGAGAACGATACGGTTTGGAATTTAATGGTGCCGGCTTTACAATTGACGACGATGTTTTTGGCAAATTTGTATACTTGGCCTTGGTAGGATATCTCTGTTACTGTTGTACTAATAAGAGAGATAATAAAAAAGCTAATCGAATCGGGCAGGTTCGATGCATTATTCCTCGGAGAAATGGAAGAAATAGACGGAATTGATTTACCTGCAGAACTACACGGGAAAAAAGGATATCAAAAATTCAAACTTAGACCACCCTACATATCTGCGCATGAATCGGAGCGCAGACGGGTTCAAGGGATGCTTGAAAGATTTAGGGATGATGTGACGTTGGATTTGAGTAGTGGACATACGGATACTAAATCGGGATTACCGGATGGGTTTGAATTTGCGAATACAAATGGATCGCTAGATGTAGTTACCCAGAGGGGAATTGGGATTTCGATGGCTTTTGAAATTTTGGAACCGTTGTTTAATGAAAAGATTACAGAGGCCGAGAGGTTGATTGTTTGGTATAGATTTGCGGGGACTTTACTTCATGAGCTTTGTGTAAGGTTTCTTGATATATGCATGCATGCATATGTAGATTTTAAGTGGAAGATATGCTGATTGTGAGTATAGCATGCTTTTTGGGAATGTCTGCGGAAATGGGGTGTTCGAGTTGATGGTGCGGATGTGGTTGGGCTGAAGTTAGAACCCTGGTTTGAACATCAAAGAACTTCTGAATTGTATGTACTATCTCCAACTAAATTCCCCGTTATGTCAATTTGCTGATTGAGGATAGAGGTTTTTCAATGGAAAGCTTTGTATGGCCATTCCGCTCAAGCTTCGATTTCGTTCCTTAATCAACTGATATATTTGGCAGATATTTGGCGGAATCGCCCAAGATTTCTTGCGAGAGGAAAGTGTACCGTCTCGTGGTATTCCGCCGATGGGATTTTACCTGTAAGAATTAATTATGCACTTCGATTCCGTAATTCAAAAGCTAATTAACACAGCGGCGAATTTGACAAATCCATTACAGAATCGTTAACAACGAATCCGCTGATTCTCATCAGGAAGCCACCAGACTATTTGGTCTCACATGTATGGCCGATAACTTTAAGCTATTTTATAGATATCCAAAATCAATCATGGTGGAGTACATACAAAATGGTGTAGGTGATTGCTTGCAGACCTTGAATTTTAGGTTATTAACTTATAAACAGATTCGGAGCTAGAAGCACACAAATTCCAAAAATATACGGAAAAAGAACAATCAATAGACTAGATGGTCAACCTCCTGCGCCACCCTCTGTTGGATTCGAAAATATAGATGGAGATTCCATGGTAGGAGTAGGACCCATGAATCAAATTCAAAATATTGCACAATGGTTACGCAACTCGTATAAGCAGCGCGCATATCAAATCAGAGATGCATTGATTGCTCATGGGAATTTAGAAAGTGGTTTTCCAGTCGCATGCTGGCCACCATCACCGCCACCTGATGACTATGAGGATGATGATGATGAAGAGGAGGGTGAGGAGGACGAAGATGAGGAAGACGAAGACAATGAAGAAGTACCTTTTTGTCTACGCTATGATGAGATCAAAGGATATTTAATCAATCAAAAAAGAGAATTGGCCATTGATACGATGAAATTCAGAATGCCAGAACATACACTCCATCAATATATACGTAGAAACGGCGGAATAGACTTAAGCGCGGAAGAATGGAGAGAATTTCTCTTAAACTGTAACGAGCGCATGGAATTATTTCAGTAAGCCCCCAGGATTACGTGCCATAACATAAAATATATGACTAACAAAATAGAATTCGTCAGAAGAACGGAAAATTACCTACTCCATATCATGCCATTCTCCGAATACTTAGTACCGGCTGGTCCACGAGCCTAGCGGCTCCAGATACTCGGGTGCAAGTGAACATATCAAGAGCACAAGCAGATTGTTTCTTCGATGCCAGTATGATTTATTTAACCGATAGAAAAGAACCTTGGTACAGATTAGATTTTTGGGATGCCGATGTGGAGATTTTTCGAACTTTGTGTAACAATTGGTTGGTGGATAGCAATCGAGGTGATCCACTTTCAAGGGATGTTTTCGAGGCATGTATCCGAGCCGGGGTGCAACCTCGATTTGTGTAAGTTAAGGATAGTTTGTCTTTCTGGGTAGTTTGCTGATAATTATAGCCTTGGTCCTAAAGGTATTGTTCGGAAATTGCCTGGACCACCTCCAAAAGCGACGGCATCCAGAAAAAGGCAAGCGAAAGGCCCTCAACCCGGTCCTCCATCAAAGCATCGGAGTCAAAATCGCCCTACGTAAATGGTTTTATTTTGTTCTAATGGAGATGAATGGCATTCGTTCACCATCAGCATGACTTCAACTTGTTGCGTCAGGGGACTTCTCCGGAGCATCCTCATCAGAACGGCATCCATGAGAAAACGGGTGAATTTCTTGCCACAACTTCATATACATCCTGCTGCCTGGGCTCAAGGCGTGCGAAATCATACTCTCCAAAACTAGTCTTAGCTCAAGTAGTTCAAATGTGGAGGATAATTTTCATTCAAAATTAACATCAAGGAGTGTGATGACTGTGACTTCACAGTAACAAAAGAACATTTCTCAAATTACCTACCAATGACTGGTTAATAAACTTAACAGGAGTCAACTAAATGATGGACTCATGATTAGGCAATACATTTAAAAAGATCATCCCCCTCGACTTCCTCCTCAAACAGCTCAATAGTATAACGATCCTTTGGAAAATATGATCAATCCACAAAAATTCAATATCGCCAACCCTAAGCGTGGTTCCAGCGATGCTCTTTACGAAAGAGTCGATCCAGTTCCGATGTGGCAAAGGTGCCTACGATATCGTCCTCGTTCCAAGGACTTGAGGGCTTTTAATCCTCTCCGCGATAAAATTCGACAAATACCAGGCTGTGTGCAAGGGATCTGCTCTCCTAGTCCTGGTGCTGTTCGTGGCAAACATGCAGTGTCATCAAGATATGGAGGGACCAAACCAAACACGTTCGTAGATGCGCTCCAACGGGAGATGGTTATTGAGAGCAAGAAAGCAAACACTGACGTTTCTCATTAGTGACAGGGAGCTCTCCAAAGCAAGCCCTAAATCCATTAGGGTCGCACGGGCACCGGGCACCGGAAATCATCCCCTTGCATCGAATCCAGTTCCACGTGTACAACCGATCTCCCCAAAGCCTCTCGACCCAGTCCTATCCAGCGCGTTTGTCGAAGAGTCAAGTTTGAATGCGGCGTATGGCGAGCCAGGAAGAGCGAGAGTATATGATATCAACTATAACCCTCCTCCATCATGTACGCCATTACAACCGAATCACAAAATTGGTATGGCTTTGACCACAACACAAACAATACTAAACTATTCGAACGGCCACGGAGATACACATGACAAAGTCCGGAGTATACTGCAGATTGATGGAGGTGCAATGAGAATCGAACCGAAAAATTCAGACCTGATTGAACTTGTGGACATCCCTATATTGATGCCGGAATATCATAACCGCCCGAAAAGGAAGCCCATCGTGCAAAAGCGAGCGACACACGAAATTCAGCATCATCCCTTGCCACATTTAGCCTCGACGCATAATGTGATTCAAATGCTTGAGGTAGAAGCTTCAAAGCAAGAGCAGGAGAAGGCGGTGGAAGCGACAACATATCTAGGTTTATATACACAGAATTCTAGTACACCAAGGAATTCAAGACGATGTGGGCAGGTTTGGGATAGAGAAGAGACAGAGGACAGCTTTCGGGCGATGAAGTTACTAAAGGACTCGCTCTAGATCTACGACTCACTTGAGTTATAGAAGTATCTTAAAAGTAAATTGTTTTGTGTAGTAGTTGGCTGAATATGTCAAAGCTGTTTCATTCCACGAAGAATGGATTCTTTCGGTACCAATGGAAAGGGAATGTGCCTTTATAAGACTTACTCCTTGCATGTGTTTTCAATCTCGTGATGAAGTCCGTAGATTGACAAGTAAATCCGTAGATAATTCTACTCTGACAAGTAAGTACCTAGTAGTTGATGGTCGCCGAACATAATACATATAGATTGCTTGATAGTTTGGAGTATTTGAAGATTAGAACAGAATTGGAACTGAATTAGTAGAAAATTGATAATGGCGGGGAAAATAGTGAAACATAATATCAAATCTGTCCTCAGCCACTCTTTGTCCATGTATTTGTTAGGGCTGGTGGGCCGCCGCTTCTAATCGTGACGATTTTCTTCTTTCCAACTCTTCCAAAATTATTTCCTGGGATCTGTCAATTTCTCACATAGACTTCAATATAAAGTCCACCCAAAGCCCAACAATTACATTTATCCATTATCCATTCTTCCCTTCGAAGTATCATTTGGTCGCATTCAATCACGATCTTCTAAAGCACTTATTTATTTTATCTCACATCAATTTGTACTTGCAAACAGACAAAATGGCCCTCAGTCCTCAAGTGTAAGATAAAATTACTGGAACTATCCTCGCCTTTTTGGACTTGTTACTGACGAATTGTGAATAGAACCAACTTGGTCATCATCCTCGGGATGATGCAAGTCTCCAAGCGTGTTCCTCTCGAGGACCCTAACGTTTTGATGATTGTTCGTGGCATTTATATTCTATCAAACGTCATCATCGCTGGCGTTTACGCGTATACCCAATACTTGATCAATAAGAAGAAGGGTAAGTAGCCTAGTTTAGTATGCACGCTACCATAGATGCTGACTGTTGGCATAGATATGACTACTCTTAAGTACGTCGAGCAACCTCAAATGGGTTCCGCCGAAGAGCCAAAGCTCGTCACCACTACCGTTCACAAATACGACAGCGATCAAATGAAAGCGCTATACAAGGCACAATTGATGGGCGTTGGAATGATGGCCGTTATGCACTTATACTTCAAATACACCAATCCTCTCATGATCCAATCTATCATTCCACTCAAGGGCGCACTCGAAGGCAATGAGGTCAAGATCCATCTTTTCGGGCAATCAGCTTCTGGAGATTTGAAGAGACCATTCAAGGCACCAGCTGGTTTGATGAGCAGCCTTCAAGGAGGAGCGTCTCCAACACAAGATAAGAAGACTATTGAGGCAGCTGAGAAGGCAGGTCGTGGAGGTGTTAAGGACGAATAGATGCTCGAGCGTCGGACATACACGATATAATGTTTTCAAGGAATGGGGAATTTGGGGATTGGGGTTTGGACCTTAAAATCCAGGAATATGGGGGTTAAATTTGGGGGATGGATGGGGCAAGAGATTTTATGTCTCCTTTGTATCATAGAGACGAGTAGATGGAGACGACCCTTTAATTCCATCACTACTTTCTACATTTTCTTCTATCAATACGTGTTTACACTACCAATATAGTTCTTCCAACCATACTGAGTTTCTACATCATTCGTTTGAAGATATGCATAGACGAACCTAGCCTTAGCGTAGACAAAATCACCGAGGCTGAATTACTTGAAACTTATTATTGCCACTTTCTGACTTCAGCCTTGTTATATAAATTTATAAAACTTCAACAATTTCACTTCCAGCATACTCTACACAATCTGACATTATGGAGAGACCAAATACTCCACCGCGGACTTCAAGAACTAGATCTCAAGTCCTACCACCACCAACACCAGAAGTCAAAAGAAGAATAGTTAGTTCAAGGCAACCCATGAAGACAATTTCATCCCTCATTTATTAATCTCTTTCATTAGGAAGAAAATAGACTTAAGGCTAAAGCCCTGCGCGAACAATCTATAGCTCGTGAAAATGCTCTCTCTTCAAAAAATACCAATCGCACTCCCTCGGGCTTCATCGCCACCCCAGATATAACCCTCGCGGGCCAAAAGCGCACTCACTCCTCTATCTCAACTTCTTCTATCCCAGCGACTTCCCGCGATGCGCGAAAATCTACCAAAGATTCCCAAACCGATGACACCGCACCACAGGCGGCGCGGAAGTTCCGGAATTATGTTGATCATGATTTTAGTAAGATGACAGATACAAAAGGTGGATTTTTAGCTGCGGAAGATGATCCATGGAATAAGGCTTTACATGCACCGAAAGAAGGGGATAAACCAGCACATATGACATTGAAGGAATGGGAGAGACATCAATTGTTGAAGGGGTTAAGAAACAGGAAAGAGGGGCCTTTTGAACCAGGACTGAGTGTGCTAGGGAGGGGCGATAAAAAGTGTAGGGAGTGTGGGAGCGTGGAGATTGATTTCGTGTGGGATGAAGTTTTTAAGTGTATGGTTTGTAATCTGTGCAAGGAAAAGTTTCCGGAGAAATATAGTTTGTTAACTAAAACGGAGGCGAAGGAGGATTATCTTATTACGGATCGTGAGTCTTCATGATTTTACACGATGATAGACTTGAGCTAATGTTCTCTGTAGCGGAGTTAAAAGATGGTGAACTCTTACCACATCTCAATAAGCCCAATCCACATAAATCGCATTGGCATGACATGATGTTATTCTTACGCTATCAAGTTGAAGAATATGCACTTAATACCAAGTGGGGAAGCGCAGAAGCATTAGACGCAGAGTTTGAGAAAAGAGAAACGGAGAAGAAGAAGAGGAAAGAGGAGAAGTTTAAGAATAAATTGAAAGAATTAAAGAAGAAGACGAGAACCGAAGCGTATAGGAGGGGTTTGGCGGGTGATGGTAAAGGTGGAAAGTTTGGTGATGTGATCAGTAATGGGAAACATGAACATGAATGGGGTCAGACGGTAGAGAACGAGGATGGAATGAGTGTGAAGAGTTGTGTGGAGTGTGGGATGGAGGTCGAGGAGTTGGAATTTTAAGGGAAGGTGTTGCTATGGGTCTGGGGTATGGGGTCTGGGGATATGGGGATATGTATGTATAGATTAGAGGCTTCGGAGGGTCTATGTCGTATGAACGGGATCGGAGTTTTGAAGGACATTTGTGATCATCATGACTGAGCTTGGATTTTGAGGTTTTCGGAGAACATATATGATACACGCGGTACGTACTAATCCGCAACTTCAGTCATAGTCTTAATTCCATATCTTCTCTGCATGATAGAGATGCACATTTACACTTCATCTGTCTCTTATGATTTTCTTGATGAGAACAAGTAGCAAATCTTCCAAGGTCGCTGCGCTTTGAAGAAATCCCCTTACATAGATCGTCAATCCATTAGCTTGTCTCCACAGAACCCCTTTTGATGAGTATTGCTTGGATCTTAGGTGTTCATTGGGCTAGTAAGATAGCAAAATGGTTGATAGTAGAAAACAACATCTTGGTTGTGTATACTTCTACAAACATTGGTCCCCGGTTTATTTATACTATGGAATTGCTATTATAGTATTCCTCTCTTATATACATCTATGAGAAAGGGGTAGAAGAAGACCAGACCATTTACTCCACACAGAACTCATACGGGTACAAATATCACCAAATATCACCAAAAAAGATCAGATGGGAGCTATGACCATTTTAAGTTAAAGCCGGCATCATCCATACCTTAAAATAAACAATAACCCCAAGCCAAGCAAATCATTTTCGGCCTTAAAAGCGGCCTGACGACAGGATTTAGAATAGTTGGCTTGGTTGGTAGCTCTATTGGGGTAGGAAACGCCCTTCTTCAGTTCCTCTTATGATTTATTAATGTCCCACGTTTCACTCACGCGACGATCTTGTACAGAAGCATCATAAAGAGTTTTTAAAGATTTATAAATTTGTTACCTCCTGGGACTCTGTTATGCTTCATTAATCTTAAGCAAATCTTGTTTGCGCGAATATGCCCAATTGAGCATTGGTAGTTTGCTGGAAAAATTTAAGGCCTCGTTGTCTTTGGCGACTACTCAACATATCTTGCGCCTGCGACGATTAACAAATGCTCATCGTGCCCTCGAGTTTACGTGCGATATTAGCGCACAAGGCGGGTTTTAGGTTATAAAAGAGGGACTGGCCTGGGCCCGGGGGAACGAGATGGCCTGGCAGTCTCTATCTGGTTTGGGCGGTGGTGGTGGAGGTCAAAATAATGGAGGTGGTAATGTAGGTGATGGAGGAAATCAAACAAATCAGCCGCAAGGCACAGAATATACTCTGCAAGGTATGCGCTCGGTCGTTGTGTTTTTTGGACTCCATTAACTGGTGTTTAGGTGTAATGCGATTCTTGCAAACTGAATGGCATCGACACGAGAGGGATCGAAATGCGTGGGAGATCGAAAGACAGGAAATGAAAAGTAGGATAGCGAAGTTAGAGGGGCACACTAGAAAACTTGAAGGGTCGAATGATAGCTTGAAGAAATTCCTTACGATGTTAGAGAGGGCAGCCAAGGAACGAGAAGCACAATTAAAAGCGATCAAATCTGGTGCCACGGCTCCAGTGTCGTCGGGAAAGAAGGAGAATAAGGATAAGAATTCACGTCGTAAGTCAATTGGAATTTTACAATTATTGAAAACTAATAGATTTAGCAGCTGGAAGAGAGGCACATAACTCATTTCTCGATGTTGAAGGGGGAAATGATGCGAAAAAAGCAATTCAATCCGACAAATCTGGCATGAAGGATTTTATGGATAAATCTCAAGGAGAACTCACTTACCTTTTGGTATCGCCACCAAATCCTATGCCACCTCGAGAAGCTCCGCCACCACCTGAAGAGATTCTACCCTTTGGAGTCAATCAGGCTCAACAGCAAAACCTCGATGATATGCAGCAGCTTTACTCTAGATCCAAGTCTATGAGAAATCCAGAACTATCACGACCTCCCCCAGCGCCGTCTCCGACACCTAACCATAATCCACCACCAGTTCCAGCCCCAAGTAAACTTTCGGTTCAAAACCCTGTTAATCCAGCCCCAAGATTTTTAGCAGATCAACAACCTTTACCACAACCTACTCAACAAGAATGGTCTTCGCAATTTAGATCTCCTGAGAAGGCTAAGGTTTCGGAAGAACCCTTGACGAAACTTAACCATTCTTACGATTCTTATGGGCGACCCGTTGAGACAGGGGAAACAGTACAGAAGTCAACTTCGGATTCTGATGGATGGGATTTTAATGAACCAGCTCAGTTTACCGAACAAGAAAATAAGATTTCGACCCAAAGACCGGACACCGATGTATTCCCACCAGCGCAAGATCCACCAAAATCACCCATTCGTGGTCCAGGCTCACATCGGAGGAAAACATCTTTATCACGGAGAAAAAGTGGCGAACATGAACTTTCATTAAACCCAACACAAAGACCAGATAGTGGTAGCTTCAAGGTTCGATTTGGTCTTAGGGGTCATCTAGATGCAGTTCGCTCAGTTATATTCACTGGAGGTGGAAGCCCTGGAGAACCTGAGTTATGTACATCAGGCGACGATGGTACTATCAAAAGATGGATTATACCCGCTCGTTATGAAGACCAGGGTACATTTCATGTTAGCGCCAACGATTTGGATATCCAAAGTTATTTTACTCATCGTGGTCATGCCGGAGCTGTCATGTGCTTAACCGCTTGGTCTCCATCGCAGAACTTTGCTAGTGGTGGACGTGCTCAAGGTGACGGATGGATATTTTCCGGTGGCCAAGACGCTACTGTAAGAGTATGGGAGAGAGGTCGAGTAGATCCCAAGGCAACTCTTGATGGTCATACAGATGCAGTATGGACAGTATGTGTACTTCCTGGTACAACTGGAACCATCTTTGGTCAAAATAATGCTTTCGGTGGACCAGATCGGATTATCTTAGCAAGTGGTGCTGCAGATGGCACTGTTAAAGTATGGTCTGTTAGCGCACCTCCACAACTCGTCTCACCTTCAGGTGCCGGCAGTCGTAGAGGTGGCCGAGTTCGAGGTAACTCAATGTCATCTGGTTCAGCATTTCCATCTTCTCCTCAACCAAGCGTCGCCTCAACTTCGCCGTTCCACTATACATTAATTCATTCGATAACCAGGCCTAATAGCACAGCGTCCCCTACTTGTATAACACCTTTGGCCACTTCGGGTGAATCGTTTGTCGTATCTTATTCTGATGCGGCTGTGTTGGTATACGATACGCGAAGTGGTGAAGAGGTTGCTTCAATGGCAAGTTTGGAGACATACAATGGTACACAATCAACTGGAGTTAATGCCATAGTTGCAACTACTACTGGTCTTGATAGTTCCTTGAGCTCTGATTCTAATCGTGGAATGTCAGAAGATGAAAATGTGGTTGGTGGAGCTACAGGTACGAGTGGTGGTGTTGAAGGTGTCATAATCAGTGGACATGAGGATCGCTTTATTAGATTTTATGATGCTAATAGCGGTAAGTTACTCTTTATTATTGTAGAGAATTAATCACTAATTAATTTAGGTCAATGCACATACAACATGCTTGCCCACCCAGCAGCTATTTCTGCTCTCTCATTATCCCCTGATGGTCATGAACTTGTCTCAGCCGGTCATGATGCTAGTTTACGATTTTGGTCTTTAGACACACGTAGCTGTACACAAGAAATGACAAGTCATCGACTAATGCGTGGCGAAGGTGTATGCTCAGTCGTATGGAGTCAAGATGGAAGATGGATCGTTAGTGGTGGTGGTGATGGCGTCGTAAAGGTCTTTGCGCGCTAATTGTGTGATTATACCCATATTCAATAATTTTTCTCTAATTTTCTCTAATTTTTTTGAGATGAAACGCATCGGATATACGTATTCTACATGGATATGGTAGGATGAATAAATGAATGGATGGGTGAATGGAGTGAGTGGTGATGTTAAATGTGAATGAATGAATGAATACATTACCCTTCACATACCTATGGAAGGGAGTCTGGAACTCTGTTCATTTATTAATTCGCCATTTTTTGGTACCACCTAGGTACCTAAGCATATATATGTTCATGTCAAATGAAACGAATACCTAGAGGCTAGCTAGAAGGCAGTACTTGGGATGAAATTCAGGGTCGTTATGTATGTAATCTTGTCACTTTGATTGATGGACGGCCGGATGAAAGGTTGGTTAAACCAGGTGGTTGTAGGGTTCGGTAGATGAAGGAGCGATATGATATCACCTGTTTAGCTAGTGTATGAAGCTCGGGAGGAAATGGATCGGTTTGGTTTGGTTTCGGGGCATGGGTAGAGAGGTAGAGTGAGTCGGTCTTGTACAAATACTGGAATGGAGGTATTTATTTTCTTGAGCTTTTATTATATCATTTCATGTGATGCTGTGTTATATTAGGATGGTGTCATCTATGTATGACTAACTGGCTTTTGTGATGAGACTGATGTGATGAATATCAAGACATTGAGTTGACTTTGATGATCTAGCGAGAATTTATGAGTTTGGATGTGGATTTTCATGGATTAAGTTTGTTGGGTATTCGTTATTTTACATTTCTTCCATTTCTTTCTTTATCCATTCAATTCCATTGTCATCTTCCTTCTTCCATCTCCATATAAATCCTCCCACCCATCAGTCCCTCGACTCCAAACTTTTTTCCACTCTCTCACATCCGCCTCTTTCCCCACCACAGTATACACCCCCTTTTCCCTTTCTCGCTCCTTCGCACCACCCAAATACCCCACCCCCCTTTCCCTCTCCCTCTCCTTTCCCCTCCTCCGTTCCCTCTCCTTTTCCCTCAAATTCTCCTCCTGACTAGCATGACTCGCAGCCGCCATACCCCTCCCATCAACCAAACACACATTAGCCGCCCCATCAATAATCGTCTCCACACTATTCATCCCCAAAGTCAAATATCCCGTATTGTAACTCGCGAGCGCAACATAGATATACACGAGTAACATGACGATCCAGCTCGGTAACGCAAGTGACCACCATCGATTGGGGTAATAGTAGATTCCTAGCGCGTGAAGAAAGGGGGAGGGGAGATACGACCAGAGGAGATAGAGGAGGAAGGTTAGGGAGGAGAAGAGGTATAGTACGAAGCCGTAGTATTCGTAGGTGGGAACTTTTGGGGAGGCGCGAGGGACGGGCTCTAGGTCGTCGGCGGAGGAGTCGGGGGTTGTGGGGCGGGAGGGCGGAGGAGACTGGTGAGGGAGGGGGAGGGTGGGAGTGGTGTGGGTGGTTAGAATGGGGGAGGGAGGAGGAGTGGTGGATGGGGAGGGTTGCCGTGGTTGGGATTGGGTTGGTAATGTGATTGGAAGAGGTAGTCGTCGGGGTCGGCGAGTGGTGGTGAGGAGGATGTTGAAGAGGATGTCATTTTCTTGACTTTTGAGGTATGGTGCGTTTAATGGATGCTAGATGGAGTTCAAACTTGGGAGATTGATGTCAAAAGCCGTACACCGAAGTCCTCCTCCGTTATCTCGTAGTTATATCGTTCTTTTTCCGACGGTCTTCTTTGCAAGCTCAAAACCTCTCCCAGGCAACTAAGTAGCGGCACACAATGAGCCAATTCGTATGTCGTCGGGAAAATATGCAATCGTTATGCAGTACCACATTGAATACGTAGAATTCAGTATCTTTGATTATGTTTGAATATGCTGTGTATATCTTTTGTAAATTACCATATGCACGTCGATAAAGTTGCATGTTAGATATTACAGCCTTGTCGCAAGGCTGAAGAGTCATTTTATTTTACTTTATAAGCTTACGTGCACCCTGGTTTCCCCTGCATTAGGTAAGCCCTGCTAAGCTTTTTACACGAAACAATCCCAGCGCAAGAATAACCCGGATTTTGGCATCGTCATCTCTTTACGAGGACTGAATGGCCGCGTTAATCTGGTTAAATACAGATGAACATTGAATTCAGATGAGCAACATTTCTCCGGACTTTAAAGTTTGATTTCCACCAGACAGAATGTCATTGATGGGTCCACCGATTCCACTGGAAGGGCGTGGCCAGATACTCACCGGCAGTTGAAGACCCCGGAATCAATTTATATGAAATTATAATGTTCTACCTATCTTCCATGATTTATATTGCGATATAGCATACCATACTCCACACTCCACATTGGGTATGTTGGAGTCGAAATTGCCGGTGGTGTGTTCACATGGTGACATGATGAAATGGTTCTCGAACTAAAGGAAAAGGAGTCTTTTCTCATAAAAAGTCTAGCCAAGCCCAAGTTGTTTTGTAGTTCATCATTCATTTGCACAGGTTTGCAATTCATTCATTAATTCATTCAATTCTTCGTTCTTCAAAGCAAGCAAATTCAAACTCCTTCCCACTTTTTTACCGTCTTTAATCTTGACAATATCATCACCTACGCTCAAAATGAAGTACTCAATCGTTTTCGCCACCCTTCTTGCTGGCTCTGCCATTGCTGCGCCAGCAACCAAGCTCAACGCTAAGCAAAGACTTGCTCGGCGCAACAAGCACGCTGCTAGCTCCGAAGAGGATTACAATGTTAGCTGGGCTGGTGCCGCTGTTACTGGTGGTCCATACACCGGTGTTTCCGCTTCTTTCGCTATTCCTAAACCAGCGGTTGGTACTACAGGAGAGACATCCGCTTCAACATTCATTGCTTCTACCTGGATCGGTATTGATGGATACAATTGTGACAATCTCTGGCAAGCAGGTGTAGATTCCACAATCGAGAAGTCTACCGGTGCGCTCTCATATTATGCTTGGTATGAATGGTATCCTGCCGGAACTCAAGTCATTGATCTAGGCACTCTCACAGCTGCAGATGTAAGTAATGTTCTGTCATAATATCTCGACTCCAAACTCAAATTGACAAACCACAGATCATCTCGGTCAATCTCACCACCAGCAGCCTCAACGAGGGAACCGTCGTCATGGAAAATAAATCCACGGGCAAATCCTACACCAAAACCGTCTCCTCAACCAATACCCTCTGTGGTATTAGTGCTGAATGGATCATGGAAGACTTGAGCATCGATGGCGGCTCCGTCGGTCTCGCAAACTATGGAAGTGTTGTCTTCTCCGATGCAGTCGCTACTACCTCCTCTAAGACAGTCAACCCATCTGGTGCGAACATCATGGATATCGAGACTACCTCCAATGCTATCTTGACCAAGACTACTGTTACTGATAACTCGGTTACCATTGCTTATGTTTAGAACATCTAGCCAAACATGAGGATCATTGATTATTAGCTGGTGATGTTAGTGTAGAGATTTCGATTCTTTTTGTATATATAGTTTTTATACCGTTGGTGTATGTATATTGGAGCAATCTTATAACTCTTACATACCGTTGATATCTCTCTGGAGTCTTGTTGAGTTATTGTTCTTTTGAAAATTTTCCTGCCACATAATAGAACAAATTAATTATATGTCTGGATCAACTAAAGCTTGAGACTTTCTTTTCTTAGTGATTGTAAGAGTTTTGGAGATCACACACTGCACATCATTCAAATTCGTGATAGAATCCCTGCAAAAACCTATGTTTTCCATACAAAATTAGATATCGAATAAATTTTTAAATATCAAATAAAAATAAAAGAAATTTTGAATTATATTAATTATATATAGTAGATTTATAAAAAGATTTAATTTTTATTTTTATTTATTTTTGTTCAAAAGCTATTTCAGTTTAAAGTTTAAATTTTTCAAATATTCAAATATATAATGTTTTTTTTTGGTATAAAAATGAACTATTTTTGTGATTTTTTTCACTTTTTTAATTTTAAATATATATAATTTGAAAACAAAAATAATAAAAATCATTCTATTTAAATTTTATTAAATTCTAATTAATTATTTATATAAAAGTTTAAGAATATAACAAATTATCTTTCTATTTGATATTTATAATAAAAATCAAAAAAGATGAAAAAATCGTCCATTTTGGTGTGATTTCGCTTAGTGTACGGTGAGTGATGTCCAAAACTCTTACATTTCTAGTTCACTAGTATTACTATTCAACAAATGTACCGGTCCAGCTAAACCCATACCCAAATGTCCAGATGATTTGAATTAGAGGATTAATAGTCAAAACCGCGGAATAAGGTTCTTCGGTGAGTCTCCTTGAAAATACTCGAGTAGAGAAGTCTACAGTATTTAAGAGGCATCAGCCACAGTTGCGGCTTGACTATATATAGCTGGCTTTCACGAGATTATATATCGGCATACAAGCACAGTAAATACAAACACACCAAACTTTAACATAACTGTGCTCGACTCTCCCACCCATCGATCGGTCCATCGATTTACGGTGGACGCAATGAAGCCCCAGCAAGATCCCAATCAATAGAAATAGGTTCATGACTTCTATTATATCGAGTACCTTTAAACCACAATTTGAGCCTCAAATCTGCTGGTGCGATTATCACGCTGACTGTAAACGTCGATAGTGCTGGTAAGAAATTTAAAGTAGGCAAATGAATCAATTGACGATCGGAATATTTGATATTAATTGACCTTAATTTACCCCTCTTTCAATGAGTTTCAATAAGTGTTCCCTGTGGCGAGATAGTATTTCTTTCGTTGCCAGAGCTTTCGATTCTTAGGCTCGAATTCTTCGTCGGCGACCTCTTTAAAATCTGAGTGCAATGTGCACAATTTGGATACATTGGCTATTGTTCGTTATTATCTTACTCTCTTAGTTGTGAATCAGAATTCTTACGATGTCTATAACTTGTGGGTAGATTGTTCCAGTTTTAGTATGAAACTACGATTGCGGTGTCCTAATTTCAATTGTTGTCTCCGGGAACGATTTTCCGAGAAAAAAGTCTGTCTCGTGTGGAATCGGTATCGATAGTGTCACCCTGAATATTGTTGAGACTTTAGGATTAAATGTTCGTGTAGCTTTTTTAAGGGTCTCGCTATACCTTTTTAATCATCTAGTCGATTTGCATCAATGCCCATTTCTGCTTCTTGTTGAGCGGGTCAATCTCGACGGGCTCTCCTACATGCATTTCTGGGTCATATTCTTTACGACACAGAACACCGTAACTAGCTCTCGCTCTATTTTATCCTGTCAACATGTGCATGGCCGAAGAAGTCTTCAAGAAACATACACTCTAGTCTTAAAGTGGCAGCTCCAAATTTTATTCTCTGCCTTCTGTCTATCACCAAACCCTTCACTACTGAAAGTCGTGGCTCCTGAAATTTAAGAATCCTGATGCGATGTGCTAATTGGCGAGGACTTCGTTGAAAGTGTTCTTCGATCTTGGCCTTGACATATTGTGAACCTCCAAGACCACCGCTCAGTACGAGGAATTTCTATACATTCTTTAGCGCAGGTCAAGGTTTCGTTCTTTTCATCCTTTTACAGCTCTTCAATGTACTTACCACATCATCCTGGCTTCTATTTGCCTGTGTCCAATCCAGTTGTCTGTCTATCTTACATATTATGCCAGCAATCTGCAGATCAAACAGGGCCTGTATTTCCGACCTAAACTCTGTTAGCATGAATCATCTTGAATTTTATACTACTCGCCTTGAAAATTGCATTCTGCCTTTCTTGATTCGAAGTCCAGGATGCCTTAAATCTTTGTATATTCCGAGCCCTAATTTATCGAGTTGCAATATACACAGCGTGGTCACCGGAAGTCGACCCGAAATTATGCTTGATAAACTAGAAGAATGAACCTCTAACTAATCTATATACTAAATTCTTTAGGAACTCTATATCGAAATATGTATCCAATCGTTTTTATACAAGACATTCGAATGCTTGGTCGATCATAATTGATCTGATACTAATACCTTTGACTTCTGTTATTTGTTTCAGGATTAGCCTTTCAAAGTTTAAATCTACTATTTCAATAAGACCAAGACTAATACTGACAATCAATACTTATTATCTAAGAAAACCTAAATAACATGATTTTATTTGAACAACTCTATTCTTTTTGAATAAAAAAAATTTATTATTAAAAATTTTTAATTCTATTAATTATTTCACTATTTGTAAATTAAATTTACAATATTTATTATGGATCTATATTAATAAAAACGAATTTTAACTTTTGATAATTCTAATATGTTCTTTTTTTCAACCCACTTGATTACATCATTGTGACTTTTTATTCGTGACTTATTAAAGTATATTACAATGCCGGATTCATGAAGTATGTTCCAACGAGTGATTATCATAGCGACATCCGCATTTTGGCTCGCAAACCATCAATTCGATCATGCCATCCAAGCATCTATCATCATATTGTATTTTACACATCCTATTCTGATGTATGTCACTCTTGAAGAAGTCTTTCCAAGCTTGTCGGATTTCTGAAAACTGAGCCTCTAGATCATATACCAATTCTCGGAAGGCGCACTTGAAGCGAATGAATCCACTATGCTCAAGAACTCTTCCTAGCGCTCGAAGCTTCATTTGTCTTGGGCATTCCATGCGCAATTTTTTTATCATCCTTTTGTAGACTCGAAATGTCACTTTAGCTCCCAATTCCTTGTCGCGTTCAAGGGCACAAGCATACTCCTCAGCTAAAATCACCAGTTCTGTTATATTCCAATCGTCCCGCCTGTCTGAATCTGGATCGAGTGCCCCACCGCTGCGTTTCTCAGACTTAATAGCATCTGCTAATAGTTGAGATGCCCTGAAAATACGGTTGTATTGAGGCTGAAGGTGCTGCACAATGTCAGCTTTAAGTAATTTAAACTTCACATTGTCAAAGTGCTGCGAGGCACTGTATGCATCACGTAAAGTTTTCTCAAGGAAGTTCAAGTGGCCGAAGGCGTATGGATACAATCAAGGATGATCTCACGTGTGCCTGGAGTACTGCAGGCATGGGAATATTTCTTCTGCCAAGAAGCCCATCTCCTGCTTCTATGGAGCAAAACTCTCGAATGATCGTGCAAACTTGAGTAAGTGTTTGTGCATCTCAGATAACCTATATGCGTTAATCCTTGTTATTATGGCCTTAGCTTGTCGAATATCATTACTTACTGCTCGACCGGTCTATTGCCTCCACCAAATTCTTCAACTTCTTATACGATCTTGGTTTCAGCATTCGTGATTTTTAGACAGAATCTCCTGGGAAGCGTACAGGACCACAGAATTCGCCATATTTAATGCGATCTGTAGCTTCATCCAATTCCATTATCCTGATATTCAAGCTTCCCACGTTTCGGAGGATTGTCAAAGATCGGAAAGTCTCTCATGGCTTCATAAGTCTCTCATGATGTGAAGGGTCCTTGCATATAAATTCCGAGAGAATGATCCCGATTTCTCTGACAGAGACATCATATAAACTTTCACAAAAATAATGAAATATATTAGGCCTGTATGATATACAATCCCTATTACCCTCCTGGTAGAAGCTAGTGAATATTTTCCACCGCCGAACTTTTTTTAATGCTTACAATATTTCTTCAAATATATTATCTTTGAAATAGCAATTTTCAAAAGTATACCTGGACAAAGAAGAAAATAACCCAAATTTTATATTAATTATAATTCCTAAAAATAAAAAAATGTTTATAGAGACAAAAGATAATTGATCGAGAGTATAATATCTCATTGTTACAAGGGTAGCCGTCTAGATCACATGGAAGTGTTCTAGGCTCTCGAGGTGGGTTTATAATTAGGCGTCAAACAGGGACTTAAATAATGACAATAATGAATATACTATTCATAATTAATAGTAGAGTATACTAAATAATTGATTTTGAGCACAAAGCTCTATACAAAGGAAATCTATCTAGCTTATATAGATCTTTATATTCTATTATATCCTTTGAATCCTAAAGGATGATAAACCTATAATTCCTATAAACCTACGATTTATATGGACCTACAATTCATATCCCTGAATATGTAGGGTTCATCATATGATCCAGATTGATTGATCATCCTTACTATCCTTACTATCCTTACCATCCTTACCATATATGACTTTATGTTGCGATGGTTTGTAACACTATCCCTTTCCTAGTTTAGCACTTATCCCAAACTCTTATAATCATTTTCCTACTTGTATTTCTTTCGAAGAATAACTCTTTTCCTTTCACTATACTATCTATACAATCAAGAAAATATAGGGAACGAATTGAATTTGCTTTATTAATTGAATCTAAAAGGTTTGAAATGTCTCCCTGTACTTATTGTGAAAAACATTCGTGTCATTGTATTGTTACTGGGGAAAATTCCGATCGATATAGTGAATATGCTTGTTGAGGTCAACAATATAATGTATTAGGGCCTTCTTCTAAGAATATAACAGTTATTATCTGTGAACAGAAACGTTTGGATCGTGAGTGTGAAAAGACCTTGTCGAAATTGCTTCGTTTGGATAAGCAACAGCGCTTCCTACGAGGACGAGTGTCCGAAATGATTCGTTGTGGTTTGAAGACAATGAATGAATTAAATGATGTTAAGGAGAAGGAAATGTTGAAGAATGAGCGTGTGGGGAAAGAGACGGAGCAAGCAGGTGTTGGTTCGTTGGCGTTTGTTGAGGCTAGTTTGAGCATATTGAACAACTTTGACCCTTCTTCCTTTTTGAGTCCTTTGGATCCTTTTTGGGAAGGTCTGGATAGTATTGGTGAAATTCCTTCAACAGGTCAGGAGTACCAAGGTTCTTCTTAGATTCCCAAGTGTTTTCCAAATATGGGTAGTCTTACCATTTGATTAAATATTTGATTTTCCTGTTAATATATTTGCAGTCTAATATTTCTTCAATATAATATTCTCCCTCTAGATTGACTAGTTCGATTTCTGGGTCTGGTGCTTTCAGCGCTCCAGGTGATGTTTTCTCGAGAAGTGAGATATGGAATACTAGATGGATATTCATTGTATATAGTAGCTTGAATTTGTAATTAACTGGTCCTATTACCTTATCAATTTTGAATAATCCTAGTTTTTTATGGTTTAATTTATCGTTGGATTGTTTAATCTGTATGTTTCTTCAAATAAGATAAACTTTATCCCCCTCTTTAAGAGTAGGTCCTATACTACAAGATTCGTTGTAATATAATACTGTTCTTAAAATGATGAACTATAAATCCAAGAAGAGTTGTTCTTGAAACTCCTTGATTTCTATGATATCTTTTATGGCTTCGTCTACATTCGTATCTTATGGTAATAATGATTTATATGCCAATAGATTGAATCCAAAATTAGCATATGCTGGCGTTACCTTTGTGATTTCTGTCTCTGATGTATTATATACGAATTATGCTAAGAGTAATAATTTAACCCAATTGTCTTGTCTGTAATTGATATAGCAGCAAAGATAGGCTTCCATTGTTTGATTTAGTCGTTCTGTTTGGCCATTTGTTTGTAGATAGAAAGCTATCGAAAACTTTCTTTTGATTCCAAGTAATATTATAAAAGTAGACCAAAATTTTGATATAAATAGTTTGTCCCTATCTGAGATAATTTCGTTTGGTACATTATGAATACTGACTATATTCCTTATGAATATATAAGCAAAATCATTTGCTGTCCAAGTTTCATAGAATAGTATTATATAAGTGAATTTGGTTAATCTATCTGTTATTATTAGTATAGAGTCATATTTCTTTTGGGTAACCGGGTTCTTGGATAATGATAGTTTCATTACAAAATCCTAAGCAATGGACTTCCAAGGTTGAGTAAATAGTTCGGAGGTTTTGAGCTGATTATAAAAGGTATACCAAGCAGCTTTATTCCTTATACAAATGTTGCAGTTCCCAATTATATTTTCAATTATAATCCTCATCTTTGGAAAGTACACTTCTTTCCTTATTCTGGCAAAGGTTCTTGCAATACCTTGATGCCTGTGAGCTAATAGCTTATATTATTCTATGATATAATCCTTAATTAGATTAGAGGGTATATAAAGTTTATTATAAAAGTGGATGAATCTATCTTCTATAATGAATCCTTTTTCTAGATTGTCTGGTTTAGCTAGGATTCTTTTGGCTATAGTGTTTGTTGTATATTCCGTTTTTATGATATCTTTGATAGTATCATAATTTATTCCTGAAGTGGTAGCGAATTGTGGTTTATTATGAATTAAAATATCACCTTCCTATCTTAGTATTATATATGATTCGTATATTTTGTTTTGTAAATATTCTGGTTTTCGGCTAAGAGCATCTACCCTAACATTTTCGTTTCCTTTGATATATGAAATTCTGAAGTTGTATATGGCCATAGTTTCCGATCATTAGATCTGTCATCTGTTCAATTCCTTCATTGTAATAAAGTAAACCAAGTTCTTATGATCTATATATATCTGCACCGTATATTTCGATTCTTCCAAATATACTTTTTATTCCCTAAAAGCATCTATTATCATTAGTAATTCTTTATTATATATTTCATAGTTTAGTTCGGCTGATGATAGTTTATATGAATAATAAATGACTAATTGCTATTTCTGGTTCAAGCCTAACTGACTAAGTACTGTATCTATTGTATAATCTGAGGAGTCTGTCTCCACGATTATTGGTAGTTCTGGGTCAAAAGCTTTAAGAACTGGTTCTCCTGCAAATGCTTCCTTAAAACATTCAAATACTATTTGTGCTGCTTCTATCCATTGGAATTCTCCCTGATTCTTCTTAGTAATCTCAATCATTAGAAAGGTTATCTTCGAGTAGTTCCTGATGAATCATCAATAAAAATTGGCGAACCCTAAAAAAGACTATACTTCCTTTATACTAATTGGTAGCTCCTATTCTTAGATTGCTTTTACCTTGTCGAAGCTCATTTTGAGACCTCCTGAGAATATAATATAACCTAGGAATTCTGTCTTTATGATATGAAATTCGTATTTGCTGGATTTGCATTAAAGATCTGCTTCCTCCAAAAGTTGTAGAACATTGTGAATATCCTGGATATATTATTCTTCTGTTTCTGAAAATATTAATATATTATCTAGATAGTATATATAACATATATCTAGGTATTTTCTTAATATATTGTTGATCAAGTGTATATATATTGTTGGTATATTTATCAAACCGAATGGTATTACTTGATACTCATATAATCTGTAATGAGTTCTAAATACTGTCTTCCATTCCTTATCTTCCTTTATTCTGATTAAATGGAATCTGTTTCATAGATCAAACTTGGAGAAAATCTTGGCTTTTCCCAATCGATCTTTTAATTCCATAACTAATAAAAGTAGATACCGATCCTTGATCATTATATTGTTAAACTTGTAGTAATCCATACAAAGCCTTTTTGTACCATCCTTCTTTGATATAAATAATATAGGGCTAACTGTTTGTAAGATGGATTCTCTGATCTATCCCCTTTTTAATATATTATTAATATAATCCCTAAGTATCCTTAGATTAAAGGCTAACATCGAATAGATTGGGCCGAATGGAGGCATCTTGCCTTCCTCCAATATTATCTTGTGATCCTATAGTTTATATTCTGGTAAAGTGTTATAATCTTTTCTTTCTTCGAATAATTTCTTGTACTTTTAATACTATATCGATATAAGTGCTTCGTCCTGCTTCGCTACAAGGGTGTTTTCAAGCAACTTCTTCTGCTTATTCTTTATTTATATAAAAGGTTTACCTTCCTTTGCTATTAATAAAGAACCCTAGATTTAGTGTCCTATATCAATAGTGTTGTTCGCCTTTAGTTTTTTATTGTATGTATTCAACCTTGCTGGCTCTAGTGTATCTCGTTGATCGCTTTTCTTCGGAAATAATATGGTTTCTGATGACCAATCAATTTGGGGGTTATATACCTTCAACCATAGCATTCCCAGAATGATCTGTTGATTCCCTAATAGAATAATATTGAACTAGATAACCTCTTTATACTAGGTTATACTCATTTATAAAAGATGAGTCTCCTACAAAATCTTTCTGTCCAATCTGGCTAATTATCCATTAACTAGTTGCAATTGATATAATGCTTATTTCGCTTGGAGTTGTACTCCCAAATACTTTACAATTCCTGATGTAATAAAATTTCCTGTGGCTTCTGAATCAATTATAACCTGGATTGCTTGTTCATTTATTTTCGTATTGCAGTAGATTTGTCCTGCCTATCCTGTAATATTCAATTGGCCTTGGCCTTTTTCATAGGTCTTAACTGACCTTCCCTTTTTGCAGGATCTCCTTGCTTTCCTTTATGGAAACCATCCTGTAGCTTCTTTATCCGATAGATGAATCCTACAGGTTTCATTATAACAAGCGGTCCAGCTCATAACAGCATGCTCAGCTATCTATTCTTCCTTCGTTTCCATTCTGAACAAGGGTGGAGAGGGAGTTCGTAGATACTCTTATTCCCATAGATCTATTGTGTTGAGGCCTTTTTTATTCTTTAGTAATTCATTTAGCAATTTCTTGAACTCCTCATAGCCTACACACTGGATCTCTTCAGATTCTGTAGAGGTTATAGTATACAATTGAGGTATAAAGGTCGTATTAAATTGGCCTTTGCCGAATTTCTTGTGATAACCTCCTCCTGGTGGCTTTTTGCTTCGACAATCTCTGGCTTTATGATCTAACTTGCCGCATTCGAAATAAAGCTTGTTTTTGCATCTTTGTTCTACCTCTTCCTTAAATAGTTTGTTTCTAAAGGTTGTATTTAATTATATTGAGTCTTTATAGGGTTGTCTGTTCTCTTAAAGTCTTCCTTCATTTTTGTGGTACTTATCATAATCTCAGTTTTTATGGAAGTTAAAAGAACAATATTTCTTCTGATACTCGTAAAGCATCTTATCTGCTTTAATAAACTCCTCGATTAATTCGTTTAGATCCTCCCAAGTGCAATTGCGATTTAGTTCTAGCCTGACTTCAGGCTTGAGCCCTTTCCGATAGTGGCTTATTGTTGTGTTCTTTTTTTATCTAGTGGTATCTATATACCTTCTGAATTCTATAATGTACTTGATTGCTGACCCTGTTTGCTTGAGGTTATAGATCTTGGACTCAGTATTATATAATTCATTGATGTTTCCGAATACTTGTTGTATTTCTTTCTTAAATCCTTCGAATTTCTTAAAGATGGTTTGAGTCAGGTACATTCGCTTCTTTGGCTCATTTAGGTAGATGAAGTAATCCTTGAGATATGATTGGATCCATTTAGCAGCTTCTCCTTTGAGATAGGAGGCGGCCCAGATGCTTTTATCGGCGTTATAATTAAATTTGTCCTAGTTAAATTGGAAGTAGATCTCAAGTTGAAGTAAGAAGGTTTCTAGCTCTTATCGATTATTTGTAAATCGATTTGATAAGGCGACTTTAAGAGTTTTGGTGACAATGATTTCCTTAGGGTCTTTGATACCTTCTATAACGATATCTCCGTTCTTATTGGTACTTTTAGAAATGACCTAGCTGATTATAAAGGGATTACTAAGCTATAATATCTTGGAAGATATAATGTTGTTATTTATCGAATTAGTATTTGAAGTAATAATGGTGCTCAAAGTGTTACAAGGGTAGCTGTCTAAATCATATGGAAGTGTTCTAGGCTCTCAAAATGGGTTTATAATTAGGTATCAAGCAAGGACTTAAATAATGATAATAATGAATATGCTATTCGTAACTAATAGTAAAGTATACTAAATGATTGATCTTGAACATGAAGCTCTATACAAAGGAAATCCATCTAGCTTATATAGATCTTCGTATTCTACTATATCCTTTGGATCCTAAAGGATAATGGACCTATAATTCCTATAAACCTACGATTCATATGGACCTACGATTCGTATCCCTGAATATGTAGGGTCCATCACGTGATCCAGATTGATTGGTCATCCTTACCATCCTTACCATCCTTACCATCCTTACCACACGTGACTCTATGTTGCGATGGTTCGTAACACTCATATCCTTCCTTATAGCTTTACCAACAAACTCTGAGAATCGAAAGATGAAGGCTGTAATTACCAATCATAGTATATGTTTTTAAAAAGATAGATTTACCAAGAATGAATTCCAATATTCTCAGAGTAGGGTTTTTCAATAGATATCCATATATTTTGTATTGAATCTCTAATGGAATCGTATTCAATGATGGAGGTGGCTCGGTTCGATCCAAAAAAGTTGCTTGATCCATATTGGTGAACCCCTGGGGGCCCGACCCGTTGGCATCACTCAACAAATTGATTTGTTGCGAGACCCGTGGCAATGATATGATATTGGTATCCTTCAAAGCTGCCCTGTGGATTGCATATGTTAGGAGATCAGAATGATTGGAGTGGGGATGATATACTTCTGTAGTCTAGCACTGATAGTCTCAGAATCAATCAATAGATTAAACTCTCCGAAATAATTATTGAGATTTTGTATCTAATAATATTTTATTATTGAAATCAAGATTTAAATTTGTATAATTATATTTTCGAAAATAATTATTGATATATATATATATATATAAATTAAATATAATATAAATATAAACAATTAGATCTATTAATATATATATTGATTTTGAATTAATTATAAATAGAATACTTAAAAAATCTATAATTTTTATGATTGATTTATTATTATATAATAAATCTATAATTTAAATTTTATCAAATTCTAGTAATATTTACAAAGTTACTAATAGTCGAAAATGGTAATTTTTGATATAAAAAAACATCCCAAATTAAAGATGGCCCGAAAATAAATTAGGGGACTTAATTAATAATAAACACTTGTTTTTCTTATAAATAAATATATTATTATTCTAATTTTATTTTCATATTAAAATTAAATTAAATTATTATTATTATTATAATTTTATTAAATTTTTTTAAATTATTATTCTATTATTATCTCGATTAATATATATTACTCAAATTAATTAAACATCTTATTGTTGTCTTTGTAAATCATTTAAAAATATTAATATTTATTTTCAAACTATTTAATTCTTAAATTATTTTTTATATTAAAAATTATAACATGCATCTATTAATAATTTTATAATCAATTAATAAAATTAAATAAAATTAAATTTTATATTTATTATATAAATAATAATAAATTCTAAAATTTTTATAATTTTTAAAAATTGATTTCATTGAAATTTATAATCTTAAATTTTTCAATTTTTAATTTATATAAAATTTATATATAAAATTTCAAATAATTTTTCAATAAAAATTATTCAAGACTTTAATTATTTTTTTTTAAATTTGTTTACAAATCTTTTATAAATCTTATATAAATTCAAAATTCAAAATTCAAAATTCAAAAATTCAAAAATTCATCTTCTATTTAATATAAACTAATTACCAAAAAAATATAAATTATTTTTTAAAAATCCTATCTTAAAAAACTCCCGCAAAGCAAGCCCCGAGAGATATATTTCTATTCTATTTTATACTCTTCCCGGCTCTCCACCTCAACCAACCCCAAACGACATCCACACACGCTTTCACAAAAAGAGAAAGAAAAAAAAATTATAAAAAAATTTTAACTTAGGAAAAGTTTTTTTTTTGGTAATAATACCAAGGATTCCAGAAAAATACATTAAATAAATCTAAAATACTCATGAATAAATAACTTATAAATAAGTCTTACAATCAAAAATGTCTATTCCAAAAATATCAAAAAACCCCAATTCTAAATAAACCTCTTCCGAAAACACCGATTCTATCCCTCATATCTACATATATGCTAACCATACCATCCCAAATATCTACAAAACACCCTATAACAGCAGAGCCACCACCTTCATCTCCGTTTTTTTATATAATTACACTCGGAAACCCTCTAGAAAAGCTTTCCTAGGAAACCCAATTTTTCCTTAAGACTCTTCCCGCTACTCTTCCTCACTCTAATGAGATAGTACAAAAACACCGCCATGAAGATATTGAAAAAGATATACACAAACACGATACCAAAGTTTCTCCAACGAGTATCAAAGCTGATGGAAACGGAAGCGAGATATTGATCTGCGTTGGATGAAGAACAGTAGTTACAATCTGAAGTAGCTTCAGGATTATAGATGGAGCCACCTGCTGCGGTAGCGTAGGATTGGAGATAACTGCCGCAGGTTTCGCCGGCGGGGGGTTGCATGATTGCGAGTTCGTTTTTGGCACATACTACTTCGCGGCCGGAAAGACCGGTAGATACAATAGCCGAGACGAGATCTGGATATTTGTTAGTTTTTGTACCTTGAGCAGCGATGAGGGGTAAACTTACAAGTCAGAGGTGAAACACGATACATGAAAATCCAAAACCTGGGAAGAGCAGACGGAGGTTGGAAAACTCCGTTAAAGGTAAGTGTGAGTGAGAACATGAGCGTAGCAATGTTACCGGCGGTTTCCGCATCAGGAAGAGCAGCAATAAGCATATGAGCGAATGTACTGGCAAAGACGAAGAATTGAATGAAGAGTAGGAGAATGAGACCTTGACGACTTGATGGTGGGATACCGTTGCTGGTGTAAATTGGGTAGAAGTATGAAGCAAATACCAAGATACCAAGAAGAATTTGATATGGAATTTCGACGACGATATTGGCGATGATGAAAGCTTTCCAGCTATAAGCTTTTGATGGTCTTTCACGAACCTCATAAAGATCTCTTTGAAGGATAAACCTAGGCATAATTTGTTGTACGAGGGTTGTGAAGATGGTTGTTATCATGAAGATTGAGAAGATAACATCTTGAAGACCTTGTTGAGATGCATTGGCGTGGAAAAATGAGAAACCAATAAAGAGTGCAGATGCGACACCAAGTACAAGTTTGGAGTATACATATCCAGGGGTACGCCAATACTGTTGGAACACACGCTTCGTAACTTCCAAAAGCTGAGTGGCGAAGGGCATGGCGAATTCGTCTTGGGAACCCGGTTCATTTTGAGATGATTGATTTCCGAAGTCTTGTTCGATGCGTGAAATTTCCGTTTGAATAGCCTTTGCTTCATCACTAGCTTTCCATACTTCATGCCTATATTTGAATTAGCTTTTGGTGGTACCGATAAACAGAGTCCTTTCTTACCAATCTTGAGTAGATTTTCCTTGCGCTCCGGCACCAACCATTGTCAACATATACTCTGCAGGATTTTCATCCTCTCCACATTTCTCCGCACCATGAGATTCAAAATAGTTAAGTAACGTCTCGGAATTGCGACCAATATCTCCAAAGTAAACAGTCCTTCCACCCTTTGCCAAGAATAATAATCGATCGAATTCTTGAAACAGAATAGCACTAGGTTGATGAATAGTAGCCAAGACGGCCTGTCCATTATCGGCCAACTTTCTCAAAAAAGAAACGATTGCCCATGAAGATTGCGAATCCAAACCTGAGGTAGGCTCATCCAAGAATAGTAATAGTGCAGGTTTAGCAGCTAACTCGACACCAATAGTCAAGAGCTTTCTTTGCTCCACGTTCAATCCTTCTCCTGGGACACCAACAACTGCTTCTGAGAAGTCTTCCATATTTAACATCTTGATGACATCTTCCACGAAATCAAACTTTTCTTTCTTGGAAACAGATTTTGGTTGACGTAGCATAGCCGAGAATCGAAGAGCTTCCCTAACAGTAGTGGTTTCGAGATGTAAATCTTGTTGTTGAACGTATCCGGTTTTTCGTTGAAATGATTCGTCGAGAGGTTTTCCGCTAACCAACATATCACCGGTAATAACTCCCATAGAAACTCTCTGGGCGAGGACATCGAGTAACGTTGTTTTTCCCGCACCAGAAACACCCATCAAAGCTGTCAAAGTTCCAGGCTTTACCCATCCAGATACATTATCGAGAAGTCTGCGAGGTTCGTTCTTAATCTTGATATCGTAACATACATTTCTCCATGTAAAAACGTCCGTTTGGGGTGCCAATGCCTGAACTTCTCCTCCCTCTTTGTCTGAGTGATGGTTTTTGGCGTCTGCACCAGCGCCGACGTGTGCTTCTTCATCATTCTTTGCAGCTCGCTCCGCGGCCAATAACTCTTCTGGTACATGTCCACGACGGAAGACCAAAACTTCGGCTTTACTGTCTGTAGAGGAGTTGAACTCAGTTGCAAGGAGATAGAAAGATAAGAAGAAGATCATGAATGCAAACATGAATCCCAAGTTACGCCATAAGTGGGAATAAGAGTATTGAAACGCTGCTTCCAAATAATCATCACCACTGACAGTAGTGGAACCGATAACAGCGCCAGCAACAGCACAAACGAAGGTATTGCCAGATTGAACATAGCCGGGACCTGTAGGCACCAAAGCTGAGCAGTCGAATAGGGTTCCATGTAACTCATTGACGAATAAAGCCTCAAATGTATATGCAACTGGATTGATCCATGAAAGCCATTTGAACCAAGGATGCATCAGTGGTCTAGGGATAACGAAACCGGTATAAATGACAACAATCAGCGTCACTACACCAGCGATAGCCAGTGCTTGGGCAATCGTTTTTGTTGCTGCTGCAATACTACGGTATATTTGACTCATCTGAAATGATTGTTAATACTCGAAAGACCCACCACAGGAAGGGCATACTTACAGTCAAGATGGCCACAAAGTTAAACAGGAAAAAGATAAAGAATGCGCCCGCCTCTTGTTTCAGACCAGCAAGGAAGTATAAAATGATGTTGAAACAGGTTGCAATGGCGAATTTCACTGGTATATCGACAACGACACCAGCCAAAGCTTCAGTGAAAGGATGATAGAAAGCGTAAGATGCTTGCTTTTCAACGATCGGTCTTTGGGAGTATAGAGTATTGATTTCCGATATAGCAATCAGAGCGTTGAGCAAAACGGCGAAGAAAAGAACACCTCCTTTCTGAAAGAAACTTGCTGTATTCGTCGGAGTATTGTAGTAAATAGATCCGATGATCAAAGCCATGGCAATCTGACCTACGATTGTCGTAACTGTAGAAGTCTTGTCATTCCATAGACGTTGAACGGCTCGCTTTGCACAATACTTTGTTTGCATGATGATGCTGACCGTGTATGGTGACTCGGCTCGAAGGTGATCAGCTTGCATCCCCTTTCGACTTTCTTTGAATTGTTCCAATGTTTTGCCTCCCATAGGGAACTCCTCTTCGTGTGATTTCACTTCTCTCATCATGTTCTTGAATATTTTCGAATCTTTGAAGTATTTCTCAAATTCCTCAGGAGTCCTAGGAACCTTTTTCTCAAAGCCCGGTCTCGCTTTTCGTTCCGAAGTATTGGTAATTGAAGTCAGAAAGTCACCGGTGGTTTGACGACTAAACTAGGTCAGTATTGTTCATCCATGACACCTTTGGTTGTTATTTTGTGCACTTACGGAGGACATTCCCAACCCATATCCTCAAAGTATTGTTTCGCTTGATTGCAAGGTCCAAAATAAATCTGACGACCTTCGTAAAGTACGACAGTCTTATCAAATTCATCATAAATCTGTTGACTAGCTTGGTAAATGGCAACCAAGTGAACTGAACCACATAGATCGGCAGTCATCCGTAAAGATTTGGTGAACTGGTTCTTAGATCAGCCATGCACCAACATTCATTCCAGCACAAATTTACTTACCTCCAGAGCAGTTGCGGCATCTAAACCACGCGTAGCGTTATCCCAGGCAGCAATTGGTGAACCAGCCAAAGCCATCTCAGCAATACTAACACGTTTTCTCTCACCTCCAGATACACCTCGCACGAAATCATTGCCAACTTTAGTATTGTACGTGTGAGATAATCCATAAACAGCCATGACGACTTTAGCCATATGCTTTGCCCAAGCTTCACGAGTGATTCCATCAATAAGTCTTTGCTGTGGCGTACGTACACTGGCCGCAAATTCCAAAGTCTCTCCAACGGTCAAATGAGGGAAATGCTTGTCGACCTCTTGGTTGTAGACTATCTCACCTCGGAATTGTTTGATCATTTGCTTTTGCGTGATACCTAAATTGATTAGCATCATCCCCAAGCAAAGAGTCAGCGAATGTGACAAACCATTATAATTAATCTCCGATCCTGGCTTCATATCCAATCCATAAAGTTCTCCCGTTAGAGTTTTGAGGAATGTTGAACATCCCGAACCAGGTCTTCCCAGAACAAGCAACATCTCTCCTGATTTTAAAACACCATTGAAATCGTTCAAAATTGTCTTCTCGGAAGCTTTTCCACCAAATTCTCTAAATCGTAAAGGTGCCATTAACAACGAACCAACATCCTTTTGTACATTTATTGCCGACCCAGAACCGCATACTTTGAGGTTCTTGAATACAATTCCTGCACGTCGTTGGATAACTTGATTCTCATCCGTCAATCTCATCATCCTATCCATCCATTAGTATTTGGACGGCCAGTTCATGGACGTGAGCAAAACTTACATTCTCGTCCATTTATACACATCAAAATCGAGGGAGTTGGGATCCAAGGTTGATTCTCCCCACTTCAGGCCAGCCAAGGTATCCTGTTTCTCCAATTCATGATTCTTAACTGTAGCATTGGTAAAAGTTCGTCCTAATTGAGAACCTCCAAACCCTGAAGCTATTCTCTCCAATTCTTCTCGATCTCCCGACCTTATTGATTCGAATTGTTTTTCTCTCGCAGTTTCGTTGGTTGTCGTAGGGCGTAATGTTTCGTTAAAGTCTGCCGAGCCATCTGAGCTAGATGGCAATGGTTGTTCGACCTCATTTTCGAATTGTGGTGTAAATTCGGGATTGGAAATATTATTTGAGGATTCAGGGAAATAATCATGTAGTTCATGATGTTCATGTTGTTCCGAATCCAAAGTCGAAGCCATGTCGATGTGGGGGAGAGGGTGATATTACGTAATGTCGTCACTGATAAGGGACCAGAGGGAGAGAGAGGGATATGGTGTGAAGTAAAACAAATAAAAATAAAAGTCGACGACCAAATATTCCCTTTCGACTTCAAAATAATTATATATATATAGGTAAGTAGGTATGTAAAAAGAAGAGAAAACTTTGATCAAAGTAAAAGTAAATTTGGTTGTAATTAAGAAGAATATTAAGTTATAATCAAGTTTCTCATTCTCTTCCTCTCTTTTGATGTTGGGAAAGCTACTTCTTTTGTAAGTCTTATAAATAAACACTCAGTTTGTTCAGCACCAGTTTGATATCAAGGTTGAACGACCGCCGAGTCCATGGCTTTGCTTCTCATTGGCTCCCCAATCTGACGACGGAAAGCCGATGAGAACGGATTGCGGAAAATGTTGATGCCGGACGAAGTTATTTTCCTATGTCCGTTTGGTTTAGGAAAGTTACGCAGCACATTATGGGGTCAAAATACGATTGCGAGATAAGATCTTACCGTTTTACGTTTTAAGGGTCAAGGAAAACCTGGAAGATGGGTACCTCCCTACCTAGCATTAGGTGCTGTGGATCTTTACTAGGGATTTCCAGAAAAGCTTGACAGCCTGCAGGACTTGATAGGGATGATGAACTCGGGGCACTCAGTGTAAGGTGCTTGGATGTAGATGCTTGGATGTAGATGCTTAGATGCAAACGCCACATCTAACATGGTCTAACCATCTCTCTTACACCAAGGTATGAGTGAGGTGAGAAAAGAAGTCCATCCACCCTCATAAATTCTACGATACACACACACACACTCTCTCTCTCTCCTTCTCTTACTCTCTCTCTCCTCCTCCTACACACACTCTCTCCTTCTCCCTTCAAAATCGTAAAAGCCCTTCATCATCCTAGCTTCACTAATTCTCATTCCAAAGTTACCTCGCCGAAGTACTCATACACTAACCCAACATGATCCGGCGTGTTGAAGCATGCTGGTAAAGGGGAAGAGGACCGTAGTCAGACCGACTCCTGGTCCGCCGCCTCGGTGGAAATAACATATAAAGTCACGGATTATTGTGGCTGTTGGCGGAGTTAAAAGATCTACACATGGGTAGGATGTATCAGTGGAGATCGGGAATGGGACAATAGTGTGAATCAACCCCTTAACCCACCTCCCACCTGTGGATCTAACTTCAAGTTACCACAACGTATTGCCCATTCTGGCTCATCGCAAAGTGTTGGAACTTAGCAATCAGATTATCAAAATGCCCTTTAATCCACAACAACTCATCCTCTGATTAACCACATTCAGCTCTAGCTTGCTCAGATATAATCCAAATAATATACTCCCCTATAACAAAACTATCCACTTGGGTCAATTCTTCCAATCACACAATTTTCCGCTGGTCAACTGAGCCGAATCAAGTCAATCCGAATCCGATAAGACGTAAGTAGCTTAGCATCATGACGAAATCTTTCAAACTTTAGTTATAATTCTCTCCTTCTCCTTTATGGGATTATCCGAACCTCCGTCTTCTCCATTCTCCGTCCTCTCGTCTCCATTCTCCGTCTTCCATTGCTCATCCTCCAATCCGCGTCCTTCATTTCCCGTCCTCCATTTTCCGCCTTGAAATGTTCTTCGGATGCAAATGTTTCATTCCATCCGGACCACTTTAATTTGTTCCAGAACCATCGGCTTGGCGTCTTTTCTTTGTCATACATGTCATACATGAAATCATAACAAGTAACACTCGTGCATAAATAAGCCTTGAGGATAGTTGCACAAACATTGGAAGAATTCGATAGGGCTGAAAATAAAGCTAAGGATGATAATTAATCCGCTGAAAATATACATAAGGAAGCCTTCGAATGGTTTGAGGCTGATTTGGAGTGACATTGATTGCATCCATCGCCGAGCCTTCAGAAAGGTCGAGATTCTTTCTTTTCAACCACCATCAGCCACATACATCTGCCCAGATCTGGACACAGACGAGAACCAAGACGCTATCAATTATGTTATATCTTACAATCTCGAGTGGTTCAATTGGCAATTGAGGATTTCTTTATCACTCGCTACCTTGCTTCATATTGATCTACAAAAATTATTGAATTCACTCATTCATTCACTCATTGTTTTCAAGGGATTACTCGACTTCGATAAGTCACTCGTCATATTGAGAGACGAAAATCATTTTCTTATGAGGTAAGCGATATCACATCTCGAGTTATATATCGACGATCACTATTGATTTTCGTTTCCTTTCTCAACGCTTCTAACACCAAATTCGAGTATCACAAAATTCGTGGGTTTCACGTGATAATAGTCGCATGACCTAACTCCTTCCATGACAACAGGGCTCCGATGAGGCAAGTTACTATGATGACGACAATGGAACACAATGGAGATGACAATCAAAATGAAGAACCAACAAAAAGGATCAATACATCTGCAATCATAATGCTACAATTCCTTTTGAAATGACAATATCAATGCATTGACTTCCGAAACAAGGATTTCCCTTTCAAAGCCGAGCGTCGTGTTCACCGTGTATCATGTTGCTTGTACAACAGCATGAAACTTCATTTCATCTATTCTATCACAAAAAAAAAAGAAAGAAAAAAACAATGTTCAGACAAAATTGCTTCATTCTTTCTTTTCCGAATATTTTACCTCCTTTCTATAGCTCATCTCTAACAAGTGAATTGAGATTCAAAAGATGGTCAACCAAGTATATTATGAACTCCCAGCGGAGCCCATAGAATTTTCAGCCAAGGCTCATACTCAGTCACAACAACAACAACAACAATCTCCTTCATTACCTCCTAGAAATCCTCCTGCTCCATCAGTTGAAGATGAAGAAACCACAATTCGAGGTGTTCCTGGAGATAATTCATCTGCTACACCTCTGCCATTATTCATACGAAGATCTAAATCAAATCTTTTAAATCAATATTCAGAGAATGCCACGACTAATGCCACGTCCACAACTCCTCCTAATCGGCCCAACATTTCCACAACCGAATCCTATGAAACCAACACTTTCGATAACCCGCCACCCCTTCCAGGTAACAGACCGAACCTAAACATTCATACTGGCCCATCACTTCCACCCCGAAGAATCTCTCAGTACAATCCAGATGAAATACACTTTACTCGAGATTCTCACCGAGTAATCGCATATCTCATACCACTTCCTAAACCCATAAATGTTTCGGATGCTGACTTTCCTCAAGTTTGTTGCTATTTTAATCCCACATCAGCATTCCACTAATAATCACCCAGCGATATCTAATGTACACACCACCTGCAGCTCATCTTCTCAAGCCAGCTGAAGGGATTAAAGAAGGGAAACGTCATAAGGGGAAACGTGTTTGGCAGCGGGAAGTAAGTTGACTTCATTTCGAAGAACTTTCTTGATCACATGACAGTACCTAACCATACTCTAATTATAAGGTCAAAAAAGCTAAAACTTATGATGGCAAAACCATGAGTTTCAAGGGACTTCATAGTAAAACCACTCGAGGTGTGCTTTGGGGAATTAACTCTATCAAGAACACAGACATAACATTTCTTAATCGAGTTCCTCGAAAAGGTACTTCCTCCATCTTCCACCCTCCAAGACCCTAAACTAACCCTCCTCCCAGAAATCGAAGAACTTCACATCGTCTACCCGTCAAGCATCCCCCATTCCCCGGTCGATCTCCGCACCCAATTCCTCTCCCAACTAACCCGCACCAAAACCCGCGCAAAAAAACACTCCGCAATATCCACCCTCCTCCTCATCCCCACCCTCCTAATCGACACCTTCGCCGCCGTCATCTGGCCCTTCGGTGGTCTCTTCGAAATAGACGCCATATGGGCCTTCACCTCTATCAGAGGCTACCTCGTATCGCGCTCCATCACCAAGCGACTAAAACCTCAAGATACGCACCACGAGCCCTCACAAGCGCGCACCCAAGATCGAGAACTCTACCTCCGCTTTCAAAAAAGCGAGCAACTCAGAATCCTAGAGAGATATGTCCAGGAGTTATGTCATAAGCGTAATCCGGCACGATTCGAGAGTGCGGGGGTCCCGCCGACGGATTCGGAGGTTTTGAGAGCGATGGGGTGGGAACCGGATTCGAGGGGTCGTGTGAAGAGTGGTGAGAGAGGTGGGATGCCCGAGGGTGGCGTCAGGGATTGGGATGATGAGAGGTGGCAGGAACGGGAGATCAGGGAGGATTTATTGGGGGTTTTGGGGAAGGGCGCGAGGACTTGGGATGCTTGGTGTAAGAAGTGGGAGAAAAATCCGAAGAGGGCGGAGAGGAAGTAAGTTGAGCTCGTGGGGAGTGTTCAGTGGATGGATTGTAGTGGGATGTAATATGATTCTACATCTACATAGATATATAACGATATGAAAGTTGTCAGAATTCCTAATAAGTTATTAAATCACTTAATAATAATAACCAAACCAATGATTATATGATCACGTGATATATTAGTAATATCATTATATATTACGTAATTTTATTATTATATAAAATTTCGATCATATATCATATTAGAATGATTTGTAACGAAATAGAATGTGATGGAAACATATAGAATCATATGGAATTTTCTTATTTCTCAAGTCAAATATTATTGGTTATTACTCATTTCTATTATATGAAATGATTCTATAAGATTCGATTTAAATCGATCTTATTTATAAGCATAGAACATACTAGAATTAGATTGTAGATTATAAATACGAAGATTTTCTTCAAAGAATTCTTCGAAAAAGCAAGCAGATAAAATTCAATATTTATTATATATATTGTTCTGACTTCAAAATTTTCCACCTCTATATTCGATTTACCTCAAAGCTAAATATAACTAAGTCTTCCACTATTATAATAGATAATAATAATATTATTATTATTATTATTATCTATTATCCGAAATAACCTTCCAAGAAAAGTTAAATATAGTATCACGAGTAATGAGTCTAATCATAACAACTTTTAAATCCGGCCGTTTCAATATTAGAAAAAATAATACTAATTATTAAGACTTTATAATTATTTTTTAAGATATTTTAATCTACTAGAAAATTTATACAGTGACCAGGCACTGATAATTAGCCGAGGGTCATTTTACATCAAAACTCATCTATTCCATTAAATTATAATAATTTCAATTGTTGCAAATTGTAACGATACTGTACTGGAGGCAGCGACTGCCTGAGGTTTCATTGGTTGGTAATTGTAGGTTAAGGCTTTATCAATTAGGTTCACTTAAAAGTGAAGTTGTTATTAGATTAAGTAGAATATAGGTAAACTAATTGATAATTAAGTTGAACATAAAGTTCCTAAATTATAAAACTATTCTGATTATATACTAATCTCCTTTCTTATACTAATTATATTAGCTAGGTTAGCACAGCTAGTATTTCTATAATGTTAGCTTTGTTAATTGAATTAGCAAAGTTAGTATATCATATAATCCTTTTTTGATCTTAAAATATTAATCCTAGGATGATTCTAATCCTAGGATTGTAATGATCTTAGGATAATAATCCTGGGACAGATATTATCTTAGGATAATAATCCTAGGACAAATACTATCCTGAGATAATAGTCCTAGAACGAATTATATTCTAAGATATTTGTTTTAGGATCTTATAATTGCCTAATTTATTCTTTCTAGAATATTATTTATTCTAAAACAATATTTGTTCTAGGATTCCTTATCAATAAAGATCCTTTTAAAAAAAGCAGTTTAAACATCAGTAATTAGTTTTATTTTATAAAAATGAATGTGATTTGTGATATTATCCCTTTTCTAATTAAGTGTCGTCCTCGATCGCTTATAACTTAATCTGAGAACCATAATATTCATTATTCATATTTCTTCCTTTCTTTCTATATTATATCACCTGTTTGTTCTCAACCTTATATCAATTATAAGGCTTTTAGGCAAGAAATCAATTTGACTGAAAAGAAGATGGCTCCTTGTACTCGATATGAAAATGCTGATACCAAATATATTTCTCCCTGCGATACTAAGCATCGTCGTTGTGGTCATTGTACTACTCTCAATAAATTATGCAATATTTGCGAATTAAACAAAATGCCCATTATTTCTGATTAGGAAGTTATTGATACTCAAATCAAGTATATAGATATTGAAAAGGATCTTCTTCATTGACAACAACTTGAGGCGATATCCAAAATTCTTTGCCTTAGTAAGTAACAGAAGTTCTTTTGTAAACGAAAACAGAAGATGATTATGGCTGGATTAAATTCTATAGATAAACTTGATGTTTTAAAAGAAAAAGAAAGATTTGAAAAAGAAAAAGAGAGAGAAATTGCTATAATATTAATATCTATTATTCCTCCCGATTTTTTTGGTCAATTTGATCAATTTGGTCACTTTGATCCTGAACTTCTTACAATTAGTTCTGATTCCTTTGAACCCTCTTTTTTATATTTGATAAATTCATTATCTATATAAGTTATATTGAATTCTCTTTCTTTCTAAACAAATCCAGATTCTATTAGCGAAACTCCTCAAACTTCTCAAAATACTTAAGGTCTTTCTTCAATTTCTATATATTCTCGGAGTCCAGATAATTTTCTTATTTTATTAAATATTTGATTTTGTTTCTAATATATTTGTAATCTAATATTTTCTTTATTTTATATTTAGTGTTTTGATTAATAGATATAATTTCGGTTTCAAAAGCTTTAGATACTCTTGATGGTATTAGTTCGAGTAAGGATATATAGAATACTGAATGGATGTTCATACTTCTTGATAATACCAATTCATAATTCAAGGATCCTTTAATTTTCTTGATTTTGAATAATCCCAATTTCTTATAATCCAATTTTGTATTTGATCTTTTTGTCTTGATGTTTTTTTGAAGTAAGTAAACTTTATCCTCCTTCTTTAATGTTAATTTTTGATTATACTTCTTATTATAATAATAAATATTTCTTTTAATAATAAATTTGAATTCTGCTGCTAATTATTTATAAATCTCCTTAAGTTTCTTTATTTATATAACAACAGATTGGTTCTTTATTTCTAAAATGTCTAATTCTTGATATACAACTAATTTATATTTAAAGTTAATATAATTCGGGGAGACTTAGATAGTTTCTGAAGCAGAGTTATTGTATACAAATTGTATTAAAAGTAATAGTCCTATTTAATCATTTTATTAATAATTTATATAACAATAAAGATATATTTCAATAATCTAATTTACTTGTTCATTTCTTTCATTTATTTGTGGATAAAATATTATAGATATTTTCCTTTTCACATCTAATAATATTATTAAGATGATCTAGAATTTTGATATAAAGAATTTATTTCTATTGGACAATATCTCCTCTGGTAATCCATATACTACAATAACTTCTTTTAGGAATATGATTGTTAGGGTTTCTGTAATTAAAATGGTCTTATATAGTACTAATATTATATACTTGATCAATCAATCTATAATAACTAAGAGATAATCATACTCTACTCCTATTATTAGATTCTTGGATTTAGATAGCAATTTTATAAAGTCCTATAATATCGATTTCTATAATATTGATGGTATCTCAATTGTATATATTTATCTATAAAAAGTATGGTGAGAAATCTTATTCCTGATACAGATATCATATTCGATGACCATTTTTTTGATTATGGTTCAGAGTCCCAAACTCCAATATTGTCTCTTAATTCTTAAATATATTCTCTATACTCCCTAATGATTATGAATTAGTAATGTATGCTGCTCTTTGATGAATTCAATGACAATACTATTTGGTAACCAAATTTTCCCTACAACTTATATCAATCTATCTATAATTATTGGCAGCTTAGATTATTTGATATTCTTCTTATTTAATTGTATATCTATAAGTTTGTTTTTCCAGACTTCTATTGATTTATTTTCTAAAACAGCAATTTCTATTAAATTCAGAATAAGATCTCTATTTGGTAAAGATTTCAAGATTACTATCTTTTGATAGGTTTTATCATTTTTATACCCTAATAACCTATTTAATATATTTGCCCTTACATTATCCTTTCCTTTGATATACTTAATTATCAAATTGAAACTAATTAATTCTTTAGTTTATCGAATCAATCTTTGATTATCCAGAACCTTAATTATAATAAAGATTTATAGATTTATATAATCAGTATAAATAATTATTAGAAATTTAGCTTTTTAAAGATAGATTCTCCAATATTTCAATAATTTGATTATAGCTATAAGTTTCTTTTTATAGATATTATAATTCTGCTCTGTTTTATTCATTTTGCTGGAATAATAAGCAACTGGATGTAGTTTCCTATTATCATCTCTTTGAAGATAAACTCCTGCTATATAGGTATCGGAAATGTCTGTTTCAATGATACTTTCCCGATTGTTATGATAATTGTATAATATAGGTTCCTTAATGAATCTATTTTTGATTTCCTAGAAGGCTTACTTCACTTTTTCGCTTCATATAAATCCTATACCCTTTTTTGTCATTTTTGTAAATGGTTTTATTATCTTAGAAAAGTCTTTGATGAATACCCAACAAAAATTGGCGAATCTTAGTATAATTTGTATATTCTTAATGTTTTTAGATCGTTCCCAATTCTTTACTTTCTCGGTTTTCTCTAAATCAATATTTATTTATTCTAATTCGATTATATATTTTAGGAAGATTACTTTCTTAATTTCAAACTTATATTTCAATAATTTGAATTATAAATCGATCTTCCTAAATATTTCAAATACTTTGAGAATATGTTCCTTATATTCTTTCTTCTTTTGGAAGAAAATTAGGATATTATCCAAATAACAGATTATGAATAAATTAAACTCCTTAAGTATTTCGTTGTTCTATTGTTGATATATAACTAATATATTTATTAATCCAAATAGTATAACAATATATTCCTATAATCCAGAAGGTAATATGAAAATGGTCTTTTATTTATATCCTTCCTTGATTCATATAAGATTGAAGGTATTTCTTTAGTTTAGCTTAATATAAATTATTGTTTTGCTTAATTTATTCCTTAATTTCTAGACTTTAGATATAGGGTACACATCCTTGATGATCTTATTGTTTATTTGATGGTAGTCTCTGTAAAATCGATTATTCGGATCTTTTTTTTTGAATATTAATAATATATTAAATATATAAGGGGACTTGGATTTCCTAATCCATCCTTTCTTTTCAATTTTCGATCTATATTCTTCCTATATTCTTAAAGTATTAGGGTTATATAATCTCAATCTTTTAGTTAAAGGTATGAATCCTTTTTTGAAATTGATCTTATAATTCTAAGATTTATGTTCTGGCAAGGCTCTCAAATCTTGTGAGTCTTCGAACAACTTGGCGAATTTTCTGTATTGCACTAGAATCTTTTTTGTATCGATCTTGCCGACCAGTGAAGGATCTATGACTGCTATAATACAATATCCAATCTCCTTGGAAATCTGTTTCTTTGGATTATATAATCATTCGTTCTTATATTTACAACAATCAAATATAAGGGTATCCTTTATCTAATCAATATTTGGATTATGTTTTCTAATCTAAGAGATTCCCAAAACTATTATATATTTGCCCAATAATACTAAGTTCAACTTAACTTATTTTGTATACCCTCCTAATATAATTATTTTTAAAGTATTAATTTGTCTTTATACTTATCTATCTATTCCAATCTTTTTTCCTTCCAATAACATCAATTGGTATAGATATTCTTTAGATTTAATAGAGATTCCATTTTCTTTTGCAAAATTGGGATTTATAAACATTCCTATAATTCCTGAATCGATTAGAATTTTAACTTCTTGTTTTTCAAGATTGATTCCTATGATTAATTGTCTAATCCCAATTGTATTATTAAGTTTTAACGATAATGATTTGATGATCTATTCTTCAATAAAGAGGTTCAACTATTTATATTAATATTTGCTTATACTCAATAATCTATAAGGTATAGCTACTAATAGTTCTATTAGTTCTATCTGAAAGTCTTGGTAATAATCCTTGGCCTATTGATGTTCATAGTAATAATTAATTCTACATCAGATTCTGTGATATCCAATTTGTAACAGGATTTTTTATACATCTTTGATTTCTAGGTCACAATCATTATTCTTTTATCTTTTACTAGTATAAAAGAAGCCTAAATCCACAATAAATCTTTTAATATTATCCTCCTATATATTCTCCTTGAATATTATTTGATAAAGATTGTTGTAAATGATAATGTGCAGGATTAACAAGATTGGATGATTATGAGTCTGATACTTTTCGACAAAATCAGGTTTCTATTCTTTGTGATAATATCATATATGTTTTCCATCGAGATAACTAATCAAGTATCATAATTCATTTTCTTAAGGTCTCAGGAGATCTTTATTGATTTACTAATTATTCTTGGATCCTTTAATAGATCCTTCCTTTTCAAACAATTCGACTAATTTATGATTATCTCTAAACTCGATTTCCTTATCGGCATTTCCGAATAATTCTATCTTTATAGATAAGATAATCATATCCAACTCTCTAAATTGTTCTGAATATGATTAGAGTAACTCCTTTTCTAATAATCCAATCTTGTAAGAGTTATCCTTTAATATACTCACTTCTCGGGATCCTTGTCTTCTATTTCCAAATCTTATTTGTTTCTTGTCCTTTATAGTGAATAACTTCTTCTGATTATAGTCTCGAGATATATACCCATTCTTTTTATAAGTGAAACATAGATTATTCTCTTTGCATCTTTTCTTTTCTTTAGCATTAAATCCATTTGATTTATATCGATGTTCAATTCCATCCAATTCTATTGGGTCGCCAATATCATAATATCTGTTCTAATACTAAGATTTAGAAAAATTTTTATTTTCCTGAGTGATTCCCTTTTTCTTTATTCATCTTTTGTAGAAATAGTTGTTAATTAGAATAAAGGTTTCGATTAACTCAGAAAGATTTGGTGGTTTTAGAGCTTTTATTAGCTCATCCTTAATGATATCCTTGAATCCTTTATAGAACTAGGATTTAAAATAATTATCATTTTATATAATATATCTAATATATTATTAGAATTTAGTAATATAGATTATAATTGACCCTATCTGCTTAAATTGTTGTAATACTCTTTCAACTATATGATCCAGATTAACTTCCCTGAAAGCCTTATCGAAACCTTATCAAAATAACTTGTAAATATCAAAAAGATAATATATCTCAGATTTCATATTTTCATTAAGTTAATCATTGATAATTTTGGTTATTAGATTATTAAAGAAAGGTTCGATCCAATTGAACATAGTTTCTCGGAAGAATGAGATTAACCACAAGATCCTCTGTATTTGTATCAAAAAGAGATATCCATTAAAGGTATAATAAAGATCAGCTTGTACAACAAAAGTTCGATATTTGCTATAATCTCTATAAAATAGATTAGGGGTGGATATTTGGATTGTTCGTTTTGGCTCTATATTAATAGCAGTTTGTCCTGAGGCTCTAATGAAGGAGAAGGAAACTGATTCGGTGGATTGCTAAATAGAGTCTATTATAACTAATATAGCTTAACCGAAACAATATTTAAAGTGTAACGATATTGTATTGAAGACAACAATTGTCTGAGGTTTTGTTAATTGATAATTATAGGTTAAGACTTTATTAATTGGATTTATTTAAAAGTGAAGTCGTTATTAAATCAAATAGAATATAAATAAACTAATTGATAATTAAATTAAGTATAAAGTTTTTAAATTATAAAACTATTCTGATTATATACTAATCTCCTTCTTTATGCTAACTATACTAATTGGGCTAATACAGTTAGTATTCCTGTGATGTTAGCTTTGCTAACTAGGCTAGCAGAGCTAGTATATTATATAATCCTCCTTTGACTTCAAAACATTAATCCTAGGATAATTCCAATCCTAAGATTATAACGATCTTAGGATAATAATCCTAGGACAGATATTATCCTAGGACAATAATCCTAGGACAAATATCATTCTGGGATAATAATTCTGAAACAAATCATATCCTAAAATACTTATTCTAAAACCTTATAATTGCCTAATCTATTCTTTCTAGAATATTATTTGTTTTAGAACAATATTTGTCCTAGGATTCCTTATCGATAAGGATCCTCCTGAAGAAAACAGCTCAAACACTAATAACTAATTTTATTTTATAAAAATGAATGTGATTCGTGACACAAATATCTATTGAAAATCTAAACTTTTCAAGAATTTCGATATCGAATAATATATTAAAACTTTTGAATCATTTTTTGAAAATTTCTATATTCAGATATTCGATCAGATTTTGATTGATTAAACATTCTCTTTATTTTTGCAGTAAAATCAATGAAAATCATTATTATTTTTAAAATTATATTATTTCTTATTTGATTTTTTTTAAGAATTTCAAACTCTCATTTTTGGATTATTTTTTTTGAAATTCTGTTGTAAAAATTATATAAACTCAATTATGTAATTTTCTTTCTTATTATTAAAATATATACATAAAATAATTGAGTTTTGGTGTAAAAAGTCCCTCGGTTAATTATCAGTGTTCTAGTATTGTATTTATAATATCAAATTATATAATAAATTTTTAAATATTTAATTGAAATATTAATAAATTTAATAAATTCTTTTATTATAATTATTTTCAAAGATATATATTTATGCATATATAGATAAATCGATGGAATTTCTTTATAAAACAAAATTATTTTTATAATATATTTATAAGAGTCACATAAGTAAAGAATTGGTCATATTCGAATAATAAATAAATAGAAAGATCCAAAGTTTTTTATTACTTTTTTAATTCTATTCAAGAACCCCTTTATATAAATGAAAACTCTTCAAATTAATATAAAGATTGGTTCTTTTTTGATTAGCTAATTCTTCGCTTTAGGAGATTATAATAAAGTCTTCTTTTTCAAAACTTTTATTCTCGAAAGCTGTTACGGTTATTTCAGGTTTTTTGGTCACAAGATCACCATGACTACTATCGGCATGTAAACTCATGTAACACTGGCATGTAGCTGGCGGAACGCGCAGCCATTAAGTTATCAAAACTATGTAAATGCCTACTATAGGAATGCAATATCGGACCTCAGACGCCCCGATATTATACCGTAACAATTCTATAGGAAGGATGCCTTTATCTAGATGTAAAAGGATAATGAGAATCTTTGGTACTATTTTAGGACTAATTGATTCTTTGCTGTGTGACTCTTACAAAAGCTATTAGGGTTGAAGGATGGGATAGTCCTTGTGTAAGCTTGATTCTTTAAATATATAAGTTTTTTATAAACTATTCGATTTTCGAATATCTGATATTTTTTTATAGAACTTTATAAACTATTTGATTCTTGAAAGTGTAATTTCTTCATAGAACCTTGTAAATTATTCGATTTTCGAATATATAATTCTTTCCTAGAACCTCCATCAACTATTCGATTCCTGAATATATGATTCCTTTGTAGAACCTTTATAAATTATTCGATTGTTACGAGGGTTGCGATCTAGATTATGTAGAAGTGGTCCTGATCCTCGAGGTGATTTATAACTAAACTTTAAGCAAAGACTGAAATAATAATGATAATAATATATAATTTATAATTAATAGTTGATTTTGAATATAAAGCTTTAAATAAATAGATTTGTATTGAATATATAAAGTTGTTATTTATTTATTTACTTAATTAAATTTAGAATTAAAAAAAATTTAAAGAAAAGAAATATTGATTATATATATAAATAATAATAAAAATAAAAATAATTTTTTTATATTTCAGTATATTTTTAAATATATTTAATAAAATAAATTAGATTAAAGAATTAGTATATATTAAAGAGTTAGATATTTTATTTAGATTTATAAATAATATCAGTTTTAATTTTAATCAAATCTAAATCTATAAGAATAAAGAAAAATAAATAATAAACAAATGATAATTTCAAAGATATATAACAACAACAACAACAAGATTCCCTATTAATCAACTGATAATTATCATTCTAAGAAGAGCAAAGCCTCCGTATGAGAAGTAATGATGTTGTAGATGATATAAAGTAAAGATAAAACTCAACAATACCTTATCTCATCCTCAGACCCTCTGGCTCAATTTCACGTTCTGTGTTTTAGTAACATTTTACGGTAAAATGTACAAAATCGAGCCCCAAAACTTTACGAAAGCTCTCTCCCCAAAAATATCAAGAATCCGATGTATTGAAAAGATGTAGACAGCGATCAAACACTCGTTACCTAGGTAGGCAGCCAGAGCAATTAATAATTAGATATCTCAGGTACAGTAACCGGGCCTTAAATCCAAGCGCCTTTCAACACTACGCCTCGCTCAGATAACTCCAATCAAAAAGCTCTACTCTAATATCATTCAAGAAGCCGTAGATTAATCATCATGACCACTTATCTTCCCGCACGAAAATCCATCTCTTTTTATACTTCGCAGGCAGCGCTTTTCTCATTCCCAATTCCCCATCTTTCTTGAATGTTCGTAGTACCGCTCTATAAAATATAGAATAGAGTGTCCAACGAGAGATGGTGTGGTACTGAACTGACTGGCACATCAAAGAATCATGCTGTAACCACTCATATGCTTTACATGAAACAAAATCTCCCCAAAAGAAACCTAATGCCAATCCCGAAGAATCCAGAGCATAAAGTCCCTCTACTGTAACTCCGTATGTGGCATTTCATCAGCGAGAGAAACGGGTGCGCCACCAGAAACAGGATAGTTGACGGTGTGTGAAAGAGCGGCGGCAGATGTAGAGAGGGTGAAGATAGCCATGGCGAAGATAACCCGGAGGGAATAGGAAGAAGTGGGGTTTAGGAATTGCATTTTTGAATTGTGCGATTATGGTGAAAGCCTGGTATTGGATTAGCTAAAGATTTTTGACCAGGGGGGGTTGGGGGAGAATATGCACACGTTTTTGAGATCGGCGGTATAAGTAAGGATTAAATGATTTCACTCAAGGATTGATTACCTTGGGATTTTTCGTACGTGAAAAGAATGGGTAATAAATAAATATCCTTTCCTTCATGTATGGAGGGAGAGAGCGAGTATTTATTTTCACTTCGATTCTCAGAGCGCTCCACCTCGTGAAAGCAGATAATGAAACATAGCAATTAAACATGGCCTGAAAGGTTTTACAAATATACTTTCGCTGGTAGAGAGAGAGGGGCATGTATTAATGCTCACTCCATTGTTCGTGAAAAATGCACATATCAAAGCTTCGCCCTTACATTCCATTGATCAATTCTGTGGTGAATAGGGTAATATTGTAGGTACTGCGTGGCATGCTCCCCGCAGGGAGCTCCACGTGGAAACTAGGGGTAGGATTGGCTAGAAATTATGTTCGGGCATAATAACCGGCACTCATAAATGGCCCACTAGAAACTAGTGGGGGGTAAAGTTGAATGTCTCGCTAGCTGTAAAATATGAACAGTTTGAACAATTTTCGAATTCATATAGAAGAATTGACATTGTTGATTTCAATTTGACAATACAAATCTAACAGTGAAAAATTTATTATATTAACTTGGAAATTCATAGTTGTGTGTCAAAAATAAGATTTTTTCAATAACGATTTAAGGGTTTTAATGTATTTGATATAATTTATACCAAGATCGGTAGAGGCAATTCGGCTACCGGCGAACATTCACTTTCCCTGATTAGAACTAGTCGACCGTCTGTAAATACCACTATAAGCTTTTGATCTAGCTCTTTTTGTCATATAAGGTTTTTTTAGGTTCGCGGGCCGAACCCGATTCGATTGGGATTGGCTAAAATCGAGGAAGATTGATTTGGTCAACATTTTCTTCTAAGACTTTCTGTTTTACCTGTGTCGAAGGAAAGAGTTGTACAAATTTATGGGATTTTATATGAATTGATTGGTTGAGGGTCTCCGTCTAAAATGAAGCAATAATCACGGACATCCTCTTGATTCCGTTCCCTTGTTTGTAATCATGCTCTGCTTTTCGAAAAGCCTGACCCCAACTAAGGAAACTGATTAAACCATAAAATATATCAGATTGCATGTTCTCAAGGAAGCAGCCGTGCAAACTTTCGCTGCTGTCATGACGGCATCTATAAATTCATCCATTGCAGCCAAACAATATGAACAGTGTTAGAAGTAAATGGAGAGAATTCACACTTTCCGAATCAAGTCCTTGACTTGTGGTAAATGGGGTTGTGGTATTGCTGAGGTTAAGATCTGAAATGTAGTGTACCAAAATAGCAAAACGTGCATCCGCAAAACTAGTATGGCTCAACCTCCACGCCTTCAATTTTTCCCCAACCTATCAAAGCCCTCTCCTAAACCTCAACTTGAGGGCCATTGCAAACAAATTTAAAAAAAGGCGAGACATTGTATTCACTTGAAATAATCTATTCGTACCTAGTATTTGAGGAAATTGAATACCGCGCTGGGGAGGGGCTCATCAAAATGGCGTTGGCTTGTATGCACAACTACAGTTTCGCAATGGAGGGCACTGTTCTTCTTGAAGCTGCTTGGTCAATAATCATGCCGCATTTTCGAATTTGACGGCGCAATTCTCTGGTTGAAATGGTTTTGGTCAATAGCCAACCACATTTTGAGATTGACGGTGCAGTTCTGGGTGAATACCGACTGTTATGTTATGTTCCTGGAATCCAAGCCTCCTTCGACGTCCATCAAGGTTGTCCTTCTCTTTCCATAAATACAACTTTCCACCAGCACACCAACACACTTAAATACCTATCCAAACAAGCACCCACCACTTCCACATACACTCCACAATTCTCTTTCACCTCAATAAGTACACACATACAAAGTGAGTAGAAATGACGCTTTTCGGGGAAGAACAAAATTGACCCTACCTCAGCCGAGACACAAATCAAACCCAAACACCTTCCACCAACTCAACATGCTCTTCTTCAATCCAAACAACATCATGCGCACCATGATTGCACTTCTCTCCGTCTTCTTCCTTACCATCTCTATTGCCAACGCAGCCCCTGTCTCCGAGAATCAAGTTTCCACCATCAATGCTCGTGACGGGGAGCTTTGCACCACCTCTAGAGGAGGTTGGTGTACACTGGCTGTCACCGTCAGAACCGAAGCAATCAAAGATGGACTTCAGGATTACGTTCGGATTTTCGACAATACTTGCAATGAAATTGGAGGTGGTTGGCAAGATTTCGATATCGATTTGGCCAGTCAACTTCGATTTAAGATTATTGGAACATTTGCATCCTGCCCCCCTGACAGTCCAGAACGTCTTGAATCCATGCCACGTTTTGCTATGGAAAAAGATGTTGGCCTTCGACAAATAATTGCTGGAAACAATCGTTTGTTAATCCTGGCAAATGGATCAACAGTTGTAAATTCCAATGCGACGAATGAGAATCTTCGCTGAATGCACGAATGATCCAACGACGCCGATGGCAATGAAACGGAGTTGGATCCTGTCGATAAGTTTTGGTGCTTTTGACAGAAGTAACGTTACTGATCAGCCTCGTTAGAGGGTACGCGTAGGATCTGTTTCTATGTACAAGGGGGGCTTCAGCCTAGTTTTAGTCTGATTTCGATGTCTTTCCTTGGTTATCTGGCAGCAGGTCTGACAGCTGATCTGATTGAGTTTCGGATCTTTTCGGGGTTTTCTATCGGAGTTTGGAATCCGATCGGCTGTTGAACGGCTAAAGCGCTTCGTAGGTACAAAGCTTTTGAATCTACAACATGCAAACATCCATCCATCCTGATCAATGATAAGAATTGAAATAAATAAAAGTACGTGTCCGTGTAAAAGAAAAACTCCCCTTTCCTTTCCCGAGAAGTTTGCCCACCAAAAGCAATATTTTGAGAAGTTGTACCTCGGTTCATCTTCATCTTGTTAACTACTTCGTGTGTTTGGACTGACGGTCTACTCGAGTCTGCCGGTTCAAGGCTCGGTCCTAGTCCGTATTGGTTTGGAAACTCCCCTAAGATAGATTTGCGACAAAACTCTTGATCTTGGCACAAGAGACATCCTGTAGCAAAGCCATGGTTGACACGTTCCATACACATTCAAAATAGTGCCGACCTCCGTGCATCACAGCGTCGTAGAGCTAGAACAGCCAATGGAAGGATTTTGGATCACTTAACAACAAAATTTTCTTCCCGTCTGTCTGATTATTTGACCGTCTAGCGGTAAAAGCTGTCAAGATATAGGAAATTTTTGAGCCTGCCGAGGTTCAATCATGTTTTTTTGGTGGTAACGCCGTGGTGGGCCGGTGATTTTGTGGATCCTGTGTGGATTTGCATCATAATGGCCACTGGAATTTTGCATCCTACCCGGAGATTATTCAGTAGTGAAGAAAGAAATAATAACATACAAAAGGAGGATGTCTCGCATCCATCATGGTCCCTTTCTTCTCCATCCATCTCAAAGATTGTGGTCGTTCATCGCTTCCCATAAGACATTTAATCTTTTGAGTGCAAAATGTTCGACTTAGCACCCCGTCCCGATGAACCCATCGTTATCTCAACGACCCATAAATCGTATCGATTAGGCAAGGATAGAGGATTACCACCCCATCTTATCGGAGAGCAGAGCAACTACCTCGTCGAATTAACAGATGAAAATGATCCCGCCAGTGCAAAGTCATGGACTTTCGGAAGGAAGATGAGAACTGCTGCAGTTCTAGGATTCGATACTCTCATTGCATCGTGAGGTTCGTCTGTCTACTCTGCCGCTGTGGAACCAGTTGCATATGAATTTGGTGTCAGTAGGATAGTGGCTGTTCTCGGTTTAACATTATATATCTGTGGTTTTGCAACCGGTACATCTATCCTTTCATCTTACATCAGACAAAATGGCTAATGAACAAACCGTATAGGTCCATTATTTTTTGGTCCGATCTCCGAACTGTATGGCAGAAAGAAGCCTGTCACCGTAGCGTGCTTTGTTTTCACCTGTTTCATGTTTGCTGCGGCAACAGCAAAGGATTTCCAAACCTTGATGCTATGTCGCTTCTTCGCAGGTGTCTTTGCTTCTTGTCCTCTGACCGTCGTCGGTGGTGCTTTCGCCGATATGTTTGGAAATGAAACTCGAGGTGTTGCCATTGCTGCTTTCTCAGCGTTAGTGTTCATCGGCCCTTTCATTTCGCCTATTGTTGGAGCATTCATCACAGAGTCACATCTTGGTTGGAGGTGGACCGAATACATCACAGGTATCATGGGAGCTTTCGCTTTAATTCTCGACATCCTTTTCCTGGAGGAAACATATGTCAAGACACTTCTTCAAAGTCGGGCTGCAAAGATTCGAAAAGAGACTGGTAATTTCGCTATTCACCATGTCAGCGAAGAGGAACTTCTCAGCTTCGATGATCTAATCAAGAAACACTTGTTACTTCCATTCAAGCTTCTTTTTGGAGAACCAATCGTTTTCCTCATCACCATTTATACCGCCTTCATCTATGGTATCTTATATCTTTTCTTGGAAGCCTACCCAATTGTTTTCGCCGAGTACCGTGGAATTGAACCAGCAGTTGCAACACTTCCATATTTGGGAATGATTGTCGGTGTTCTTCTCGGTTGTAGTATCGTCATTGCCTTCGAGCCAAGGTATAATCGCAAACTCAGGGAAAACAACGGTATCCCAGTTCCAGAAGAGAGACTTGTCCCGATGATGGTCGGTGCTTGTCTTTTCCCTTGTGGTCTGTTCTGGTTCGCATGGACAGGAAACTATCCATCTATCAGTTGGGCCGCCCCAACCGTCAGTGGCATATTAACTGGCGCTGGTATCATGACCATCTTCCTTCAGGCTTTGAACTACCTTGTCGATTCATATTTGTTCGTGGCAGCCAGTGCCATCGCAGCCAATACTTTTTTGAGATCGTTCTTCGGTGCCGGTTTTCCTCTGTTTGCCACAGCAATGTTCCATAATCTTGGTGTGCAATGGGCTGGAAGTTTGTTGGGCTTCTTGTCTATCGCATTTCTACCAATTCCTTTCTTGTTCTACAAGTACGGAGAGAGATTGAGAAAAATGTCACGCCATGCCCCAACAGATTTTGGTGTACCCAAGAGTCAGCTAAAGGACGAAGAGACTGGCACTGCAGCTACCACTGCGGCGCCTTCAATTGAGGAAGAGAAACAGGAGGCGTAATGTAATGTAATGTGTTATGATGACGGATACACTTATATGTTGAAGGATGATTGATATGAGGTATATATGTCTATGACTTCTTATTCATGGACTATTTTGCATCGTTGGATTTTGTTGGCGTCGTTATTATCAATACCCAGGGGGAGAAGCGCTGCATTTTATTAGATAGAAAGTATGATTTTTAGTATAACTTAGACACCTTAATTAATATATCAAATAAGTTCTTAACGCAAAGCTTTATATACAACAAGGTTGATGGCGAGACTGGAGTGGACCGAATGAAGAAAGTGTAAGCAAACGAAGGATGTTTTTGGTGTCTTGCACGTGACAACCTCAAAATTTACTGCCTCTGGTCAACTTTTTCACGTATTTACCTTGCTCCGACATTATATGAGATTTGCGCCAAGCACACCTACCTTTACCTCATGCACCATGCACATCGGAGTGGGACAATTTAGGGCATTGCACGCATTGTGTAGCCTTTTCAATATTTTGGCGATTTATTCTCCAACTACACCCTGATCCTAAATTACGTGAAAGTCCTTGATTTTTTATGAGAAAAATGCCATATCTTCAGGATTTTGGGTCTCTGCTGGGCGGCACAGCTTTACCTTGGTTCATAATCATATCTTTCACTACAAGCATCATAATAAACAGATATATCGTATGGTCTCGCCTTCGCCATATTCCTGGACCACGGTTCGCTTCATTTTCGAAACTATGGATGTTACGGGCAGCATTATCTGGAAGAATTCCAGAAGTACTGAATGATGTCTGTGAAACATATGGTAGGTGTCCCTGACTTTGAGCTCAAATATATCATCCTCACTCAGATTTTAAGGTCCATTGGCACGTGTAGGGCCAAATGATCTTATTTGTAGTGATCCTGGTGTCATTCGACGCATGAGTACTGCGAAGTTGGGATATCGAAGATCAAGGTTTTATAGTTCTTTCGCTTTCAATCCCGATCGGGACACTATGTTATCGACTACAGATGAGGAAATCCACGCCCATTTGAAAAGCAAAACCGCTGCAGGTGTAAGTTTTTATTTTCAATGTCAAATCTTGAGCAGTGTTATTAACCAATTTTGATTAGTATTCGGGCAAAGACGTTGAGAATCTAGAGGAATCTATTGATAGACAGCTCAATGCGTTCATTGATTTGATAGAGAGAAAATATCTATCAACATCAACCAATTTCCGGCCTTTCGACTTTGCCCAAAAAGTGCAGTACTTTACATTGGATGCGATTACAGATGTAGCTTTTGGAAAGCCCTTCGGATGCATCAGTCAAGATAATGATATGTATGACTACATCAAAACAGTGGACCAATTACTACCCTCCGCCGTATTAGCAGGTGTCTTGCCGTGGTTGTTAACTCTGTCACGAAGTTTTCTTGTCAGGCCATTTTTACCAACAGAGAAAGATAAACTTGGGTTTGGAAAAATGATTCAGTAAGCTGATAATCCATCTTCAAGGAAATAGCTGACCAGGAACAGGGTTGCGAAGGACATTGTTGTAGAAAGATTTGGAGAATCTAAAATGATTCGGAATGATATGCTTGGTTCTTTTATTGCACATGGTCTCACGCAAGAAGAAGCTAATTCGGAGACATTACTTCAAGTGTTTGTCTTCACTGGTTTCTTCCACTCATCAGAACTAACTAAGAGACAGGATCGCCGGTACAGACACAACGGCCACAGCGATTCGGGCTATGCTACTTTACATCACTACCTCACCAACTTGCTACACGGCCTTCCAGGCTGCTGTAGACGAGTGTGTCAAAAATGGCAAAATATCTTCCCCAATTACTGACGCTGAAGCAAAAGCATTTCCATACTTACAAGCAGTTATAAAGGAAGGCCTCCGAAAGTTTCCTGTTATTGCTGGTCTCCTCCCGAAAACCGTACCCGAGGGTGGCGATATCATCAATGGTTTTGAAGTTCCAGGTGGAACAGATATTTCACTCTGTTTAATTGCCATCACACATTCAAAAGCTACTTTTGGACCAGATGCAGATATTTTCAGACCGGAAAGGTGGCTTGAAGTTGATAATGACAAGTTGAGAGAAATGAACATCACTGCCGATTTGGTCTTTGGTTCAGGAAAATGGTCATGTTCAGGCAAGAAAATAGCTATGATGGAAATGAGCAAGGTCCTTGTGGAAGTAAGTTCTCTTGATGGTAGATAATATAAAAAACTAACAATAGGAAGTTGTTTAGGAGATTCGATATTTCCTTGGTAAACCCCACCAAGCCATGGAAATCATTCAGTGCTGGAGCATACATACAATCTGATCTTCTTGTGCGATTTGCGAAAAGAGAACATTGAGAAAAGAAACTAGGGACATACAAGATCAGTCCTTTTTCTTTTTGGTCCAGAGAGTTGGAATAATGTCGATACCTGGCATGCAACATATATATAGGCTCAACATTTATACGCCAGGTGTAGTCAAATATTTAGTGTATGTCTCAGGGAAGTGATCGATCGTGTTTCAACTTCTGTTCCCAGCCAGAAATCTTTCCACATCTATTCACTTCTACAGAACATCGGAGGCACCTGCTATGGCGTGCTATACTTCAATCAGCTCTGATGTGGATCTTAAATCTTTGAAAGCATCGCATTCTTATCCTACTATTTTACCTCCATTGCGAACGCTCCTAGCAACCGTACTTTAAGCGATCCAAAAGTCCCAAGCACAGTCGGTGAATTATTTACCACACTACTGCTTCCATGATTCACATTTTGTGAATATACGAGAGTGATTCATAATAGTCAATCTGGTACTGTACTGTACTGTACTGTGTTAGTCACCTTGAATATCTTCATGCCCACAACAAAAAGAAAACTAATCTTCAAAGTTGTCGAATACATTTCCATCGCGCCGAGTTTATCCGTATTATCTAGCACCGCACCGATTTCGAGGATAGTTCCGCTTTCTGATTTGCATTTTCAAAGCCCTATGCAATTTTTGCTGTCGTCCCACCTTGAAAGCGTTCTTTAGAATCCCACCATGCAGCGGCCTCCACAATCAGCACACCCTCCCCTCCACGAAAAACAACGCACCTCATCCTTCCACTCCCTCTTCAACCTCAACCCCTTAAGTCCCCTCCGCACTTTCCTAGCCCGCGCCCCCAGCTCCTCAACCATTTCTTCTCCCCCGTCAACCTCCGCCCCGGCTCCCCGTATCCCACAAATCCATCCCGGCGAATACCACACATACAAATCCGTCGACAAACTCCTCTCAACCTTCACATCGCGCTCCATCGCCCAGAAACGAGATGCTAAAGCTAAAGCTAAAGCCGAGCTCCCCCCGCATCAAGAGAAAGATACATATCGCAGTATCCACTGCGGCGATCAAAATTGTTGTTTTCAATCCCCTTACTCATTTTATCGCACGCGCTCAACTCCATGTTCTTCTAATACGCGATCTAAAACTCTACTTGATGGACAATCTCGCTCGAGGTCCGTATCGAATCTGAATTTACGACATGAGAGTTCGAAAGGTGGGGAGGATTCATCTCTGGCTCCGTCACTTTCGTCTTTATCGATTCATCCTTTTCGCAGATCGCTTACTATTACTGGGAGTTCTAGACGGGCTTCTTCATTATTTTCGGGAAGTCCGCCTCCGCCGGGAAAATGTTTATCGCCTTTATATGAATATCCTGAGCCCATTGGACCGAGAAGCTCAAGCTGGATAGATAGAGAAATGGAAATTGAGGTCAAGAGGTCGAAGAGTGTGACTTGGGGTCCTAGTGTGTCTATTAATCGTCATAAAGTCGCTAGGGAGTTTTATCGACCAAGCGGCTTATCGCTATTTTCATGGACGGCAGAGGATGCTGAATCTTGCGAAATGAACGGAAAGGATGGAAAGGTGGATAATGGAGAAAGAGAGATTGCTTATGAATGGGACGGGGCGTTTGGATGGACGTGGGCTTGTAAAGAATGTGGGAGAGAAAGATGTGTAAAATGTCCTAGGGAGGTGTTTGAACAAATTGTTGTGGAAGGGGAGACGCTTACTAATGAGGAAGGTGTTTTTAGTATCTGTACGCCGTGCAAACATGGGTTTTGTCCAGGCACAAAAATGCGGCTGAGGATCAAGTGTAAGAGGTGTGGGGAGGTGGAATGTGAGGGGTGTGAAGATTTGGGTGACGAAGAGAGGTAAGGTGGTGGAATGGTTTATTAGTTATCATTTGTAGGGAGAACTTATTAGTAACAATGATGGTAATGATTGAGGTGAATAGATAGTATTAAATAAACATGAAATTTAATATTCAATTGAGCCCTCCGCTTTTGTGAATACGTGACTATTGCATATCCCTAGCATACTACTGAACATAAAACAGCGGGATGATATCACTAGTCATCTTGTAAGTCCAAAGAGTACAGAAATAGAACCACATAAACCTTACAAGATGAGAACGTTTGAACATCTTCAAGCAAATAATGAAGCAAATTCACCACTCGAAATAATCTAAACGTTCACATCACTAATAATGATTAGAGATACTGAAGCTGAGACCCAAGCTAGACTTTGAATGTCACCGGAAGGGATTCGATGAACCAAGAATGTATGATCTTATACCAGTAAAAACTTCTATGGCAGCACCTGTTTCGGGGAGGGGAATAACTCTGTGAGTGACTTGGATAGCATACATCTAGCATGCCGCCGGACTTCTCGGTATCCGTTTCTTTTCGTCCATGCACTAATCATCAGCCCCATATATCAACCCCTTGAAGCTGTTCTACCTTTTCGCTCGCCTCAGAATTTCCTAGGAAACTCCTGTTGCTGAAGATGTGAAGTAGGAATTCAAATGCATATAAAATCTGAAGTCCTAAGAGCAGCCATGATAACAATTTGATGATTTGATTTGTGTATTTTTACATTGCTTGGGCACGTAGCTCGTGGAGACTGTCTTGTCGTATGATCTTGCCCAAAGATAGAGGAACCTGAAAGAGACGGAATGAATGAGAAATGATCCGGAGAGAAAAGATGAATACTTCGTAATTTATGAACGGGACTATCAACATCGTTCCTTCCCTGATGTTTTATCAACCACATATAAAAACGTTTCCTAATTTTCTCTCCTCAGACCTCTCCACTTCAACCAAACAAAATAACTATATTTAGCTTCAAGACCAGTATATCTACAACCCCTTATCAACCGAAAACTTATCCAGCAACTTCAAACATTACAATGGGCATTCCATGGCTTCAGGACGACACTTACAACGGTCTACCTACTACATATATCGCACTACTGGCACGAACAGTCCAAGGTATACCAGAGAGTTATCCAGATGGCCACCCTAAGATACAGGGCCTCAATAATGAGACGGCACATGCCGAACGGGCATCGGTGTATACAGAGAATGGCTCCGCCCGGTCGTCGCAAGATGGCAATAGTGAAGGAGGAGGAGGACGGAAACCAGAAGCTATGCAACCGACTGCTAGAGAAAACCCACACATGTATGTGGTAGTTATGGTTGATGTGTAAGTGTTGCTAATAGTAATGAATTTATAGGGACCATACGAATCTTCCTCGAGGTTGGGGCCCTAAATAGTAGGTTGAGGAATGGGTAAGACATTGGACTGTGTAGGGCGTGTTTGGATAAATGAAAGAAATCATTGTCTTGTATTGGATACGACAGATGCTGCGATGACGACAATGAATTTGGAGTGGGAACTCGATGCACTCAACTAATTTACAGATTAGACGGGACTTGAAATCTTCCGCTGAATCTTGGTAGTGTGAAGAGCAAGATAGCCTGAATCATCGGGTCAGGCTTTTGGGGTTCGGAATGTACGACATCCAGCATAGTCATCAAGTAGAACTTTCTAATGATTGTCCGCTTACTGACGAGCAATGTTAGGCTTCTCAACAATGGATAGAGTTGACGTTTCCATGCCGGAGAGTTGGCAGGAAATAGCCCTGGGACAATATCCAATACGGGGGAGCAAGTAACACAAATCGATCAAAAACCCGCACCTCATGATGATCATCTGGGTGTTCCTGTAATATTAAAAGAGGCCATTCCAGATCATCCAATACAAATTTCTTCTCTTTCTTGGATGAGGCTCAAGAATGGCGGAGTGTAAAGTGTTGAGATCGGAAAATCCTCCAAGTTGAAAAATGATCCGTGCGTCAGATACGGTTTATCACGTGACCAAAATACCTCAGGTTCCAATTCATTTGATTGCCCCAAGTTGACCATAACAACGACAAACATCAATCCATCACAGCATCATGAATACTTAACAACTCTCTCTAAACTCTTCTTCTATTTCATCTCCATCTCATGACTTCACAGGTAAGTCTCTCATTATCAGCGTGGGGCTGCTATGAAAGTAACCATCATATGGGGAAATCATGCTTCCTTATGGTAGTGAGAGTTCCTACTCCATTTCCATATATCTCTTTCAACAGCCCCTTCACATATCACTTATACATGTATATATGATAATTATCACATTTCCTATCCTTCTAGCAAGTTTGAAAGTTACCCAGTAAAGTACCGGTGGTGCTTTTCTACTTCTTCTCTCCTCTTTGAACTTTCCCATCTTCCAGATTCACACAAGGCTCGCTTCGGCTACCAGTCATCATCAAGGATTCCAAAGCAAGCAAAGAACGGCTACATACCTTCTACCTTATTATTACTGTCACTTCTCAACTTAACGCGCCTTCGTTCTGCCAAACATCAACATACGAATTCGCAATTCATAAAAACATCAAAATTAACAACCTAAACATCAACTTTTACCTTCATATTTAGCTTCATTCTCAATATTTTACAATGGCCGGCGGAAAAGGAAAATCTTCTGGTGGAAAGTCATCTGGAGGCAAGGTCGGCGGCGCAGATGGAAACAAGAAGCAACAAAGTCATTCAAGCAAAGCCGGTCTTCAGGTTAGTATTGCGAAACTTTGCATTTTATCTTTTCCTTTCGCCATCGAACTTGGTGGTCCGGCCCCGCGGAGAGACGGAAATCATCCAATTTTTTTCAGTATCTACACCCCACTAGATCGCGTCAATAATCCCTCCGCGAATAATCCCTTGGAACGATTACGAACCATCGCGATATATACATCGATTTCGTCGAACATACCTTCCTTTTTATAACTTAGTCCTATGTCTAAAAGCTCGTTGGAAAGGCATTTTCGACGCGCCATGAATATCAACAAGCCATGCATACGCGAGATAAATTTTCTCATCCTTGGAAAACATCGATTTCGGATTACTTTATTTGTGTTTTGAGTTGCGCATGAACTGTTGTAATCACAATATACTGACAAATGCCAAATCCAGTTTCCTTGCGGTCGTGTCAAGCGTTTTTTGAAGAACAATACCCAAAATAAGATGCGCGTGGGAGCAAAGGCCGCAGTCTACGTCACGGCTGTTCTGGAATATCTTACTGCTGAAGTTCTTGAGCTTGCAGGAGTAAGTCTTATTTATTACCCGACGGTTGCCTGCGAGGACATTCACTGACCATTGTAGAATGCTGCCAAGGATCTTAAAGTAAAGCGTATCACGCCCCGCCATCTACAACTTGCCATTCGTGGCGACGAAGAACTCGATACCCTCATTCGCGCAACCATCGCCTTCGGAGGGGTGCTACCACACATTAACCGCGCGTTACTCCTGAAGGTAGAGCAGAAGAAGAAGAAGACCGCCGAGTCCGCATGATTTTCCCAAACGGACACGTTCACGATTCATTTACGCACTTCCGTGTTTTTGTGCTTTTTCCTTCCCTCTCTTTCTAAGGGTTCAGACTTTGATGGTGTCTTGGGGATATCTACTTTTTGTTTGGTTTCATAATGGAATTGATTGCTTATCATGGTTCACACTACGAGATAGGATTATAACGGGTTATTATGTGTTGTTCCATGATCGAAGCACAATTCGGGTGCGAGTTTTTCTGTGGGTTGTTGTGGAATCACTTCAGGCCAATGTACCACTATCGATTTTGAATCAGATCGGATATTGCTTCAAGTTTACAGTCTGAATGGTGATGTCCAAAGTTATGATTATGCGATAATCTGATGAAGAAGGATGCCGACCTAAATGCTTGATGTTATAGATTCCAGCAACTCGCAGAACACACTCTATCGCAAAAAACACCCGACTTAAGATCCGTCAAGACTCCTCGAACGATATACAAGGACAATCAGGAGTACAATCTCCTCTGTCCATCCTACGGGGTAACTTCATTAACTTCATCCTCATCATCACTATCCTCCACAGTATAAAACATCTTCAACGGACTACTAGGCGGACTCTCGATCTCCACACTTGCCCTCCGGCTAATACCTCCCTCTTGCTCTGCCATTGCCGATCCCTCCAAATCCCCATCCACTACCTCCCCCACCATCTTTCCGTACTGCACCTCGGATAATCTTAATCCTGTGAGCTGCTCAATCTTCGCTATACTCTTCCGCTTCTTCACCCGTATAAATTCTCGCACATATCCCTTTTCATCTTCTTCCGTTTCTTCTTCTCCCAAGTCGTCCATTTCGGAAGGATCCAAATCGCCTAATGCTTCCGTGTTTGTTTCATCCCGATCTTCGTGTCCTTCATCTTCACGTTCTTTTCCCTTCGGACTTGAAGATCCGTTGCGTCCGTAGACTACATCCACGAAGGCGGTATGACTAGTTAAAGGACTAACGATAAATTGCGCCTCGTGTTCTAATCCGCGTTTTTCAGCTTCCAGACTCTTGCGTCGTTCACGCTCGACTAGGATACTGAGATTAGGGGAGGAAATCACGGGGATGAGATTAGAAGTGCTGTGTGATTCTTTGGATGCGCGAGTAGCTGGGGGTGTGGTAGCGGCTATATCGAAAATTAACTGTTGATCCTCGCGTTCATCATCTATGCGTTGACGTTCCTCGGGACTAATAGGAGAAATGGGGAAGATCAATTCGGGATCGCTTTTCTTCCGCGTGCTGGATGTGACGGCAGATCGTAAGTGCAGCGTTTGACATTCCGAGGGAAAGTCGCAGTCGCGGTAACAGTCCTTGCCGATCTTTAAGGGCGGGATGAAGTGTAGGTTGTTCTGGGCACGGATTTCGGATTTTAGGAGTGAGGTTTCGCGTCGCCACTGGTTGTAGTGTTCCCAGCCTGTGTAATCGAATTCGGCGCGGCAGCCGCGGGGTTGGCGACGGCGTTTCTTTTTCCTTTTGGAGGAGAGGTTTAGGGAGGTGAGGGAATTGGTGGATGGGGATGGGGACATGGGGGAGGGGGTTTGTGGGGATGGGGGTGGTGTGGGGAGGGAACAGAAGTAATGTCCGTCTTCGACTAGGGGGGTTGGTGTTAGTTGGGTTTGATAGGGGTAGTGGGGATTTCTTACGGCAGCGACGGGTTACGCCGAGACGGTAGACTGAGTGGCATATGTGACAGCGCCAGATCCAGGGGTATGGGATAGGAGGAGGGGGTCTGAGGAGATGTGGTGAGATGGGTGGGCTGGGGAGTAGGCCACGTTGGTAAAGCCGTCGAGGTGGGGTTAGGGGAGAGAGAGGTGAGGAATGTGATGTTCCATTTTTTAGGAGAGAAGAATAGCTAGGTACCGTTATGCATTGTGGTCGACGATCCATCATACCTTATTATATTCTCGTTGTGTTTGCCGGTCAATGATCCGATAATGTGTGAATTTCTTGAGGGATGGGATAGGCTGGGTGTTGAAATCTATGCTGAATTTCTTTGTTTGATATTAGGAAGCAATTTCAACAATGTAGTCAGTTGTTCATGTGAATCGGAGGGATCCGATTAACACCAGCGCGGCGCTGTTGCCAGCAAGAAAGAATAACGAAGCTGTAGAGATAGATTCCAGGTATAATTTTGGCAATTCTTCTCGAAAAGAATTGGGATCCTCAGTCAAACATTCCGTCGATGTGGCGTTCGTTCTTTGAAAAGAGTCTTGTGGTACTGGTGAGATAAGACAAACCGAGTTATGGACGAAAGCGTCAATAGCTATGTTCAAATAGGTCAATCAATCCAGGCGGTAATCCTACTTCGCATATCAAGAGTTGGGGTGAAATTGCATTGGAAAATAAGAAAAAAAAATGATTCTTGCGCGAACGAGCAATTTAGTAGCAAACAATTGTCTCTACAGATGAGGTTTGAAGGTGTACTTCATGTAATTGTTGTTTCATTCACAATCATTCATCAAGGCTCTCTCATTTGTTGCTAATAAGTCTTTGTTCATCAGGCGTGACCTTCCTTTATGGATTTGTACCCACTAAGTAGATTGGAAATGCGGGTGATATATCATTGATAGAGAGCGACAAACAAAGAAATTTTTTTCTTGAGACTAGTTATCAAGGATTTAAAATGACGTCTTGACAAAACAGAAGGGGTTGCTCGTTGAGTTATGGCGTCAAGGTCAGCATGATGCGAGTTCTTTTGCTATACTGAAAAGTCTTATGATTGTTTTCTGACGATGGGATGTACATAGAATGACCAAGCCTCGGGGGAAGCTGAGCACTAGACTTTTTATGTTGACCTCTAGGCCAACATGTAAGCTATCAGTTGTAAGTATCAAAAAAGATCTTAGAATGAAATAGACTTGACTGCCTGAACCTGGATGGAAACTTAGATTGACTCGATCAATTCTCCAAACTTTAACAAATATTGGATTAAAATGTCCAGAAATGATAGACCACAGTTACTACTGGTTAATCTGAAAGAAAATCTACCCAATGAAATGATGAAATAAGAATCTTTTTCAATGCCATGATTTTCATTGGCCTCGGTATTTATACTGGAAATAAAATGGTTCGGGGAAAAACAAAAATAACAAAGATAAACCAAATGAAAATAAGGAGAGCTTATATATTTCAATCCTGAGTCCCACTGGGGTTGCTACTAGCTTCCTCATGGTCTGGTTGTTAAAATCTTTGATCTTTGCATGTTGTGATTTGCATTCTCCGCACGTCAGCACAGGTTTTGGCGGTGTTAAGTTTTCCTTCTTATGCCCCCGTCCTTGTCAGTGGTCGGCGATGACAAAGAGCATAGTATGCATGATACATAGTGAAGAGAGTCGTACAGTGTCAATAGCGAATGTATATGTAGTAATGACTGATTGAAGCGATATAATGTACGCAAGTTATGTTCAGTCTTCTCTTCAGGAGAAAGGCAATAGCACGTCTGGAATAGTCCAGGTCCTAGAGGGTTCAGTATTTCTAGATATAAAAACCAAAGAACTAGGAAGATGAGAAATCTCCCATATCTTGCACTTCCATGCGATAATATATGCCTGCCATGGACGTCGACCAGCGATAACAGCGAGCTATGGATTGTGGATCATATCGAGTACTGGTTTTATGGCCCCTTAAATTTGAAGATCCTCAGATGGGTCCTAGATCGGACACACCAACCAAGGGAACAATAAAAATCGTGCCATGGAAGTATTCCAGCTTGACTCCTACTAAGATCAGTGCAGAAATCCAGGAAGGTTCGAAGTCATCAAGTTAGAGAGCCTAGGTGTTACGACAGCTTCGAAATCCTTATCATATGACCAATTATGTAATCACATGGTCCCCTCGATCCCCTCGGTCCCTTGGCCAAGGGGACTAAGAGGATCAAGGGAACGATTAGCACGAAGAGCTATATAATCAAGATAGATTTCCTTTGTATAAAGCTTTATACTCAAAATCAATTATTTAGTATACTTTATTATTAATTACAAATAATATATTTATTATTATTATTATTTAAGTCCCTATTTGATATCTAATTATAAACCTATCTCGAAAGCCTAGAATACTTCTATGTGATCTAGACAGCTACCCTTGTAACACTTTGAGCATTATTATTACTTCAAGTACCAACTCGATAAATAATGATATCATATCTTCCAAAACATTACAATCTAGTAACCCTGCTATGATCAATTAGGTCACCCCTAAAAGTATCAACAAAGACAAAGATATCGCTATAGAAGGTATCGAAGACCCTAAGGAAATCATTATTATTAAAATTCTTAAAGTTGCTTTATCAGACCGATTTATAAGCAATTGATAAGAGCTAGAAATCTTCTTACTTCAACTTGAGATATACTTCCAATTTAATCAGGACAAATTCAATCATAATATTGATAAAAGTATTTAAACCATCTCTTATCTTAAAGAAGAAGCTGCTAAATAGATCCAACTATATCTCAAGGATTATTTCATTAATTTGAATAAGCTTAAGAAGCAAATATACCCGATTCAAACTATCTTTGAAAGATTCGAAGAATTCAAGAAAAAAATATAATAAATATTCAAAAATATTAATAAATTATATAATACTAAGTTCAAGATCTATAACCTCAAGCAAACAAGATTAGCAATTAAGTACATTATAGAATTCAGAAGGTATATAGATATTATTGAATAGGAAGAGAATGTAATGATAAGTTACTACCGGAAAGAGCTTAAGCTTGAAGTCAGATTAGAATTAGATTACAATTATATTTGGGAAGATCTAAACAAGTTGATCAAGGAATCTATTAAGGCAGATAAGATACTCTACAAATATCAAAAGGAATATTGATCTTCCAACTTTCACAGAAACTGAGATTATAGTAAATATTACAAAAACAAAAGAAGACCTCAAGAAAACAGACAATCTTATAGAGAACCGATATAATTGGATACAATATTCAAGGACAAATTATTTAAGGAAAAGGTAAAACGAAGATATAAGGATAAGCTATACTTCGAATATAACAAGCCAGATCATCAAGTTAGAGATTGTCGAAGTAAGAGATTACCAAAAAGAAGTTATTACAAAAAGTTCAATAAAGATCAATTCAACATTACCTTTATACTCCAATTATATACCTTATATCTAATCGAGGATAATAGTTACGAATAGAAGGAATATTAGAAAGAAATCGATACAATACCTCGAAACCAAGAAGGGTTAAATGTTATAAACCAATATAAATTAGAGCGTCTATAAACTCCTTTATTTCCCTTTATTAAAGCAGAATCGAAAGAAACATCATCAGTAGAATATATAATAATAAACTAGATAGCTTATTATAACAAATCTTGCAAGATTCATTTATCAGATAAGGAAATTATAGGGTGGTTTGTAACAATATTATACTAGAGGCAACGGCTGCCTGAGGTTTTGTTGGTTGGTAGTTATAGGTTAAGGCTTTATCAATTGGGTTCACTTAGAAGTGAAATCGTTATTAGATCAAGTAGAATATAGATAATCTAATTGATAACTAAGTTGAGTATAAAGCTCCTAAACTATGAAATTATTCTGATTATATATTAATAAATATAAGGGAGCTTTAAGGAGCCTTAAAGTTCCAAAAAGCTTCTGGAGCTTTAGGAGCTTTCAAAGTTCTTAAGGCTTTTTATTATATAATCTATTATTAGCCTTAGGATACTAATTCTGGGATAATTCCAATCCTAGGATAATAATCCTAGAACAATAATCCTGGGATAATTATCCTGAGATGAATATTATTTTGAGATAATCTTTCTAGGACGAATTATATCCTAGAATATTTGTCCTAGAATCCAATAATTACCTAATCTATTCTTTTTAGGACAACATTTGTTTTAGAATAATATTTGTTCTAAGATTCCTTATCGATAAGGATCCCCTTAAAGAAAGTGGCTTAAACATTGATAACTAGATTTATTTTATAAAAATGAATGTGATTTATAATACTATCCCCCTTCTAATCAAATGTTGTCCTTAATTGTTTATAACTAATAAGTATCCTACTTTGTTTTATCATTATATCTTTCGACTTTTCATTATAAATAATTCCGATTCCTCATATAATTTAACTCAAAGAAAGAAAAAGGAATGTATTTATTTAGCTATAATTATTGATTTTATTAATATTAAGATAATTCTCTGTTCTTATTATCGATAGGAAAATTATTGTTGTATTAAAGATCTCTCTAATAAACATTATTTATATTGTTCGGAATATATACGAAATTCCGTTTCCTGTGATATTGAGTTTTGTTTAAAAGATGATTAGGATCATGAAATTCCTTGAGAACATAATTGGGAAAGTCTTGATCAACAGATCGATAAGTTGAATATTGAAATTGCTGAATCTTCTGCTAAGACTACTTACCTTATTAAGCAAAAGACACAACTCAAAAAGCGATATAATGAAATGTTATATTATGATCTTAAATATCTTAATGAATTCAATACTCTAAAAGAAAAAGAAAAGCAAGAAAAGGGAAAAGAAAGAGAAATTGCTGCAATTTCGATATCTATCATTCCTTCCAATCCTTTTGATCGATTTGATTCTGAACTCTCTATAACTAATTCTGATTTCCTTAAATCTTCCTTTTTATATTTGATGGATTTATTATCTATATAAACTATATTGAATTCTTTTTTCTTTTAGACAAATCTGGATTTTATCAGCGAAAATCCTCAAATTTCTTAAGATGCTTAAGATCTTTCTTTAATTCCTATATATTCTCAGAGTCCAGGTAATTTTCTTATTTTATCAAATATTTGATTTTGTTTCTAATATATTTGCAATCTAGTATTTTCTTCATTTTATACTTAATGTTTTAATTAATAAATATAATTTCGATTTCAAAAGCTTTAAATACTCCTGATAATATTAGTTCAAATAAGGATATATAAAATACTAAATAGATATTTATATTTCTTGATAATATTAATTTATAATTTAAGGGTCCTTTTATTTTCTTGATTTTAAATAATCCCAATTTCTTATAATCTAGTTTCATATTTGGTTTCTTTATCTTAATGTTTTTTCAGAGTAAATAAACTTTATCCCCCTTTTTTAATATTAACTCCTAATTATATTTCTTATTATAATAATAAGCGTTTCTTTCAGCAATGAACTTGAGTTCCGCTGCTATTTCCTTATAAACTTCCTTGAGTTTCTTTGTTTATATAATAATAGATTGATTCTTTATTTCTAAAATATCTGGTTTTTAGTATACAATTAATTCATATCCAAAATTAATATAATTTGGGGAGATTTGGATAGTTTCTGAAATAGAGCTATTATATGCGAATTATACTAGAGATAGTAGTCCTATTCAATTATTTTGTTGATAATTCACATAACAATAAAGATATACTTCAACAACCTGGTTTATTCATTTGTTTCCTCCATTTGTTTATAAATAGAATATTATAAACATTTTTCTTTTCACATTTAATAACATTACTAAAACAATCCAAAATTTTGATATAAAGAGTTTATCCCTATCGAATAATATCTCCTCTAATAATCCATATATTATAATGATCTCTTTTAGAAATATGACTATTAGGGTTTCTATAATTAAGATGATCTTGTATAATACTAATATCATATACTTAATCAATCGATCTATAATAACTAAGAGGTAATTATACTTTACTCCTATTATTAAATTCTTGGATTTAGGTAGCAGCTTTATGAAATCCTATAATATCGATTTCCATAATGTAGATGGTATTTCAATTGTTGTTACGAAGGTAACAGCTGACTTGTTTGTATGAGCTTGGGCCATATGCGAGCAAGATACGATTCGATCATATTAGTATGTGATTATGGTCACCCGAGGATTATATGTGTATATACCATCAGAATATACAAACAGGAAAGCTTCAGGTGTATACAGCATTAATCACGAGATTGAGCATCATGTGATGGACAGCTCTAGAACGACAGTACTCTAGGAGCGTTCGGCTGTCCCAGTTGTCCGAAGGAGACGAAGGTCTATATAAGGGAATGAGATATCATTAAATATAGAGCTTTATGTTCAAGATCAATTATTTAGTATATCATACTATTAGTTACGAATTGTATCATTTTATTATCATTACTTTAAAGTCTCTGCTTGATGCTTAGTTATAAACCTACTTCGAGAGCCTAGAGCATTTCCATGTGATCTAGACGGCAAACCTCGTAACACTTTGAGCATCATTACTGCTTCAAATACCGACTCGATAAGTAACAACATTATGTCTTCCAAGACATCACAGCCTAGCAACCCTGCCACAATCAGCTAGGTCATTCCTGAAAGTATCGATAAGGACGGAGACATCATTATAAGAGGTATCGAAGACCCCAAGGAAATCACTGTCACCGAAACTCTTAAAGTCGCCTTACCAGACCGATTTACAGATAATCGACAAGAACTAGAAACCTTCTTGCTTCAACTTGAGATCTACTTCCAATTTAATCAGGACAAATTCAATCATGACACTGATAAAAGCATCTGGGCCACCTCCTACCTCAAAGGAGAAGCTGCTAAATAGATCCAACCATATCTCAAGGATTACTTCACCAACTTGAATAAATCAAAGAAGCGATTGTACCCGACTCAAACTATCTTTAGGAAATTCGAAGGGTTTAAGAAAGAAATACGACAAATATTCGGAAATATCAACGAACTATATAATACTGAGTCCAAGATCTATGGTTTTAAGCAGACAGGGTCAGTGGTCAAATACACTGTGGAATTCAGAAGGTATATAGATACTACTGGTTGGGAAGAGAATACAACAATGAGCCACTACCGGAAAGGGCTCAAGCCTGAAGTTAGGCTAGAATTAGATCGTAATTGCACTTGGGAGGATCTAAACGAGTTGATCGAGGAGTCTATCAAAACGGATGAGATGCTTTACAAATATCAGAAGGAATGCTGTTCTTCCAACTTCCATGGAAACCGAGATTGTGGTAAGTACCACAAGAATAAAAGAAGATCTCGAGAAAATAGACAACCTTATGGAGACCCTATATAATTGGATACAATCTTTAGAGATAAACTACCTAAGGGAGAGGTAAAACGAAGGTGAAAGGACAAGCTATACTTTGAATATGGCAAACCAGGTTATCGGGCCAGGGATTGTCGAAGCAAGAGACCATCAGGAGGTGGTCACTACAAGAAATTCGGCAAAGGACAGCTCAATGCCACCTTTGTACCCCAATTATACGCTTCAAATCCAATAGAAGACAATAGCTACGAATATAAAGAATATCAAAAAGAAATTGACACAATACCGCGAGACCAGGAAGGGTTGAACACTATAGACCGATATGAATTGGAGTGTCTCCAAACCCCTTCACCCTTTATTATCGAAAGGGAACTAAAAGAAATATCGTCAACGGAATATACGACGAAGAACTGGACAGCTTGCTATAGTGATTCCTGTAAGATTTATTCATCAGGTAAGGAAGCCATAGGTTGGTTTCCCCAAAGAAAAGCAAAAAAACCCTGCAAGAAGGGAGGGTCGAAAAGATCATCACATAATCACAAAATTGACCAAATTGACCAAATTGACAAAAACAACCACAATAAGGATTTGGGTCAAGGTCAACTGAATATCGTAGGTCAAGCAGGTCAGATATACTGCACTGCGAAGATAAACGAACAAAGAATTCAGACTATAATAAATTCAGAAGCTACTGGAAATTTTATTACGCCAGGAATTGTGAAGCATTTGGGAGTATTACTTCAAGCGAAACAGAAACCATATCAATTGTAGTTAGTTGATAGATAATTAATCGGATTGGACGGAAAGATTTCGTAGGAGACTCACCTTTTGCAAATGATTATAACTCAGTATAAAGAGGTTATTCAGTTTGATATTGTTCCATTAAGGAATCAATAGATCATCCTGGGGATGCCTTAATTAAAAGCTTATAACCTCAAGATTGACTGGATTAAGGAAATTGTTAGTTTCCCCAAAAGCGTTCATGAAAATACATTAGAGTCTACAAGGCTATACATACACAATGATAAGTTAAAGGCAAATAACTCTATCGATATAGGACGCCCAGTCCAGGGTCCTTTATTAACAATGAAGGAAGGTGAACCTCCCGTACAAATAAAGAATAAGCAAACGAAATTGCTTGAAACCACCCTTGTAGAGAAACAGGACAAAACACCAATACCGGTACAGTACCAGAAGTATAAGAAATTATTCGAAGAAAGAAAAGGTTATAATGCTTTACCAAAGTATAAACTATAGGATTATGAGATAATATTGGAGGAAGGCAAGATATCTTCATTCGGCCCAATCTATCCGATGTCAATCTCTGATCTAGGGATATTTAGGGATTATATTAGCGATGTATTAAAAAAGGGATGGATCAGAGAATCCATTTCACAGATAATTAGCCCTGTATTATTTGTACTAAAGAAAGATGGTATAAGGAGGCTTTGTGTAGACTATCGCAAGCTCAATGATATAACGATCAAAAATCGGTATCCATTTCCATTAATTATGGAATTGAGGGATCGATTAGGAAAAGCCAAGATTTTCTCTAAGTTTGATCTTCGAAACGGATTCTATCTAATCAGAATAAAGGAAGGTAAAGAATGGAAAACAGTATTCAGAATTCGATACGGATTATATGAGTATCAGGTTATACTATTCGGATTGACAAACACATCTGTGATATGTATGTGTTTGGTTAATAATATATTAAGAAAATACCTAGATATTTGTTGTATATATTATCTAGATGATATTCTGGTGTTCTCCGAAATGGAGGAACAGTATATCAAGGATGTCCACAATGTCCTATTGCATTTGGAAGAAGCCGATCTCCAATGCAAACCTAGTAAATACGAATTTCATGTCACGGAAACAGAGTTTCTGGGGTATACCATATTCTCCGAAGACCTTAAAATGAGCCCTAACAAGGTAAAAGCAATTGAGGAATGGGAATCACCAACTAATATAAAGGAAGTACAATCCTTTCTAAGGTTCGCCAACTTTTACCAACGATTTATCAAGAATTATTCGAAAATAACTGCTTCAATGATCGAAATCACCAAAAAGAATCAAGGGGAATTTCGATGGACAGAAATAGTATAAATAGTATTCGAATGCCTTAAAAAAGCATTTGTAGGAGAACCAGTTCTCAAGGCTTTTGATCCAGAACTACCAATAATTGTGGAGACAGACTTCTCAGACTACACAATAGGCGTAGTACTCAGTCAATCAGGTTTGAATAAGAAATAGCAATCAGTTGCTTATCATTCACACAAACTATCATCAGCTGAACTAAACTATGAAATATACAACAAGGAATTACTAACGATAATAGATGCTTTTAGGGAATGGAGAATGTATTTGGAAAGATCGAAATATACAGTGTAGGTGTATACAGATCATAAGAATTTGGTTTACTTCATTACAACAAAGGAATTAAACAAATAATAGGTCTGATGGTCAGAAACCATAGCTATATACAACTTCAGAATTTCATATATCAAAGGAAACGAAAATGCTAGGGTAGATACTTTAAGCCGAAAACCAGAATACTTACAAAACAAAACGCACGAATCATACGCGATATTAAAACAAGACAATGATAGTTTAGTTCACAATAAACCACAATTCGCTGCTACTTCAGGAATAAATTATGATACTATCAAGGATATCATAAAAACGGAATATGTAATAGATACTACAGCCAAAATAATCCTAGCTATACCAGACAATCTAGAAAGAGGATTCATTATCGAAGATAGGTTCATCCATTTTCATAACAAACTTTATATACCCTTTAGTCTAGCTAAGGATTATGTTACAGAACAATATAAGCTATCAGTTCACAGGTATCAAGGTATTGTAAGAACCTTTGCCAAAATAAGGAGAGAAGTTTACTTTCCAAAGATGAGGACTATAGTTGAGAATATAATTAGGAACTACAATATCTGCATAAGGAATAAAGCTATTTGACATATCCCTTATAATTAGCTCAAGATCCCTGAACTATTTACTCAACCTTGGAAGTCTATTGTTTAGGATTTTGTAATGAAACTATTATTATCCAAGGATCTGGTTACTCAAAAAGAGTATGATTCTATACTAATAGTAACAGACAGATTAACCAAGTTTGTTTATATAATATTATTCTGTAAAACTTGGACAACAGATAATCTTGCTTATATATTCATAAAGAATATAATCAGTATTTATGGTATATCAGATGAGATTATCTCAGATAAGGACAAATTATTCATATCGAAGTTTTGATTTACCCTTATAGCATTGCTTGGAATCAAAAGAAAGCTCTCGATAGCTTTTCATTCACAAACAGATGGCCAAATAGAACGACTAAACCAAACGATGGAAGCCTATCTCTGCTGCTATATCAATTACAGACAAGACAATTGGGTTAAATTATTGCCTTTGGCGTAATTCGCATATAATACATCAGAGACAGAAACCATAAAAGTAACGCCAACATATACTAACTTTGGATTCAACCTATTGGCTTACAAATCACTATTGCCACAAGATGCGAATATAGACGAAGCCATAAAAGATATCACAGAAATCAAGGAGCTTCAAGAACAACTCTCCTTGGATTTATAGTTCATCGCTTTAAGAACAGCATTGTACTATAACGAATCAAGAAGTATAGGACCTACTCTTAAAGAGAGAGATAAAGTTTATCTCATTCGAAGAAACATACAAACAAAACAATCTAACGATAAACTAGACCACAAGAAACTAGGACTATTCAAAATCGACAAGGTGGTAGGATCAGTTAACTACAAACTCAAATTACTATACACTATGAATATCCATCCAGTTTTCTATATATCCTTGCTTGAACCAGTACCATCAAGAGCGCCAAATATACCATTCATAGAAATCGAACTAGTCAACCCTAACGCCATATATAATATTGAAATAATACTAGATTGCAAATACATCAGAAACAAGGTCAAGTATTTGATCAAATGGCTAGACTATCCACATTCGGAAAATATATGGGAATTCAAGAAAGATCTCAACTGCCCTGAGAAGTTACAGGCATTCCACCTGAAGTACCTACATCTGCCAATAAAGCCTCGAGCTCGGCATCAGACAACAGAGGCAACAAAGGATCGAGGAAATCGAAAGAAGGGGAACCATTAAGGACAAGAGCAGTAGCATCGGCGATCTCCTTGTCCACATGCTCTTTTTCCAACTTTTCCTTCTTTTCCACCTTTACTAACTCATCAAGAGTCCGTAAACCACAACGAAGCATTTCGGATTCATGTTTCAACAGGAAACGCTTCTGTTTTTGTAAACGCAGAATTTTAACTATAGCCTCCTTCTTCTCTTGATCCAATCGTTCCTTTTGTCGGGACAGACTTTCCCAGTCACTTTCAGACGGACCTTGAACATCACATTTCTTGTTATTACGAATGCATTCGCTGCATTGCAAAGAATCAGAAGGCGAAACAATACATTTGCGATCTGTGCGTTCGCACAACGAACATAAAGGCATTTCGAAACCTTTCTGTTCAACAAGACGAGCAAGACGAATTTGTTCTTTTCTTTTATCAGTAATTGAAGAAGGCATAACGAAGAAAGAAAGAAAGCATACAATCATTTAAGAAAGAAGAAAGACATACTAATATAAACGCTCAGGACTAGCGCTAATCTAAGAAGGGGATAGTGTTACGAAGGTAACAGCTGACTTGTTTGTATAAGCTTGGGCCATGTGCGAGCAAGATACGATTCGACCATATTAGTATATGATTATGGTCACCCGAGGATCATATATGCACATACCATCAGAATATACAAACAGGAAAGCTTCAGGCGTATATAGCATTAATCACGAGATTAAGCATCATGTGATGGACAGCTCTAGAACAACAATGCTCCAGGAGCGCTCGGCTGTCCCAGTTGTCCGAAGGAGACAAAGGTCTATATAAGGGAATGAGATATCATTAAATATAGAGCTTCATGTTCAAGATCAATCATTTAGTATACCATACTATTAGTTACGAATTGCATCATCTTATTATCATTACTTTAAAGTCCCTGCTTGATGCCTAGTTATAAACCTACTTCGAGAGCCTAGAGCACTTCCACGTGATCTAGACGGCAAACCTCGTAACAATTGTATATATCTATCCATAAAGGATATAACAAAAAATCTTGTTCCTGATACAGGTATCATATTCGATGACCACTTTTTTGATCATAATTCGGAGTCCCAGACTCCAATATTATTTCTTAATTCTTAAATATATTCTTTATACTCCCTAATAATCATAAACTAATAATATATACTGTTCTTTGATGAATTCAGTGGCAATATTACTTAATAACCAAATTTTCCTTACGACCCATATCAATCTATCTATAGTTACTGACGGCTTAGATTATTTGATATTTTCCTTATTCAATTATGTGTTTATAAGTTTGTTTTTCCAGACTTCTATTGGTTTATTCTCTAAAACAGCAATTTCTATTAGATTTGGAATGAGATCTCTATTAGAAAGAGATTTCAAAATCGCTATCTCTTGATAAGTTTTATCATTCTCATATTCTAATGGCCTATTTAATATATCTGCCCTTATATTATCTTTGTCTTTGATATACTTAATTATCAAGTCGAAATCGACTAATTCTTTAGTTTATCAAATTAATCTTTGATTATCTAGAATCTTAATTATAATAAAGATTTGTAGATTTATATAATCCATATAAATGATTACTGGGAATTTAGTCTCTTAAAGATAGATTCTCCAATATTTCAACAATTTGACTATAGCCATAAGTTCCTTCTTATAGATATTGTAATTTTGCTTTGTTTTATCTATTTTGTTGGAATAATAAACAATTAGATATAATTTCCTATTATCATCTTTTTGAAGATAAACTCCTGTTACATAGGTATTGGAAGCATTTGTTTCAATGATGCTTTCTTGATCATTATAATAATTGTAGAGTATAGGTTCCCTGGTAAATCTGTTCTTGATTTCCTGGAAAGCTTGCTTTGTCTTTTTATTTTATACAAATCCTATACCCTTTTTTATTATCTCTGTAAATAGTTCTATTATTTTGGAAAAGTCTTTAATGAATACCTAATAAAAGTTGGCGAATCCTAATATAATCTATATATCTTTGATGTTTTTAGGTCATTCCCAATTTTTTATTTTCTTAGTTTTCTTTGGGTTAATACTTATCTGACCTGATTTGATTATATATTTCAAAAAAATTACCTTCTTAACTTCAAACTTATATTTTGATAATTTAAATCATAAATTGACCTTCCTAAATATTTCGAATATTTTGAGGATATATTCCTTATATTCTTTTTCTTTCTAAAAGAAGATCAGGATGTCATCTAAATAATAGATTATGAATAAGCTAAACTCCTTGAGTATTTTGTTGTTTTGTCGTTGATATATAATTGATACATTTGTTAACCCAAATAATATAACAATATATTCCTATAATCTAAAAGGTAATATAAAAGTAATCTTTCATTTATATCCCTTCTTGATTTGTATGAGATTAAAGACATTTCTTTGATCTAGTTTAGTATAGATTATTATTTTGCTTAATTTATCTTTTAATTCTTAGGCTTTAAGTATAGGGTATATATCCCTGATGATCCTATTATTCATTTAACAATAGTCTCTACAAGATCGATCATTCGGATCTCCTTTTTTGAATACTAATAATACATTAGATATACAAAAAGACTTGGATTTCCTAATCCATCCCTTCTTTTCAGTTTTAAATTAGTATTCTTCCTATATTCTTAAAATATTGGGATTATATAGTCTCAACCTTTCAATTAAGGATATGAATCCTTTTTTGAAATTGATCTTATAATCCCAAGACTTATATTCTAATAAAGCTCTCAAGTCCTATAGATCTTCAAATAACTTGGCGAATTTTCTGTACTACACTAGAATTTCTTTTGCATTGATCTTGCTAATCAATGAAGGATCTATAGCTGCCATAGTATAATATCTGATCTCTCCAGAAGTCTGTTCCTTTAGATCATATAATCATTCGTTTTTGTATCTGTAATAATCAAATATAAAGGTATCCTTTACTTAATTAATATTTGGATTATACTTTCTAATTTAAGGGGTTCTTAAAACTATTATATATCTGCTTAATAATATTAAGTCCAATTTGATTTGTTCAGTATACCCTCTTGATATAATTATTTTTAAAGTATTAATTTGTTTTTATATCTATTTGTCTAATCCAGCCTTCTTTTTTTTCAGCAATATCAACTGATATAGATGTTTTTTAGGTTCAATAGAGATTCTGTTTTCTTCTATAAAATTGGGATTTATAAACATTTTTATAGCTCCTAAATTAATCAGAACTTTAACTTCTTGTTTTCTGAGACTGATTTCTATGATTAATTGCCTAATCCTAATTGTACCATTGAGTTCTAGCGATAATGATTTGGTGATTTATTTTTTAATAAAGAGATTCAATTATTTATACTAATATTCGTTTATACTCAATAATCTGTAGGGTATAATTATTGATAGTTTTATTGATCCTGTCTGAAAGTCCCGGCAATAATCTTTGGCCTATTAATGTTTATAATAATAATTAATCCTACACCAGATCCTGTGATATTCAGTTTATAACAGGATTTCCTATACATCTCTGATTTCTAAATCATAATTGCTATGCTCCTATTCTTTATTAATCTAAGAAAAGCTTAAGTCTATAACAAATCTTCTAGTATTGCTTTCCCTTATATTCTTTTTGAATACTATTCAATAAAGATTGTTATATATAATAATATATAAGATTAATAGGATTAGATAATTATAAGTCTAATATTTTTCTACAAAATCAAGTTTCTGTTCTTTATGATAACATTATATACATTTTCTATCGAGGTAATTGGTCAGATATCATAGCTTGTCTTCTTGAGATCTTAGATAGATTTCATTAATTAGCTGATTATCTTCAGATCTGTTTATAGATCCTTTCTTTTCAAATAATTCAATTGACTTAAAGTTCCTTGTAAACTCGATTTCCTTATCAGCATTTCCAATTGGTTCTATCTTTGTAAATAAAATGATTATATCTAACTCTCTAAATTGTTCTGGATATGATTAAGGTAATTCTTTTTTTAGTAATTCAATCTTATAAAAATTACTCTTTAATATATTTACTTCTTAGGGTCCTTATCTCTTGTTTCCAAATCTTCCTTGTTTTTTGCCTTTTGTAATGAATAACTTCTTTTGATTACAGTCTCGAAATATATACCCACCTTTTCTATAAATGAAGTATAAATTATTCTCTCTATATTTTTTCTTTTCTTCAATATTAAGCTTATTTGATTTATATCAGCGTTTAACTCCATCTAATTCTATTAGGTCATTAGTATCATAGTGTCTGTTCTGATATTGAGGTTTAGAAAATTTTCTGTTTTCCTAAGTGGTTCCCTTTTTCTTTATTTGTCTTTTGTAGAAATGGTTGTCGATTAGAATAAAGGTTTTGATTAATTCAGAAAGATTTAGTGGTTTTGGAGCTCTTGCTAGCTCATTCTTGATGATATCCTTGAGACCCTTATAAAATTAGGATCTATGATAATTATTATTTTATATAATATATCTAATATATTGTTAAAATTTAGCAATATAGATTATAATTGATCCTATTTGTTTAAGTTGTTATAATGCTTTTTCAACTATATGATCAAGGTCAACTTCCCCGAAAGCCCTATTGAAACCTTATCGAAATGATTTATAAATATTAAAAAGATGGTATATCTCAGATTTCATATTTTCATTGAGTTAATTATTGGTAACTTTGGTTATTAGATTATTAACAAAGGGTTCGATCCAATTGAATATAATTCCTCAAAAGAATGAGATTAGCTACAAGATCCTCTATATAAATGTTGAAAAGAGATATCTATTAAAGGTATAGTAAAGATCAATTTATATAATAAAAGCTTGATATTTATTATAATTTCCATAAAATAGATTAGGGATAGATACTTAGATTGTTTATCTCGACTCTATATTGGCAATAGCTTATCCTAAGGCTCCTATAGAGGAGAAGGAAATTGATTTGGTGGATTATTGAATAGAATCTATTGTAACTAATATAGCTTAACCGAAACAATATTTAAAGTATAACGATATTATATTGAAGGTAATGATTATTTAAGGTTTCGTTGGTTGATAGTTATAGATTAAGGCTTTATTAATTAAATTCACTTAGAAATGAAATTGTTATTAAATCAAGTAGAATATAGATAATCTAATTGATAATTAAGTTAAACACAAAGCTCCTAAACTATGAAACTATTCTGATTATATACTAATAAATATAAGAGAGCTTTAAGGAGCCCTAGAGCTCTAAAAAGCTTTTGGAGCTTTAGGAGCTTTCAAAGCTTCTAAGGTTCCTTATCATATAATCTATCATTAGCCCTAAAATATTAATCCTGGGACAATTCCAATCCTAAAATAATAATCCTGGGACAATAATCCTGGGACAATTATTCTAAGATGAATATTATTCTGGGATAATCTTCCTAGGACAAATCATATCCTAGGATATTTATCCTAAGATCCAATAATTATCTAATCTATTCTTTCTGGGACAATATTTGTTCTAGGACAATATTTGTCCTAGGATTCCTTATCGATAAGGATCCCTTTGAAGAAAGTGGCTCAAATATTGGTAACTAGATTTATTTTATAAAAATGAATGTGATTCGTGACATGGTTTTCACAAAAGAAAGCAAAGAGATCCTATAAGAAGGGAAGATCAGCTAAAACCTACAAAAAAGATTAAGGCCAATTGAATATTATAGGATAGATAGATTAGATCTATTATAGTACAAAAATAAATGAATAAGTAATCCAAACTATAATAGATTTAAGAATTATAGGAAATTTTATTATATTAAGAATTATAAAGTATTTGGGAGTACAGCTCCAAGTGAAACAAATATTATATCAATTGCAATTAGTTGATGAACAATTAGCTGGATTGGACAGAAAGATTTTGCAGGAGACTTACCCTTTACAAATGAATATAACCTAGTATAAAAAGGTTATTCAATTCAATATTGTTTTATTAAGGAATCAACAAATCATTCTAGGAATGCTATAATTGAAGGTATATAACCCCCAGATTGATTGGTTATCGGAAACTATATCATTTCCAAAGAAAAGCGATCAATGAGATACGCTAAAACCAGCAAGGCTAAATATATATAATGGAGAATTGAAGGCGAACAACATTATTGATATAGAACACCAAATCTAGGATTCTTTATTAACAATAAAGGAAAATGAATCTTTTATACAAATAAAGAATAAACAAAAGAAATTACTTGAAAACACCCTTATAACAAAATAAAAAGAAATGTTAATACTGGTATAATATTAGAAGTATAAGAAATTATTCGAAGAAAGAAAAGGCTATGAAACTTTACCAGAATATAAGCTATAAGATTATAAAATAATATTAAAGAAAGGCAAAATATCTCTATTTAGTCCAATCTATTCGATATTAATCTTTGATTTAAGGACACTTAGGGATTATATTGACAATATATTAAAAAAGGAATAGATCAGAGAATCTATCTCACAGATAATTAGCCCTATATTATTTATATTAAAGAAAGATGGTATAAGAAGGCTTTATATAGATTACTATAAATTTAATAATATAATGATCAAAGATTAATACCCATTTTTATTAATTATAGAATTGAGGGATCGATTAGGAAAGGCCAAGATTTTCTTCAAGTTTGATCTACAAAATAGATTCCATCTAATCAGAATAAAGGAAGGTGAAGAATGAAAGATAGTATTCAGAATTCGCTATAGATTATACAAGTATCAAATAATATCATTTGGTTTGACAAATACACCAGCAATATATATATATTTAATCAACAGTATATATTAAGAAAACATTTAGATATATATTATATATATTATCTAAACAATATATTAATATTCTCAGAAACAAAGAAACAATATATTCAGGATATCTACAAGGTTTTATAACAATTGAAAAAGGCAGATCTTCAATATAAACCTAACAAATATAAATTTCATATTATCGAAATAGAATTCCTAGATTATACTATATTCTCCGAAGATCTCAAAATGAGTTCTGACAAGGTAAAAGCAATCAAAGAATGAGAATCACTAATAAATGTAAAGAAAGTATAATCCTTTTTAGGATTCGCCAACTTTTATTAACAATTTATCAAAAACTACTCAAAAATAGCTATCCCAATGATCAAGATCATCAAAAAGAATCAAAGAGAATTTCGATGAATAGAAGTAGTATAAACAATATTCGAATACCTTAAAAAAACATTTGTAAGAGAACCAGTTCTTAAAACTTTTGATCCAAAACTATTAATAATTATGGAGACAAACTTCTCAGATTATACAATAGGTACAATATTCAGTTAATTAGATTTGAATAAGAAATAACAATTAATCGCTTATTATTTATATAAATTATTATTAGCCAAACTAAATTATAAAATATATAATAAGGAATTACTAACAATAGTAAATACTTTTAGGGAATGAAGAATATATTTGAAAGGATCGAAATATATGATGCAGATATATACAGATTATAAGAACTTGGTTTACTTCATTATAATAAAGGAATTAAATCAACAACAGATCAAATGATCGGAAACTATAACTATCTACAACTTCAGAATTTCATATATCAAAGAAAACGAAAATGCTAAGGCAGATACTTTCAGCCGAAAACCAGAATACTTACAAAATAAAATATATGAATTATATATAATATTAAAATAGGATAATAATGCTTTAGTTTATAATAAACCATAATTTATTGCTATTTTGGAAATAAATTATAATATTATCAAGGATATTATAAAAACAGAATATACAATAGACATTATAATCAAAAGAATCCTAGCTATATTAGATAATCTAAAAAAAGGATTCATTATTGAAGATAAGTTCATCTATTTTTATAATAAGCTTTATATACCCTCTAATCTAATTAAGGATTATATTATAGAATAATATAAATTATCAGCTTATAAACATCAAGGTATTATAAGAACCTTTACTAAAATAAAGAGAGAAGTCTACTTTCCAAAGATAAGGATTATAGTTGAGAATATAGTTGAAAATGATGATATTTGTATAAAGAATAAAGCCATTTGGTATACCCCTTATAATCAGCTTAAAACCCCTGAATTATCTATTCAACCTTGAAAGTCCATTATTTAGGATTTTGTAATGAAACTATTATTATTTAAGGATCTGATTATTTAAAAGAAGTACAATTCTATATTAATGATAACAAACAAATTAACCAAATTTGTTTATATAATATCATTCTGTGAAACTTGGATAGCAGATAATCTTGCTTATATATTCATACAGAATATAATTAATATTTATAATATACCAGATGAGATTATCTCAGATAAGGATAAACTATTTATATCAAAGTTTTGGTTTACTCTTATAATATTGCTTGAAATCAAAAGAAAGCTTTCAATAGCTTTCCATCTATAAACAGATGGCCAGACAGAACGATTAAATCAAACGATGGAAGCCTATCTCCACTGCTATATCAATTACAAATAAGACAATTAGGTTAAACTATTACCCTTGATATAATTTGTATATAATATATCAAAAACAGAAACCACAAAAGTAATGCCAGTATATGCTAACTTTGGGTTCAATCTATTGGCATACAAATCATTATTGCCACAAGATACGAATGTAGACAAAGCCATAAAAGATATCATGGAAATCAAGGAACTTTAAGAACAATTCTCCTTGGATTTACAGTTCATCACTTTAAGAATAATATTGTACTACAATGAATCAAGAAATATAGGATTTATTCTTAAAGAAAAGGATAAAGTTTATTTTATTCAAAGAAATATATAAATAAAACAATTAAATAATAAACTAAATCACAAAAAACTAGGATCATTCAAAATTGATAAGATAATAAGATTAGTCAATTACAAATTGAAACTATTATATATAATAAATATCCACCCAATATTCTATATCTCATTCTTCGAGAAAGCATCACCTGGAACACCGAAAATACCAGACCCAGAAATCGAACTAATCAATCTAAAGGAAGAATATTATATCGAAAAAATACTAGACTACAAATATATTAACAGGAAAGTCAAATATTTAATTAAATAATAAGATTATCCACATTCGGAAAATATTTGGGAATCTAAGAAGAACCTTGGTACTCCTAATCTGTTGAAGGAATTTCATCAACACTATCCAGACCTTCCCAAAAAGGATCTGAAGGATTCAAAAAGGAAGAAGGGTCAAAATCGCTCAATATGTTCGAATTAGCCTTAGTAAGCGCTGACGAACCAACACCTGCTTGCTCCCTCTCCTTCTCCACACGCTTATTTTCCAATCGTTCTTCTTCCAACCGCTTCTCCTCTGCCTCAAACTCTTCCAAGGCCTCGATTGTATAAAGATCATGTTGAAGCATCTTCCCGGCCTTTTCACACAAAATCTTCTGCTGTCTCCGAATTCTCATTCAACAAGCAAAAGCTTCTTGTTCAAGTTTCGCAACAGTCTCTTCTTCCGCTTCAAGACGAGCTTCTTTATACACTATTCGAGCCCAATTACCAATAGTATGATCATATATATTATAATTATTGTTAGATATACTTTTAATGTACTCATTATAACGAGTAGTATTTAGAAGTACCCGGCATTCCAAATCCTTCTCAAAACAACAACTATATTTGAATGATATAATAACCCCCTTTTCTTTTGTTTGAGAATAAATATTTTGGTGATTAGCGATAGATTTCGAAGTTTGAATAATATTTATATTGAGGGAAAAGGATAATAAAAAATTACAAGCTAATAAAGTTATCATACCAATATAAACGCTTGGGACAAACGCTAAGCTAAAAGGGGGATAGTGTTATGACAGCTTCGAAATCCTTATCATATAACCAATTATATAATCACATGGTCCCCTCGATCCCCTCAGTCCTTTGACCAAGGGGACTAAGAGGATCAAAGGGACGATTAGCACGAAGAGCTATATAATCAAAATGGATTTCCTTTGTATAGAGCTTTGTACTCAAAATCAATCATTTAGTATACTCTATTATTAGTTACGAATAATATATTTATTATTATCATTACTTAAGTCCCTGTTTGACACCTAATTATAAACCTACTTCGAGAGCCTAGAACACTTCCACATAATCTAGACGGCTACCCTCGTAACACTAGGCTGGAAATGAGCTGGAGTGAAATTTGAACTTGACGCGAGGAGTTCTGAAGCTGTTAGCTATTATTGATTTGAGAGGGCCTTCAGAATGATTCAACTTAATTGTTTTTATAGGAATTGAATTTCCAAGCTGTTCAAAAATGTGAAAAATTGGGTTGGAATCCCCAGAAATTATCACGAGACAATATACTATTCTTATCTGAAGAGGATTCATGCAGCAAATTGACGATTACATAAACAATTATTACATAATAATTTCACGTGATGGTCGCATTGTTCTCATGTCGCGATTCAGCAACGGTGACTCCTGTTAATTATCCTGAGTTAAGTTCCGATCACAATTGAGTTTCGCCCAGAGTTTACTTTGAGCTATCTTGGGTGGATGTGGACTTATTCCATGAAAGTCATGCTTTTTGGGTCAAAGGTCAAACAGCATTGCTTGGATAAACGTGACAGTCTGAAGACACTTCTTAAATGCTCTCTTTACTACATCATGATACTCGAACATTCATTCTTAGTCTAGGAATAACACCAATGCCGAGATATTTCCACTTGCAGTCAAGCGCAAATACAGAGCGATTCTTATTTGATACCACATATTCATGAAGATTCGAAGGACTGCTCCCTACTGAAACCAATCCAAGATCAGAAATATCATCTCTGAATATATGAACATGTTTTGACAATCTCAGATGGCTCATCCCCTTCATAAAGTTGAATCCATTCTCCGCCCTCATACGCGGAAGGGGAAAGATATGCAAGCCACGCTCTTCTCCCATGACAACCGTCAAATTCAAACTTCATTGTAATATTCCTTAGGCGTTTGGATTCTGGAATTATCTCAATTCCTTCTCTCAGACCAGCTTCTTCAATATCACGTACTCTCTCGGCTACTCTGGCGCTCAACAGACTATTCCACAAACCTTCTTGTCTATCAGCTTGTTTCAGTAATAGGATAGCTTTGTTTCTTATGCTTCTATGTCGACATTTTGTGGCTACCAGGAACAATGGCTGGAGTATCTCGTTGTCTAGTGTGAAACTTGCTGCCTTGCGACCTCCCCTTCGGACATTGGGTGGCATGTGGATAAATTCGGAGGCCCATCTCACCATCGCTTCGAATTCTAACTGGAATTTATCCCACAATAGCTCATTAGGTTCATTGGATGCAATAGGAGAAGTTGTGGAAGTTGTGGCCAATATTTGTGCCATCGTTTTGTGCATGTGGAGCAGGTTCCTCGCTCTCTTCTCCATTGGATTGACTGATTCGATGCAATCAGTTTCGTTTGTTGTGCATGAATATAACTCAAATGCTCGGTTCCAGCTTTCGAGGCAAGATAATATCAGAAGTTTAGCTTCCTTGCTGGTAGGGAGTGGAAGGGGGACACCACTGTACATGGAACAGGATAGGAGACTTCTTCCGGTGAATGTCCAAATCGATTCCAATGCCTCACGCGCTTGCTCAACGTTCAGAAATTTGTCTGGAATAGAGTTCGGTGACAATTCAGATCCACCATCAATTATGCGTGCCCTTGAGTTCGAGACTGAGGCTTTCGTATCAAGCCGGCTAAATAGCACACGAAATACCGAGACGGGGATGTGATCTTCAGGAGGATCTTCAATTGGGATGGCTTTCGATCCTCCTGATACTTGTAGTTCTGAGAAAATCTTTACTCCACCATCAATGTGTGCGAGAGCAGAGTCGTGGTGTCCTCGTAAAGTCTTCAGATGCATCATCAGTTAGTATCAAACGACTGAAACACATTATTGATTATTCCGATGACACTTACCTCAAAGCATATGAATAATATGCAAGCCGTTAACGCCACATTCGCTGATTTACATGTATGCTTGGTGTTTACAGGCATATTCGGCTGCACCAGGCAATTTATGGCTTTTACGTACTGTTTTAAAGCAAAGGAATTTTCTTCGGTATCACCGGTCACCTTGGAAATAAATTTGTCCTCCAACTCGAACCTCTCATGCAAAGACCCGAGGGCAATAGCCGCATGTCGAACTGCCGGCTCATGATGAGAGGCCCGTAGAACGAAATGATTCCAAAATTTCGATCCGAAACAACTGCTTAGTTGAGGTGCACTTTGTGTGTGGAAAAAGTTGAAAGAGTGCTGCTCCCGGCCACTAACAGATAGCGATGGAGATAGAAAGTCGGGAATTGTTGGAAGTGGTTGATATGTGATACCGTGGAAAGAATTCGAGACAATAGTAGATGAAATTGCACCTGATTCAGGATTCGGACCAGGCGCACAGTGGGAATAGCCGTCACATCTTCTACCCGTCTGGAAACATTTCCTACATCCAGGTCTTCCTTCGTCGCATTTCACATGCCGGACTCTATAATAGAGACGTCAGTTGGCTGGTTCAGGTACAATAATTGTCCTTGAAGAAATGAAAAAAGCCAAGTCAATCATAGTTTCTCCTAGAAGATTGCAAGCCATAAACATGATTGCGATTGAGGATGATGCAAGGTCCATCCATCAGAAGCATAACATGACTTATCGGAAAATGTTCGAGGTAAAAAAAAAGGTCATGTGGCTATTGACTCACTTGCAAGTTTTGCAACCTGTCTTAGCTCTTGTACTGAATGCCCGTGAACGTTTAGGGACCTCTTTCGTCATGACCGACTTTTTTGAAACTCCAAACATTTTTGCAAGGGATGAGCGAGTATTGGTGACTGGTCAATTGAATATACAAGTACTGAATGCACTTCGAAAATTCCCACACATTCGTGTTTTTCGTTGAAGAGCCTACAATTAACTACTAGCCCCGAGGATGGCGTCATATAGAGGCGTCGTTGAGAGTGCAGGCTGGCTAAACTTACGAGCAGGTTCAAATGAGAGTTGGGTTTTCCGCATATTGTTCCTTTGGCAGCTCATATACTTCCGATCTTACAATCAAGTCGGGTCACGGCAAGAAATAAATGATTAATCAATAATTTACTGACCAGATGCATTGCATGGTCGGAAGGCTGAGCATCCGCAAGTCAGATTTTGGGAATCATCATTATGGCATATATCGGGCTTCATACTGCGTTCGTCTTGAAAAAACCGGGGCTACTGTTCCAAAAACGGGTACTGTGGGCGCATGCAGAACCATGCTTGATAGGCAGGGGTCCAGCATTTCTTGATGGTGAGATAATGATCGAAGGTCTTAATGAAAGATGAACGAACAGACCAATCAAGCTTGCAGTGAGCTATCCAGACTTGTGATTCAAGGTTGTGATACAAAGCGGGAGAAAACAGCAAAGGTCTTTTAGTGAACCATTCCTCCCTCCATCTTAAATCCCGACTAATATATTTAGCGAGACTCTTCTAATCTTAACAAATATAACGGCTATAAACCTGCCACGCCATGATTTTGCTTATGGTAAAGAACCAATTCGATATGCACGGCAATATGCATGCAATATTCGGAGTTAAATCCATTTCTCCATTTTTCCGGGCTGTACTATCACGTTTTGCTCCTGAACCTTTGGACTCCACCAATCAATTTGCCATGCTATTTCAGAAACCGGTGAGATGAGCCATATACATGGAGTTATGTTGTGCCGTATTACAGACCATTTTTGGTTGTCCTAAGAAACGGTCATTTCTATTATTGAGATGATCACTTATTACTTTCCTTCATCTAAATCACCATCATTCCCGCAACTCGTCGGTTTCATCAGCCACAAGATAACGGCTCGGACCATATTGCGAACTTTGAGTTCTTTAAGTCGCCTTTCCTGGAATCCCCTCAAAAGGACGATATCACAAAAGCATTCATACGTTGATAAATTTCGAGCTTGGTCCTGTAATCATCTATTTTATGGTCAAGCATCAGGTATATACAGTCAAATCTGCAAATCTCGCGTACATCGAGCTCAAACCCCTTTTCCCCAACGATCGGCGCCTCATCAAATTAATATTAGCATGATAATGAATTCTTTAAGTTGTTACTGACAGTAATAGTCTTAATGGAGACGATTGATAATACAGTAAGAACTATTTATAATTGACTGGAGTGGTACAAAAAAGATCAGTGTAACCACCAGTCACGATACTTTCTTATACATCGTCCGATCTTACCTTGCTACTTTTCTCGCTAATGTTCCAGATCAAATAGACCATTCAACGGTGCACGAGTGACCGAGGTTCAAAACACGGAATTCACGCTTGATTTTAATTCAAATCAAATGTCATTTTCTATACCATGAAAAAAGGGATTTTTTTTAGTAAGACTTATAAGGCTGTCCACATGGCCTTTCTACGAGAATTTCAGTCGGAATATTCAGAATTAGCAGGTAATTATTCTTATCACATTTCGAAACATACTCTCATTTCCGATCATCTAAAGATGAACCACGAAAGGACTACTTGTATATTCAAACGTCTCACTGTTATGGTAATACAGCACAGAATATTTGGTGAAGGAATAAGTACTTTGTTCACCGGGGCATTCGGATGATTCCTGTAATGGACGATTGCCGAGTTCCCACAAAAGAGATATATGTCAATCTTCTATTTTGGTTAACAATTTTCGAGGACATTATAAATATCACTAAACGATTTTGGTCATCAAATCATTCACCACAGTTATTTACATTTAAATAGAAAGATAAATCTACTGGTCATTTTTGCACAATCCTCCGTCATTCTGTTGCAAATACTCGAACAGAGGTACACAATTCAGATTATGGGCAGGAATAAGGAGCAGTTCGAAATTTATATTCCCAAATTTCTTACACCCCACGTTACTCGGTTGAATGCGGGGGATTCCCTCGAAATAACATGGGATTAAACTTCGTCGGTGGTCTGCCAACTTGGGAGCTTGAGAGGAGAAATTGTCAGGCATAAATTATTAGCCATTCGACGACACTCTTGATTATCTACGCCTTATGGATTGCTTCGCAGGAATTCGCGAAGTTATATTATTCGGATTTGAGGGAATTGATCTCATTACTATTAGGCGGTAGCAACTTCACGGGAAGTAATATTCCAAGCGGAACTTGGCATGTCAGATTAAGTCATTAATAGTATCTTACAAGACCACCAATGGATCTATGGATTTACGGAGGAAGTAATCGCATGCTGCAGGATAACTGCCAAGTTCGTCAGGTCCCAGCAAATACTTGCAAAAATAAAATGTCTAAATTGAGAAAGGACGAGATTTTGATTCAGATTCTTTAGGGCTTGCTCAGGATGACTCTTAATTTTCTTTCTTGCCATGGTTGATAGGCATCAATCTGCAGTTTGGGATTCCCATGAACTGTATGAGTTGTTGATTTGTGGAGGATGCATATGATCCTTCCTTTTATTCCTTACTATTTACTTATATTTCTTGATTTCACGTAATAAGGAGTGCATTTGTTCCAGGGCATTAGCCAATTTCGGCATTCGTCAATGTACATAGTGTATTGGCCAATACCCTGCATTTTTGAATGAACTAGCTCATCATCTAACTCAAATAATAATGAAGATATTTATAAATGGATTAGTTTATTTATTAATATTTTCACTCTTTATTTTATTTTTATCATTGTTTTTTCAATTCTCATCTTTAATTTTATTATTACTTCTTTTGATTTTAATTTTCAATTTTATTATTGTTTTTTAAATAAATATTAATAATAAATAAATAATTTTTTTAAAAAAAGATTCAAATTGAAAATAAAGATTAAAAGAATAAAAAAAAAACAAAAACAATAATAAAATTGAAAATATTGATAAATAAATAAATTTATTAATCTTATTATTATCTAAATTAAATATTTTAAATAATATATTAGTTAATCCAAAAATATAAAATATTGACTAATAAATTAGTTTATTTATTAATTAATATAGGTGATTGGCGAATCCCTATATTGTCCAATGCCCCGAAACACATTGCACATAAGGAGTTGGACGAGTCGGTGCCGAATTTCAATAATTTTAAATGCTCAGAGCTATTCCTCTTGCAAGTAAAAGTAAGCACCATGACTTGGAGCAGTAGTGGTCTTAGAATTTTATTATCATGCTGTTCTCTGATATACATCCCACATTTTCCTGGTCCTAGTCTAATTCCTGGAAGCATGTATATAACCCCGAGACCGCAATCCAAAATGCTATGAGTTGAGGCAATCACACATATAAGAGTTTTCATCGGGTTTTCAACACATTATTGAGATCATCTAATCACCCGGGTTGAAACGTGTACAGGGTTGGGCAAAAGTAGGGTAAATCCGGGGTAACTACGGTAAACCCGGTCGAAAAACGACGCTATCCGAGAGTTATAGGGTAGAGTAGGTCAAATACCCCGGGTAGGATATGGGTGCTCATGTCTTAACGTCTATGACAGGACAGACTGAAGTGTATTGACACTATAAAGATACTAATTCACACCATCATTTCCCAGGAATTACGGTCATTTTCACTACCACTCGTGATGATTACATGAATATCCATACGGATATTAGTATAAACTAATATTTATATCTTTTTCTCTATACCAGGAATTAAAAGAACTACTCACATACAACACGAGGATAATTTCTCATATTTTTACTTAAGAAATCCATCGAATACAGCATTACAGGATTAGAATATTGGATGAGGTTAATCGGATAATAATAAATAATAATAATAATATTATTATTATTATCTATTATGGTAGTGAAAGACTTAGTTATATTTAGCTTTGAGGTAAATCGAATATATATAAGGGCGGAATTTTGAAGTCAGAATAATATATATAATAAATATTGAATTTTATCTGCTTGCTTTTTCGAAGAATTCTTTGAAGAAAATCTTCGTATTTATAATCTACAATCTAATTCTAGTATATTCTATGCTTATAAATAAGATCGATTTAAATCGAATCTTCTAGAATCATTTTATATAATAGAAATGAATAATAACCAATAATATTTGATTTTGAGAATAAGAAAATTCTATATGCTTCTATATGTTTCCATCACATTCTATTTCGTTATAAATCATTCTAATATGATATATGATCGAAATTTTATATAATAATAAAATTACGTAATATATAATGATATTACTTATATATTACGTTATCATATAATCACTGGTTCGGTTATTATTATTAAGTGATTTAATAACTTATTAGGAATTCTAACATAGAAAATATAGAATATCTCTTTAATATCCTCAAATATCTGTATAATATTTTCAAATCGGGAGATGAGATTATTATTCAGTTGAATTCTGAAATATATTGTTTATTGTATTGATGAGGTTTATAAAAAGGGATGGGTATAGGTGTACAATATTATTAATTATTAATGCTTTTGAGTATGGTTTCAGTATTTTATTATTTCATAAAGTTTCAAGCGCATCTGTAGCGTTTGTAGTAGAGAGTGAATAAGGAGGGGAAAGAAGATAGGGGAGAGGTAGAAAAGGAGAGAGGGAGAGAGAGAGAGAGAGGGAGAGGGGTGGATAGTGTAATGATTACTTATAAAGCAGATAGTAATCCTGATGAAAAATCTATAGATAATTCATTAACAGAATAGATAATTGAAGAATTTGAGTGAATAATCTATAGATTATTTATAATTTATAATTTTCTTATTTAAAAAATCAAGGATTAATTAACTTTTCCAAAAAAATAATATAATACTTCTTATTTTAACATCTGATCTACATATAAATATTCATATCCAAATCCAAATCCCCCCGCCTAACCCCATATCCATCCAAATCCCTATCCATAACCAACATATCACACACCACACACCACACACCACACACCACACACCACACACCACACACCACACACCACACACCAAATACTCACCTCTCCCTCCCCCGTACCTAAAAAAAACTATCAAAGCAAAGGGAGATAGTTAAATAATTAATCAAATTAAATAATTAATCAAATTAAATAATTAATTAAATAAATTGATTTATATACTATACTAAAACTATAATATAAAGATTTTTCCGAAAATCTTCATTTTCTTTTTTATTTTCCTTCTTTCTTCTCTCATTTTACTCCTATACTTACTTCCTTAACTTATATCATCTTAGCCATGTCAGCCATTGCATCCATCTCATAATGCTCCAATCCTCCAATATAAAACTTTGCCTTTGCAGCATTTATATAGAAATAAACTAACTGACTGACTAACTGATTGACGGACTGACTGATTTATTGATTGATCAGATAAGCACAAACTCCACGAGGCAAAACAAATCCATATAGCCAGCTAATGTGCTTAGTAATATTCACAACTATCAATCACTCTTGATCAATCGATCAAGCCATCCATCAAGCTACCCACCCACCCAGTCATCCATCCATCCCATTCCTAGAGAAAAAACGCCCCTTGACACCCATTCTCAACATACCATCCCATCCCATAATTTTCGCTACTCTTCTCTGCTCTTATCCCTCAAGCCTTCCGCCTCCGTTTACTACTCGTAATATCATCATTTCCATTCCCACTGCTTATTCCATTTCCCTTCCCATCAACCATCCCATGACCTTCATCTGCTAGACTCGCTGTCTCACTACTAGCCACAGTCTCCAATACCCTACCTATTCCATTTCCACTTCCACTCCCATTACCATCAGTTACCCCATCCATACTCGCATCAAATTGACTCTCTCCACCTCCAAATCCATTTCCATCTACACCATTCCCAAAATCATCAAAATTAAAATTCGGATTCACTGGACTACTCGCACCATAAAATGCACCCGAATCCAAAAATTGATCCAAGTCTAGGTTTGAATTATGAGGATCGATGGAATCAGTACCGTTGAAGTATGAATCACCTTGAACACCAGGAATGGAACCGGAAGGACTGAGAGGTTGAAGGACCGTAGAAAGATTCGCGATACGATCACTCTGTTGATGTTGTAACCTCATCAAGTCATCGATTTCACTTTGCGTGTAGGCCATTTGTGCTAAGTGAGGTGCTTGAGGTGCTGGGCTAACCAGCGCATTATTGGAACCTGGGGCGGAAGAAGTGCTAGCGATAATATTGAGCATGTTGCTCCGTTGTTCCGAAGTAAGCGGGGAATTGCCGTTTGCATTTTCATAATGAGTCAGCATATCCGGAAATTCCAAAGCATTATTATCAGATCGAGTTTGTGCATTGGTGTTATTGATCAGATTTAACATATCCCTCTGTGGTTCCGTTTTCGTTGTCGTGGTATCACTAGGAGATTCGAAAAGTTCTTCAACAGTTCCAGAGCGTGGTGTGGAGTATTGATTTCTTGGACTAGAAGCAGCCGGTGAAGGCTCGGAAACGTGACTATTTTCTTGATCCGTTGGTCCTGCTGTCAATAATTTTTGTGCTTTTCGTAGAACCGGACTACTACTCCCAGGAGGTTGTTGTTGTTGAGAAGTCCCTAAATCACCAATATCCACAACATTGCCTTGTTGTTGATGTTGACCTTGTTGATTCAAACCACTCTGAAACATTCGAGTAATATTTTCAGCTCCTTGTCCATCCAAACTCCTGTTATAAACAGTAGCGAGAAATGTAAGAATAGCATTGATCGAACTTTCATGACGTTCATGAAGATTTTGAAAAGCGATAGCTTGCTGATAGAGTTGATTATGATCCTTTCTCAGACGTGTGATGGCCTGTGAAATGGCACCTTGTTGCTTTTGAATATCGGAGAGTACTAAAGCTATCTCTCGTCGTTGTAATGGACCAGATTCTGGCGCAACTGATATCGCTCGACTGGTGGTTGCATTGTTGGGATAATTACTCGGTCCAAAATCTTCAATCTCTCTTGCATCATCATCACTTTCTCCATCTACCATCTCGTCGGGTTTCCCTCTTCCAGGCTGTCCTTTCCTAATCTTGTTTGTCCCACCCTTTGGTTTATTAATGAGCCACAAAAGATTTGGATGTCCACGCTTGAAGTAAGGATTGTAATATTCACTAGGGCTCTTATTCTTTCTTTCGCTCGCCTTCATGGAATTATCGGAAAGTCCCACTCTCTTATGGAAACCATACATGTTAAGTTGTCGAACGAATGAGGCATAATTGTTATGCTTGAATAGTTCCGGTATCAAAGTTTTCGCAAACTCGTCTTCATCCAACACCACAAATGAATCGCCTCGATCGGACCATCGTATGAGTTCGGTATTCTTCGATTCATCAAGAAAACTATTAAAGAAAGTTAGCAAATAATCCTGATGTAAGATTGAAAGGAGGGGGACTTACCTGCTTAGCTTCTGTACAAATGGAGGAATTTGCTTTCGCTTTGACTGAGCATCTCTCTTCGCAACCGCAGCCTTTTCCTCCAAAGCCTCGATATCATCATTTTCTCCATTCGGCCCATGTCCATTCTGTGAATCCATTATGGCATCATCTCCATATGGCCAAGGATCACCTGTGTTATCGTACGTCCGCTGCGCGACAAGTTGGCGATTATTATTGATATTTGGTCTGCGAGCCAATTGTGTAGAATGAGGTTGCGCGTTAATGGGATGGTCAAAACCAGTGGTCGTCTGCGGCAGACCATTTGCTCCGAAAATATTCATATAATTGTTTGATGTTGGATCCGCAAAATTTGGAGTATCGGGGTTTTGATTCCAGCGCAGAAAGTCTGCATTAGGTAGCTGGCTACCTGCATTGTACGTCTGTTGCATTTGCGGTGTTTGAACGGTCGACGAGGCTCCCGGTGCAGCTCTTTTTCTCGGATTCGTTGAAGGCATGTGAGAATACATTCGATAAACTCCTGCGCGATCTGGCGTGGAACTGATCTTTACAGATGGTGTAGGTGTATGCGGGGGCAGAGGTAGAAGTTGCGTGGAGGGACGTGGGAATGTAGGAACGGAAATCGTCCAGCCGTATCTTACTACCGTAGCAAACGATATACGGGTCCAAAGTCGAGGCTACCTGCAGCCTCCCTAGCCTCTTCAATCAAATTAAAATGCGACGCCAAACTCGAAGATCAAATGACAAGTCTATGGTGGAAAGTGTTTGCCCTTTTGCGATTGTCGCGGGAGATTCTGGTAGTGGCTCGGCGATGAGTAGATAGATGGATGGAAATGTGTAGGAAGAAAAGAAGATATCTATAAATGCTGGAACGCGGGGGATCAAAGGTCTGGTCGGAAGATATGAGTCAATGGTGGATGTGTAGAGATGATTCTTAGAATAACTTCTTGTTCTTAACAAAGGTTGAAGGGGGTTGATGGAAAGTAGTGGAGTGGGGTTATGTATGATGCAAAAGGTTGATAATCTTCTTCGTTGTGTGTTTGGGAAAGTTTTTAAAATGTTTATTGTTCTTTATTTTTTGCTTGGGGTGGGTGATTTAAATTGAGACTTTTACTAGAGAAATTAAATATTGAATGATAAATGGATAAATGGATATTTGGATATTTCAAAGTAAGAGATCAATTGAATGGGAATTTGATTTATTCCTCATAAAATGTTTTATTTATTATGGTATTTATGAAACTGTTTGTCCGGGTTCATAAAACTGAGTAGGTAGTAGTAGGTAGGTGATGGTGACCATAAAATCTGATTTTAATAATGATGACTAATAAATGCAAGGCTGACTGCTTTACAAGAGTGACCGTTCATCCCATCTCGTTATCTATCTGATATCTATAGATACACAACTATTTACAAGTACCTACTAACCAGTTTATGGATTATTTATTATTTACTATTTACTATTTACTAGGTACTATATACCATCTACAACTCCCCTAACAACCCAACACCCATCACCGAATAACCAATAAATAAATAACAATCAACACCCCCTAATTTATTAACCTCAGCCTCAGCCTCATCCTCAACCTCATCCTCAACCTCAATATCAAAATCCCAAATTCCTATATGTCATTCATATGTTCAGTACATATATCATTGATCTTTATTTCACTTTCCTTAATTATATTCTACGGCGCATGGAAAGGAAGGATATAACTAATTCTAACCCTCCTATCGTAACCGAGAGCATATTCCCGCTCTCCTACTCTGGAAGCTAAGATTTAGATCACATACACCATAGATCGCATCTCTTGTCATCGTCGCCATTGAACCTCTCAATTGCTACTCCGGGTATCAAAGCAACGCACACCGTACAACTCCCGATTCCAATCATCTATTTAGCTCCTCTCCCCGCTAACGCGGCTCCCCTCGCCAATTTCTCATTCCTCTTAATATCCCATTCCCTCCCCGTTGAACCTCCAGCCTTCGCTTCCCTCTTGGCCTTCATTTCCTCGTTCAGCGTTTTAGCTTTCTCTCTGGGGTCAATAACCACTAATTCCTCCTCAGCTTTCTTCCTATAACTTAGATCCTTGCCTAATTTATCCTCTTTGAAACTTAATGCATGTGACATCCATCCCTTATCATTAAAATCGTCATCCTCTTCTTCTTCCCCTTGAGCTTCCCATGATTGACAAGACTGACAATTGGCAATGAAATGTAAATCACATAATGCAGCTTCTTCGTCATCAGCTGTTCCATTTTCACCGGACTTGGCTTCAGCATCTTCATGTGATGCAGGTTTAACCACTTCTTTCTCAGGCGGCGCAGCTTCTAACTTATCTCGAAATGCTCGTAGGATATCTAGGGACGCTTGATCGTTACTTGTATTTGACTTCCCATTCCCATTACGTTTTCGTCCACGAACGGATGTTGCTGGTATCATTGCTTCTAGAGCAGATTTCTTCTTTTCAGGCTCAGGAGCTGATTGAACGTTTCGTTTCATGGATGCTTTGAGTTCTGCAATTTGTGCATTTGTCTGGTCTAGTAAAGAGGTAACCTTTTGAACTTGAGGTTCTGGAGAGGACGAAATATCTCGATCAAACTTTGCGGCTCTATTGGGCAAAGATTTAGGAGATGCCCTTGCTTCTGGTTCTGGCGATGATTTAGGAGATTCTGATGATCGTGATTTTGGTACTTTCTTTTTCGACGCGGGTTTGGCCTCGAGTCTCGGTTCGGGTTCAATATCTAGAGTTTCATCATCCATTACAATCCTCGTATCAAACTTCGCCTTTTTCTTAACCACCGGTTCCTCCACATTCTCCTCTCCATCGTCCCCGAAACTCAACAATTGCTTCCCAGCCTTCCTCTTCTTTTTTTTCTCCGGAGCCTTCTTCTCAGGCATCGCAATTTTTGCAACCCTCTCCCTCCTAACCATATCCTTAAACGGATTAACCAAGATTTCTACCCTCGTAATCTTCGTAGGATACAACGGTCTCTCCCCATCACCACAATCCGCCTCCCCCATCTTTGCCAAGTTATATATCGTTTCTCCCTCCACGCGACCAAACAAAGTATTCTTCCCCGTCAACTCCGGGGTATCCCCCAAAGTCAGAAAAAACTGACTCCCATTCGTATCCTTCCCTTCATTTGCCATGCCCAACAATCCTCTCCTATTGTACTTTATCCTACTATGAAATTCATCCTTAAATCCAACTCCTCTCGGTCCCGCATTCTGACCTTTTCGCTCTTCCATGGGCCATATCCCATTTTCCTCTGAAAATTCGCCGCCATCATAGATAGATTCTCCACCGGATCCAGTACCAGTCGGATCACCACCTTGTAGGATGAAGCCCGGTACTAGTCGATGAAAGATAGTGTTGTCATAGTAACCATCGAGACAATGTTGCAGAAAATTACGACATGCTAAGGGAACTTGTTGCGCCCAGAGCTCGAGAGAGATATCGCCGGATGTGGTATGAAGAATACATGATGCGGTAGGTTGCGGCTCGAGATTATAAATTGATGACATATTTGGATACTGAAAGGAGATGGCAAAACCAGCAAATTAATGAGGCCTTGGTGGGTGTGATGGAAAGATGTTGATAAATTATTTGACTTTGTCCAAGGTAAATTGATGATGCCTAATATACGAGACATCATTTTAGGCGTTCAGCTGAATGAAAGTCGAACGACCAATTAAAAGCCATCTCAAATTATATCTCTACCCACCACAAGCAGACCCATCTTTAGCTACCTAGTTAATCTACTCGAGTACATCACATACCACTACTTCCACATCCACATCCACATCCACATCCACACCCGCACCCGCACAAATCAAAATCTCAAAAATTCGATATCTACATCACCAAATCACATGGGAATCTTTCAACTCCCCAGTTCAGACATCTGTGAGCAGAGTACTCCGCAGGTGCCTGCATCAAATCACATGAGTTCGCATGTTTATCTGTCTCCCGTATGGATCGGAAGCCACAACCCGAGTGGAGTCAAAGATGGCGGTGAGGGAAGCTAAACATTGGAATCGACTTGGTGAAGGGGGAATCTATAGTTCACCTGACGAGGGAATGGGAAAGTCAAGATTGTCAGGAAAAATTCACAAATGGCATGATGATAACTCAAACAGTAGATGATGAGTGATTGTTTTCCCTATATCCTATTATCCCCCACCACCAGACGCCATGATAACATGATAATATCAGTTGCAGCACAAATAAGCGCGAAAAGTGCATCGGATTCCTACTCTTCCTTTCATCCAATCAGAACCTGGATCCAATGCACCTTGAAATCAGACATGCACCCATGGCATTCAACCCCCAACCTCCCCCTTCCCCCCTTCCCCCTCCCAAACTAATAGCCCCAGCAACAACAGTACAAGAATTTTCAAACTTCGATGACCAACATGAGTAGCAAACAAATTAAAGTACAATGATTCCATATCCCTCAGTCAGCCCTACAAATTCAACTCGAGATCCAGCGAGTAGGTGTTGGTGTTGGTTTAGTCGATATCTGGAACTTTAGACCAAGGTACTTTTTTATAATTTTATAGCGTGACGGGACGTTACAATCGTCAATCGTGTATAGAAATGGGGGTGTGGCAGACCCTTATTATTATTTGATGTCCAAGGACGTTAAAATAATCCGAATCCTTGTTTTTGATGGATACCGGAAGGAAGTCATAGTAGCGTTATCGTCAAGGTTGCCCTGTCGATTTAATGGTATCCTGGTTGATTCGTTATGTCGTCGTTCGCGGAAGCCAATCGGTGGTAATATTAAGCAAAACGTGTATATACCGCGGTACAAAATGAGTCTAGAGCGCAGGTGCTCTCAGATGAGAAATCGAGGTCACAAATGTAATTACAGTAACAAGAGCCGAGTTGACAAGCCTATTGGAGGCAATCGAAGGCTCTGAAAAAGATTGCATGAAAGAGAATGAGCTCCCGCGGGGTATGACAAACTAAATATCGCTGCCAGTAATGTGACGTTTCAATACGTAGGAATAGAACGCGTCAGTAGCTCTAATGTTCATAACGTCGTAAATCTCTTCAAGAGTATTACATGAATCGAGAAGCGGAGGTGAAGCCGTTTCGCTCGGATGAATCTGTCATTCAGTTAGCTGGAAATACTGCAATGATAGTTTCCACAACTTACCATCACTGCCTTTGCTAGCATGGCCGTTCTGTCTATTGCGGGAAAATCCAGAACTCCATTGGTCACTGGTAGGACCTCTTGGTTGTCTCTCTGGAACTGCACTGGAACTGCTTCTCGAGCTGTCTTCGAGGTTCCCATTGACTGGACGCTGGCTCCCGATAGGACCAGCATTTGATGTGTAGCTATCTCTCTCCTGGCCAATACGTCCAGGTACGGTTGAACGAGGTTGACGATCATATCCAAGTGACATGTTACTTATGCCGTTGGCAAGGAATGCGTCCTCTCTAAGACCCAATGGTCCTGCTGATGTAGGTGTCAAGTTGGGAGTTCCGCCTGTAACCGATCCGAGACCGTAATCATTGCCTTGGAATCTGGCGATGTTCTGGCTCAAATTAGCTGGGAAGCTCGCTGACGATGGCACAGGTGATGGCGAATAAGAGCGCAGGTCGGCGAAGGATTTCGCGGCTCGTAGACTTTGACCACCATTAATTAGGTCACGTACCCCTGGGGATCCTGGAATATCCAGAAGGCCGGAACCTTGTCGGCCGAGTGTGTGCATTTGGTAAGCAGCATCATTGGCTCGTTGTTCGCTGAAGTCGATTGTTGCAGCTCGGTTAAGTCCACGACGTTGGGATTCATTGTAGTATCCAGCTTGAATTTGATTCAAAGGTGGGCTAGTGAGCTTGGTCTTGATTATTTGCACTTGGCGCAGCTCTCCGTGTCCTTGCGAATGGTGGTCTAGTCCCATGTTGTGTGCCAAAGTGTGGATAATTCTACGATCCGCGGGAGAAACCGTAGGTGCGAACGTATAAGCTTCCCTCTCGGGATCATTCTTGAAGAGAAGAAGCTCAGTGTAATAACCTAACGTCGTTGGATCATTCAGATCATATTCTGCAACAAGAATGTTAGTTCAGTGATTATGCGCGGGAGAGAAAAATTAGTACTTACCTGCGGTGTTACTATTAGGTGTGACAACATTTTGACGCATGTTCACAGGTGAAGGGGATGTTGTTCTTAGGCCAGAATTCATCGAAGTCATAGATCCCGCAGTATGAAGGGAGCCTGTGGAAATCATGTTTGGTGCGCGATGTTGCTCCTCTAGTTGACCTCGTCTTTCTCTCTTATCACGTTCAATTCGATCGCGCTCCGCTGCTGGAAGCATCTTTTTGTACTCAACTCTAAGCTTTCGTCCTTGCAAGTCCATATGGTTTAACGCATCGATGACTTGTTGCGTTTCGCGAGCATCGGTGAAGTTAGCGAATGCCAGCCCCCTGAAAACGCCGTTATCAAAGTGATAATTAAAGGCATATGGCAATGGTAATCCCATGTTAGACATCATTTCTGTCAATTGTTCTTTCTTAACAGCGAAAGGGATGTTCTTGATAACGATGGCGGTTGGAATAAGCTCTTCGTGATCGTTTGGAGGAGGTGGTGAACGATGGGAATGTTGAGGTTGGTCAAACATGCCAGGCAGATTATTATGTTGCTGCAAGCTTGTTTGGGTAATAGGACCACCGAGGGAAGGATTGCCTGAATTCATCCAGGTCTATTAAATGTCAGTTTGAATTCGGGAGCGCGCAAAAAGTGCTGAAGCAAAAATGTAAAAAGGGGTAACATACAGATGGGATTTCAGCTCTGCGAGCTTGTTGTTGAGGTCTCATCCGACCTGCTGTTCCCATTGTGCTAGCTCCATTTGCACCTCCATAGTTCCATGTCTGACTCTCGTAGGCATAATTAATGTTGCTCGTAGGACCTCTGTAACCAGCTTGATTTCCGTTATACTGCGGAGCTTCATCAGACGTGTAGAGGCCTCCTCCATTTTGAAGAGGTGCTTGATAATTGTCCATAAACTGTCGCGACGTCTGGCGATTAAGCGTCATATTGCCATAAGCTCGGCTCGACGCTGGTGATCGATTCGGCGGGTAGTCCTGGAACATCTCGGAATACTGTTGACTCATCATGAGCGGCAGGTAGTTTTGAGTTGAGAAGAAACAGAAATGAAAAGTTTGTTGTTGTGATGCAAGGAGCCGGTGGCACGCTTGTCAAAGCTTTAATCTCAAATGTCCGCACAATAGCCAGAGTTTTTGGTCCAAACAGAGATCGGAGCGGTGATAAGTAGCACAAGACCAAGGGAAATATATGTTCGCGGATGTGTGTATAAGTAATTCGAAGGTTTGATCAAGATTTCAAGATGTGTTGCAGTTTGTTAAAATTATTTTCGTTGTGGGCGGGTGGTTGAAGGATAATTCTGATGATACGGGTAGGTATATTTCGTACTGGGGGGTTTCTCCTTACTGTGGGGAGATTGCGACAAGAACTTGATTGGGGCTCTTGTATGTGTATTGTAGAGTTGAAGAATATTTTATACTTCGGACTTGGACATTATGCTGAAGGAAAAGAACGAAAAGTCTGAAAATGTCAAGAATATTTGAAGTTAATGTTTTTTCCTTTGATGTTGGAGTAGATGGGTCGAGAGAGGAGAGAGGGAAGAGGAAAGAGGGAAGACTTTCTCGGGAATGAATGATTGGGAGTTGAATGGAAGGGGGAGAAATCTGCTTTAATGATTTATTAACTTGGGAGAGGAACTGCTTCGTAAGCTAAACTTTAATTGGATTAGTTGATTTATCAGGCACTAAAACCATCACCATTCCCATTCATCATCCACCATCGGTTCAAATGATCATAAAATGAAGGGGAAGGGGAGAAAAAAGGTTCGACTCTGAGAATGGGGATGAAAGAAATGATAATTAATCAATGAGACGAATGAAATCATTTGACTGCATTTCCTATCTAGGATTCAACTTTTAGTAATAATAACAATGCTAATATATAATAATATAATTAAAGGAGTTTGGCGGATTTCTCTAATAGACGAACTTGAAGTATGCTGATGGTGAGTAACGAGGTGAGAAGAACAGCACCCAACAGGCTTTTCTATGGTTTTTCCACTCGATATACTTGGATCAACAGATGCTATACAGTGTAGGGCTTACGTTCCAATATCTACTGGGAGAATATAAACTATCCGCATGATCCAATATTTAAATTTGCTTTTTCTTCTTGATTTTATACTTCCGCTCCTATACTGATTCATCCATCCCCTCATTTTGATCAATGCGAGATACATGTCAAGTCCCCGATATAGATAAGATATACGGAACAGGATCTAAGGGACAAGAGAGAAAGTTTAGGGTATTTGTCGCGTCTGTACTCTAGAAATCCCAAACAGGTTCTTTCGGTTCCTTACCTTTGGTTTGATGGTGGTGATACAGAAATTGGTGGCTCCGATTATCGATTATGTTGAGTTCAAATGTTGTGAATGTGAAGCGTGATATCTTGATATCTCAAAGGCCCTCGGGAAGTTGGTTATACTTTGTATATCATCCGAACCTTGAACAGCCCTTGGAAGATGTCACGAAATGATTCCTATTCATGCTCTGGAGCCATTGGGATGGGAATGCAAAATGGGGCGGTTCAGAGGGTATCACATCACAGGAGTGACAGTATGTTACAGAGTATACTTTTCACGTATTACGATAACTAAACAACCAAACTACTGGATATCCTTCCTTTATTGGCCCCGGGATTGAACTCGGCATGTATTGGCTAGCTATGAGCTATTGGAAGTTTACAAAGCATAGAGACGTCAAGTGAAGGTCTGAACATAACATATTCATTCAACTTCACTACTCCGCACTCAACTAATTTACAATTGCTTTCATGATGATACCATTCCGTCGGAAGTCGGTGGTAGAACTCGGTGCATTTCTCAATATCAAATTTGACTTTATCACTATCAAAATATGATCAGAATTATGTGGGACAGGTTTGCACACTCTCTTGCAGCTGATTCATTTGATCTCTGCAGATTTGTGTCAAATGTAATCCAAACCATAGGTAAGATGGATGTAATCGAGTACGGACTCCTCGATGCATCGGATATTCCATACTTTCATACCTCCATACTCCTCCGAAAACCACTACCTAGCTACCTAGCTACCTAGCTAAAAGGGTCAGAGATTAGCCCTCCTACCGGTACAAAGTCTACTTACTACGTATGAACCAATCTTCACGATTCGGCATTAGGAAATAGTCGTATTCGAGATGCTTTTAGATGCAAGTCATGGATGGGAGATAATTACCGGGAAGTGGATCACAGTCAATCCACAAACAGATGTTCCATCTGTTCCGTACCAAACTATTCAATTTGGATATATTAAAAGGTATCCATAGATCTTTTAGGAGAAGCTTCTGATAGACTTCTTTTTTCTGATTCTCCAGAAATACTCGTATACCCATAATTGATGTATGCCCTGTAGGGCAATTAAATTACAATCTATTCGAATAGGGAAGACAGTGCAAAGCTTTGAATCCATCGGATGAAGGAGTCTTTTGAAACTTTCTTGATATTGTATTTATATTTATATTTATTATAAAATAAAAGATCTTATTAGAAGTACATAGAGTAAAACAAAATAAAACAACACAAAAAGAAAATAGAAAAAGAAAAGAAAACTAGTCTCATAAACTTCATTCAATATGAAACCTTGAAACAATGATTCCTTTTTCATCATCTTCACAATCAACTACCTCCCCTCCAACTCTCTCTCCCCCGTCCTCCCTATCTCACCGTCCTACATCTCACAATTACAAACTCTTTCTTCCCATCGAAATGACACTCTTACACAATCCACTCTGCCGGTTTTCTTTACCTTCTAGAATACGAAGAAGCGAGATTCTCATTTCGGAATAAATCTATTCGAATTCCAGTACCAGATAAATCACCAACTTCCAATGCGAAAATGGTCGAGGCCCGCGCATATACTTACATTGTTTCTCGCACACGACCAATCAAATCACATCAAGGAAATACCATTGCTCACCGCAAAGATTTGATTCGATTGGAAAAATGCTGGATCTCGAACCCCTTTTTCTCAAGGATCCATCATACTCAATCCAGTTAATATCGACTGCGGGGCGAACCGATATACCGATGATCAAACATTTATTATGTGCTAAAGGCTAAAGGGACATGATGTGGTCTGTTCGCAACGATTTCCTTTTGGTCCCCTATTTTCGTTACCATTTTCGTTGCCATTTTCGTTACCAACTTCTCTTTCCTCGATATGAATTCTTTCCTCCAAGAGCCAAGGGCCAAGGGCTAAGGAGTCGAGTGATTCAATCCTTTTGGTCTATTGGACTTCCAATTCTCGAAGGAGAAGTTCATTTCCATTATCGTTCTATATTGATCCCTGGATAATCAAACTCGCCATATTTCAAGACATTAAATCGGGACCAAAATATGGTATCATCATTTTATCATTTGGAGGCCTTTCTTCAAAAAGGAATCAAACGGACCCGAAAGCCATGCACGCCAAAAAGAAAAGTAAAAATCTGGTGAATTCTTTACCTCTGCCAATCATCCTATGGGAGAAGTCTGATATCGGCATTGAGTCAATCAAATCATCCAACGACGGCAGATAGAATCAAGTCGTCGTATTCTTTCATCGAACAACAGTTGGTTGTCATCATCACCCCCTCCCCCCTCCCAATCGGAATCAAAATGTCAAATATCCCGTTGAAAAGGCTGAAAATGATAAGAAGCCACTGTCAATATCAAAAGATGTGAAATTACCCGATAGGTAAGTAATCGTTGCAATGTTTCCAACTTGCAGATATACCTTGTTTTCCTACATTATCCGGTTTGCCTCGTCGGTACCATTTTGGTCATGTGACGTTTTGAAGAATATCTTCAGCTAAGTCAGTCCAACCGTTGGTAGGTCACTCAGAGTTAAGTTACAAGGATTACGAGCTTGGAAGTTTTACTTCAGGTTTATTGGTGTACGTCAATCTAACAACTGGTCACACATTTTGTCTATCATACTGCGTAGTCGCAATTTTGAAAAGTTCGATTTAGTTCATTCATGATCGATGACAAGTTTTCCTTTGATCGTGAAGCTGGAAGTGTGGGCCAGACTTCATCACATATAATCATCAGTGTGGACCTATAGTCGAGGAGAGATCATCATATTAAGCTGTCGATCCCCTTGCCAAACTTTTATCTCATACAGGAGGAAGAACCCGCGAGCTGCGATCAGCAACAGCTTTGAGATAGTAGTGATCTGTGCGGTAGATGATGATGTCGTGAATTCAAACTTGGAAATCTAAGCTCGCGTCTGTGTACCAATAGACGCGTGGATTGCCAATTGATGCTTTGGTTTAAATGGCACCATCATCGTGAGGAACAGGCTATCATCATGTCATCTTGTGTCACTGCCATCACTCAAGCCTCCACTTTCTTCCCTGCCGTCTAGGAATCACTTCAATACTTCCGGGCGGTGAGTTCTTGGGCAGAATAATTGATACTTGTCGGGCTAGCTCATTACACTCCCTATTGTTCCAGCGACTGGTGATATTAAATCACATTTTCAAATATATTTAGACATGTCTAGATAATTTATTTGCTATTACTGTTTCTTTACCAATTTGTTCTTTTTGATCGTTGTACTCATCAAGCATAACATCCCGCGATGGCGATTCGCTAGGTACTTAACTTTGAACAGGCATCTATTTCCACATTTGAGTTCCATCTAAACATCGGAGGAGGTTTCTAATTACTATGTACCATTCTGATAACTAGTGGTGAAGTTCCTTCGTTACGTAGGCTGTACCGCGGAAGGAAGTACACATAAACAACCTACCCTCATGGAGAACTTCACGTCTTTATAATCAGTGAAGTGTGGCAACTCGAGGTAGGTAGATCATGTATGAATCTTTATCATCCAATATACAATAAACGATAGTTCATGTCCTCAGAGTTGCGTCTATGCAAAAAAATGTGAATGATTCTACCCTGATCTGGTCTGCTCTGAGATAATAATCAATTTCTCATTCAACAGTCAATATCTATTAAATGTTTAAATATTCCTATAATAAATATTTCATTTATCTCCTCTTATTTTTCCTTCATTTAAATCTAATACTCTACTTTCGGACCACCTCTCTTTTGAATTATCTTTTTTTAAATTTTATTACTTTTATAAATTCTAATCTCTTATTATAGATTTTATTTTTTTAATATAAATTTTAAATCAATTAAAAATATATTTCTTTTATAGTAAAAAAATAACTCGTTTTAATTTTTATAATAAAAATCAATTTATTATACAAGTTTAATACTCTCCTTTTTGAGTATTTTTAATCTTAGTTATTTTTTATTAAAATAAATATATATATTTTAATTCTTTTTGGTTTTTTTTAATTAAAATTTTAATTTTGAATTTATATAGGATTTATATATAAATTTTAAAATCTTAAATATTTTTCAAAAATTTTCATATTATAATTAATTAAAGAAATTTATTTATTTAGAAAAACTAAGAAATAATTAAAATTTGAATAATTAAATATAAACTCATTTCTTTATTATATTATTGGTTATCTTAGCTTTTAATATTAATCTTTAAAATTTGATATGAAAGATATAGAAAGATTAATTCTTCTACCTCAAATTAATTAGCAATTTGTAGGCTTCAATAGATTTATTTTGGTTTCTATAGATTCTTTTTAGGATTTGTAATAAATTATTATAATTGTTCAATTTGACAAATTCTTTTTTAATATTATAAAAACGAATTTGTATTATAACAAATCTAATAAATCTTTTTATTATATAAATTAAGTATATATATAAAGAAATATAATAATTGATATTAATATATATTTGTCACGAATCATGTTCATTATAACATAATAAAAGTAAGTACAATGGTTTGGGCTATTGTTTCCGAAAAGATCCTTATCAATAAGGAATCCTAGGATAAGTATCCTAGGATTGTATTTATTCTAGGACTAATCAATTAGATAATCATAATAATTTAAGGCAAGTATCCTAGGATCTTATTTATCCTAGAATAAAAAGTCCTAAAATAATATTTATTCTAGGACTAATCAATTAGATAATCATAATAACTTAAGGCAAGTATCTGTAACGATTCTGTATTGGAGGCAGCGGCTGCCTGAGGTTCGTCTGGTTGGTAATTATAGGTTAAGGCTTTATCACTAAAGTTCATTTGAAAGTGAAGTTGTTATTAAATCAAATAAAATATAGATAAACTAATTAATAATTAAATTGAATATAAAGCTTCTAGATTATGAAACTATTCTAATTATATACTGATTCCTTTCCTGAAGCCTTAAGGAGTCTACACTCCTGAAGACTCCTAAGAGCCTTAGAGAGCCTTTGCTTCTAAAGGCTTTATTATATAATTCCATATAGACCTTAAGATATTAATCCTAAAACGATTCCAATTTTAGGATTGTATAATTCCTAAAATAATAATTCTGAAATGAATATTATTCTAGGATACTTTACTTTAGAACGAATTATATTCTAGAATACTTATCCTAAAATTATATAATTGTTTAATCCTCTTTTTCTAAGATATTAATTATTTTAGGATCCTATTTATTCTAGAACTTTTGTTCTAGGATTCCTTATCGATAAAGGCTTTCTTCAAAAACAACAGTCTAAACCAATATACTTGGTTTTATTATATTATAATAAATATAATTTATAACATTATCTTCTTCTTAACTAAACATTATCCTTGATCGTTTATAACTTAATAAATATCCTATTAATTCAATCTTTATATTCTTTAATCTTTTTATTATAAACAATTTATATTTCTATAAGATTCATCGAAAAAATAAAGAGAAACCTTGTCTTATTACTGAAATCCAGAATTCAAATATCAAAATAATTTCTTGTATTTATTATTATATAAAAGATCTATATTATATTAAAATTTTAAATAATATATAAAAAACTTGTTATTTCGAATATATATATTTATATATTTTTTGTAATATTGAATAATATTTAGAAGATATATAAAACAAAGAGATCCTAAGAATAAGTGATTAAGAGTCTTTGAATAAACAAGAAGAAAAACTTCGGAAAGAAAAGAAAGAGGCTATAACCAAAATCCTATAACTCCAAAAATAACAGAACTTTTTGTATAAATATTATAGAAAGATAATTAAGCAAGACCTCAAATATCTCAATAAACTTGATGTTTTAAAGAAGAAAGAAAGACAAGAAAAAGAGAAAGAAATTGCTGCAATTACTATGTCTATTGCTTCTTCCAATTCCTTTGATCAATTTGATTAATTTAATTCTGAACTATCCACAATTAATTTCGATTCTCTTGATTCTTCCTTTTTATATTTGATAGATTCTTCATTTATACAAATTATATTGAACTCTTCTTCCTTTTAAGTAAATCCAGATTTTATTAACAAAACTCCTCAAACTTTTTAAGATATTTAAGGTCTTTCTTTAATTCCTATATATTCTCGAAATCTAAATAATTTTCCTATTTCATCAAATATTTGATTTTGTTTTTAATATATTTACAATCTAGTATTTTCTTTATCTTATATTTAATGTTTTAATTAATAGATATAATTTCTGTTTCAGAAGTTTTAGGTACTCCTAATAATACTAATTCAAATAAGAATATATAGAATATTAAATAAATATTTATATTTCTTGATAATACCAATTTATAATTTAAAAGTTCTTTAATTTTCTTGATTCTGAATAATCCTAACTTCTTATAATCCAATTTCGTATTTGATCTCTTTATCTCGATGTTTTTTCGGAGAAGATAAATCTTATCCCCCTCCTTTAATATTGACTTCTAATTATATTTTCGATTATAGTAATAGATATTCTTTTCAGCAACAAACTTGAGTTCAACTATTAATTCCTTGTAAACTTCTTTGAATCTCTTTGTTTATATTATAATAGATTGATTCTCTATTTCTGAAATATCTGGTTCCTAGTATACAACTAATTTATATCCAAAATTAATATAGTTAAAAAGACTTATATAATTTCTGAAATAAAGTTATTATATACAAATTATATTAAAGATAATAATCTTATTCAATCATTTTATTAATAATTTATATAATAACAAAAATATACTTCTATAATCTAATTTACTTGCTTATTCTCTTTATTTATTTATAAATAAAATATTATAGATATCTTCCTTTTTATATCTAATAATACTACTAAGATTATCCAGAATTTTGATATGAAGAGTTTATCCCTATCTGATAATATCTCTTCTAATAATCTATATATTGCAATAATCTTTTTCAAAAATATAGCTGTTAGAATTTCTATAATTAAAATAGTCTTGTATAATACTAATATTATATACTTGATTAATCGATCTATAATGATTAGGAGATAATTACATTCTACTTCTATTATTAGATCCTTGGATTTAGATAACAAATCTATAAAATCCTATGATATCGATTTTTATAACATTAGTGGTATTTCGGTTGTATATATCTATCTATAAAGGGCATAATAAGAAGCCTTATTCCTAATACAGATATTACACTCAATAATCATTTTATTGATTATAATTCGGAGTCCTAGACTTCAATATTGTCTTTTAATTCTTAAATATATTCTTCATATTCCTTAATAATTATAAATTGGCAATATATATTGCTCCTTAATGAATTCAAAGGTAATACTACTTAGTAACCATATTTTCCTTGTAATTTATATCAATTCATCAACAATTATTAGCGATTCAGATCATTTGATATTCTCCCTATTTTATTATATATTTATAAATTTGTTTTTTTAGATTTTCATTAGTTTATTCTCTAAAACAACAATTTCTATTAGATTTGGAATAAGATCTTTATTTAATAAAGCCTTCAGGATTACTGTTTCCTAATAAATCTTATCATCCTTATACTCTGATAGCCTGCTTAATGTGTTTGCCCTTGTATTATCTTTGCCTTTGATATATTTGATTATCAAATCGAAACCAATTAGTTCCTTAATCTATCGAGCCAATCTTCGATTATCTAGGATCTTAATTGTAATAAAGATTCATAGATTTATATAATCAATATAAATGATTATTGGGAATTTAATCTTTTGAAGATAGATTCTCTAATATTTTAATAACTTGATTATAATTATAAGTTCTTTCTTATAAATATTATAATTTTGCTTTATTTTATTTATCTTATTAAAATAATAAATAATTAAGTATAGTTTTTTATTGTTATCTCTTTGAAGATAAACTTCTATTATATAGATATCAGAAATATTTGTTTTGATAATACTTTCTTAATTGTTGTAATAATTATATAATATAGATTCTTTAATAAATCTATCTTTGATTTCTTAGAAGATTTACTTTATCTTTTTGTTTCAACCAAATCCTATATCTTTCTTTGTTATTTCTATAAATAGCTTTATTATCTTGGAAAAATCTTTAATAAATATTCAGCAAAAATTAATGAATCTTAATATAATTTGTATATTCTTAATATTTCTAAATTGTTCTTAATTTTTTACTTTCTTAATTTTCTTTAAATCAATATTTATTTATCTTAATTTGATAATATATCCTAGAAAGATTACTTTTTTGATTCTAAACTTATATTTCAATAATTTGAACTATAAATCAATCCTTTTAAATACTTTAAGTACTTTTATAATATATCCCTTATACTCTTCTATTTTTTAAAAAAAGACAAGAATATTGTCTAAATAATAGATCACAAATAAACTAAATTCTTTGAATATTTCGTTGTTTTATTGTTAGCAAATAACAGATATATTTGTTAATCCAAAAGATATAATTATATATTCCTATAATTTAGAAAATAATATGAAAATAGTTTTCCATTTATATCTTTCTTTGATTCATATAAAATTGAATATATTTCTTTAATTTAATTTAATATAAATTATTGCTTTATTTAATTTATCTTTTAATTTTTAGGTTTTGGATATAGGATATATATTCCTGATAGTCTTATTGTTTATTTGATGATAATCTCTGCAAAATCGATTATTCAAATCTTCTTTTTTGAATGCTAATAGTACATTGATTATACAAAGGGACTTGGATTTCCTAACCTATTTTTTTTTTTTCAGCTTTAGATCAGTACTCTTCCCATATTCTTAAAGTACTAAGGTTATATAGTCTTAATTTTTCAGTTGGAGGTATGAATCCCTCTTTGAAATTGATCTTATAATCCCAAGGTTTATATTCTGGCAGGGCTCTCAAGTTCTATAGGTCTTCGAACAATTTGGCGAATTTTCTGTATTGTATTGGAATCTTTATTGTATTGATTTCGTCAATTAGTAAAGGATCTATGATTGTTATAATATAATATCCAGCCTTTCTAGAAGTCTGTTCTTTTAAATCATATAATCATTCGTTCTTATATTTATAACGATTGAATATAAAGGTATTCTTTATTCAATTAATATTTGGATTATATTTTCTAATCTAAGAGGTTTTTAAGATTACTGTATATCTGCTTAATAATACTAAATCCAATTTGATTTGTTTTATATACCCTTCTGATATAATTATTTTGAGAGTATTAATTTGTCTTTGTACTTATTCATCTATTCCAACCTTCTTTCCTTTCAGTAATATTAGTTAATATAAATATTATTTTGGTTCAATAAGGATTCCATTTTCTTCAGCAAAATTAGGGTCTATAAATATTCCTATAATTTCTAAATTGATCAGAATTTTAACTTTTTGTTTTCTAAGATTAATTCCTATAATTAATTATTTAATCCCAATTGTACTATTGAGTTCTAATAATAGTAGTTCAATGATCTATTTTTTAATAAGGAGATTCAATTATTCTTATTGATATTTGTTTATACTCAATAATCTATAGGATATAATTATTAATAATTTTATTAATCCTATTTGAAAATCTTGGTAATAATCTTTGGCCTATTGATATTCATAGTAACAATTAATTCTACATTAGATCCTGCAATATCCAATTTGTAATAGGATCTTTTATATATCTTCAATCTCCAGATTACAATTATTATACTCTTATTCTTCATTAATATAAAGAGAGTTTAGGTCCGCGACAAATCTTCTAATATTGCTTTCCCTTATATTTTCCTTGAATACTATTTAGTAAAAATTGCTATAAATAATAATGTAAAGGATCAACAAGATTAGATAGTTATAAATCTGATATTTTTCTATAAAATCAGATTTTTGTTCTTTATAATAATATTATATATATTTCTTATTAAGATAATTGGTTATATATTATAATTTGTTTTCTTAAGGTTTTAGATAAACTTTATTGATTTGCTGATTGTCTTTGGATCCTTTGATGAATCCTTCTTTTTCGAATAATTCGACTGATTCATAATTCCTTGTGAATTCAATTTCCTTATCAGTATTTCTGGATAATTCCATTTTTGTATATAAAGTGATCAAGCCTAATTCTCTAAATTGTTTTGGATATAATTAAGGTAATTTCTTTTTTAACAATTCTATTTTGTAAAAGTTATTTTTTAATATATCTATTTTTTGGGATCTTTGTTTCCTATTTCCAAATCTTATTTGTTTCTTGTCTTTTATAGCGAATAATTTCTTTTGATTATAATCTCGAGATATATACCTATTCTTTCTATAAGTGAAATATAGATTATTCTTTCTACATTTTTTCTTTTTTTTGACGTTAAGTCTGTTTATTTATGTTAATATTCGGTTTCATTCAATTCTATTAGGTCGTTGGTATCATAGTGTCTATTCTGACGCTGAGATTTAGAAAACTTTCTATTTTCCTGAGTGATTCCTTTTTTCTTTATTCATCTTTTATAAAAACAATTATCAATTAGAATAGAGATTTCGATTAACTCAGAAAAATTTGGTGATTTCAGAGCTCTCGTTAGCTCATTTTTGATGATGTCCTTGAGTCTTTTATAGAATTAGGATCTAAGGTAATTATTATCCTATATAATATATCTGGTATATTATTGGAATTTAGCAATATAGATTATAATTGATCTTATCTGCTTAAATTATTATAATATTCTCTCAACTATATGATTAAGGTCAACTTCCCTGAAAGCCCTATTGAAACCTTGTTGGAATGATTTGTAAATATCAAAAAAACGATATATCTCAGATTTCATATTTTCATTGAGTTAACTATTGATAATTTTGGTTATTAGGTTATTAAAGAAAGGTTCGATTCAATTGAATGTAGTTCCTCGAAAGAACGAGATTAATTACAAGATCCTCTGTATTTGTGTCAAAAAGAGGTATTTATTAAAGATATAGTAAAGATCAGTTTATATAACAAAAGCTTGATGTTTGTTATAATCTCTATTAAATAGGTTAGGGACGGATACTTGGATTGTTCATCTCAGCTTTATGTTAACGACGGCCTATTCTGAGGCCCTAATGGAGGAGAAGGAAACTGGTTCGGTGGGTTGCTGAATAAAGTCTATTGTAACTGATATAACTTAATCGAAACAATACTCAAAGTGTAACGATATTATATTAGAGGCAGCGATTGTCTGAGGTTTTGTTAGTTGATAGTTGTAGGTTAAGGCTTTATTATTAAGGTTTATTTGAAAGTGAAGTCATTACTAGATCAAATAGAATATAGATAAACTAATTGATAATTAAGTTAAATATAAAGTTCCTAAATTATAAAATTATTTTATTTATATATTAATAAATATAAAGAAGCTTTATAAAACCTTAAAGCTCCAAAAAGCTTTTGGAGCTCTAGGAGCTTTCAAAGCTTCTAAAGTTCTTTATTATATGATCTATTATTAGCTTTAGGATACTAATCCTGGGATGATTTTAATCCTGAGATTGTAAAGTTTTTAGGATAATAATTCTAGGATAAATATTATCTTAGAATATTTTATTTTGGAATGAATTATATTCTAGGATATTTGTTTTAGGATTATATGGTTGTCTAACCCTTTTTTTTTAGAATACTAACTATTCTAAGATCCTATTAATCCTGGGATTCCTTATCGATAAGGATTCCTATGGAAATAGTGGCTCAAACCCTCGTACCTAGTTTTATTTTATAATAATGAGTGTGATTCGTGACAATATCCTTGTTCGAATTAATATCATCAAGAGTATTTAAAACTTCTAAAACAGAAATTATATTTATTAACTAAAATATCAAATATAAAATAAAGAAAATATTAGATTACAAATATATTAGAAATAAAGTTAAATATTTGATGAAATAGGAAAATTATTTGGACTTCGAGAATATATGAAAATTGGAGAAAGACCTCAAACATTTTGAGAAGTTTGAGGAGTTTCGTTAACAGAATCTGGATTTATTTAGAAGGAAAAAGAGTTCAATATGATTTGTATAAATAGAGAATCCATCAAATATAAAAAGGAAGGATCGAGAGAATCGGAATTAATCATAAGTAATTCAGAACTAAATTGATCAAATTGATCAAAAAGGTCGGAAAGAATAATGGACATAAAAATTACAATAATTTCTTTCTCTTTTTCTTGTCTTTTCTTCTTTTTTAAAGCATCAAGTTTATTGAGATATTTAAGATCTTGCTCAATTATCTTTTTATAATACTTACACAAAAAATCCTATTGTTTTCAGAGTTGTAGGATTTTGATTATAACCTTTTTCTTCTTTTTTCGAAGTTTTTCTTTTTGTTTATTTAGAGATTCCCAATTATTTATTTTTAAGATCTCCTTATTTTATATATCTTTTAAATATTATTTAATATTATAAAAAGTATATAAATATATATATTTAGAACAATAAATCTTTTATATAATAATAAATATAAAGAATTATTTCAATATCTGAATTTTGGATTTCAGTAACAAAACAAGATTTCTCTTTGTTTTTTCAACAAATCTTGTAGGAATGCAAATTGTTTATAATGAAAATATTGAAGGATGTGAAGATTGAATAAATAGAATACTTATTAAGTTATAAATAATCGAGGATGATACTTAACCAGAAAGAAGATAATGTCACAAATTATGCTTATTATAATACAATAAAACCAAGTACATTGATTTGGACTGTTGTTTTCGAAGAAAGCCTTTATCAATAAAGGATCCTAAAATAAAAATTCTAGAATAAATAAGATCCTAGGATAATTAATATTTTAGAAAAAAAGAATTAAATAATTATATAATCCTAGAATAAATATCTTAGAATATAATTTGTTTTAAAATAAAGTATTCTAAGATAATATTCATTTCAAAACTATTATCCTAAGAATTATACAATCTCAAAATTGGAATCATCTTAGGATTAATATTCTAAGATTTATATAGGATTATATAATAAAGCCTTTGAAAACAAAGGCTCTCTAAAACTTCTAAAAGCCTCCAGAAATATAGATTCTCTAAAACTCCAGAAAAGGAATCAATATATAATCAGAATAATTTCATAATTTAAAAGCTTTGTGCTCAACTTAATTATCAATTAGTTTATCTACATTCTATTTGATCTAATAACAACTTCACTTCCAAGTAAACCTTAATAATAAAGCCTTAATCTACAATTATTAACCAGACGAACCTCAGACAGCCACTGCCTCCAATACAAAATCGTTACATAAGTATATAATATTAATATTATATAAGATCATTTTAATTGCAGAAACCCTAGCAACTATTTTTCTGAAAAAGATCATTACAATATATGGATTACTAGAAAAGATATTGTCAAATAAGGATAAACTTTTTATATCAAAATTCTAAATTGCTTTAATAGTATTATTAGATATAAAAAGAAAAATATCTATAGTATTCTATTTACAAACAAATAAAGGAAATGAACAAATAAACCAGATTTTTAAGACATATCTTCATTATTATATAAATTATCAATAAAACAATTGAATAGGATTACTATTTTTAACATAATTTATATATAACAGCTTTATTTCAAAAATCATACAAATCTCCTTGAATTATATCAATTTTGGATATAAATTAATTATATATCAGGAATCAGATATTACAGAAATAGAAAACCAATCTGTTATAATATAGATAAAGAAACTCAAAGAAATTCATAAGGAATTAACAATTGAACTTAAGTTTATTGCTGAAAAGAATACTTATTATTATAATCGAAAATGTAGTCAGGAGCCAATATTAAAGAAAGAGGATAAAGTCTATTTACTTTAGAAAAACATTGAGACAAAGAGACCAAATATAAAATTGGATTATAAGAAACTAGGATTATTCAAAATCAAGAAAATTAAGGGACCCTTAAATTATGAATTGATGTTATCAAGAAATATAAACATCTATTCAATATTTTATATATCCTTGCTTGAATTAATATCATCAAAAGCATCTAAAACCCCTAAAATAGAAATCATATCTATTAACTAAAATATCAAATACAAAATAAAGAAAATATTAAATTGCAAATATATTAGAGGTAAGATCAAATATTTGATAAAATAGGAAAATTATTTGAACTCCGAGAATATATAGGAACTAAGAAAAGACCTCAGGCACCTTGAAAAGTTTGAGGAATTTCGTCAACAAAATCTGGATTTATCTAAAAGAAAAGAAAGTTCAATATAATTTATATAAATAGAAAGTTTATCAAATATAAGAAGAAAAGATCGAGGGAATCGGAATTAATTATAAGAAGTTCAAAACCAAATTGATCAAATTGATCAAATTGACCAAAAAGATTGAAAGGAACAATAGATATTGAAATTACAGCAATTTCTTTCTCTTTTTCTTATCTTTTCTTCTTTTTTAGAATATCAAGTTCATCTAAAGAATTTAAACCAACCATTATCAATTTCTACTTTTGCTCATCCAATAAACATTATTGTTTATATAGACAAAAGATCTTGGCCATAGTTTTTTATAATATTACAAAAGCCTTTTCCTTTTCTTCACAAAGTTTTTGTTTTTGACAATCAATAGAGGACCAATCAGAAAAGGATAATATTTTGTTTTTCGACTTTATATTATAAATCTTCTCTTAATGACAACATTCAGTATATCTACTATTGTTAAAATTCAACTTTAAAGCAATACAACAACAATTAGCCTTTTCACATCAAGTACAAATAATTATCTCATTTCCTGTTCGTTCGATACAATTTCCAAGTTCTAATTGCTCTGTTCGTTTTTTGGTACATTGAGATAACATATTACAAAAAGAGAAACAAAGAGTATGAATATTAAATATTGCGAAGATTGGATAATTATAGATGATTGAGGATAACACTTAATCAGAAAAGGGATAATGTTACGAATCATATTTATTATAATATAATAAAAGCAAGTACAACAATTTGGGTCATTGTTTCCGAGGAAGATCTTTATCGATAAGGAATCCTAAAATAAATATTCTAAAATAAATAAGATCCCAGAATAATTAATATCCTAAAAAGAAAGGGTTAGACAATTATATAAATTTAGAATAAGTATCCTAGGATATGATTCGTTCTAAAATAGAGTATTCTGGGATAATATTTATTCTAAAATTATTATTCTAAGAACTATATAATTCTAGGATTGGAATCATTCCAGAATTAATATTTTGAGGCAATATTAAGATTATATAATAGATAGATTGGATAGCTTAATCTATTCAGTCTAAGAGATAACCTGGATAGATTAATTTATCCAAATTATCCAAAGATATTCAGAAATATATAATTAAGATAGTTTTATAGTTTAGGAACTTCATATTCAATTTAATTATCAATTAGTTTATTTATATTCTACTTGATCTAATAATGACTTCACTTCCAAGTGAAAACCAATAATAAAGCCTTAACCTACAACTATCAATCAGACGAAACCTCAGGCAGCCGCTGCCTCCAATACAGTATCATTACAATATTTTATTTTGTATTTGATCAACGAAATAATTAAGATCAATCTTTGTTTTATTAAAGAATACAGGGTTAGGAATTTTCTTGCTCAATTGAGATTTGGGTATAACAGAGTTTATAAATAACCCTTCTTCAAAGAAAGAAGAAGAAGTGATAAAAGATCTATTAAAAGTCAAGATGGATTGAATAATAAAAGTAAAATAATCTTGGAATAATTATATAATTAGCTTATCATCTTTGATTTGTTAATATATAAATATACTTTTCTTTATTTATAGATCAAGAATAAATTTCTGATTAATTATTTGTAGATTGTTTATTTTTTTCCTTTTTATCTGAATAATATTTGTTTAAGGAAGTAAGATATTGGTATTATATTATGGTATTATTTGTTATAATAATAATAAGCTCTTCGGGCAGGCTAGATTGACTCAGGGTTGCAGATAGTTCAAAATTGTAGAAATATCGATAATTTAAAGGGAGCGATATAATATCATAATTGTCACGGGGAACTCACACGTGATACAGGTAGCTCACACGTGACACATAGGGAGAGGCCTAACCCCTTCCGGAGGAGGACCGGAGGGTGAAAGAACCTTTGTCTACAAAATAATAAGGTTATATAGAGATTCCCTTTCCCTTCATTATAGAAGGGTAAGGTTTAGTTCTACACACAATCTAATCTTATGATTATAAATTCTACATATCCCCTACTGTGATATAAAACCCTGACAATAATATAACAAAAAGGATTCAAAATAGAAAACAGATTTTTCTATATTGATAAGATATTGCTTGAAGAACTATAAATTCTAAGAATAGAAAAGTTTTCTAAATATAATTTGTGTGAAGGCTAATCCTTTTTAGATTTAGTCCTTATCTTTAGGCGGTATAACCTCCTCTTAGCTATTCATTAAATGGCATTATTCTTTGTAGCATAGTGACCCCGTGACATATTAGATTAGACTTATTTTCTAAATAGAATATATTACAAATTTCATTTCGATTATCTTATAATAAATATTAAAATCAATCTCAATAATTAACAATTACTTTGAATATCTTCAAAAATAAAATGTAATATAAAATTAATTTAGATAATAAAGTTAATCTTCCTCTTTATATTAGATTTTAAATAAATAATTTAATTAAGAAAAGAATAAAATGAATTATCTTTATCAAAATGAAGGAATAGAGTTATTTATAGAGGCACCCTTTAACTAACTAATCATTAGTAAGAATCACTATATATCCACCTTCCTTTCTGCCACCCATCGAATATACTGTTCCCAAGCCCTATTTGACCTAAGATAAGATTAAGCGAGGCTATGTACATATCTCACACATCGATTAGTGTTCCTTGAAAAATGTCATGATGCTAGACGAACGCTGATGAGGGTTTGAATGGTGGAGGAAAGAAATGATGGAAAGAGGGCCGAAGTTGGTGGTTTGATTGTGCTTGTTGACAGGGCGACTCGCTGCTGCTTGTAAGGGGATGGACTTATGGATGAAATTTCACGATGATGTTAACGGCAAGATACTGGCAGGTTCGAATCAATTTAGCTGTGCGAAATACTTCCTCAAGTACAATGAATACGAAGAATATAAAAGGGGTGGAGGGGTGGTAGGCATAAGCGAATACGATCCCAAGACCTTTACGAGGGGAATTCTGGAGCAATTTGGCGAAGAACAAATGTGATAAATAAATGTCTTTAATGGTTCTACGAGGATTATCTTGTTGAAAGTTATGAGTAATCGCCATGAGTCCTGAAAAACCCATCGTTTTATCATCGCTTACAATGGAGCCGACATCGCCCTGGTACCGAATAGCATCATTTTGAAATGCCCATCGAATTACCATGTTCGTATCATCGAATTGCCATTCCTATCATCAGCACACCCGTCTTACTGGCTTGCTGATCATTTTTTAATGTCGGTCTTCCTATCATAGCCCAGTTTCTACCAGGGACTCACCACCGCTATCCAGCTCTCAACCCTGCCATAATTCGCCATAGTGCCTTATTAATCTTGAACTTCAAAGAGTCGAAAAGATGGGTTAATTTGAAATATCGAGAGGCAAGAGGTTATGGAGCTGATGGAAGGAGCTAGACGACCGAACCCCACGATTGGTTGCATTGCTGAGCTCTAGATCATGAGGTTCTTGGAAAGTTGGAGATTGAAGTGAATGATAATGAGGAGTTACTGCTCCTATGTAATTAATCAATAACACCTTTGGAAAAGGCTGCCAGAAAAGGCGATTGAACATATCTCAGGCATCTATGGCGAGCATCAAGCGGGTGATTGATGTGTGTGCAATCTATAACAATATTAGGCTGCGCAACAGGTATCCGCGGGGCGGGTTATTGCTCTGGTGGATGGTCCTTGGGTAATCCGCTTGCGGAGCGGATAATTGGGAAATCCTAATGTGTAATTTGCGGGGTGGGTAGGAAGTTTAATGGATTATCCACGGATATCCGCGGGTTGCGGATTATTTCTGCGCAGCCTAATATTTGTCGCCTTTATTCCCTTGTGGCGTTTACGGGAGGGATTAATCAACCAGATGATCGTTGGTAGTCTATCTTTCTCATTAAGTAGAACTAAATTGGGAAAAAACTTTCAATCGTACAGTTTAGCATTCCTCTGTCGATTTTGGTAGTCCAAATTGGCAGGATTCGTGGGAAGAAGAAATGAATATAAAGCGTCAGGGAAACCCTTTTGAGATGCGTTCAAACCCCAAGACGATGACCTATTTGTGGTATTACTCGTTATTTGCAGCTAGTGTATTGCTGATTGGAAATGATGAGTGGCTACTTCTGAAAAATTCAAAGAGTTACAGATGAAATGTATAGGAAGATGGCGCTTTCTAATCGATATGATACAGCATCATTCCGGACTTTTGACTTTTCAACGAGAATTCAGGTTGGCTTGTAATGCTCTATGCAAAGTGGTATTTTTATACAAATATAACAAATTTCATTAAGATCTTGCCAATCAGAGTACAAGAGTCAGATGAAATGGACTCTCATAGTTGAGCAGAGGATGGCTACCTCGAATAAAAATAAATTCCTATCAAACGGAGTTTTTGTTACCAGGGCCGTAAGGTGCTGCTATTCTGAATGTTCTTGTATGTTTCTTCGCCTTGCTGAAATCTACCTTTCAATAACAAGTTGCACTTCCTATCTTGAAAGAGAGGTTTTAGAGAAGTAAATGGGGAATCGCTGTGTAACCGGGGAAGCTGCGAGTGTAGTTAGGAAAGTCGAGATTGTCAGTACTGCGCCTCAAGACCCAAACCCATGTCGAAAACAACAAGAAAGCTTAATCATAACTTTTCCTTGCTCACAACTTGGTTACCCTTCGCAAACGTTCATTCCTAAATGCTTGTGTCATTCTAGTGCCTAATCTCCAATGCCCATGCCCATGCCCATGCTTCATGTTTAATGCCCATTCCAAGTGCTTCTTTCTGATCCTATTACTTTAGAAAATCCTACGCATCAGACACAATATTTTAATGGTGCATATACTAGAGATCTACATACCATTACCTAGCTTTGTCAAACACGCAATTGTCATGTAATTTGCTATCCCGAATGAACTTGAGTGCCTTTCGTATTGTCATTTATTCATTCCCACGCTTGCCATGTCAACAGTACTAGTACACAAAAATTGAGTGTGAATCAACTGAAATTGAAACTTCTATAAATTCCATGAACATGTCAGCCACCGTCGTGGGAAAGCGACTCGATCATGAAGACACACGCAACCAAACTACACTTAAATATCACTTTCTTTCCATAATTAATGTTTATTAAATTAGTGATCTACTCTCAAAAATACCCCTTTAGCAACCAGTAGTGACTTCGGTAAAAACTATGCGAAGGACACAAACATTTGATCAGAATTCTTTTAATTCACTGAGTTTAGGGCTAAGAACTAGGGCCTTCATAGTCTGCATCACGTCCTGAATACGTTCATATGCTAAGAAATATCCAAAGAGTCAATGGTAAATAGTTTGTGTGGCGTTTATCTCATCGCCGATTCATGCTCAAGAGGTCAATTGCACAGGTTTGTGTGATTTGAACGGCCAGTAGTATTTTTGATCACAGTTTAAAGTAGCGTACGATCAAAGGACTCACAGTCAGTGATTAACTAGTGTCTTTTTAATGTCCGTAAATGCAAGTTCTTATCGATGTCATCGGATCTCGTCAAGTTCAAATGAGTCAGAAGCTAAAGTTGATCAACCGAAAGTGCGTCATTTGTTTTAGCTTCTTGTATACCACACAAAATACTCGAGTAAGTCTAGTACCTCGCTTCTGGGCCACCCCTAATCTGGGCTATCCTTTTAGACCAAAAATCATCATTTTCGACTATTAATAGCTTTATAGCAAATCAAAAGAATTTGATAAAATTTGAACTATAGATTTATTTTATAGTTATTAATAGATTCTGAAAATTTCAGATTTTTTATAATCGATTTCGTTGAGATTCAAAAGATTGAATTTTTGAATTTTCAATTTATATAAGATTTATAAACAAATTTGCAAAATTATTAAAATCCTTAATAACTTTTCAACCAAAATAATTAAAAATAAACTATAAATTATTTTAGGAATTTGAAATGAAAATTAATCAAATGATTCAATTTATTTTCAAAAATAATTTACAAAAACTCTTTTAATGAAAATATTATAATTTTTAATCTTTATAAAATCTAAGAATATTAATAAAAGTTTTTCAGAATTATTTAAAACTCAGAATGTTAAATTATTATAATATATTTGATTTGAAGATTTCAAAATATTTTATGATTTATTTTTTAATAATTTTTGTTGAAAAGTTATGGAAAGTTTTAACGATTTCCAAATTTGCATATAAATTATATATAAATTAAAAAAAATTATTTTTTAATATTTTAATCAATAAAATTATAATATATCTGAAATTTTTGGAATCTCTTTATATTTATATAATTAATCTATAATTGAAATTTCATCAAATTTTATTGATTGGTAATAAAGCTGATAAGTGAAAATCATGATTTTTGGTGTAAAAGAATGGTCTAAAAGAGGGGTGATCCGAAACTAGGGTACTAGACTTAAATCGATACTAAGTAACAAGTATCTGTCACTAAGCGAGAGGGTCATAGATTGAAAGCTTATTCGCACACCTAGTCTTTGGAATGTAGAACTAAAAGTCTTTTTTTCAAACGTAAAACAGCCACAACAGATGGATCATGTCATCCAATGGATGGCAAGTTTGCTCAAATTTTGCTGGACATTGGAGGAAGGAAGTCAGTTGAAGATTTGATGGGAGAACTAAAACTTGAAAAGATCTACCCGCCCATGTCATTAGATCCTTTGGTGCTGTGAAGAGTTTGGCATGAGTAGAGAACCTTTCTACCTCCTATAGGCTTGGGATGGAACTCCCCCATCGCACTGAAGGGATGCGAAAGAAGACCGGAACTCATAGAGCGAAATTATCTAGCTCCCACTATGGTTCTCAATAGATACATTGTAAACATTGGAATCTATAACTTAAAAGACGTTCAAAATCGTGTGTAACTGAGATTAAATAGACATACTCATGTACTTTCGCCGAAGCCGAAGCTTTTAGTGCGCATTTGAATCTTCTCAGCCATGTATCGGTTGTAGCCGAGTAAAGATGCCTCGAACAGCTTTTAATACACACACAACTAGAATTAGCGTAGATTTAATCGTTCGGAGTTTGCCATCTGATATCTTGGTAACCAAGCAATTGCTTCTGGACCGCTGATTAAGTCCTTATATCTTGGAAGTTTTGGTAGCCAGCCGATCTGAAGCGGCCAATCTTGGATGTATTGTGTATCCTGCCTCAACACTAAGTCAATGTTTCACGCTGGCGCGAAACGCCGTTCCTAAAAATCGATAGGAGTATTCGTTCTGTTCTAGCTCTTACCTAGCTTATACGGTTGTCAATACTGTGTGATGCATCTGAAGTTTTCGTAGACATTATAGTCATCCACCGATTTGAATATTTGCACCGTAAACGTATTGATGCAAAATTTGTCAAGATTATTTAAAAGAGGTGCCTCCAAATTCCCATTCTTACTTTTCCTTTATCTCTACACTCACCTACAGATACTTCGGCCTTCTACTTGATTTCATCAAGTATTACATTTTTATTACATTTCAACGTCTAACCAATACAGAGGACATCTTATTGTACTAACAAAGTAAGTACATCTTCCATTCGTACTGCAATTATTACTGTACTTTCTTAAAAACCAATTTCATACGGCATCAACGAGTTGTTGTAACAAACTACAAGAGCAGTATTATTGTGATACTACGGATTGCAGTTCGAAAATGGGACACTTTCAAATCTTGAGTTCATTTGGGATGTTTAAATCATCTGAGATCTTTGAATTCGTTGAAAAACTCGACTCACTCTCAAATGTTAAAAGCCTTTCTAACATTCAACGATCTAAGATCATTCCCCAATTCCGGGGTATCCAATGTCCCGGACTGTAGAATCAACTTGAACTTTGAATGTTTGAGTAGAATTCACCGTTTTAAATGTTTTTAATGTTCCAGTTGGATTCCAGAATTGAAGAGCTCCTTACGAAAATTTAATCCCCGTTCAACATGTAATAAGCTAACAATGAATTTAGCGAAAATGGATACCCATTCCTCTGCCTCCGGTCCGATCTGCCCTGCAGCCCGCCCCAAAATGCTTCTCTTGACCCCCAACTCACCAGATAGTAGCAGCGGCTCTGACAGCCATTGCATTGGGGTCTTCCCATGTGACATGTGTACTCAATATTTGACGCATGTCGCCATAGATGGAGGTGAACCCCTCGATGAGGGGGGCCTTTCCGCGGCCAGAATTTTGGCGAGCATGGTGCAAGATGGGTCCGAGGACATGACTGCCCCGGACAATATTAGCGAGGATGGCACAGAGTATGTTCTTGATGGAGAAGACGGATTGTAAGTTATATATTTCCCGAGTGCAAATTTTTCAGTAGTCCGGGCTGGATCTAAGCTTTTAATATCTGAAAATATTTTGATATTGGAAGTGAATTCAACAATATAAATGATCTTAACATTTTAGATTGTATGAATAATTTAAAGTATTTGAATATTCTAAACAATTTCAATGTTCAAAGATCTCGTATTGTTGGATTGCAATCCGAACTATTGGCCAAACTTTTTTGGTGTCGAGCCACTACTAACATGTCGCAGGCCGGGCTCTATGATTGAGCTTGGAGGGTCTGGCGGAGCGGCGCTTGGTAGAATGGTACCTGCTCAACCAAGCTACCAGACAAAGTCTGGCGCCGGCGCTTTCCAAAAGAGGAAGGCAGAAGAGCAAGGAGAGAGTTCCGCCCAGGGCCTCAAGAGAGCCCGAGGAGAGAGGGCCGCCTGGGCAGGACCTATAGGTGTCAAAAAGACAACCAAGCTTGCTTTGTCGATGGCAAAAAGGGCACCTTGGACCAGGAGGTTGGAGACTACGATGCTGAGGATGAAGGAGCAGACGTTTTCGCAGTACAAAAGAGACGATAGAGGAGAATCTGCTGTTGCGTTGAATCGCATGGGTTACCCAGCGAAAGACTCTGGAGTCGCTCCTGAGTTGGTTGGAAGATACAGCGACAGCTGAATGTTGTGTGCTGTCTTTTTTTTCCAAAATAAAAATGTTTGATTTGTATGAAAGGTTGCTGCGACCAAAATGATGTTTTCTACCTGCTTGTGAATGTTTGAATTTATTATGAACGGCAAAAAGTGTATTCTGGTTCTAATTACCGTCTCGTTATCGCTTCAACAGGTTTTCACGGGGCGTTCGACACGGCCCGTCAGCACACTCCTGAATGTACGATTCCTTTTGCTTATAACTAAAAAGAAGTTTAGGATCTTATTATTATTGTTATTCGTATTCTCTGAGTACAATCATACAGCTACTCTTTCGTTAACCTTTCAAGGTAATTACCGAGTAATAATGCTTCAAACCTTTTTTTTCTTGAAGCTCTCCAGACAGTTACAATAACTTCGTCACTTATAGTTCACATTAATCAACTTTCCTCTGGATATGTTGAAGCCTGCATTTGAGGGAAGCTTTCTACTGTAGCATGAATTATGGCATTGCTCACAACTAAAGATAGGTGTTTGACCAACTTCCAACGCTGCGTAATCTTACCTAAACCATTTTTATGTACCCCTGAGATCAAGAAATCGTATTTTAAAAACCACCACCATTCATTTCATTCACTTTCACATTCTAGATACAAAGAAAAGAGACAATTAAATTGTTCTTTCCTGATCTACCAACTAGATTCCTCGGAAGATATGATACCACACAGTAAAGGCCCATCTTAGCAGTTATTAACCATCATCTTCCACCTTGATTAGAATAAGTACTAATTATCTATTGGAAACACCGATAATCTTTGTGCGAGAATCGGGCTGGATATTCTCCTCACCAATAACTGATGTTTTTCGAAATTTGGCATTGTGAAAGAGCTAATGGTTAGTTTTTATTAGGACATGTTTTAATTACCTACGCTAAGACTCATTAGCCGACTACATAGGTCTGAATCTTTGGAGAAGCGGGGAATGGAAGGCTAGAGTTTACATTCGTATATACTCCTCGAGAATAGTCCTTCCATCAGTCCGAAACTTAATTGGGAATGATGGCGCGTTATGGTTATTGTTCTAGGTTGAAGCTCAGAGCAGACTGGGTAGTAGATGAGGAGTATTATACTCGGATTCTGAGTCATGGGGACTGAGGAATAAAGCAGTATATGAGCGCAGTGAAGGATACTAGTATTAACATTGGCCGACTTTTCAACAGCGTCGGAGTTTGTTGGATGTTAGTACCCATTAAATCATTAGAAGATGATACTATTCCACTAAATGTGATATAATATTTGGGTAGAAATGTGAATTTTATCAATCATATTTCATTCCTGTTTAATTTCCCGAAGATTTCTTAGCTGTTTGAGATCTACCATTCTCCTGATCTTTTGCGAATGTGCCTGCCACTATCAATGGGAAACAAGCAGTTGCCTCGACATACACCTTAACACTATCAGCTCCAACCTTGATTTTCCCCCAACTAACTGCCTCATCTGGTCTTGCCCCTGCATCGCTTCCATCAAACTCCTGTGCAGTATTAATGTACACAGCGCTTTCGGCCCCATTTCTCATAAGACATGCGTTCGCAATGTGATGTTTGACTACACCTCCACCTAGAATAATCATTCCTGCTCGTTTGGCTCGCACGGCTAAAGTATTTATCTTGCGGATATCTTCAACGAGGTCCACACGAAGTTGAGCCGGGGAAGATTTGAAGGTATGGAAATAAAGCATATCGCCTAGGGATCCGTCGGTAAGAGCTGGACAGAAAATAGGGATGTCATTTTTGTAGGCCCAATAAAGTAAGGACTCTTCATTATTGATTTCTTTCCCCAATCTCCGGATTATCTTACTAGGAGTCCAGTGGATGTGATTATCAGTGTCGGGATCTTTCTTTGATTCTTCTTGTTCGGTAAGCATGGTATCGAGAATGGGCATCACCCAGTCTTCGAATGCGCAATAGTTGTTATTGGGGACAATAAGGTTTCCAATACGGTTTTGACCTTTGGCGCGTAAATCTGCTCCAGGAGTAGAAAATGAACCCATGTAGGTGGGACCAAGACATTTGATGATGTCTTCTTCAACGCCGCCGGCAGTGGTGACGATAGCAGAAATGTGGCTGTGTTGAGCGAGGTAGCGGAGAGTGCCCCGGAGTCCACTTGAAATCAGATTGGAAGTATATCCGAGGAAAATAGTGGTACGATCTGAAGTTTCCGGATCACGCCATGCACGCTGGGAGTATTAATTTCGTGTTGCTGATTAAAGAGGGGTTACGTACCATGTCATTGATTATTCGAACAGCTTCGCCAATGGAACTTGCTTGAAATCCCATATTGTTCATACCACTTAAAAGATCGTCAACGGTTATCGGACGACCGGCGAACTTGTTGAAGTCGAGTTCCTCGACTTTTTGTGCACCGACAGGCATTTCGTTTGAGGGGACTAGAACTGCATCCATGACGGAGGATGGTGGTGCTCCATTTTGATTGGATGTTGAGGCCATTTTCGGTGGATTTATCTTCTGAACGTTTTTCGAGACTAAGATGTAGAATTTATCTGCAAGGCAGTCAAAATCTTTGCCGTGGTCGAAATTCCAGGACGGACACTCCTCTTCACGTGATGTAAGCACAAACTAATGGTAGCTAATACAGCAGTATGGAAGGTGATTGTTCATTTGAGTAGAAAATATGTATAAAACACAAAGAAGCGCCTGGTTTGGTCGTAAGTATTGGTATGGAGTAAGGGAAGGTAACTGGATTTACTCAAGTGGATGTAGGCTTTTCTCAGTATGCAAACCAAAAATTTGATGATGCTTTCGAAGTGGCAGATGTTTTCAAAATTGTAAACCGGGGTTCATTGAACGTCACCAGGCTTTGTCAAGAAAAGTGTAGATTCTTATAATTCTGATTAGAAAAATATGTACAGAATAATATATATCTTCATATATCTCTGCCGATCGCAAAGTTCAATCAAAAAGTTTTGATGCGAGGAATCAGTCAAAATAAGCGATGTAGTGGGGCTCTGCATGCACGTGTCGTCGCAACTACTGCACGAAGGGTCTGTGCGTGATCGTCAAGCCACATCTTTAATGATTAGGTAATGAAAGCTTTTCGATGTTGTGGCTTGCACATTTAAGCACGGACTCTCGGCCCCTCTTACCAGTTGAATTTATGGGGCATTTATTGTCCTTACCAGAAACAGAATAGATTGAAGAAACAGTACTTTTTATATAAATAATTTATTTATATAAATAAAATCTTATATTTGAAAAGATTGTTGAAAAGATTTTCTTTTATTTATGGAAATTAATATTGAATTTTGAATTTATTTGAATTTATTATTTAGTTTTTTTAATTCAAAGTAAGCTGACTCAGCATTTGAGAAAACGAACGCGCAACCAATCACGAAGCCTGAAGACAACTTTTTTATCAAATCTGAATCAGGGTTTCTGAAATCCAAGATATTATAAATTGATTGTCTAGTCTTTAACAATTGAGACATCAAAGAGTTATTATATTTCGATTTTGATCTCGGTTGTTGTGTGAATGCCTATAATTTAAGGTTAAAAGACTAGCCCATGCATAAATTAACCTCATCGGGTGGCAGATGCACGTAGCCTTATTTGAACAAGGCGATTTCGAGAACTTCAGAACTTCAATTCCTTGATTCAACATCTACGACAACTCAAAGATTCTAAGCATTATTCAATTCCATGTGCACCGTCGATACTTAGGGTCCACACTAAGCCTTAATAGTTATTTAAAACCAATACCCGCCATTTATTCTTCTCCTTTTGTTGACGTCGTTCTAATATCCATTTTGGTTGCAATAGCGCTGGACCGGCAAAGCGGTACCAGCCATAAGGCCATATTAAAAAGTCAATAGGATATAGACCAAGGGAAGACTTCAGATCACCAGGGATTGTCATAATTCAGACTCTTTCGCTCCTACGTACCTCCCTCATACAATGTTTGTCACTCTAACACTCTCCATTAAACAATTGGCTCTAACATTAATTCTTTAGGACTCGACCGCATACACAGTATGATTCAAATGATGGAAGACGTTCCCCTCGAGATCGTTCTCCTGTAGAGCGATCTCCAAGACGATATCTCGACAGTCGCGACTCGGATACATACCGAGGTGCTGCGCGTGGGGGAGAAAGGCGACGATCACCGTCGAATTCAAGAGCGAATACTGCTGCATTTAACCACAACCAAAATCGAGAACTTTTTTCAGATAGACATATACCTCCGCGAGATACAAACCGAGATACATCCTTACGTGATCCCCCTCGCGGGCCAAGGGCTGGTTCGAAAAGCTACATCGATCCCCCGAGTGGTCCTCGCGGCAATAGTTTTGGCGATGGGTATCGAGGCGATTTCGGATATCGAGGTGATTTTAGAGGTGGCAGAGGTCGTGGTCGTGGAAGAGGTAGCTGGCGGGATGAAAGCAGAGATCGCGACCGAGACCGGGATCGAGACCGTGGCCGAGAAGTCGAGCGAGAGAGGGATTATAGAGATATGCGAAGAGATAATAGAGGACCCTTGGTTCCGTTTCGCGATGATCGAAGTCGTGATCGAGAATGGGGCAGTCGGGACAGCTTCAAAGGAAGAAGGCCTTCTTCACCTATTGGAAGAGGAAGATCTCCTAATTACAATAGTAGAGATAATCGTGATGCGCCCTCAAGCCTGGATTTGGATCGTGCTAGAAGAGGTTCGCGAGACGCTCCAATGTCTGTTACCTCGCCTTCCTCTGATTCATCTCAACCGTTTGTGCATGGCTATGGTAGGGCCAGGGGGAGTGGAATAGGACGTGGACGTGGTAGACCCTACTACGATGAGCCCTACCATCGACCCCAAGTCCGTAGTAGGTCTCCAGAACCAAACTTTCCTCGCAGATCTCAACCTTCAGCTAGTAAGTTCCAAGCTCTCGACCATTTTCCTTTCTTTTATCCCCGCGTGGCTGGTTTCTGTCCACGTACAAGGCACATGCGTGCCTTTTCAATAAGACACTGACTTTACATAGCACCCCCTCCCCAAGTGCCCGCATTTGGATCAACTGGAGCATCAGCCTCGGTCAGTCAAAGTCCTGTCCCAGGGGTATCAGTCCCAACCGCACCCCGTTTTCATGCCGGCCGTGGGGCTCCAAGCAATCACTACATTTCTGCAAAGTCTACTATGCCACAATCTATTGAAAATCCGCCGTCAGACGCCAGATCGGAAACACATATTGCTGCAACACCCGAGCATAAATTTGATGATGCAGCACAAGTGAATGAACAACGTCGCCAGCGAAAACCTCTTTTTGGTAGACGCCCACCCAAGATTCCGATTACTGATGACTATTCCGATTCTGATTTAGATCCCTTCAATGATGATGATCCAGAGGACGAAATCAATTTCGAGAGTGAATTGGCCGAGGTTCAACGTAGTATGAACGATACTCGCAACAGACCCGACGTGCCTCCACTTGACCAGTTCTTTATTGTTAATTCATTCAAAGATCTACCTCTTGTCCCAGATGCACGAGACGGTTCCGGCGAGTTAAAAGGGTGCATTCCTCCAGAAGGTTTAACTGATAAGCCCGATACAAAGATGGAGGGCTCATTGGAGTCCGAGCCTGAGCCTGAACATAATCCCGCATCTCAGCAAGAGCTCGTCCCGATGCCGGAATCGACACTCAACATGGATCCCGCTGAATATAAATCTCTTGATAGTGAAAATCCTACTTCTGCAGTGTTACCACCTGGGACACCATCCACCCTAGCAACTACTACCGAAGCGGGAGAATCTGAGGGATCGCAACACCCCACGCGCCAGCTTCAAGCGACTGATTCTGAGAAGCCGGCTATGCTCTTCGAAGATCTCCCATCACAATCCGCGGCACCAGTCAAAGACTCCAATTTCTTCAATGATGCTAATGCAAAGGATCCCATCACCAATGAAATTCCACCTACGCCAGCAATTTCTCATTACGCATCGCCGCCGCCTGCAAATAGTCAATTGCCTTTGGAAAGTGATTCCCGAACGTCGACCAAGATAAAAGCGGATGTAGTATTTGCCAAGGACCAGTCCATTGAAGAAAGTAGTACCAAAGCTGATGCATCCAAGGATATTGAAATCCCCGCTATTCAACCTGCCACCATCAAGCCTGCAGACATCCAGCCTTCTACAACCAAGTCATCACTACTTCCAACCACTGGACTTGAGACTAGCGATTCTGAAAAAGTCAATCAAGATACGACTAGCTTAGAATCTCAATCTCTTGGCGTGGAGATTTCAGATTTAGAGAGACCACCTCTGTCATTGGAAGACCTTTCGAAGCATATTTTGGAACCTTATGTAGAGGGGACGATCGTGGGGACTCATGCAGATACACCACTGCCCGTGTCAGACGAAGCATCTAAGTTTGATTCTGAGAAGGTTGAGACATCGGAACCTAAATCCCTGCAGAATCATCCACCATCTATCGAGCCTATAGATACCGAGATTTTGCCAGACGCTCAAGCACTTGAAGATGATTCTTTGATTAGTCCAAAAACTACAGGTTCCGTCCCAAGATTGGTGCCTGAAGATACGAATGGCGATCATCAGATGGAAGGTGTAGTCCCAGAGGCATATGAAACGGATCGATCTGTAAATTTGGAAATTGGTAATCATGATGTTGCCCATTCCGAAGGTGGGATCTTCCATAGTCGAGGAGAACCAGCCGAAGCTTTTGATTATGTACGACAACACTTACCGCCGTCACCAGTACCACAAGCACCAGAACTTACTATGGAAGTTCCCGAGGAAAGTGATGATGACGAAGATGAAGCTGAACAGGCCGGATTCGAACTTCTCCGTCAAAAACTGGTTCAGCAAGAAGCTGCTCTTGAAGAGGATCGCCAGTTTAAACTTCTTGAATCTGTCAAGCACCCCAGGGATACGAAGACACCTCCTCCAGAAACCTTACCTATATTTGATTATAATAAATGGGATGATGATCCCGAGTTTTTGAACTCCCTCGAAGCTGATGCAGATGCTGAATCTTCTCTTACGAGACTTATAGAGGAAAAAATGTCGCAAAGATGGAGAGAACAACAAGAAGAGGGCAAGTCGTGGTCGGAGAGTTATATTGAGTACCGTAGATTTACTGATATGGATATGGATCCGATCGCTGTGCGCAGTAGAGAAGTATTTACTAAAGCCCAGAAAGGAGAGGCTGAGGAATTGGCCGAAAGAGGCAAATCGGCAACTGGATTAGATCTCAAAGCAGAGGGCCAGCGGCGCACTGGGAGTAGGTTTGCGACGGATCATGATATCGAACGTGTGCTTCGTGAATCTGAGCGTGAAGCTAAAGAATCGAAAGAGCAGCAAGAACAAGATGCCAGGGAACAGACAGCAAATTCCAAGGAAGCGACAATCCCGGACATGTGTTGGGATGAAGAATATAAGGAAACTATGTTTGTGGATACTACACACAGGGTTCCTTTTGAACGATCGTTTCGTATGCTCGAGTTTGGAGAGTCTATAGATAATTTTACGGAGGAAGAGGCTCAGATTTTCCAAGAAAAGTATCACAATTTCGCCAAACAATTTTCTATTATTGCACAATCCCTTCCGCATCGCGATTACCAGGCATGCATTCAGCACTATTATATTGTCAAAACAACAGATGAGTGGAAGGCAGTTTTCAAGTCGAAGAAGAACCAAGTGAAAACCGGCAGAAGGAAGGGAGCCAAAAAATCTAGCGCCCTCATTACTAACATTGAGAACGGAGGTGGTAATGAAACAGAGGCTACGCCAGATGTGGAGAATGGAAATGAACGTCGTCGACCTAGGAGGGCTGCTGCTCCAACTTGGAATTTTGAAGCACCACCGCCTACCACAGACAACGAAGGTGCTAGCCCGGCACCAACCCCGGCGAAGAAAGTCGCTACTCCGAAAGGAGACACAAATGGCGAATCAGCTCCAACCAAGAGAAAGGCCAAAACTCCGCGAGAAAAGGCCCCAAAGCAGCCCAAGGCCGGTCAACTGTTAGCGGCTGCTCCTTCCCCTGCGAGTCGCAATGGTGAATCACCAAATCCTCCTTCATCGACTGTTGCGCCCGAGCCTACACCGATCAGGCCTCCTGTTCCCCCCACCCGCTACGCTCCATACGATGCTCTTATTCCTCTCCAGATGCCAACATTTCCAACTCAATTTATGCCAACTGAGAGACCTGCACCAGCTAATCTAGAGGTGCCAGTTGCACCAGAACGCATTGGCTCTGCCCCTCCAACAGGTGGCGAGTCCCAGCCTGATCGTCGTTCCACTGTTCAACAACAAACTTCTAGCTACTGGAGTGTCCCGGAAGTAAATGACTTTCCTGGGCTCCTACGACACTTTGGCACAAATTGGGCTGGAATTGCAAAACATATGGGAACAAAAACGCATACCATGGTATATAAAAAAACTTTTTCCGATTGGCTTGAGATCACGAAAGGCCAAACTGGCCGTAAGCGTCAGGCTAACATTGCTGAACAGGTTAAGAACTACTATCAGCGCTCTGTCGATTCTGGGAGCAAAAAAGAATGGGAGCAGATCACTCGAGAGGCTGATTCGAAACGTGACAGAGGTGAATCTACTGGACCAGCGCCCACGCCTTCTGCCCCAACAAAGCGACGATATGATCCCACGCCTGCACCACTATCGAGATCAGCATCTGCCATGGATCTAGAAGAATTTTCTGCTAGTCAACCTATTATTCTCCCTCAAACATCCCCTCCTCAATCCACATTGAGTACCAGGTTCCCTGCCTTAGCTCAAGCTGGACCTGTCCCTCAATCAATGAATCAAACGATCACTCCTAGTTCCTTGCCTTCCAAACGTTCACATCATCAAGCTAACCAACAGAGCCTATCTCAAATATCACAGCAACAGCAACAACCGGCATCAGCACCACCACCACCAACAGCAATCACCTCCCAGTCACAATCACAATCACAACCACAGCAAATGCAAAGCCAACAAGTTCGACAGCCGAGGGGTCCGTCCATGGGGTTCTTCACTACTGATAACCAACGATCCACACCACAGTCTACTCTTTCCCAGCAGTCTCAAAATGCTTCGCCGATTTCAGATCCAGCCACTATTGCTCCCCAACGATCGGCTCAGGTTGCTGCCGAGGAAGCTTATCTAGAGAGACAGAAGGCTTTAGAACAAGAGAGAATTCGAATATCGCAGGAACAACAACAAGCCACGGACCGGCTTGCTTTACAAGAGCAGGCAGCCCTTCGAGAACAGGCGATTCGAGAGCAAGCCCTATTGCGCGAGCAGGCTCGTGAGCAGGCTTTGTTGCGGGAGCAGGCCCTATTGCGAGAGCAGGCGTTGCTGCGGGAGCAGAGCGTCCGAGAGCAGCAAGCTTACCAACGACGGGAGCAAATAAGAGAAATGGAAACACTTACGGAACATCAACAACGGCAGCAGCAGCAGCAGCAGCGAAGGGAAAGAGAATCAAAGCAAGAACAACTCGAGCGAAATTTGAAGAGAAAACAGGAACGTGATCACGAGCAACGAGAACAACAAGATCGAAAAGAAAAGCGAGAACAAAGAAATTTTCAATTGAAGCAAGAGGAAGCTGAGGTACGGAACTCACAGCAGTATGAATATCCCGCGCACTCTACCCGTACAGGACCAATGGCACCTTCGAGGCCTGAACCTCCATATGTGACAGTTCCCACAACGGATATTCGAAGGCAAGCTGCACCCCCAGTCTCACATCAACAATATCCTGCGCGAAGCCAGGGCGTTCGAAGTTTGCTTAGTGATGGTATGGGTGTTCCTCAAAATATGATTCAATCTACATCTCCCGCTTTCGGCCGACCAGGCATTAGTACCCCACCTATCCAAGAGCAGTATTCAACACCACCCCCTCAGTCAGTCGCTGTTACCGCCATCCGCCAACAAGATACACCAAGGAAGACATCCAATATCATGTCATTGTTGAACGATGAAACCAGTGAACCTAGCAGAGCTCCACCGCCCCCAGCACAAGTACAATCTAAGAGAGCTGGTGGTACCGCGGCAGTTCCTGTGCAAAGTTCTCGAACCCCGCCACCTCCTCAACATCCATTGCAGACATCGCGTTATTCATCACATTCATCACATCCATCACATCCATCACATCCATCACATCCATCACATCCATCACATCCATCACATCCATCACATCCATCACATCCATCAAATCCATCAAATCCATCACATCCATCACATCCATCACAAAGTTTACAACAGTCACAACAGATGCCTCAGCAAATGCAACAGGTTTCACATCAGATACCTCCTCAAACAAATCCACAGCACGGATATCCACAATCATCTTCCCAATCCATGCATCAACATTCATCTTCAGTAGGCCGCAGTTACACACCAACACCTTACGAAGGCAGGAGCCATGCGCCCCCGCCCGCTGTCCAGCATCACCCGATATATTCTCAACCCTCTCGCCAAGCAATTGCTTCGCAGTCTTCATCCATTCGTCGAGAGCCTCTAAACGAAATGAATGCCCCTAGCGGGTATGCACGAAGTCCAATTACAAAAATCAATGAATCCCCCTATTCTGCGACCCCCCCTCCTGGCCAACAGATGACACGTCAGACGATGTCATCTCCTCATGACCTTCCCCAAACGTCTGATCGTGATATTTACAGTCGCCAATCACAGTTCGCTGTGCCACAGCAGCCAAATACAGCGGTAGACTTCCACACAGCACCCCAAGTGGGAGCAGGCCATCGATCGATGGCCTTCGGACAAAGTGGTCACAGAACTCCACCGGCACGCAGTAAATGGATTCAAGCTCATCAAGTGGGTCATCATGTGCACACTTCAAGACAAAACAGCTTCGAAGCCCGGAACTATAATACTGTTTCGTCTGCATCAGCCCCGGCACAACAAAGTTATGCGCAGCAACCTTCCCATCACATGCAATATCAACAACATCAGCCCCAGGAGCGTTTTGATCATCATTATGAGCGAGAGCAGCGTGAGAGAGAACAGCGAGAGCGAGAGAGGCAAGATAGGGATAGGGAGCACTATTACCGAAGTCTGTAAGACCAACGGGATCCACGGCGGTAGATTTGTCGACTTGTCATGTTAATGACTGAAAGAGTTGTACCTTTTCCCAAATTATCAAGAATTCACGTCGGTTGGATGTAGAAAGCACCAAGATTATCACCAGTATGAAAATTCTGTATGAAATTAAAGATTAATAATCAGTCTCGTGCCGTCTTTATCATTTTAATAGTGATATTCTGTGTTCTTCGGCCCCTCACCTTCCTCTCCACTTCTATTAAATTTCTTCTTCTAGATAGACACCAGTCGTGCCTCGCCCCCCAAAAAACAGCAGCCTATGCAACCACTTAACCTCTCACAATACCATTCTATCGAATTTCATGATTACCTTGGCTATTCGGTGCTATTCGTCTTTCTTGAATCATGTGGTGTACCGCTTGATCTATTTTCAGTGAATATGCTTATTGTCCAAACATTCATTCTTCTGGGCCTTTTGAGATTCCCCAACAGACCAACCAACTTGTGTGATACAAAATGAAATTTGACTTAGTGTACTCCCCCCCCCCCTTTTTTTTTAGCTATATGATGAAGAAAATGACGACTATGATTCAGAAGCCAGTGTCTAATAGCTTGCAGTATTAATTTCGACTATTTTATGCGTATTTTTTATTACCATTATTAGCGAGGTTTCATGCAGGCGACTCTCAGCCACTTTGCCTAGATTTCCCTCCACGACCAAGTCTACAAGTCGATCACATTCTCTGTTGATAATTTTGGGGCCTACACGTACAACTCTATGTTCTGAGCAGATGGGTAGCAGGGGAGACATGATAAACCAGAACTCTAAAGTGAAATTTGGGAACTTTTTAAAGCCGGAATCCTCTTCCTTCCCAAAATAGCATTTTTAATGCAGAGAACACTTTTCCGACACTTGCAATAATCTTCGGATACACAAATGTATCCTCATTTCCCAGTATTCCGGAAATGAAATTTAACAATGAAGTTGTGACTCTGTGGAGTCTGTTGCTTTCTGCCAGCTTATAGAGTTGTGATCTTTTGCTCATTGTCCTTATAGAGCTATCGAAAAGAAGAATTTTGCTTTGTTCTTCAAGAAGTCTTTAATTAGGTTTTGTTTTATTGAAAGTTGATAATTTTTAGATTCAAAGGTAGGATGGAGTTGTAGGTAGGTAGATATTGAGAATAAAGTGTCAAACTGATAGGAGTATCTTGAATATAAGATCTTACATGTAAAGCTCGGGCCTGGGTGGAGAGAAAAGTGAAGTGATTACCTCGTCTGTTGTAGGGGGTTGTCCTCGAGTAATTCCATTCTTTCAAAGTCTTTAATAATCTCAGAAAATATCAAGACAATCTCATGCACCATTGATCTCCAAATCCTACTAGCTAATGCCCAGTATACAGCATAGCTTCCTATTTTCAACTATTGTTTGATCTTCAGGACACCCCTGCTGATATCACGCCACGTCGTTCAAGTTCGATCATAGTCATTGTGCGACCCGTAGTCGAACTTGACCTGCAAACTTTGCACTATCGGAATATTCGCTCAAATCATCTCCCTCCCTCCTCGCGTTAAATGCCATTGATCATGAAAGAGAGGTTTTTAATACCAACTCAGATCAATTTCTAGGGGTAATCTATCCTTTCGGCACTTAATCACTTTAGCCTTGAAACTATCCGCAAACTTCTGGTCAGCCTCTTTCGCGTAGAGATTCACGATGTTGATTCCTTGGAGACCATCAATGGTAATGAGAAGAGCCCTAAGCTTGATCTTAAAAGAAACAATCTCAAACGGGTTGGGATGAAAGTAATAAGCAATCCTCGTTGAATTATGTCACGGTACCATGGAAATGAAAAAAGCTGACAAGAAATTAGCTCAAAATATTGGAATATGCATTAGAGGCTCCTAGAGTTGTTTTTGTTTCCTGCAGAAAACTCAAACACAATCCTTTGTGCCATATTCATACTCGACTTGTCTATAGCGGTCCTCAAAATCCTCATCTATACGTCAACAACCTCACTCAATACCAAGCACTCAACCGAATTCAGAATCTGATTCAATATAGCACCCGTCACAGAAGCAACAAAACCTTTCCGACGATCAGTTATAATCCTCTAAGTGATACTATCTGGATTCGTGAAGTTGACTTTTGGTCATCATCGAATGAGTATAGCTGATCCTTCTCGTTTCCTTCTCATAACCTATCTATTCGCCGTCTGGCAATTACGACTTCATCCAATGAAGTCATTATGGATAAGGATAACTTGTATCGCCTGTCTAGCATTCTTTCTCGTTGGTTCAGCGGGGTGCGGGAATTGATTGTCATCGTAGATCATTTGGATTTTACCACCCGTAACGTCCGCGACAAAATTGTCTTTGTGAGCCGCAAGTCAAAGTTGCTCCCAAAGTATCACGTCGTTACCAAGTATTCTCCAACAACTTCTTCCTTGTCCTCAGAACTTACTTATAGTTGGTTTAATTTATGGAGAATGAATACCAGATCATTGGCACATATTGGTCTCCTCTTTGACATCTTCATTGAAGTCTTCGCTCATGAAGAACCAAGAAACTGAAGAGGCGACTTCGATTCCAATTGAGGAAATTTCTGCAGCTAATTTGCACTCTGTTCTTCAGGATTGGAAGTTTTGCGTTGCGTCGTTCGATGGTAAGCTCCCTTCCACTTTTTTGGCCATTTGACGTCCTTTACTAACGATAGCTTAAGTATATAATGGCGAGGGAGGAAGACCCAAGATGATCGACAATTTTCGCCTGTGGAATATACATTTGCTAAGCTTCTAGTCGCTGCTACCTACAAGCAACTTGAGGAAAGGGATAGCGAATGGATGACATGGAGGCCTGCATTTTTCAGCCGCAGATCCAAAACGGGGAAACTTAATAGTATAGTAATGAATCAAGGATAACTAACGGCATACAATATCTTATTAGCACTTTATATCTTCTAATATTTTCATCACGTGTTTCGGTCACAGGGAATCTCAAGGTTGACCTCAGATTAGTATAAGATCTTCTCTATTACCTCACTCCTGCTAAGCTCCATCTTTTTCGCAGTATCCTCACTTATCTCACTTCCTCTTTTAGTCTCTTTTTCCCCCTGATTTTTCGATAAGACATGATAAGGCTCTTATTTGCTGAGTTTAGAATGGATTAAAGGGAGATATGCATGTTTAATTTAGCAGTAAGATGTTTCCGTCACCATTTTAGAATTAGCCATTCTACCTCTCGTATCTCTACGGCTTTCTCTACATTCTTGCTTTTAATCTTGCCCCCCTCTCCCGAGCTTCCCCTTGGATACTTACCGTAATGAGCTGTGATGCTAGGCTTGCGTACTGTGAAATAGGGGGTTGGTTTAAGATTAGAAGAACGGATTCCTTTTTACTCTCATTTAAGTTATCCATAATCTATCAGAGGATAGACGAGTATTTCTTTTGTTGTCACAACGCTCAGGCAGAATCTTTTAAGAATTCAAATTGAACATGGTAGAATTTATTTGCACTAACTATTTCGAGCACCTCTCCTCGGCTAATCCTTCTTATGAACCTAACATCACACAGTTTATTTACAAGAACTTACAATCTCATAATCATTACATCTTTTTTCTGTTGTTCACAATGATTTCTTCCACATATGTGTTCAGAAAGAAGAGGTCTAAAAGAAACTCCACAACTAATACAAATCAAAGATTAGCTTTAGGGTTTCCTTCAGGAGCAGAAATTCTTCACCAAAACCATGGATTTTTCGAAAAGATTAAGGTCATTGCAAAAGAAGTATTTCTTAAAGATTCCATGGTGTCAGCTGGAAACGGTTTGAGTGTAGCTAGTACGAATAGCAAAGGACAAATCAATGGAGGGGATCTCAAAGTTGTCCAGTCATGGGATGAAAATGCAAGGACATTTGCTAGATTTGAAGACTTGCCAATGGAACTTAGGGTATAAATATCATTTTCTTCACCTACCATACACTCTATTGAAATGCTCTCCCTAATTCAAATCTGATCCCAAATGATGCCTAGCTGATGATTCTTGTTCCAATAGCTTGTCATTTTGGAGTTGTATCTCGAAAAATCACGCATTACAACACTTAACTTCGTCCCATCTAACCTTCTACGGTATGACCACATGTTTGGGAGAAGCTTTCGACTTACCTGCGGCTCCATTCCCCCAATTTTATGTCTCAATCATCAATACCGGGCTACCTTTCTTGAAAGATTTACCAAGCCAGGAATAACCAGGTCACAGACTACTTTGAGCATTGAGGATGCATTACAACAACTTACTGATGAAGAACGTTGTACTACCTTGCAAGATTCGCTCAATGATGGATCACGCAGTGCGTTTCCCGTGTATGCAACCCACACGGGTAGAAACATCATTTTCAACCCAAACGATACCATATGGATCCAAGGGGACTTTTGGCTCGATGAGTTACGCCGGGCAACAATTGCTCGCTCGGCTTTCTATCGGTTGCGTCATCTTGCGATACCATACAAGACACGTAGAAAATCGTTCTTTGAGGTGGAAGACATGCTGGACTTTGTGAATTGCATCATCACCAGCTTTCCAGAACTTAAGACTATCGCTTTAGTATTAGGTGCAGAAGAAGTAATACCAGAAAGACCTGTTTACAACGGTGAGATTACCTTCACTACTCCGGAAAAAGTCAAAATTATCGTAGACGTTCCCGTGGAAACTCTTACATCGCGAAAAAGCCTCTCTCGGATCTGGAACCACGCACTACGCAAATCAGCACCTCTACCACAAATTCAGACCCAAGTTAAACATTGGTCGGCAAATAGATTGGGATTAGATGCCTGGCGTATGCTTGATTGTATTAAAGAGCGTGCGATAGAAAGTGGTAATAATGGTTGTGAGTATTTTTCTCTCAAGTGCGGACACACACTCAACATCGAGTTTTGGCTCCTGGTCATCTAACTAACCGTTGCTCATAAAAATAGTTCCTGTACATCCCTGGACGGTAGCTACCGAAGTAGATAGATGGGAGGTACCGGTAATTACTGTCGTTACTGCAAGTTTGAGTACGGCGTCCAAAACTCGAAGTATACAAGAGCCTACTATCAGATTAGAAGAGTGGTAGATTGGTGAAAAATGGGCAATTGAGAATGGAATTGTCTTTCGGAAGGGAACGTTCAATTGTTGAGGGTTTTTTTTATACATTATATGGAGGTAGAATGGCCATATTGGTCTGTATCCACATCTACATAAGCTTTTGTATCCTAATGGCGGATTCTTTGGTATCAGAGAAAGGGGAGATGGATATTCACGTCTACGAGACATTTTGTATAATTATTATTCTTCATCCATAGCATTTTTTTTATATTAATGATAAACTTCGTACATGATAGCGCAGCTACGAAAAAGTTGACTTGCTACCAAGCACCCCAGCGTACCGGGTGACTTCTTCTTCCGTTCCAGCTATCCTTAAAAGCTACTCTTACTCCACCTTCAATCCAACCAACACGACCTACCAACTCTGCTACGCCTATTTCTGGGGATTTTCTTCATCTGGACTCCACATCCATCATCTTGAATGTAGATGAATCAACCCATGAAACTGTTAGAAGATACTATCGACACCTCGTTACAAGAATGCGGATTAGAAGACCTGGCTTTTATAATTTATGAATTTATACTGTCACGGATCTCACTCGATCGAGCTCGAGAGTGGTAAATTCAAATCAACTCCCTATTTCACGTGATGGGGATCGTTTCAGAGGTTCGAATTTGAAGGAGTATACCGCATTACTAGACTTTGCTAGGCTTTTGTCATGAAGAAAAGTAAAAGGGTAAAACAGGCCTCCCTTTTTTTCTTTCGTGTGCTCCTTCTAGGTACAGGTATCTGAGCTCATATATCAATAAGGGAGAGAAATTTTCTTGGATCGGTCATCTGTCTCATTGTCGGTAGGTGTGATCTTTTTGTTAATTTCAGTATTTATCATGTCCTGCCGTCTTTTGAAGGTAATCTTACCTCCACACTCAGTCTTGCCTTTAGTCGTGCCTTTTACTGCTACATAATTCATAACAGCAACTTTACCGGTCTTGAAGGTTGGGTTTTAAGCCTTATTCCATTCTAGTTGGTTTGATTTTCCCTTTCCACGCACTTAAACGTACCATTTTCCTTACCAAATTCAAGCAAAATTGCAGTGTTGGTCACGGAGAGTAGAGAAGATCAATACATGTATATATGCATGGATATGTGTAGAGCTGTAAAGATTGGCAAATCATCTAAATAGTGCATTCTCTCGAAAATCATCTAGAAAGATGCAAGCATGAATACCATACCAACAACCTATTTAGGTTTTTCGCGCTTGAAAACATTTCGCAAGTCTTCGCCCCTTCACTACAGTTAACGATGAGGGATAACATTCTATCTTTCTCTCGGTTATTGAGTAAACTGAATTTGTTGCTAGGAGTAACTGGTCAGTCTTTCCATGTCGAAAGCTCCAAGAATAAAAACAAAACATAGTAAGCTATTGTCCTCCGCATTTCCACAAGTGGATTAAAAGCAGAACAAATTGTATCGATAGACGGAATCGAGTAATCATATTGAGCGCAGTCAGTCAAACTACAAACACAAGTAGACTTTCAGCTCACGCCGAGCCCTAAAAGAGCACAACTGCAGTCAAATATTCCGTCCCTATCTCAAAAAAACTACTCTGCATATGCTGCTGTCGCCAGAGAACACAATGGTATGTATCGGTTTAGACAAATCTAGGTCTAGATGTCGACAAAATTTGTCCTGCTGCCTTCTAATGCCATGTGTATCAAGCCCTGTTCTTCACTATCTCTCTTGCAAAGGAACTTAATCAAAAGCCATATTTCCAAGCTTTAAGAATTTCCTGGGAGAATGGATCATTTTCCCAGCCCGCTTAAAGCAGTTCAACCCCAGATCCTACAAAAAATAATATCCATCTCCAATTTTCGACTTTTACGAAACTTAATTGGTTGACTTCTAGTATATTAATTAGTCATCTTGAATAACGACTCTGTTCCTGAACCTACTCACCATTATGGCTCGCGATAGACGTGAATGAAGAAGAAATTACAAATAAATAAGAGAATTGGAGCACCTTGAACCTTTCTCTCCCGAATACCTACTCCTCATCTTCCCAAATTCCACTACAATCCAGAATACCGCACTTCCAAAAGAAATCACACCCATCTAGTTCTCTCCGCCGTTCAACAAAAATATGCAACAAACCTCCAAATAAAACCTTATGATTATTCCAACGAGTCATGATATGCTCACCTTGCTTGGAAATCTCGGCCCGCAATTCGAAAAAAAAATCAATCTATCCATCTGCGGATTTACTAGCCGTACAGCCGAGGATAATTCAAGATATTCTTCCACGACAGGGAGATAGTTTTGGAGATTTGCAGCTGCCGTTTTGGTTGATAGCTAAATGTGTAGTTGTCCGGTTAAAGCTAAGAGTCAATATAATCCTGAGGGTGTGCGATATCTGGTGTGATAAGTAATATGTGGGCATGTCTGAATGGGGGAGGAGGTTAGGTTGTGATGGTTGGGTTACATTTCTTATCTTTCTGAATTTATGCCTGATGGGACTTTTGTATCATGTTTTTGCAAGCAAAATGGCAGACTGACTCGCCGATACTACGCAACGCGGTAGTCGGCATAAATGTGGAGTGATGGTTTATTTTTGCGGGGTACTGGGGCACTATGGCTGTGATGGAAGTATAGCAGCTTATGGAGCGAAAATCTGAAAACATCAGTCACGAAAAGAGAATGGAGATAAAGGCTGGAGTTTTTATGGAGGTTGAGAATGTTCTGTGAGGAAGCTTCATAGTCGGAAGGGTAATGGTAGCAATGGTCTTGGAAAAAAGGGTTGCATCAAGTCGCAAACAGTGAAATGGCTCGTTCGAGTCCGAAAATATATCAGTTAAATCGATAAATATGAAGAAATAATACCCAGACAGTTCGTAATCGCGGGGTTGAATGCTGTGTATATAACTTGTCGCTGGAATTACACAGAAGACATGTGTCACGGTAGTTACTGCAGTCACGCTCACAAAACAAACCCTCAAGTGCAGCAACCACAAACAAATGTAATAAAAATTTCTTCTACTACGAAATCAAGAGCCATATTTAAGACAAACTCAAATCAAATTGTAGAGCTTAAATAGTGGCTATTTCTCTAGGAAATAAACACGCCGAGACCTTTCAGTGTCTTTTCAACCAGAACTAACAGAGAAAAGCAGCTCTTCGAAGTAGAAATCTCTAGTGGCCACACTTCCGTTTCTTTCCGCATACTCGAAGTCTATCTTCACCGGAAGTTATCGAAACTGGATGTATATGTTAGTTCAAGGAAAAAGCGATGCCTCAAAGAGACATTATGAACTTACAATTGATATCAAACACTTTAATCCTTAATGAGCATTTGATCTGGAAGGTTGACCTTCGTACCACCAAGCCAAGTAGAAGGCAAAATGAGCGGAAACTGCAAAAATCCACCAAACTGATATACATAGTTCTCATATTGACCGAGAGTGGTCTTCTGATCGCACATATCTTGAGCGTGTTGCTCTACAGTATCGAGGACCAAGAAGTTACTGCTAGCGTAACTGAGACATGAGATACAACTAGCTGTTTCATTGACTATTTGATTGTCACAGAGACATTGAGCCACTACACTATTGCGAGCTTCGGGATCGGTAGAGGAACCTTGGAGCGTGGATACTTGACAGGATTGCCATGCTTCGCGTGCGTTGATGCAAGGAAAATCATCTGTAATATTGGTCGGTTAGAGGTCAAGGAGGGTAAGATTTAAGTGACACAGTAACGTGTTACTTACTGTAGCAGTACTGAACAGCAACATCAGTAGGTTTGCCCCATAAGCCAACGACAATTTGTCTTGGTTCAAGCGGGGCAGCTGCAGTTAGGGTAGCAGCAAGTGCAGATATAAACAAAACGACCTTCATATTGATGTTATGGAAGTAAACAAGACTCGTAGATGAATATGCAAGACTTTCTTGAGGCAGTTGCGTTTATTCTTTGATATTGTCAAGTCCAGTTGCTCGAGAAACTCAAAGCGATTTTGTGGGGAGAGAAGCCTTTTAAAGTAGGTATATAGACTATTTTACAGCTGCTAGTTTCATATGGGGCATTGAATGCTAAAAGGTCATTTGGGTATGATGTTGCAGTGAATGATAGATGAGGTGCCGGCCAGGGATAATTCTGTCACCTGGTGGATAACCTTGAACCGGCATTGACCGAGGCATTGACCACTTATTTTCTGCCACCGTATCATTTGAAATGAAGCTATGCATAGTTAGGTAGGAGCAAATGACTGCAACAATACTGATAGAAATACAAATAAGATCATCTGCGCATATTTTTTTATCATGTTCGAGGCCTCGGCAGGAAAATACTAGGTATGTAAGACTAATTGACTAGGGCTTGGCGGACCTCCTATAAATATTAACAATGGAATCGTCTCCCTGAACTACTCAAACTGCAAATGTGAGTGTAAATCCATTCTTCGGAGGTAGATGCGCATACAAGGAATGTAAAATGCATAAGGTCTGTTCTAACTGGAGACTTTAAGTCAATTGGGCTACTAATAAAACTTTGAAATTTGTTATAGAAAAATTCCAGCTCAACAAATTATTTAGTGAATTCAGAAATGAGTAGATGACATCATTAAAATATGCTCCTCACAACCATGGTGAATTTACATCCGCATTAGTTGCAATCTTCAAAACTAATGGATCATGCGTCCCATTCAAAATTAAAATTCTGAACATAGAAAAAAGATAGAATAATAAAGATTAGAACTAGGATACACAGTCTATGTCATTCAAAGATAATCATAATGGAAAGACTGTTATGATGACATTGGAAGCTTCAAAAGAAGGATGCTTATGGGCGGAGATATTTTCCACCAAGAGATCTGATGAAAGCAAGAGTTCATCCATGGGAGGTTCTCCAACCGAAGCACATTTGCGAAATAAATCTTCTTCAAGCTCCAAGTTCCAAGATTTTATTTTGGAATGCTATACACTTCGAACATGACATTAAGCGCGTTTCGACCCTACGATACTGCAACTTTTAAATGCACTAGATATGTCACACTAGACAAAAGCTAGTCATTATAATATGTCCACTCGAACGCAGGAAATGGCTTGTTTAAGAATCTAGACAATTTTTGTAAGCGCGGAGATTCGAAACGTAGAGTAAATTTAATGGAGCAAATTCAGGTGCGGTGTTACAACCTACAAGTCTAATCACAAGTTCAGGTGGCCCGGTTTGAATAGCATATATGGAATTATAAATTAGTTGTCCTTTAGGTCAATGGACCTACTCCATAACCAACTTAGCTTCTGATCTTAATCTGTAAAAAGCAGTTCTGAATCAAGCTCAATGCATAGCATTCGCGGCCTCACCAGCCTTGGATATATCCCCATCCAGAAGGTCCGAAATTTTAAGGATGGGTGAGATATATCGTGACTGATGTGTAAATAGATATTCTCTATACATCAGTGGGATATTCTTGTTGGATAATGATGTCTCTGTGATCGCCAAAAGTTCCACCACCCTGAATGGCCTCCTCATCAACGTCTTTCTCCCATGGCTTACGGCGCTTTCGTGCAACTGGCTTGGTACCCTGATCCATAAGAACTGTGTCGGGAATATCACGTATGCCCGGGATTGTACCACCGGCTGTGATCAAAGCAACGATCTCAGCAAAAGATTGAGGGTATGGTGCAGTCTTTTGATCATCTGTGGTACTAGCAGGGGGTAGGTCATTTTCATGATGGGGATGTGAAGTGTTGGGGTATGGATTAGGATCCGAGGGTACGGTGGTGGTCGCAGGAACATCAGTAGAGGAGGGCGTGGATGGATGGGTGGCAAGATATGCTTTATATTCATCAAAGTTGATGTTTATTTTCCTCTTTCGAGAAAGATAGAAGCATTGAGCCCGAAGTGTCAATTCTCGAATTTGTTCAGGAGAAGATGCATTGCCCAGTATGGCAGAAAGACCACCCTGTTGATTGTCAGTACATGAACCTATGAAGGTATCAAGCTTCGAACAAGTTACTGCGGGCAAAACAATGAGGGGCAACATTGAGCTATAACATTGCCGAGGCTGATAAGTGAAGGAAGAATTCCAAAGAGCTGCTTACCTGGAACTCATTATCAGTACTCCATGGATATGATTGGAGATCCTTATAAATGTTGGCGTCACTATTTCCAGACTGATCTGATGTTTCAGTCGCCATTGTGGAGGATGATGTTGAAGTGGTGATGGGAGGAGTGAAGAGAGTAGAGATGTAGAGATGTAGAGTTCTGGAAGGACGGCAATCGCTATCTGAGGAGTTAATTGTATGAGGGCTGAGTTGTTGTAAGGCTGAGGGAATCCCAGATGGTGGGATCACCAGGAGGACACGTGATTACCTAATCAATCACTAAAATCAACCGTAGTGAAGTTAAAGGCGTTAGTAGCATCCCGTAGCTTTTGCATTGTCCAATCATATTATTTAATCTTGTCAAAAGTCGGCGCTTTGACGCGGGTCTCATACCGAAACAGGACAAAGCTCAAGCGAGCGCTTCCTTGCCGCACCTTTAGCTTAGCTTTTCGCCAGAGTAACACACATGCCCTCCACAAAAGTACACACCAACATTAACAACTATCACCACTCTCACAACTCTCCCAACTCTCCCAAACACCCCGACATCAATTGCCCGACTCCCAATAATTCACCTCCCTCTTTTGATTACTCATTTCTTTACCCTACAGCTAGCTGTGAGCTAATCGCAGCGTAACAAGCGTCATGTCGGAATTCATAGGGTGAGTTTCCAAAGGCTGAAACTGAAGCACTTGTCTTCAACTTCCTACAATTCATGCTGACCATGGCGCGTTGATAGTTCGAGGATATCCTTGGTATCAAGGAGTGATATTAGGTATTTCTTACAGTTGAGATATATGTGGCCGAATATTGACGCGAGTTAAGATATGTCGGTACTCTCCATGAGATCAATTCGGAAAACTCAACAGTAGCCTTGGAAAATGTCAAATCTCATGGAACAGAAGGACGCAAGAGCAACCCGGATGATGAGATTCCACCTTCGGATAGTGTTTACGAGTACATCGTCTTCCGTGGTAGTGATGTGAAGGATCTGCGAATTGAGGAAGCACCTGCACCCAAGGAAAACAAGCCCCCGCAGGTACCTAATGATCCTGCGATTCTAGGAGTAAGTGCGATGTTCCTGATAAACCAGCACCCACTGGCTTTTTGGTACTGCCATATATCAACTTGTCTTGAATGATGAAATATTTCGGATGTTAAATCATATTGTCTCCGAGAGCGCAAAACCGTGTGGAGATTTTCCGTTGCCTTCCTTCTGATTCAGAAACCTCAACCATCTATTTGCATTGACTGTATACAGCAAGTTTGCTAACGAGATTTTTCTTTACAGAGCGGAACTCGTCCAGCGCCCTCCGCACAAGGACCCCCGACTCCTCAAAACCAAAATCCACGAGGACCTCCACCGCAAGGACAAAATGGTCCCCAACAACAGGGGCCGCCTCCTGGAATGGCTCCTTACGGTCAATATCCGCCTCCTGGATTTTATCCTCCACCGCCTGCAGGATGGGGCCGGGGAGCTCCTCCTGGTCCAGGTTTTCCAGGAATGCCACCATTTGGTGCCCCGCCAGGTTGGTATCCCCCACCTGGACATGGATTTCCACAACACCCTGGACAATTTCCCCCTCCTCCAGGCTATGGCTTTCCACCACCAAATCAGCAATTTCAGCAACAAAAGCCATCACCAATCGGACCTGGCGCGAACAAACAACAAACTCCTACTCCCGCAAACTCTACGGACAAACCAGCTGACGCACAAGCTCCTGGTGCTGGTGCTGGCAGCACTGCTGCACCAGCTCCCAAACAAGCAACCCCACCTCCTTCCAAGGCTTCCCCGACTGAGGCAGAGGCCTCCGCTACGAAACCACCCCAGCCCCCAGCCCCACCCGCTGCGCGAGCCACTCCAAGTGGTCCTAAGAGTGGTCGTATTCAACCTGCAATGCCATTAGCTAGTCCTGCGGTATCCAAGGCTCCATTGCAAAACACCACTGCCCCAGCCGTGCCAAAACAAAGCGACGCTGCCGCAAGTTTGAGAGATGCCACACAAGCTGCGACTGCCGCCGTTGCTGCTGCAATGGCGAAACTCCCTCCAGTTGGAGGCCAACAAACGAATGGAAGCGCAGTTGACAACTTGACAAGAAAGGTCAACGAAATGCGAACAACCGATCCTGTTCGCGCTCCTAGACAACCAGGTAACAATGGATTTGCGGCAAGAGGTAGAGGCCGAGGTGGTCGAGCTTCTGGCCCAGCTAAAGTTGATGTTCCTGAGGCCGATTTCGATTTCGAAACCGCAAACGCAAAATTTAACAAACAAGATTTGGTCAAGGAGGCTATTGCTGGATCTCCACTTGGGGAGCAGCCTCCAAATACTTCAACCGCACCCGAAGCTGAGAAGGAAGAGACAGCACCTAAGGCATACAATAAAGCCACATCATTCTTTGACAACATTTCGAGCGAGGCAAAGGATCGTACAGAAGCTGCCGGCAACAGACCTGGCGGACGTGAGTGGCGAGGTGAAGAACAAAAGAAGAATGTCGAGACCTTTGGACAAGGAAGTGTTGATAATGGTGGTTATCGCGGAGGATATCGCGGCCGAGGCCGTGGCCGTGGAGGCTACAGAGGAAGAGGTAGTTATAATGGTAATGGACAACCTACACGTGGCCGCGGTGGAGGATATCGTGGTCGTGGCGATGCCCAAACCCTGGTACAATAAATCATACCGAGTCAACGGTCGGAATTTGCTGGGTCAGGATAAGTTTCCTTTGCTCTGTATCAAAATATTTGCGACAAATTTCTGGGTTTCAGATCAGAACGGTGGAGAGTGCAATCTTAAGGTAAGAAGGCCTCAGAGAGAGCCCTCCTTACTAGGTTGTGGAGAGTGAGGATTTCTTTGCGCGCATTCACGGTAGTTTTCTTTAAATCTAAACATGTATCACCAGGGAGGTCCCGTGAGCGAGGCCATGACATCACTGGACATTCGTTGGTTTGGGTGGAGCTGGAGCATGAAGCGACCTTACTCCGAATGAATGGAGCAGGGGTTTTTTTTTATTGACAAAGACAAGAAGGTCTCCTTTGATATCAGAAAACTGTACTGTGGGGAGTCGGGCTAGGTGTCAACGATGAGACGAAATAAAGAGTTAGCTGGAGGGAGTTGATATTGCTTGAGTGAAGAATGTCATTCGTCCTCCTTTTGAAGATGCTAGGGACATTCCCAATGCGGAATGATATTCCTGAGAAATCAGATGAATATGAACAAATGAACGAGAAAATTTGGACATGGGTTTGATAGGCCAATGGAAAGTGCATAACCAAGTATTGCAGTTTAACACCCTTTCGGAAATATAAAATAACTATCAAACCAATACAGATTTCTATGTTATGATTTCATGAAGTTTGTAAATTGGACCTTGGTTTAAAAGTTGAAGAGGGTGTATTTATTCTCTTGACTTTGCCATGTGAACCTATCAACTCCTGCCGCCAATACATGCATTCCCAATACCCAGTCATGTAGTGTAGTTGGTCATTTATCCTGTTGTAAAATTACCCATTCATTCATTATACACACACACATATATATATATACTCAAATTCTCATGTATCCATCATCTCAGCCCATCTCATCTCATCTCAAGAAGAACAACTACACTGCATTGCCCTACCAGGCCTCGGAACATCCCCACACCACCTCTCCTCTTCTTCTTTATCCCCATCCCAACTCTCTCTAAAAGGGTCACTCACCATCTTCATGACTCTAGTTAAAACTTCTCTCTCGCCCCCTTTCTCAACCCTCTTGATAATCTCATCCAACACCCAGCCTTTAGGTATAAATTTTGGATTTACTTTCTCCATCTCTGCTATGCGATTTTGGTCATCGCCATCTGGGCCCCAATCTTCGTATATTCTTGCTTGCCATTTATCGAGCCAGTTGCTCAGACGAATGGTGGCCGACTCGAGTGTATTGTTTAGACCGGTTACGCCTTCGTGGTGGAAGAATTTAGTAGAGATTTCTTTCCGGGAGGTGGTGGTGGCGAGGGAGGAAATTGGGATGGAGGAGAGTTTACGGAAAAATTGGTTGAAATCTAGTTCTAGGCTTTCCATTGTATCGAGGAGTTCACTGAATAAGGTTTCGAAATCTGATTCTTTGAAGGTTTTGAGTCCGAGACGCGCCGTCATGAGACGCTTGTATTCCGCTAGGAAAGTGGCTTTGTATTCTTCGCCAATGCGGCTAATGAGGGCTTCTGCGCGAGCGACAAGTTCGTCAGCCGCTTCCTCGCGGACACCTTTTTCGATAAATTCTTCGGCATCAACACCACCACCGGCTCCTATGAGCTCGCCGAGGGATTCTCCAAGACGGACCAAGTTCCACCATATTATGGTTGGTTGGTTGCGGTAGGAGTAGCGTAGCATATAGTCATCATGGTTGGGTGTGTAGTTAGGGTCGAAGTTGTCGAGGAACGCAAATGGTCCAAAGTCTATGGATAAGCCAAAGATGGATGTATTATCCGTATTGAGTACACCATTTGTGAAGGCATATGCTTGCCATGCTGCAACCGTCTTTGCATTGCGTCGTACAATTTCTCGATATAGACGAGTAAATCGGTTCTCTTCGAGACCGGTTGGACCTTCAACTGTAAATTTAGAAATTCCTCTTTCGATAGTTTCCACTTTTCCATCATCTGCGGGATTCCTCGCTGGTAGTGACTCCCAGCCCTGAAATACATTTTCCGCAATATATGTACTAAGCTGCCTGATCAAGGCTCTATCCCCACGAGCTCGTAGTATATCAAATGTTCCAATGCGTAACCAAGACTCGGCAAATCTTGCCACCATCGCCCCAGGTTCTACTGTTTCCCTTCTAACTCTCGAATGGGGTAAAAGAGTCAAAGATAGCGCTCTAGTGGTAGGTATCTTTAAACCATTTAAAGCCTCAGATACAATGAATTCCCTTATACTTGATCTCAAGACGGCCTTCCCATCCGCAAATCGCGAATATGGCGTTATTCCTGCACCCTTCAATTGTAATTCGTATCGGACATTGGTAGTTGGATTGATGGTCTCAAACAGAGATATCGCTCGTCCATCACCCAATTGACCGGCCCAAGAACCAAATTGCCACCCGCCATAACATTGTGCCCATGGATACCCACCCTCTAGCTTCTCTTCGTCCCAACCACATAATTTGTTGCCGGCAACGGTTTGTTTGAATTCTTCTGTTGATTCCTCTCCCTCCTTAATTCCCAAGTCTTTCATCGCAGTAGGACTTACAGCGAGAAGTTCCGGATCTATCGCATTTTCAGGTCGAACCCATGTAAATAATGCGCCTTTGACCTGCCGAGGTCCAATTTCAGCGCGGAGTGTTTTGTGCGACGCGGAAGGTGTTGGGAAGAGAGGATCGGGAGGAAGTGATGAGGTAAATGTCCATGTTTTGGAAAGATCTGCTAGAGATGTGCCGACGTAGGAAGAGGCCTTTGGCGCATTGTTTTGAGTGATATGAGATGCCATCTGGGCCATACGCATGCGTGGTATTGAGGATAGTCGTGAGAGCATCGACAAATGTATTAATGATACGGGTGAACTAGAAGCTTATTAGTAAGAACGAGGGGGGCAAACGCAAACGCAAATGCAAATGCAAATGTCGTCAGGCTTATCAGGATGTTGAATGTTGATTACCTATCCCTGTATTCTGAATTTCCTAGACAACTCCCCGCTGTACAGAGCTTCGTAAGCTATCTCAAACACTATAAATATAGTGAAGGTGGGGGGTCAATACTATGAGATCATCATTGCTACAGATTGCTAGAATTGGTAACGAGAAGCATTATAGGAGTTTTTGGAGGAATAAGTTTACGCCGGATGATAGGTCATAGATAAATAAGGATGTCCCTTTTGTTTCTACTATTGGTTCTGTACCTGAGCTATTGGTTCTGTACCTGAGCTATTGGGAGAAGAATAGAAAAAGTCTGCTTAGTCAGCCACGCTCGCTAGTACTCTAGATGTCCGTATCACAACAAAATTTGTAGTCAAACCTATGTTCCTATGTTCTTTTGAGAATTATCAAAGACCAGCATAGTATCACTTTCAAGAAGGCAAATTTACCATCTCCAAATTCATAATGCTAGACCAGTATCTCTCGCGGGAAAATAGACGCGAACAGAACAGGTCTCCGGAGGACAAGAGAATATATTCTCGTAAATTTGACCTTCATCAGTACTTTTCCCCCGCAAGCAGAAATACAAAAAGATTCATCTATTATGATAGATTGAAGGGGATATCCATGGTTCATGATGCCACCACCATATCCGGAGACCCAAAGACTTTGGTTGTTGCCGTAAATGGAGCTTGTCCGCAGGACGGGAGTGATTTGGCGATAGAATCTTCTTTGGGTATCTTTTTTGGAGAGGGCTCATTATTCAATTTGTATGAGAGGATTGAAAGGCCTGTAGGGGATCTTCACACTAGCAATTATGCGGAACTGATGGCAGTCTTTCGCGCTCTGGAGCTCATCAAGGATAGCTCATTTTTTGATGTTTGGAGAGCTGATGCTGAAAATAGACCGATTTCCACGGCTATAATCATGACAGACTCAAAATATTTGTACGAGAGTCTCACGGCATTAATTTGGCAATGGCGCCAAAACAATTTCCAGGATGCAATGGGCAAACCTGTGGTAAATAGCGAGTTGATCGACAGGATCGATAAGACTATTTTCGATCTCGCGGAGCGGAATATCTGCGTTCGCTTTTGGAGTGTTCCACGAGAGCATAATGCGGAGGCTGTCGAGTTGGCAAATCGGGCTTTGATATCTGGATGTTGAGTCGTCAATCAAATCTACTACGCCGTATCCACACGCCATTACTTCGAAGTAGAAAGCGATGTGCTGGCATGATTTGGACTTTATCATTTGAAAGGTAAAAATTACGCACCTTTGATTGACCTCGTTCAATCTTTGGTACTGGCCGGACAGGACAGCATGGAAAATTCCGAAATGTTTCTGTCCCCAGATGATCATGATGAATATTTCCATATGGCATGGGACTTTCTTCACATAGCCCTTTAACTTTATCTCGTCTTTGAATATGGCTAGTCCTGAAGCATTCAGCGGATGGAAATCCATACATACCTACGTACAGCCATATACAAATATGAACGCGATCGCGCAAAAGATACCACAGCAGAAAGTACACTCTCTTCCAGAACGTTAAAACAAATAATTTATTCAAATGAGGAGACGATCAGTTTGCTTTTCAACACTATAGAGAGCATGAAGAAGTCCATCACTGTCATAAAGTCGCCGGGCTTCCAAATTGGATATATCGGTATCTGTATTCATTAGCATGCTACAAGGAGAATAGAGGGCGAGTTGGAGTTGGAGGGTCTATGTTGTAGAAATTCCAAATGGTAGAATTAGAATGAACAATGATATAATTATAAAAAAGGCAACTAGAAAATTATTATTGTCTCAAAGATAATTAATGATAGCAGGAACTTTTTTCTTTTTATAATATTTATATCCATCTCTAAATTAGCTACCTAATATCTAACTAATATCTATCTAAAAACAACCTTTCTCGTAATATTTTATATAATAATCTTATAAATAAAGATACATCCCTATATTGAATATAATTAGAGGCACCGGATGATTCACCCTCAGTTATGTGTTATTTTTACCTCATATTAACCTCCCCCCCATCATCTAGCAATACTCTGAACAATCCAGGTAAATAAATCCGGAATAAACCACAAAGTTTGACAAATACAACTCATATTCCTCCTCCTCATCATCATCATCATCATCATCAAACAAGATCCAATATAAAATATGGATGGGTACTCACAACATAGATACTTCATGTTTAGATTGTAAGACCTAGTTCTAGACTCGTAAGTGTAATACCTCTATTGAATGAGTCTGATAGTTTTTAACCGAATTTCTCTATCTGGTTTGTTTCCGAGCTTTTCCACTATCCACTGGTGGACTGATGATATTTTATTGTGTTCTCTAGTCTAGTCGGGTTGTTTTAGTATTTTTAGAGCAAGAGGTAAATTCACCGAAGAGGTGTACAATGTAAATGATTCTATTAGGAGTGGGAGATGGTGGTGGCTAGAAGGAGAATAGGTATCTGGTATTTGATGGCTTGACTATGGGAGAGATAGAGAGGCTGGTATGCTGGAATGTGGATTGATGAAATGGAATTTACACATTGATTTATTGAGGATGAAGCAGTTCGATAGATTATAAAATGTCATGACAATGAAAGGATGTTTTGATTGATGCTATGGACTTGATAAAGAAGATGCGTTAGTTATTAGAAAGTGGAAACTTACAAATGGAATTGGTTGGTAAGATTTAACTTCGAGATGGCTTATCAATGGAGGTGAACCCAAGGTTGAAGTGTCATTGATGTGAAAAAGACATTGGAGTTTCTACTTTCATATTTTGGCTTATGACAAAACGTGCTTTCAGTCATCATTCATGGTTTTACTACGAATACTGCCTCTAGGTACCTAGAGGAACAAAAAGCTACATCAAACATGACTTCATGATGAAATGTAACCTTTGCACACCAAGAACTTCTTGTATTATATTCTTATGAGTCCCAGGTTCGAAGCCAATGAAAGAAAAAAGAGACATCGATACAAAACTATAGATGTAGATAAAGAAGCGGGACTTGAATGAAAACAGTAGATCTATCATGGACATGTGGACACCGCCGACGGGCTGGGCGATTTTGATCGGTATAAGGCTTTGAGATTAAATTGAAGATAGCCACCCTTCATGTATTAACAATATGTTAATATCCTCGCGCTTTTAGCCTGTCACTAAACAGTTATGGAATATCGGTCATATGTATGCATAAAACAAAAATAGCATTGCCATGGAAACAAAAAAAGGCTGGCAATTATGTGCCCTTCTCCATATTTTCGCACTCAGAAAGCTCTTATTACTTATCCGCACACACCAGATATTGACCACTGCCATTACCGCACCCAGCCCTTCAAAATTTATTACACCAACCAGCCACTGACAAAAGTCCAGCCTTCGCCTTATATCACCCGCCACACAATCACCGCCTGGTAACGCCCCTCTGACCAGCAAATTGAAAATGTCGGTGTGATATCCACACTCTCGTGGTGCATAGCTCCCGTGCAGGCCTAGGTATTCACGACCCCACCTGTGCATGCAGCACGCACAATTATACCCCACCCCGCCGTGATATCGTCAATCCCGCTTGAGATTGTGGTTGTCAGGGATACGCACGAGTCACTGTGGAGCTTTAACTTTGGATAACCGAATTGTATGAAGTGGATGAATAGGATTTGAAGATTTGAATTCGTGATAATGATTTGCATATAATATGCGCCTCCGAGAAGTCATATATTGAGGACCACCAATCACATAGGTGTAGTGTAGCACATAATATCGACGAGACAATTTAAGATATTCCCTTGAATTGATTCGTAGTCCTTTGTATGAGAACCGGTATCGAAATAGAACATGGTATCATAACTCATCGTCCGAGCCCGATTCGGTCTCAGATTCATCATTTGCAGGCTTGGACGCAGGTACCGGCGCTGACTTTTTTGTGAACGGTAGTTCTCTTTTAGCTGGTAGCTCTGCGATTTTTGTTGTTTCTGTTGGTTTCGGTGCTGTTTGCATTTCCTCGTCAGATTCGTTTTGAACAACATATTTACTCGTGGAATGGTGAGACTTTGGATGCGGCGCCTCCTCTTCTTCTGTATCAGTTTCCTCATCCGAATGATCAGGGGTTTGGATTTCTGGTTGGTCTGATTCGTCCGCTGTATCATTATCAGCTTGACCTTGGTCGACATCCATCTTTTCGAATGCATCATCGGAATCTGAGTTCTCAGGCTGTACTTCTTTTGCAGCTTTGCGCTTTCCACTTCTCGATGCGCCGGCGGTTCGAGGCTTCCCAGATCTTATATTTTGCACTGCCTCGACCTTTTCTGGATCGACTTTGGCACCCGCTAATAATCTTTGTTGGTCTCTCACTTTGAGCTTCTTCTCGTTGAACATGAGGCTAAATTTCTCCAAAAGTTGGTTCTCATGGTCAGACTTTCGATCATTTAATTCTCTGAAATTCTCATTGAGTTTCTTTACTGTTTCCTGTTGTTCATTGTACTTGATCCGTAATTCTTCCAGTTCATCCTTTGACGAATCTGCCGATTTTGTTGCCAGAGCGCACCAATCGAAGAGACTAATCTCTTCTTCCTCGGTTTCATCTAGTTTGATTGTGCCGAGGCGTTGCTGGTGTATATTTAGTATCTAATATGATAAAATTTGGCAATGTAATGACGAAGAAGAAACGTACTCTGATCCCTTCAATGACCTTTTGGATCACAAGGGTCATGGCTTTCTTATCCACTTTAGCATGAATTTCAACGCCTCTTGTCACATTCCCTTCCTCTTCCTTCGGCGGCTCATGTCGCAGGATAGATGACAATATAAGCGACCATTCTTCATCGGTATATGGAGAGTTTTTTGCTTTGAGTGTAGATATCTTGCTGTGCTTCACTAGACCAAAATAAATGAAGGTTAGATTTAGGTCCCGCAATTGACGCATGAACTCCAAAATCCGGGTTGAAAATCAGGGACCCCCAGCACGGGATGATCAGGGTCGGAGCTTACATGAGACTGCAAATACGAGTTCACCATCGGTCCCAATTAACTTTACATCCAAAGGTCGTGGCCCGGCAGATTCGGCGTGAAGGAGAAAAACTTCATCTTGACTCGTAGCGCTGGATGTGATACGAAGAACCGCAGGAAGTTGCTTCGCTGCCATGATGATTTCCCTGGCGTTGATCAAAATGTGGTTTAATGACGTCTTGGTGACGCGAGAAGAAAAAGAAAAGAAATCCAATGGGTTAATAAGTGAAAAGGAAAAGCCAAAAGATTATTGATGCATTCATTTGTGAATTCCAAGATCCAAGATTCAAGAGATGAATGGGATGAAATACAAGCATTGAAACGTAAATGGTGAGTTTGAGATTGAATGTTATGATGAAATGATCAATCTATTTACTTTTGTGAGATTATGCTATTAGTAAGGGGGTGGTAGAAGTCACCAGGCAACGAAGAGTGATAAGTGCTAGCCTTTCCTTTTCTTTCTTCACTCACTTCGGCTGCCTGAAAGGGTCCAACTTTACTTTATTCAATGGCGAATCAAAAAGAGTTTTGTTGATACTCATTGTACGCCATAGGTACATATGCACATATAGGTACATACATAGGTAGGTACATACATACAAATAATATCACCTGATTGGTCCAATATCTCCAACAAAATAAAAGACCAAAGATGGCAAGCAGCACCTGCAGTTAAGATCGATCTTACCTATCTTACCTACCTACCTAGTACTCCTACCTCATACTCCTACCATAGGTACGCGACGCGTTTAATTTCGAAATTTTGAATTTTCGTCTAACCCAACCAATCATTCTTTCTCGTTCCCCATCAATTTCGTGGCTGGTCAATTTTTGATCGAATCGTTAAACTCAAATCATCCTACTTGTCTCCTCATCCACTCATCCACTCATCCCCAGCGAACACAGCGGAGATCGAAATTTTCAACCCACTTCAATATTTTAATACCCACCCGCCAGGAGTACGACTATCAAGAGATTCATCTCCATCTTCACTTCCAACAACAACAACAATTCCTTTGGTAGAGTACCTGCCCTCAAAGGGCGCTGGACGCTTGGATACCAGCAAAGGTGGGAAGAAGAACATCAGCACGATAGATAAACAATTCATTTCAATTCAACTCAATTGAATTGAAATGTATTGACTTGACTTGATTTCAACTCCCCAAACTCAATTCACGCTTGCTCTAAATCGAGCACCGAGCACACCTAGCACCACAAATTCGAAACCACGAAATCACCATTGCGACCACGATTGCACTGATTCACTCTTCCATCCATCTTAGGAATAACGGTTCGATCAACGCGAAACAAAACAAAACAAATTACTCTTGCAGTTCCTGTTGCGGATACAATTTCAATACAACAACAACAACAACAACAATAAAATACACAAAACAACGACTGTTTTTACGATATGAATTTACGACATTGCCCTTCCAGCGGTTGAGCCTATTGTCATAATTCGTCTCGTATTTTCGATCTTATCTGAGAAGGGACTGATTTTCGCAAGATTCCAGCCCCCGCCTCTCTGCGACACACAAATTGTGATCCGAAATGGATCAATTGGTACTAAAACCTCGGAAACCTGTGGAGGACGACGTGGAAAATTGGGACGATGACGATCTCGACATTGGGGGCGATGATTTTGCATTTCGAAGTGCTTCTGCAGCAACCACTGCGACAATGGTTTCGACACGCAGAGAATCCGTTTCTTCACGTCTATCCATAAGATCGGACTTCAATGAGGAACGACAACTACACTTGCCGGAGGATGATGAACGAGCCATGAACGATGCGATCGCGACGGCGAAAAAGGCTGGCATACCTTTGCCGGAGAACGTACCTTCCTCAGCGTTACTGGGAGGAACAATAAAGAGGCTTGGTGGAAGAAAATTAAGAAAAGTTATTTCAGATGATTGGGATGACGGGGATATCCAAGTACCGCTTGGAGAAGCCCTGAAGATCAAGCGACAAGATGGATCCAAATTTCCGGAGACGCTCCGTCAAGTGAGCGGCCCAGGATCCCTGAGCCCACAGAAAACATTGATGGCTGCTCCGGTATTCCATACTAACCACAGGCCTGAATTGAAAACAAAGACTGCATCATCAAACATGCTTGATCGTTATCGAGATGAAGACGATGACTTCCTTGCAGATGGCGAGGCGACCATAAAAGTTTCAAAGAAACGCAACGCTGTGTCTATCATGCCATCAATCACATCACCAACACCAGAGAAACGTACAGAAACTGAAGAAGATTTCGAACAAGATTTGCAGCTCCCTTCAGATGGAGCTTTGAAGCTCACTACTCGTAAAGATATCCCGAAGACCCCTCAGAGTATCCAGGATGATTTTGACGATTGGGGTGAAGGTAGTTTAGGTACTCGATTTGGCGGAACGAAAAGAGATGGTCGATCCAACAGGAACTCGGATTCATTTGCTATGAGTCCCAGTATTGCTAGTTCCATGACTGCTGAAAGCGAAGATGAAGGTCTTGAAGGTTTAGTGTTACCAAGTGGCCCTCTTAATTTCGATGATATTCTCAAGAAACGTCAACAGAACGATTGGCCCGTACGCCAAGTAGAGGTAAAGCAACCAAGAAGAAGTTTGGGTGGAAAGGATGACTTCTTGACTGGGCTTGAGCTCGGCGATGGGGACGTCTTCGATTCCAAGAAGCTCACATTAAATCGTAACATAAAGGTCAAAACCACTAAACAACAAAGCCCAACAAGACCCAAGCCATCTGTTTCATTAACCTTTACGAACAAACCTGCGCCGCCTTCTAGCTCCCGACTCCCTCGGCCACTTGGACATGAACGTATTCCATCATCTCTTGAGCCTGTCTCGGAGAGTGGTGGTCCAATACCAAGTCGAAATCGTAGGTCGCAATCTAGAATGGGTCATTCAACTCATCCTTCAATCAACGGTATTGGAATATCGAACGCAACATCTTCCAATCACCCAATACCTCCATCAACTCCCAGGCGTCGGGAACTAGGCTCAAAATCATCCGCCTCAAATTTACGCAATGAACCTACCACGACGAGTTCACAGCTCTTGAAGCTTAAGCGATCAATGCCAACCATGAAAACTCATCAGCCATCGCCAGCTAAGCCAATGCCTACACGATACGAGAGACCACCGTCTCAAACCGAGAGTAGCAATAGGCCACTGTCAATGTCTCGGTCCAAGGATCCTATCGACAGAGATCGATCGGGAGCTGAGTCCAGCATGTCCTTTGTCAGGAAGAATCCTGTTCCATTTTTACCTGCTGGTGCTCCAGTTTCTCAATCACACCATGTTACTGCCAAATCATCCCGGCATCTTCGCCGTAACGATTCTGAATCCTCAAGTAACAGTGCTGATTTTCGTCCTCCATCAAGAACATTTTCAAGGCAAACAATGCGTTCGCCAAGTCCGCGCAGAAGTCTTAGGGGTGCTGACATGCTTGCTCGTGAAGCCACTTTGAAGCGGCAAATCACAAAACCTATTCGACGGAGACATTTTGGTGATGGTTGTGAACTTGACGCTTTTGATGATCTACCTACATCGCGAGATGTGGAGCAAAAGTTTGTCAAAGAGCCAATTGGCCGTGGTCCGCCGAGGCAGCTTACACTTCGCAATAAAGCTCATCAACACATTATGCCCACACGAAATGCATCACCTGTACCTTTGACACCATTGACACCAGCGAAAAGTAGGAGTGAACTACCGCGCTTTGCTCGCGATACTGCTGCAAGTCGTATGGCTCGAGAAGCGACGTCATCTAATCGCTCGGTCTCTGGGTCTGGAGCTCCTCTCGCCGCGCTTACAAATCAATGGAGGGCTAAGGTTGCAGCTACCACCGGGCTTAGTCCTGTTCATGCACAAGGTTCTGTTAGATCGAAAAAGCATAAAGTGCCTCAAAAACCACAACTTATTAAGCCGTTGGGAAATGTTAATAACCCTAGATGTTTGTACTATCCAAATCCTTTTTCCTGCCCACCGCTAACCTTTTTGTGTAGCTGTGAAAGGGATGAAATATGACCCCGTTAATTATCGATGGGAAGGTAATGAGATTGAAGTATCTGCCTTTGACATGCCGTCTTCTGCTACCTCGACAGCTTCGATACCTGTCCAAACACCACGAGCAGCACCATCACAAGTATATCGAGAGAAGGAATGCTCGACACCTCGTCCTGCGCTTATAACCAACATCAATTCTGCTCAAAATGTCCAAGTTGTTGGTGGCATGGTGTTTGATCCACAGCGCATGTGCTGGCTCAAGATGCCTGGTGACGGCAAAAGAACAAAAAGCGATTCTGGCGATACTATGGATGGTTTTGATGCACTTGATGATGAGGAGGATGTTTTCAAGGATGTTCCTGATCTCGAAGAAGGTCCCTCGAAAGAATCGGATGAAATTTCTGGTTCAAAAGGTGAAGGTGCCAGTGGTCTCAGCGACTGGCTTGTTGGTGAAGAGTTTGACGTGGGTCCCGAATTCGTCAAGCGACAGAGGGAAGAGGAGGAGCGTTGGAGAAGGAAATGTGAGAAATGGACTGGGGCTGGACGCGACACTGAGGGAAACTCCTGGAGATGGAGTGTCCGAGACGTTGTCAACGAATTATGAGTATATGACGGCAACAGATCGGGCATGAGGGCATGCATTGTACATTCTTTGGGATGGTACCTTATCGGATAGAAAAAGATAGGAAACATGATGAGGGGGTCGGATGGATCTTGGTTTGTACTATAAGATGATGGTTGGTGGGTTTTAACGACGCTATTTGCATAATGCTTTTCTCTTTTTGGAATTTTTGGGCGACACAACATTAGGCGTATATTTGGGCAAAAGAATATCCTTGGTTGGGACGGGAAGGTTTTTTATTTGTGTGGATGGATTGGGATGCCATACCCTTACGACGAGACAATGAAAGGAACGAACAAAAGCTTAATAGAGCTACGAAGGTTATGACTGTTATGATCGGGTTTTTATACTTGACTTTGTATTTTCTTGTATTTTACTCCTATCATTCGGTTTTTAGGGTTTCCTTCTAAAGGTTCGTGAGAATAATAATATTATGGATATGGATATTGTTATTGTTATTTGGGGTGGAGATTGGAGATTTATATATCACGAATTAAAAGGAGTTTTAGTTTTTTCTCTATATATATATGCTGTGTGCTTTGCAGACTTTCTTGAATACAGGTCAGGTAGATGGATGGATGCTGGTGGATTATGTACGGGTCGGTTCTAAAATGGAAGAAGCTTACATGGGTTTATTTCACTTTGTTTTGGATATTTCCCTTTCATTGATGAGTAGTTGCGTTGGTAGTCTCGCAGGCACTTCTCGTTGATGCATTAGACTTATTATCGTATTCTAAGTTTGATTTCTGCAATAGGGTGGTTCTGGTTCATATATGTCTTCTTGTTATCTTTTCGCTTGGAGATGGAGATGGAGATTGAAATTTTGTTGTTGGTATATGAGGGTTTTGAGTAATTCTTTTCCTTTTTCGATGGAGATTTTGGTGATGGGATGGTGGTGTTGTATTGTTGTTGGGGTTTGTATTGATGTTTGTGTTGGTTTATTTGAATAGTTTATATGATCAACATCTATATGTCCATGTATATGTGTCTATAATGTGTATAACACGTGTATAAAACCAAGCGGATGTGTTAGTATATACTATATTTTGTACTTTGTTTTTTTATTTCTTTTTGTTTGCTTTTGTGTGGTTTTCTGCGGATTTTGAGAGGAGTGAGTGTATACTGTGCCTGCGCGCGCGTGTGTCAGAGATTGTATAAGGACGCTTGTAGAGTGAGGTTTTGATATATATATATATATAGATGAATGAATTGTGTATGGGATTATTTCTGTACTCATACTTATACTTGGATGGGAATACGAATGGGAGTGTTAATTTCGAGAGTTTGGCTGAAGAGGAGAGGTTGGAGATCAGGAAGAAACTCTAGTAAGGGATTTCTAGTGAATATATATCATGGGCTGATAAGTGTTAAGTTCGTTTGTAAGCCGTATAACTATATACCTATACATATTTGGTCTGTAGGGAAGTGGGGTGATTGAGTGGTTGTAGTTTGGAGCTCGAGTTTGATTTGGAGTATGATTTCTCTAGGGTATGGTTTGAGATTAAGTATGATTGATGCAAGAATAATCTAGTGAATCTATCTGAATGGCGGCTGTAGGTATGACTTGGTATCAGGCATGAGTTGAAATTTTCCGATTTAACTCGGGCATTTTATTTTTGCAGTGGTATAAAGCATTGTCTGGGAGGCTGGCGAAAAGTGGTGATTCATATTATGATATGATATGAAGCATGAATTGGAAACTTTTATATGAGTGATGATTTGCGTTTTGATTTGGTATGAGGTATGAATTTGTAAGATTTCGCTCGAGTAGTGACTCGAAGTATGATCCTCAAAGGCATGATTTGGGAAAGAGTGTCAGTAATATTTATTCAGAGTACTACTCTGAAGGGGATTATCTGAATGATGTCCATGCCCAGAAAAATAGTGACTGAAGTCCTGATTTGGAATGTTATTTGAATGAGGATTACTCAAATGGAGGATTACTCAAATGATGGATCTTGACCCCGAAAATACCAAAGTGTCAGGTATGTTCAGAAAGATGGTGACTGGAACGGTGAATTTGAGTGTTATTCGAGGAAAACTTGCTTGAGAAATGAGTCGATGGTCGTGGTTTTATTCTTTATATGTCATTACTTTGAGGACGAGTGACTCGGATGGTGATTTAGAAAGAGAGTGGAAAGTACCCTCTTGTTGAAGTTTAGCAACCAAACACACTACCTCGAACGCCGAAGTCTATGTACCCGAAGTTTCATATTCTCACGTCAAATCGAGGATACATATCATAATCATCAAGCTTCATCGTCCATCTGTTAGCATTATTGCCTGTCGAACTGTTACCGAGGATTATCAGTCCTACGTATACATTCCGGGGAGCCTCTTCCGATCGCATCATCGATCACCTTTTCCTGTTCGGCTATCATTATGGCTGAGGGAGTTCTTAGACATAAATATTCCAGTAGGCCGTTACCATACTCTTTCGTAAATTTAGCATACTGATCTATTCCTAGACGATGTTGACAGTTTGCGCATCGCTATGGGATCTTTCCGACGACTTGCAGAAGACGATCCGCAAAGACCGCAAGTCTTAAACCTACGGGCCAGAATCGAACTTTTATCAATGAATCTCCGAATTGAGCTTAAAAAATGCAAATATCTCCTTTCAAATCTACCCAAAGAGGTTTATGGAATTCCACATGGAGGTCTGATGGCTGCCTTACGTAGAACCCTGACTGAAGAGTGTAGGGAGGAGAAACATATTTGCACGACTTTGCAGAGCAATTTGGATTCAGATTTATACTGGACGGGGGGGTGGAGAAACGAACTTTTAGGGGTAGGACAAGAATAGTATATAAGCACGATAGATGTTTGAAGGACCGAAGTTTCACTGGTTAGACAAGCAAATCAGTATCGTCAATAAAGGATTTACAATATTCCTAAACATGTATCAAACATGTTGACTACATGGGCAATCTGCAATATTAAGACACAACAAGGGTTGAGTGAAAAGAATGATAATGAAGATTAAGACGGGTTGTAATGTGTTTTGGAGAGTCTGAACCATTACTCAAAGGAAAGTGACTGAAATATCAAGCTCTGATTCAGTCTATGGTGTCATTTTGAGGATAAGTGACTCGGAAAGTGATTTTGATTTATTGACACAATACTTTTGACTGCTTTAAGACTGTTATTAGGTGCTCCATAGACGTACAAATAGGTGAATTCCCTTCGATGTTAAAGTTAGGCACTCAAATAAGATTGAATTTCGAAAACGAAAATCAAAGCATCGAAAACTTCAAGCTGCCTCGTCAAACTAAAGATCCATATAACTTCATCATCACATCTCATCATCCATCTACCTGCGCTATCGATCATCGAATCGCTCTATCAATATCGCCAGCTCTACATCCTCGGAAACCTCTTCCATCAATACCGTCAAATACCTTGTTCGTTATCGGCCATCATCATGCCTCACCAACCTTTGGACTCCAGTTCCAGTAAGTTCTTACCATGCTATGTGAATTTGGAACATTCTGACACTATCTCTAGTCGCCGTTCAAAATGCGCGTCTTGAAATGGAAGCTTTTTACAACCCAACCGAAAAAATTGACCAGAACATTAATCGGAAAAACTTTCGTAAAGAGATGTTAGGAACCCTACAATCTTTGCTATTAAGGCTTGTAGTGGAGCGTTGCACTTTATCACGCTTGATTAAAACAATGGAGCTATCTCTCGCTCAGTCGTTTGATAGTGCAGCACGTCTCGAAGGTCGAAGACGTGTCGAAACTAAAAATCTTCTTACAGCCGATCAGGGGAAGATCAATCGCCTTATTTTTCGGAGGGAAAGGAGAGCTGAAGATGAAAAGATGGTACGAGGCTGGGTAGTTCTACTTCAGATTCGGGATCACCCTGGTGTGGTGGTGGAATAAAACAAATGTATTATATTCAGATACATGTTATATGTATTTAGGCTGTGTATATTTTTGATGAATATCAAGGTTTAACAATAAGAGGGTCATTGACACAAAATTTCGAGCGTCGTAATAGGTATTATTCTAGTGGAAATGACTGAAATATCAAATTTTGATTCGGTATATATATTATGATTTGAGGATGAGCCACGCGAAAATGGGTTTCGATTTAATGACAAAGCGGTTTTTTGTGCTTTGAGTCAATTTTGAGGTGTTTTATAAGTGCATAAATAGATTGGAATTCCCTCAATAGAATTCCAGCACATCGAAACTTCAGATACACTTCTTCAGATCTATAATATCTCAACATACGCACTATCTCATCAATCGTCTACGATAACCCTTATCCTACATCACAAATCATCACTTCCGCATTCCAAAAAAAATCCTTCCGATTTCCCGTGTCATCAAAGTCAGGACATCATCATGTCTCAAAACTCCCCGGTACCTACAACACTCCGTAACTCCCCCCATACTATGTAAAACAAAGACATAGATACTGATGTTATCTTAGCCAAGGAAAATACTTTAATCGACGTCTCATGGGCTGGACTCGAGAAACTCAACGAAGACGTCCGCGACCTTGGCCAGATAAACAGTGACATCTTTCGCAAGGAAGTGAAAAAAAATATAGAGGCATTGCTCGTCGACATTGAGAAAGCAGATCTCGCAAACATCGACGCACATGAAGAAATGAAAGATACAGAAAGGGCTATACAATTGGATATGATAAATTTGGCCAAGTCCGATTTGCCAGTGGCCAAAGAGGAATATCTAAAGGCGGCTGAGAAACGTCAAATTGCAATGGCAGGTATTTATAAGTTTCAAGAGCTGTTCAAGGACATTGATGCTTATGAAGATTTTTTAAAGTCCTGTCAGACGGTGGTTGACAGCTATCCAGAATAATCTATTTGCATTATGCTTACGCTTATGGATATTTTGGATTTTTCAATTAAGCACATCTCTTATGATGAGTTGAAGAGTGGAATGAGGTTGGTTTAAGAGTCTAATAAGTGGAGGATTCTATGCTTTAAGAGAACGCTTAGTTATACATCACTAGCTGAGCGTTTACACAGAATTCTTTTCAGCTAAATCCCTAATGCCTGCACATGCGTATATGCCTCTCCGTGATAATAAACACTGAAAACTATGCAAACCGAAGTTTCAGCAAGCCGGCGTTGGGAAGCGCCCGGGAGAAAGTGACTCGACTTACTCGGGGTCAGCCTTCCATCACTTAATTATGAAAGAACCACACTTGTGGCTTAGTGACTAATCAATAGAGATACTGCTAAGAACAAAAAATCTGAGATCATTAAAAGAGAGGGCCAAAGTATTTGTATTGATTTTATTAATTAATAAAAAATAGTCCCTGTCAAATCCCAAGCATTTAGAGAATGTAGTTACATGTAACCGTGCCGTCTTGCAACTGGACTGGAATTTTGACCCGCTCCCTTTTTATTTGCCGCTTACTATTCAATATTCAAAACTCTCGGTGATCTTTTGTCGATGAAAATGTTTCGTACTATTGGTTTCGTGGGTTGGTATCGGAATGCTGGCTTCATTTAAGGTGGATCTCCCGTTATAGCTGCAGAAAAAGCAGGACTGGCTATTTAATCTCGTTTTTTAAATGCCGGAGCTCGCATCGAAAATAGAAACAAGTAAAGTCGTTAAAGTAATATGTGAATATGGTAGTGCTGTGGAGTAATGATGATATTCAAGGCGTCCAAATTAATTGCTCTCATCAAGACCAAATCCCAATCGGGCTTTATATATGAGCTCCAATAACGACGTGAGTCGTTCCCCATCGGAGAACATATTGTTGCTGATGCACCACTTCTGTAACTTGACTGCCTCATCTGATCCGATAGGTCTTGGGTATCCGCCGGCAAAACCATGTTCAAATGTGCTCCTCCTAGGTTGCCAAGCAGGGCCATCGGGATAGGAACAGTGACCAGGCTTATCCATCATAAGGTAAAAGACTGTGCGGCTCAGCTGCCAGTACATAATACAATGATGATCATTGTGGTGCTCTGGTCCGAACAGGGTTGTGAAGTTCTCTGCGCGATCTCTTCCAGCCATTACCATATACAAAATAATCTCACCCAGAAGCATCTCCATACAATTATCTTGCAGAGAGAGCAAGCCGATTTCAATGATAAAATTCATCGCTCGTGGGTCGTTCGTGCGAATACAGTCTCGGAAGTATCGAATGCTTGGCGAAGCAACGTCTTGTTCCTCGGGAATTTTAAGTTGCATTTGAAGTGCTCGCTTAGCCAGGCCATGTGCATTTTTATTTTGTTCTCTCCCAACACGCCACAATCGAATATCAACATTGTTTGAAAGCAGCTCAATCATTTGTTGGATACGTAAAATGAGATCTTTATTGGCAACCGGCTTTCCTTCAACAGTCTTAAACCCATTTTTCGACCAGACCCGAACCCACGTGGTAAGGCAGTTTTCAACGAACTCCGAATCAACAATAATAATCACCACTACTTTCATGTGCTTGACTTTCCTGGCTCTCTTGGCGATCCATTCTCGCAGGGTGATGTGGTGTTTGACAAGCTCAAGTGCATGAAGAGCCGACATGAACTCGGCATAATTGTTTGTGTGTTTCTCTCCTGGAGGCCTTGGAATCAAATCATATGTGTTAAGTAGTGAATGCGGTCCGAAAAATACGCCAAAAGATGATTTTGTGGCCAGAGAAGTTCCATTGTGCGGACAGGCTCCATCAGCAGCGATAACCAATGCCCTTAGGGAAGATTGTCTAGACTTCTTAGATGAATGAGCCTCATCAAACTCCAAGTAAGAGATTCCAGTATTTCTGTCGTATTTAACAATTTTGCTCATTGTGGCATCGTGGAAATATTGACTTGGGTGAAATTTCCGAGCCAGAGCCTGGATTTCAATGTTCTTAGGGGCTTTCGGTTGACTTTGCTCCAACTGGCTAGATTCATTCATCTTATTCTGAGCTTTTACCACCTGAGGTGATGCTGATGCTCTGGCTCTCTTAAGTTTCGGAAAATGTATATTTTTCATCGTTGACACATGGTGATTTGGAAAAGAAAGTGTCGCGAAATTCGCAGCCCTCTGGCCTAGTTTCCTCATCCTACTACTATAAAACTTTCAGTTGACTTCCTTTCAAGATTGCCTTAATCCAATGTTGGGTAAAGAAATAACCATACATATAACATTTAGAAGAGGCCGAATGCGTCGGGTAGAAGTATGTTGACTAGCTTAGTGCACCGCGAAATAGTCATGTTTCTACCACTTGTATAGAAAATCCGTTCACGCTTTTCATGCGATTTTTGAGCAAGTGAAATTCAAATGTTTGCCTATATGTTTCTTATTCTTCAAGATGAGTTAAAACTTGGAAGTTCCCCTCATTGTTTCACAATACTAATACTATTGCGTTGATAGCTGCAGGTTTCCAGGTGGACTTTTTGATATGTACCGGCCCGAATAAGATTTCGTTCCCAACTCAGTAAAAAGGGTATTTCTTGATAGACATAACTTCTCTCAAATCCAGATTTTGTTCCGCAGCTGGTGATTCTTCATCTCGTCGCATATCAGCTCGACGATGGTGGAGGTTCCTCTTTGCCACCCAAAATAAACCGTGCATCCATAGCTGCGATGCAGGGAGCCGATTTTTTCCATTCGAAACCATGGTTGCTTGATCAGATGACCTGATCTTGCCAACTTCGTTGTGTTTGCCAGAAGTTTTAGAGAGCAGATATCAAGAAAAATGATAAAATGAATCGATACATCGGCTGATCGTATTGGTTGTTGTCAAAAAGCAATGATTTGTGTGTTAAGCCAAATCCGAAGATCTCCGGCTATGATCTCGATCTTTCAAGAGCTGCAATTTGAGAGATGCCAGGAGTCTCAGGAGCTTTGAAAAAAGTAAAAATCTTCCAGACACCAACCCTCAAACTAGCCACGCCCGATATCCCCAACGTTTCGAGGCCAGTTCTTGAAGGTAAGATCACACCTTTTCCATGGTAATATACTTGACATAGTTCCCGGCTTTAGCGGAAAAGAGTTTTTGGTACATGAAAGGCTGCTCCCTAAAAAGATTCAAACCCTCAACAAGGCGATGATGGCAAGGCAACCAAAGCAGCGGAAACAATGACTCCCACGTGACGACCGAGACAATCAGTAGGGTTACTTATCGACTGATTCTTTTCTGAAAGTCTCATGTGCAAGACTCCATATCCTAAAACTTATTTGCTACCAGAGGGTGAGTTGTTTTTTCAGCTTCTTGTGCTTGCAAAGCAATGTGATATAACTATAAGTCATCATCCTTGAGGTGCGATGCATCTTGCCGAGATGCATACAGAGAATTTGAGTTATAATCTTCAAGATTTCTCCTCACTGGTAGGAGAGTTCTAATCATTGAGCATTTTCCGTTTGCTCTCGATGAACATTAATTGATTTCTGGGAGGATATGACCTTGGGTCAGTTGTAATGTGTATCTAAATCTATTAATTAATCGAGGGAGATAGAAAATGAAGTGGGAGCTTAAAATAAACTCTACTTACTCTGCTCTCCCATCACTCCTGCCTCAAGCTGTGGCTTATTTCCTCATCTTCACATGTGCTTGTTCCATTCCTGGCTTGAATATCGGTTGGATGAGTCGATTCACGTGACAACTTTTAGCCCCAAACTTGCGTCTCTCCAAAAACTAACTTTGTTTCTTATCATCTCGGTAACTTGATCAATTCACATAGACCTTTCTACCGAGATGAAGGAGATATATTTCTCGAACTTGCTTTAGTACATACTTTTCTCTCACTTTCGGAACTGATCTGTTTAGGTTTGGCATCTCAGGTCTGTGTTCTTTCTTCTCTGTTCTTTCTTCTCAGAAATCTCTTGCAACAGTCTCAAGCCTAATAAGTTCCTCAACTCGGTACCATTCTTCGCAATCAAATGCTTGTCTATATCATTGCCTCGAGCTGATTCTGAGCAGGAGCTTAGGCAATGAAACCATCTCTGTTGATGTTGGTGTTGGTGACTCAGTATGTACCATATATTCGAAGTCAAAAGATCAACTCTCCTAAACAAACTTTAGAGTCAAGCTTCTACTGTTCACAAAGCCCTACTTTAACAATGTATTACTTACTTTGAGTCAAACAAGTTATTTGATAATTTGGCTGGACAACAAGGATTGATCTTCCTCAATGAGGAAGATCCGAAAGTCTTCAAACTGTTTGTTGATTGGGCTTATCATAGTATGTTGTCTCAGCCGCATTTACAAAATTCGAATATCCTTCAAATTGCAAATGGCTAATCAACCTCATCACATCCAGGTACTGTTCAGAAACCACGAACCAAGATACATGTCAAAAAGACTCCATCCCTATGCAGAAATTCATCGTCTCGAATCAGAGCTACTCGAGTGGTTTAATGAAACCCTCAAGACTCTGGTTAGCCTGTACTCGCTTGGCGAGAGATGGGGTATCCATAATCTGATGAATCGCGCTATTGATGCCATTCAGGATGGCTATCTCGAGCACGGTACAGTTTTTGGCCCAGGCCTTGCAGCCAAAATCTGGGAAGAGACGAAGCCAGACTCTGCATTGCGCAAGTTCTGTATTGCAAGCACGGTTATGCATTTGGGTAAGCGCAATGGATTATCCTAATTATGCCACCTGCCTCATCGCACCTCACTTTCTCATCATTTTTCACCCTTCTCTTATTGTATACTTATCAAGCCTCAATCCCGCCGTTTCGATTTTAGTTTGTCAGTTTTGGTAATTGCTAATATTCCATCGTCATAGATCGCGGTTGCACTAATCTTCGCCGGGAAGTGATTATCCTTTGCGTGCAATGTATATTTTAGCCACTTGCTGATTGTGATGCATATGACAATGGATTAATAAACAGGCTCCGTGTTCTATTTAGCATATACAATACAATAATTCCTCATGATTCATCAAAAATATCCCACTAAAGTCAAACAACGCCATTATCCAAAACCCCGCCCCTGTATACAGAGCGCCAATTCGCTGGTTACCCATCTTAATTTTTCAGAACTCCTCCATACATTGCAAAGTAAACATAAAGACGACGCCAACATATCAAATTTCCCTGTTTTGAAAAGCAAAAGAATCTCCACTCCCGTCAACACACGTCCCACTAATCAAAAAGTAACCCTAAATTCCCCCGATCAAAAGACATAGCCAGCTAAATCCCTACTCTCATAATATTCCGCCATTGCTTCATCCCTCTCTTGTCGTGAATACACATCCTCCTCTTCCGCAGATACTGTCCCACAATCTGATATCAAGGAGGATGCGGCATCATCTAAATCAATATCCGAGATATCATCTAAATATTCCGACGAAGGAATAGGAGACTCGACCTCGAAGTAGGAATCTGGACTTGCACAGCTGCTAAGATCTGCGTAGCCCGAGACGTGCATTGAACAGTCCCCGTAGTCGCATCCACTCGCTTGCTCTGAGTGTCGTTGAATTTCTTCAAATACATCTGTGTTGAAAGCCGGGTGGCTGTGGCAGAGGGTAGATAGCTGTCTATTCATCCCATCGAATCTGATTGAGAAGAGAAGGCCACGAACTTTTTCCACAATGAGATTCCGGAGATAATTTGCATTTTCTCGCTTATGGTAGATATACTGGATTTCCAATGGTAGAGGCATCCAGTATCCAGTCCGTAAGGTATCCCTACAGTGAACATACTCCCACAGAGCTTTATGTGCCAAATCCATAGCCCCCATCTCAACAGCTAGCGCGTGGAGTATTACCCATTCCGAGATATGTGTAGCAGCGTCATAAGGTTCTGGATCACGTCTAGGCATGGCATATACACATCCGTATATCCAGGTGAAAAATTGATTGAATGTATGAACGTCATCTTCGTATCGGTAGATGATCTTTCGTTGACTTTGCTGGAAATCTCGAAATGAAGCTTCGATGGGTGATAGTTCTATGGCGGAATCACTATACTCTTCAGTCTTTTGGTTGTGCAGCTGTGCGCGAAACCAGGGGGACTTTTCGCATAGGAGACTCTCGTGGAAGAAAAATGGTCGTCCTTCTGGGCTGACGATTACTGTGACGATTCCGGAGCATGCATTTCTGGTATTCGTGTCAGGAATGATTTTTTCCAGGGTGAAAGCAGGAGGTTAAGTGATCTTACTCGTGAATATATGAACTCATCATCTTGGTGAGGTTCAGTTCGAAAAACTGTAGATTTGTACTCCAGCAGTTTAATGATAATCAGCGATGGCGAAAAGAGAAAACCGTAGGGAATTCTCAAATATCTCAAATTTGATTCAGCTTGATCTTCTTGGGTGGCTGTCGAGTACACCTTCATAGATCTAGTTCAAGCTACATCTGCACTTGCAAACGCTCGCCATTTGCCAAGCCTCTCATCCTAGAGTCCCGGACCTGGATGTGATATTCCAGGTGTATTGTTCAAGATTCTTTGACCTTCTCTCCCCAAACTTGCCAGCTACAGATCTCCCTGCAGGGAATACTATCGAGCATTATTTCTCCAAGGCGGTCCATTGTAAAGAATATTAGTTTCTAACTACGGGGAAGCGGGACAAACTGGATAAAGCAATCATCATTGCAGTTTTCCATCTTGCAGGATCGCACCATCTGCATATAAGCTGTCTGCATATAAGCTGTTTGAAATTACTCCTATTGTTCGTGCTCGGTGAAGATTGATGTCGTACGAATTGGTGTGGGGTAGCACCGATAGTGCATCTGCCACTAAAATTATGACCCCTTCCCCCTGTCGAGACTGCTTTTTGCGGGGGAGAACACGAATTTATGGCGGCTAGATCGCCACCACCATGAATTAAAACATGTTTAGTGGAACTAGTTGACGATGTCTTGAAATGTAAAATGAAAATGTGAGATGTGATATCGTGAGTGTCTGTGCAACGGTTTATGTCATAGTCTGGAAACTCATTTTGACTTGTTCTTCACCGAACGGGAATGCGCTTTAGCTCTAGAGCCTAGAGTCTTGTCAATCGATGGATCGATGTAGGAGCAATTATGCAAACGAAAAGAGCTTGGTAAGCAGATGATCGACGGACGACTCTACTTGGGAATACTGGATAGATAGAAAGCTAATAGAAAGAAGTTCATTTTGAGCTTTTGAAGAGGAACTATAGCTTCTTTTGAAATTATCCCAAGGGATGGAAATTTCCAGCCTCAAATTTCATATAATATAAGTCTTTCGCCTGTTTGCCTCACAGCTCATTGTTGTTATTCACTTGTAGTTTCTGCCGCTTAATCTCCAAGTAATCATTTAGGAACACCAAATTTTTCCCACATTTCCCAATTTTCAAACTTCGATAAATTCCAAAACTTCTTGATCAGGTATCATAACTTAGATCTTATACTCCGCATATTAATATACTAAAGCTTTTTTTTCCCCTTGAAATGGTAGCTTTTGTTTCCTTCTCTCGAAAATTCCGACATCGACTAATAATAATACCTATGTAGGCTAAAACATGTGCGAGACATGTTCAAATTGAGGAAAATAAGAAAATTGAAGAACTAGGCGAGTGTGAGGGGCTCGAGTAAAGCGAGAAAAGCTAAGAAGACGAGGATAGCGAGGACGATCGGGACAGCTATGGAAATGGGAATAGCGACGATGGTGAGAATAGGGAGGATGGTTACGGTAGTGAGGTCCAAGGAGATGGAGACGACGGAGACGACGAGAATGATCGGAATGATCAGAGTGATGATGACGATGATGGCATTGATGGCAATGAAGATGATTATAATGGTTACGAGAATTTAAGGTAGGGGAGGAAGAGGAGGAAGTGGTGGACGACGATAAAGTTGATAAAGATCATGAAGTCGAAGGACTCAACCCGCCTCCTCCCCTGACTGCGAAACAAAAAAAAGATGTTATTATAGGCATGGATTTTAAATCCATCATACTAATATCTCCTCCTAGAGCCGAAGATTTTGAATCCCGCCGACCAACTCGGAAAGATGCGAAGCTCTTTTTCAACGTTCTCGATTCCATGAAAGTTGTCCCAGATGCAAGTATCAATTTCAATCATTTTTCGACTAAAGCTCCATTATGCAGTTTGGTTAAATTCAATCTCTTGTTCAAGATCCGAATTTTCAACTTTATTTTTTTCTTGTTCATCTTTTCACACTTTTGCCCCTCGAGCTACAGCCATTAACTCCTTTAATTAACCGAACATGTGATTACTTTTACTAACTTTTTTTTAACACAGATTGATTGGGCTTTTTTGGCTCAGCGCACTGGTTGTGCCGATGCAGTTTCTGCTCGTGCTCGCTTTTGACAGGTTAGGAAGAAGCTTAGAGATCATTGTCGAGTACCGGCACAATCGTTCATCCCTACGGTAGCAGGACTCCCTCCCCCAGGAATCCCCCAACGAGAGAAGACTGATAAGTAAGAAGTACTCTGGCTCGACCCAAAGGCATTAAGAACGGTCAGGAGGAAGTCTACCAAGCCTGGAGCTTCCCAGAATGCTGACAAACCAAGTCGTCGAAGTTCACACAAAACCGCTCCCAAGGATACACCATGCCGAGAAAAGACGACGAGTCTGCAAAGCATATCACGCATGCTAATGAGCGTGATGAATATGACACTGAGAGCGGAAACTGTATGGGATTGTTCAATGGTGGGAATTTTCACTCTTCGGTGAGTTTTTTTGGTCGCATACCAATGAGTGAGTGATTAACACGCACATTTTATGGATGCAGATATGGAAATAATTAGTTGAGATGTGGCACAGATAGTATGTCTAATAACTCAGTGATCTGACCTTACAACTATATGTGCACTTGGGTCAGAGCATTCATAGTGAATTTGAATGTAAATAGAAGCATAATGAGATGTACGATGATTACACGGCGCTTCTGATCCATACCATCTTTTATTTAGTACAGCAGAACAAGGTCATAATATTAATATGGGGCTAGCTCATGGACAACTTCACATCAGATTACCTATAAACTTCCCAGTAAACTTGATTCTACTCACATAGTTCATGGCAATTGACGGTGGGTATGGTTTCTTTTGCTGTATGCGCGACATTCGTTCTGACGATCTTTATGTAAGATTGCCTTTCCTTTAGAGTTGGGTGTTGTTGATGTGGATGAGTGCATCATGTCCTCGAGAATGATAGCCTTATCGAGAGCTCAAGCACTTTTTTCTGTGACTGATTGCTTTATCTGGTGGCGTTTCGGACAATGCACCCCGGTAGGGCATTTCTCATTCACTTCATCTTCATGCACAAACGATCAGTCAGAACATGGCAGAATAGTAAGATCGAGATTTAGAGGTCCATCCCTAGCTAGCTAGTACGGAAGAATGCTATTGTATTTCTTTTGAACTATCGATCTTTGCTCGAGCTGATACCACCGTCCTTGCTCCTGATACTGCTAGAGTGATGGTGCCAGCTCCTTCAGGATTCACAATTCTAACCGCACAAAGACGTGGGAACTTCACACAACCTACCAAATGAGGCTAGAGGCACTTTGATGTTGACATGAACATTCGACCTTTTCCAATACAACATATCCATTCATTCAATAAAGCCCTTACCCCACTCTTGATACCACATTGACCTTCCATTAAATCTAGATGAATGCTCGAAACTGAAAAATTCCATCAATCCGTTCAAAGAAAAAGAACTGACAATGATGAAAGCGACATGTGAAAGTGGGTAGCCTTCAGAATGAACATCTGCAGATGATTTTTAGTGAATAGTGAAGGTTGACTTCCACATCATCCAATCAAGCGACAGAGAATATGAGAGAAATTTGAATGAGTACCGTTCCCATGGAGACATATAAGAACATCTTCATCGCACATTCAACTTAATTTCTCCATCCAACCTACACAACATTTTCTTCTGCCTCAATCAGCTAACATTATTCACATTCTCATACCATTTAACAACCTCACACTTCATACAAGTTCATCATCATGTATGTTTCATTACTTTCATCTTTCTGCGATACCTTTATCGTGCTGACAGCTTTGCTATACATAGATCGGCTCGTCGCGTCCCATTCCACAACAAAGACCTCTCCAATCAAAATCAAAATGTCCGACAACGAGGCTGCTAGTTCTCCAGCTCAATCCAATGGTGGTATGAGCCAGGTCGAAGTTGATTTTCTCATGTGTTGCCTTCGTAATACTACTGGTGGCTCTATCCAGGTAAATCATCTTGTCGCGCTGCGATTTTTCATGCCGCACATTTTTGATTTTCAAATAATTGTCCCCAATAGCTGATTAGGGAAAAACTTTCAAGGTCGATACCCAAAAAGTGGCTCAACTCTTGAACTACAAGAACCCTCGTTCGGTAAGTCGTACTCTTCTCCATTCGATCTTTCATTTCTTGACACATACTTTAGGTTTCCAACAAGGTTTCTAGCATCAAGAAGAAGTACAACCTTCCCTTCGGTGCTTCCAGTCGCACCGCCGAAGAGATGGCAGTAAGCAAGCCTGGCAAAGGTGACGCCTCACCAAAGAAGGCATCTGATGCAAACGGTGATAATGAGCCCGCCGTTCCTACCACCCCTTCCAAAAATCGGGTCACCAAGGCTAAGGCCAACCCAAAGCCTCGCGTCAAGAAGACACCAGCGAAGAAGTCCACCAAGAAGGTTGCCGCGGAGGAGTCCGAAGAAGAAGAGCTTAGCGACGTTAAGGATGAGGAGATGGAAGATGCCAAAGAGGAAGACAATGAGTAGATATCTTCACGTCGTATCTTTCCGGGGGCTGGTGTTGGTACTTATATAGCTGAGGTGTCATATATGCTACCCAAGCTTGATATGAGTGCCGCATGGTGGTCCTGTCCAACGTTAGCTCTTCAAGTCCTGACGCTTTTCTTTTTCCTTCGTATTCACGGCGATTGGGGTTTACAATAGATACTAGAGAGAGTATGGGAGACGTAAATTATCAGCCATGGATATTAATCTTTGTCAATTGCTCGTTTTCAGGAATAAGGATGATCTATAGGTGGTGGTTGGCTGTTCCACTGCAGCATTGAGTTGTTCTGGAAATACAATATCAGAGATCTTTATAGGGTTATTACTTATTTTACTTTGAATGTGACGGTGACGGTGACGGTGAATTACATTTTGCAATCAGCTCGTTGCAATTTAACCACGGCAGAGGCAGAGGAAAAAGCAATATGAGGTCTGTGCAAACAACGTCAACCAAACGGAAACCCCGCCGAATTTGTATCATGTTCTTCACAGTGCTCATTTTCTGCCGCCTAAAAGCTAAAAATCCATATTTCATGCATATATGATGATGGCTTTTGTGAGGCAGCAATGATCCATTTTTCTAATTTGACTGGAAGGCTGCGGGAAGATGAGATGCAGCCAGAAATGAGAAATTTCTGGATAATTCACTCTTGTTTCTATTGCTACCTACCTACTAATTAGGGTAGGTTACCTAGTTATGGCTATAAAGTCACAGCTCATCTTTGCTGCTACTCAACTGCTTCTCTTCTCCTCCATCCATCAACACCACAACTTCACAACACCACAACCTCACAAGCACAACCAAAAATTCACAATTCTTGCAAATTAGCTTGCCCATTCAAATACTTGATTGCAAAGAATTAGTGCACCGAAAATCAATCAATTTATCTAGTACAAGGTAAGATTTACATCTGAAGTTTCAACATCTTGTGAAGTCCTAATGGTCGATCTTCGAGCTGACTTGAAGGCAGATTCAGCAATCGCAAAGATGACGGCTCTAACTTTGACCGCAAAGGAGACCGAAATGCTTGTTGCTGTTATGTCTGAGATGGGCGAGATTCCTAATACTGTAAGTACCTTTTTTATATTTCTCATCTCTCAATATGGTGCGGGACCCATCTTCAGTCAAGCTTTAACTTCAATCGATCCGGATCACCAGTGAACCTACCATTGGATCCATCCAATGAATATCTTGGCTTCTGAGACTTCATGATAAGGATTAGTAGCTCTCATCTGACGTCGTATCCTCCAACATAGGAACCTCGCCGTCTCTTTAGTGTACCCACTACATCTGAGCAACATGCTAACGGTCTCAATTAAATAGATCGACTTCGAACGTGTCGCTAGTCGGGTTGAGGTCAAGTATGCTAGGAATGCGCGTTCAAGCTTCAAGAAGTTACTTGATAAGTTGAAGGTATAATACTCCCTCAATAAAGTCCCATGTATACTCGGTCACGCATTAGAATGATACTAACTCATCGCCCATTAGTCTCAAGCAGGACCTGCTCCGGATGACGAAAATGGCAGCACCCCGCCTAAGACTCCAAGCCCCACTAAGAGAGCTTCTCCAAAGAAGAAGGTTGGCCCTAACAACACTCCCATCAAAGCAACTCCTAAACCCAGGGGTAAGAAAGCTGGAGCCAAGAAAGGAGTCAAGGAGGAGGTGTTTGACAGTGATGAGCAGTTGGATGAACCCGTTTTGGACGACGAAGATGGCAAGTCATCAAACCACATTTCTTCTCTAGCAGCCAAAGATACAGGAAACAGCACCGGAGCTAGCCACTCTACTGGATCTTCTGAAAGTGTTCAGACATCAGATGAGGATACTAGGATGTCTGTCGTCGAAGTCCAAAAGTCAATCTCTGCTTCACCCGGGGATAATGCAGATGATGAAGAATTTGACCCTGAAGAACAGATCCAGGCCGATCAGTTTGGCATGAGTGTTCCTGCTTATCGGGAGTGGCAAGCTCTTAACATTTACACCGTTCACGACAACTTCCTAGATGATATCTGAGACGGATGGTTCTTTCAAGCAAAGTTTAGGATCCGTCCAGATTCTTCTAGTTTCTCTTCTTGTGGATCTTTGCAATGCTTTTCTCTTCAAGGTTTCTCGTCTTCAGAAATACGGAGTTACTTTCACATCCTTTACTTGCATCCACACTTGCTAATTTTAACCACTTCGACAGAGGATTCTTTTGAAATTTAATCCTTTCTTCTTCTCCATTCGACTCGTTACTTTCGGATGGGGAGATGAATAAGCTTACGATGGATGTCATTTGATTTGTTCGCAGGTTGGTTGTGGTAATGAGCATGACAGATTTGTTTCCCTTCGCCACGATTGTATTATGAGAGAGAAATGGGTTTTCAGGATTACGATAGGAAGGGTATGATTGATAGCTTAAAGGATATTAGGGAGAAGGTCTAATGCATGATCAATGACGATAGCCATAGTACTTTCATAGTTTGCTTTTTAATGCAGTCTCCCATTACCAAAATATCAATTCTCTACCCATTATCCATGATATAATAGTGCTCCAATTGAAGTTGAAAGAACTATTCTTTCAGAAAGTCTTTCAAAATTCACTATTCATACCATGATTCCATAACACACCTCATTGACCAGCCTAAACCAAACAACAAAATTAATCTTTGATGACGACTCTCCTTACAACCACATCTCCAATTCTTTCATTCACATAAACTCTCAGCAACGGTGGCCTGCCTAAATCTACATATTGACTATTCCTAACAAACCAGCAAGTAGGAATCTGTCAGCTACAGTCCGAACAATAAGAAGAAAGACGTTCTCCCTCCTCTCCCCTCATCTCAACTTGTCAGTTTTAGCAGATCGGAAGGCCTACTTTATCTTTCCTTTTGCTGTCATCAATTTCGACCTCCTCTCTGATTCAAAACTGAAAATTTTGATCTCTCTCTGAAAAGAAGAAGACTAACCTATTTGATTGTCTTTGCTAAGCTATCCATCCAGTCGAGGAAACGTCAACAGTACACGAAGATATACGAAACTGCAACGATCTATAGGATTTGATCACCATGGCTCCAGCTTCTAATGAAGAACAATTCAAGTTCCTCATCAGCTGTATTCGATATAGCAATAATGGAAAGGTATTTCCTCTTCCCTCCTCTTCACTTTGCTGTCTATTTACTTTCGTACCACCATCTACTGTTGCTATCAAAGAAGAATACTAAGATCGAGCAGGTAGACTTCAGTCAAGTAGCCAAAGAATGCAACATCGTCAGCAAAGGCGCCGCGTAAGTTACCTTCTTTTCAACTCCCCTCTCCTTCCCTACCCCAATTCCAAAACCCTACTTCAATCCTCCATCCTCCATCCCAAACACTAAACTAACATCTTCCGCCCTAGCGCAAAACGCTACGAACGCATGATGCGCTCCCACGGCATCGCCCCAAACGCAGCATCCATCAAGCCAGCTCCTAGCTCATCCTCCAACCCATCAGTCCCCACCTCCGCCTCCCGCAACAAATCCAGCGCTAGCAAGAAACGCAAGTTTTCTCCCGAAGAAGAGAATATCGATGATGGTGGTGATGATGATGAAGAACCTTTCAATCAGGCAGTGAACAAGAGTCGAGTTAAGAGGGAAGTTAAGAGCGAGATGGGTGCTCGTGTTAATGCCAATCATGGGATTGTGAAGGGAGAGGGACATCGTGAGGATTCGCCTAGTGCGCAGTTACAGGAAGGATTGCAGAGGGGCCTTGGTTCGGGATTGTTTGATATTAATAGGGAGCTGGTGGGTTATTATAGCGGGGGTAGCAGTAGTGCGGGTGGAAGTGTTAATGGGAATGTACGAGGAGGTGAGCTTGGTGGGGTGGATGGGTATGCTGGTGCTATGAGTACCGGTAGTATGAATACTTACAGGAAGCCGCAAAACGATTCTGGCTTTCATGTGGGTGGATATGGTGGAATGATGGGTGCTCAGGGTATGAGAGGAAATGGAAGTCGAATGAATGGTCACGGTGGGCAAGACATGATGAAGTCGACACCAAGAAGTCATGCTGCTACCTCGGATGGAATGGGTATGGGTGCGCAACAATTTTATGACCAAGCTATGTAATCACTCATGAAAGTTACTGAATAAACGCTGCTCTTACATTGAGATTGAGAATGATATCGTTGTACATTGCTCCTAATCCTCTCTCATCTCTCATTATATTATATGGTCTTGCAGGTTCATATATTCTTAGTCACGCAAGTTTCCCTAACTCAATGAGATACTCCCATGTGAGCAGAGTGAGCCATAGATTGGAGCATAGCATAATGGAAGTGTGTGACGTATATCTTTCTAGTCTGACATGGAGCCACTTTGGAATAACAAGCTGCAGTACGAGGTTCTCACATTTAAATATCTCGGCCCTTTTTGACGTCACCAAGAATATTCCCGCTCTCGCATGCCCCCGGTGAATTGAAATTATCTGTCCCGTTTAGGCTTAGGCATAGGCACAGACACAGATACAGGCAGAGATCGAGGTTATTGATGTGATCTTAGTCCTCGCTTGTTTCGCCTTTTCTCATAACAACACAATCTTTCTCCAATTCCAAAATCAAAATCAAAATCCCCAAAAAATTCAATTCTTCTCTTCCCATCGTCAATCGAGAACATAAAGCATAAAGTTCCTCTATCACTGCTTTTGTATTTTGAATTGTCTTGGAGCGCTTTTCAAGGTACGTTTCAACGACGCATTCATTTATCTGTCTCCGTTCCGCTGCAATTTCTCAATCTTCCATCCTCCAGGGACGGAACCCCACCTTCCCGATCTGGCAGTCACACTCTCCTGCACTCCATTGCCCACGTCCCCACGGTTCAGATCTGAATCGATGGGCTATTGCGCATATTCCAAGCTATCAAGACGCATTTGATCAAGGCGTCATCAGCTCAAAAAGGACTCTGTCTCTTGCTGATGATAGGCTCACAGACTCGTCAACTGAATCTCAACGGCAGTGGTGGATACCACCTACAACCTCAAGGCAGCAGTTACATACACATGAATGCCAAGACTTTTATCCAATTTCTCCTTTGGTATATGCGTCCAATCCCTATCGCTCCGCTGTTTCTTTGCAACTCATATTACTCCTTTCCACTTTTATATTCACCCATTTTCTTCTACCCCGATCTAAACTTCTCCGCTCTACAAGTCCATTTTCGGAAGAGCTACCACATGGCCCTACCCACATACCTAAGGTCTAACAAAGTGTCCAAGCAATAGAAGCTGACAAAGATCTCTATCCCCCAGATAGTTCTTACTTTCTTCAACAACTTCAAAAGAAGGTACTACCAGCTAAAGCCTAGCGAACATGCCGTCAATCGATGGGGATATCAACATGACCAACTCACTTGACCGTAATCAGACTCTCGAAAATATCGAACAACGAAACTTCAATATTGAGAAGCAAGAATCTGCCCACGGTGGTACTGTTGTCACGCCAGCCAAATGTGGTGCTGCTTCTAGACTCACAGCAACCCCAGCGACCACGGATCGACTCATCACCTCAATCGAAGCAGATGAGAGCTATGACCCTGTCACGCCCTCCAAGTCATTGACCAGAGGTAGTCGGGGCAAAGGGGCAAAGAGGGCCGGATCACAATCACCTAAGAAAGCTGCCAGTGCTAAGGTCGTCAAGACTCGACAAATCCAAAGTAGGTCGCCAAGGAATTAGTTGTTTTCTTCCTGCTCTGTACTTTGTTCCTAGTTGAAACGGTATATTTCATTGTTGAGCTGACCCGTTCCTGCAGAGAAAAAAGATACAAAGACTGGCTTAAAGAATCCCCAAGTCGAGTTGCTTGGTGAAACTCTTGCTGGAGATGTTGATAGTGGCAAAGACTGGGAAGATGACTATGACGATGCTAGATCAGATGAGAATACCTGGGGCCAGGTAAATAAGGTTATCGGATCCACTGGCAAGCCAACTCATCCAAATGGTCGAGCTGAAGGTCGTAAACTTGTTTCATGGCATAGTAGGCTTCGGTTCTTTTCATCTGCCATGATTACATAGACTAATCTCCCATAGGAACACGAATGATGGAGAAGCTAATCTTGCACATCGTGTTCGAATGTCGCCGTGCTGATATCAATCTTCCATGGGACAAGATTGCTCACAGGCTCTGCCCTGGCAGTTCCGGTGCAGCCGCACAACAATACATCAACAAGATGCGGGACGTTCTTATCACAGAAGGCCACCTTGTTCCTCCTCCTTTGGGAAAGAAGGCCGTGTTTGATCCAAGCATTCGTGGATACATTCGCGACACAGATGCTGAAGACCCAAAGGCGTCCCGTTCTGTCGGTTGGCTCGAAGAGATCGTCGACTTAAAAGAAAGTCTTGTTGTTCCTGGTGTTTCTAGAGGCTCAGGAACCTATCGTCGTGATAAGACTCGATGGCAAAGCAACAAGGCAACCATCGGTGAGGAAACACCTACCAAGATTGTTCGTGCTCGCGCTCGTCCTGATAGGCAGCTCTCAAAGTCGACGCCTAAGCCAAAGGAGAAGGTTGTAAAGATCAAAAAGGAGCGATCTGAATCACTTGATCCTGCCGAGATGCCATCAGACGAGGATTATGACCCCGGAAACCGTCTTAAGATCAAGGGTCATCGCAAGCGGAAGGTTAAGGTTAAGAATGTGCGTAATTATGAGACGGATGAGGATATGGATAAGGCCACCGAGTCGGGGAATGAATCGTTTGGGTATTCCGATGACGAGACATATCTTGTAGAGACACCAAGTAAGAAGAAGGGCTCGGGAAACCATGCCATGACATCTTTGGTTGCTTTGCCAGTTACGCTTAAGCTTTCGCCGGACTTACTCAGTAAATTTCCTGCCGGCCTTGCCAGTAAATCTGTTCAAGATATGCTTGCAGGCACTGAGACTGAGGACGATGGATGTACCGAGGAAGACCATGATGGCTCTGAGACCGCTGTCGGCGGTTCTACTGGTGATGGCGACGATGTTTTTGGTCCAGAGAGCTTACACCTCAACAATATCCATAGTTTTGGGCCACAAGGCCAAGCTTTGTTCCCTCCTAACAACTACGTAGGGGGTATGAACTACAACTATGACCTTTACAGTCAGGCTGGTCCCATTAATGCTGAAGTTTATACGTCGGTATATACTGCAGGCTACAACAACCACACTTCCTCGAATGCCCAAGCTGCATCCCTAGATAATACTTATGGAGGCAATTCATACCCTAACGACATGTTTCTGGGCATGCATAACTTCAACCCAACATCCGGTATGCATGACGACTTGAATTTTGGTGGTTCAAACGAGATAATGCATGATATGAATGGAAGTGACAACACAAGTTCATTCTTACAAAGCACTGAAGTCAGCTCAAGCAATAGTAGTTTTACACAAGTTTCAACCAACACCGACTATGACCGGGCTGCATTGAATTATGCCAATGCTAGCAGCATCATTCCCAGTCAGAGCTTCGAAACTCCTGACGCCGATAGCTGGGTCGAGCAATTTGCCAACAACGTCCCCTTCAAGCATGATGGCAGTCTCTGATTCGGCTTTTGCGTTCGAAGTTGCATGGCCCTTGACATATCAGCAATAAGTAATGATATCATGCCGACTCTCCCGTCCAATGGACCAGCAATTTTTCAGGAAATTTCGATCTGTACAGCAATCTCTTTCTTTCATTTCTTCTTTGTATTAACAGTTGATTTTGGACCAGTTGGATCCATACTTCTATATCAACTTTAGCATCTCTTCGCTTTCCGTGGCGCTTGGATTCAAGAAACTCGTCATAAAACACTGGCTGCTCCAAAGTTTTTTCGGAATTATTCACCATTGTCGTGTGTCAAAGCTGGTTTTTCTACTTAGGAAGTCTTCTTGGCTTGGCAAAGGGAGTAAAAACGGTTCCAAGGATAGAAACATATCAAACATGAGCAAGCGTTGCCTTGCTCTTCCTTTGGTAGAATTGTTGTATCTGCACGATTGATCTTTCCGCATTGCTTCCTCATTCGACTATCGTTTTGCCCTTGTTTCCGAAACTTTTGAGGCGAACGGGAGTATTCGTTTGGATTTGGATGCTGGTCGCCTTGAATGGAAATTTTACTCATCGTTTGCTCAGCAGTCGTAAAAGTGGGAGACAAAAGACCTTGTACCATAGATAGATGCCCAATGACAATTATCTATGGAGTCCCTAGTGCCTTGTAAAATGTATGTGAATCTTCCGGCTAACGTGAAGAGCGATTAAGCAGGGCTGCGACTTGTAGCACGTAGTACGACATCGTATGTGCTTTGTAGCGGCACAACTTTCCATCTGCTTTGAATAACACCTTGTCATATTCCCATCATGTTCCCAGGTTGCGAGACTGACTGGCCATTGTAGGAAAGGGTGTCCAAAAAGGTAATTTTGTTGGACAAAATGACCACAGGAGTTTTTGCATGAAATGCTCCATGGTATTTTTATCCATTCATTATTGAAGGAAAGAGGTCCAAAACAAATCCAAGATGGATTCAGCTGGACTAAATCCCTATCCCAATGTGAAAAAGAGCCGCAAGTTGGATTGACCTGTTTATGCGAGTGATTCATTCCACAGAGCTGTGATTCACAACTCGTCAAGCCATTCGTTTTGGGGGCTTTGTAGGGAGTTGGGAATGAGAATTCGTGGTCCGTCTAAAAAGAACGAATTACGATCGTCGTACGAGATATTATAGTGCGGTTTTCCAGATGGGTAGTTTCCATTCATTTCAAAGAGCGAATGTACTTGTGTAGGTGTACCATAGAGAGAGATATTCTCGCTCTTTCGCAACCAAAATAAGGGTAATTGTTCTCCTATTGCTCCGCCAAGCGAGTGTGTCTTTGCTTATATGCAGTGGTACGACGTGTACAGGGTGCCGCGATTTCGAAGCTAGTTGGAATGGAACCAAACTCTGCGGAGCTTGGGAGTTAGATACATTGTTTCTGTATTAGTATCAGCAAAGAGACAAGACCAAATGATCTCTCACCATGTATTAGAAGTAGACTCCTTATCTATAGGTGCTGAGAAACATTTCATGCTTGGACTTTTGAATCCCAGTTTCGGTCTTGATGGAGAATCCAAGGTGTTGTTGAACTTACAGATAGAAAAACATAAAGGAAGACAAATGAAGTCGTTCCATAAGAAGAACTGTTGGGGTGAATCTTATAGATAAGATTGTTCATTGAACAGCTGACGTCCGTGCCCCTCGGACTTCTCTTTCACCTTCTTTGATCACTTCAGTTTATTGAGTTTATGTAGTTGGATGTGAGATATAACCATTTGGAAAGAAAATAAATCATTACTCCTTCTCCTTTGTAGATGGGTTTTCCTAGATATTGAAACGTCCTTCTTTTGAGGACATCAGGTATTAGCGGTGATTGGGATATAGAAGATGGAAGACTTATCTAATGGTGACAACGAGATCTTCCGCTGTTCAGGAGATTAGGGGTAAACGGTCTTTGTGCTAGTTAAGTAGAATACAGTTTACATCATGATAACCAAAGTTGATTGGAATATCATTCACTTGTAAAGAGAAGGCCCATCCAGGGAGTAGACATCAGACAATTATTACCTGGGTATCATCCCTATTCATCGTTTTAAAGAGTAATTCAGTACTTTTATGATATTTTATTCAAAGTTCTTTTCCCGCAAATGGATGGTGCATTTTGTTGAGGTATTTGATGGCTATTTTATGGATGGTATAATATTAGTGATGCTCCATTAAATGAATTCAGACTTACATATAAAGGGGAATATCTTACCAGGCCAAAGATATTGAAAATTCCACTGGAATGTCAAGTTTTAAGTATATGCATTCCCTAGCTGATTTAAAACTGGAGGTCTGTTGTAAATCAGGGGATCCTGAGAGGCAATTTACCCCATACCCCTCGCTTCAGGTGAGAACAACTAGGAATTGATGAACTTAACCGATACTAATACAAGGCGAAAGGAGTGATCAGGAAAGAAGGAAGCACTTTATAATGAATTGTTAACGCATAGAGGCATGTAGGGAGACTGTCGGATTTATTAATGATGAGTTCTGTAATTAGTTGAGTGATCTACAACCCCAAGCTGAGATAAAGCTCAAGTGCAGTTATATACAACATGGTTGGATTTTCCTTATCTTGCTTTATACAGATAGTTGTTTACTTGTACTATTCAAGTATTGATTGGATTTCAATGTGGTATTCTTCCTTTTCATTACCTTACAACTGCCTAAATTGACTTGAAAAGTTTTGGATCATGTTTAAGCCTGAGATTTGTTGTCAGGATTCAGACATATGATGATATGATAATGATCAAGACGTATTGTGAGGAATTTGTAGGATCAATGTCTATCTCATTAGACTAATAGTATATAATTTTGTTAGGTAGACAGTTACAAATAAGGGAACTGTTTAGAAATCAGAGGTGACTATTGACAAGAATTTCCAGGAATCCCTCATTATATCTACACAGATGCCAAGCGTAACAAGGTAAGGACAATCTTGAAGACAATATTGAGGGTTATTAATCAACAACACATAGCCAGAAGTACACAGAGCTTCTATATAACACACTAGTAGTCATATTTTGGTGATAATTTGCCTTATTTACTCCAACGCCGAAAATGCTTGTTGGACCATCCACCGCAGGAGAGGTAGCGCCGGCCACAATTTTTCACGCAGAATAACTAGTACTTCTCGTGTAATTCTAGCAAACTATTGGGTTGAACTGCAACGGGGACCTCCAGCTCAGAGTATATCCATCCAAATTGCGATCATTAAAATCTCTTGAAGCAAAGGGAGAAGAGAGACCAGAGGAGAGTTGAGTGCTAAGCATCGTAGTAGATGCAAAAAGACCATATATTTAGACATCAATACCAAAGCTGCTTCAAGATATAGCATGAGTATACAGTATACACACATACGTATGCCATGTACACTCGTATTCATCAATAGTCTATCGAAGAGTGAAGGTTAAAGTGCTCACTGTACAAGACTAATCTGAAGTGAAGTAAAGTGAAGTGAAGCGAGGTACGCTAATGATGACGGTGTGAATTAGTCAGCAATTGCATCCTCGGCCCCTCATTCGGTATCTTCCGTTTGCCAAAATGTTTCTCGCAGATTCGATGGAGAATGGTTCTTCCGGACATGGGGCCCAGAAAAATTATCTCCAAGATCCCAAGGTCTCCATTCTTTCTATTTCCTTAAAACAACTGAAAAGCCTCCTCTGGTATACCCTTGAGTGCTTTGAGACCAGATTTCTTTTCGTTTCGTTTTCAAAAGCGTCTTTCATTCAATTGATTTCAAGATGCAACGAGCTTTGAGTTCTAGAGCTAGAGCTTCGGTCCTTACCGGATCGACAGCTTCAAAGCTTCGTCCTTTACAACAATTGAGATTTGCCCATAAGGTATGTTGAATTCACTCCGGTTCAAAGACATGACATACATTTGTTAAAATTTATGCTAATCATTTTGTCATTTAGGAGCTCAAATTCGGTGTTGAAGGCAGAGCAGCTCTTTTGGCTGGTGTTGAGACTTTAGCAAAGGCTGTTGCTACAACCTTAGGACCCAAAGGACGAAATGTTTTGATTGAGTCAGCATATGGCTCCCCAAAGATCACCAAAGGTTTGCAAATTCTTGACTTCTTTTAATGCACAATTCTAACTGTTGGTGAACAGATGGTGTAACTGTTGCCAGAGCGATTACTCTCAAGGACAAATTCGAGAATCTTGGTGCTAGACTTATTCAAGATGTTGCCTCAAAAACCAACGAGACAGCTGGTGATGGAACCACAACCGCAACTGTCCTTGCCAAATCTATCTTCTCTGAGACCGTAAAGAACGTTGCTGCAGGATGCAACCCAATGGACTTGCGCAGGGGCACACAGGCTGCTGTGGAAGCTGTTGTTGAGTTTTTGCAAAAGAACAAGCGTGATATCACGACCAGCGAGGAAATCGCACAAGTCGCAACCATCAGTGCAAATGGCGATACCCACATCGGAAAATTGATTGCCAACGCCATGGAGAAGGTTGGAAAGGAAGGTGTAATCACAGTTAAGGAAGGAAAGACCATGGAAGATGAACTCGATATTACCGAGGGAATGAGATTTGACCGCGGCTACGTCTCGCCATACTTTATCACCGACACCAAGTCGCAAAAGGTGGAGTTCGAGAAGCCATTGATTCTCCTCTCTGAGAAGAAGATCTCGAACGTTCAAGACATTATCCCAGCACTTGAGGCATCTACTCAACTTCGCCGTCCTTTGGTCATCATTGCTGAAGATATTGACGGAGAAGCACTCGCTGTGTGCATTCTCAACAAGCTCCGTGGTCAACTCCAAGTTGCAGCTGTCAAGGCACCCGGCTTCGGCGACAACCGAAAGTCCATTCTTGGCGATCTTGGTATCCTAACCAATGCCACCGTCTTTACTGATGAGCTTGATCTCAAGCTTGAGAAGGCTACAGCAGATATGCTTGGCACTACTGGATCTATCACCATTACCAAGGAAGATACTATCATCTTGAATGGAGAGGGTAGCAAGGATGCCATTGCCCAACGATGCGAGCAAATCCGAGGTGTTATGAATGACCCTGCCACCTCGGATTACGAGAAAGAGAAGCTCCAAGAGCGTCTTGCTAAGCTCTCTGGTGGTGTAGCTGTTATCAAGGTCGGTGGTGCATCCGAGGTTGAGGTGGGTGAGAAGAAGGATCGATTCGTTGATGCTCTCAATGCTACTCGTGCTGCTGTTGAGGAGGGCATCCTTCCAGGTGGTGGAACTGCTCTCCTCAAGGCTGCTGGTCAAGCTCTTGGTGGTCTCAAGCCTGCCAACTTTGACCAACAACTTGGTATCAATATTATCAAGAGCGCTATCACCAAGCCAGCACGCACTATTGTTGAGAATGCCGGCACAGAAGGGTCAGTAGTAGTTGGTAAACTCATGGATGAATTCGGATCCGACTTCAACAAGGGATTCAACAGTGCCACTGGAGAGTACGTTGACATGATCGCTGCTGGTATCGTTGATCCTTTCAAGGTCGTCCGTACTGGTTTGGTTGATGCTAGCGGTGTTGCCTCATTGTTAGGCACCACCGAGGTTGCCATTGTTGAGGCAGCAGAGGAGAAGGGACCAGCAGCCGGCGGCATGGGTGGCATGGGAGGAATGGGAGGAATGGGTTAGTACATGTATCTCACACGTCTCAATGCACTAGATGCTAACAGTTTGGCAGGAATGATGTAAAAAGCCATTGGTCAAAACAAAATCAAATACCCGTCTGAGCCTCATCTGTTTGCGCAATTGCTACCAGACAATTTGGTACCGGACATAACATTGTATAATACCCCACTCACCCTTTTTCGTCATTCGTCTTGCATGGCATTACGGAGCGATATGATGTGTTTAAGAGACCATGACCATGTAAAATAATGAAGCTAAAATGTTATATAAAAAAAGTTAAAATTTATGCTAACCGCCTTACAATGTGATGTGACCGACTTAATCTTCAAGGGTGATTTACTTTGCTTGATTGCGAGTATCTTTCTTGGAATCTATCTGCTTTGTAATTGAATGCAGTTAAGAGAGTAGAACAGGGCATTATTTAAGTAGGTAGAATTGGCAGAAAAATCCATCTCACATCATTACTTGATGATGTCCATATGCCTAATCTCAGCATCCTGTAGATTTATCCTTCTGCTGCCAGGTACTTGTACATGAGTTAATATATATTTTATAATGGGTTGGACTGCTCCATCTAGGACCTACTAATATTAATTATATTGTTTAAACGCTTACTCTTTTATATATTGAACTTGATATGTAATATAGTATTTTAAACATATAAATATATATAATTTTACTTTATAAAAGATCTTTTATATTTTTAAAAGAACAAATCCTTCAATAAACTTTAATATTATACTATTCATATTCAATCAGGAACTTCCTACTTCAAACTCTCAACTTGATCTCAATCTCTCATATTTACGAGAATCTCTTATAATATTGTTAAAGGGGTAAATTTTCTCGTAAGTTGCCAGCTTTCATTGTCCAAATTGAGTGAGCAGCACGACAAGGTGTTCTTAGCGTCCCACTCAGGTGATCACACACCGGCAAGCAACCCCACCAATTTCTTGACCTTCATCCCCGTTCGCAAAATCCGAAACTCCCAAAGATAAACATCTCCCAAGCTTTTCTCTCTCGCTCTTCCCAATATCTTGCAATTACCAACACCGTACAGTGAACTTTGGAAAGCAGGTCTTTTAACAATCTCAAGGTATGTCCCTCATCCGAGGCTTGATTCTGACTCAAAGTCGTTCGATTTGTTTATCTGTCTCGTTGGCAAGTATCAAGTATTTATTCGCTGACTTTCGGTCGATTTTTTAGCTTCTACAAGACAACTCGTCGCATAGACTCCTTTGACATCATGGTATGTAGCTTCTATCCTGTTAGTTGCCATGCAACCGTTTACTAATAGAGCTTAATTCTACAGTCTAACTCAGGGTCAGTCCGCCCCACTACTCAACCCTCTACCGTCAATGATTTGCGGTGACCACTGACCTTGATGCGAATCTATTCCCACCTTTAATCCGAGCAGAATCGCAGAGCGTTAGTTAACAAGTTTCTGCAGTATCACTGTCGATGATGAATGTATCGAGAAGTTCAACGAGATGAAGCTTCAAAAGAAGATCAAGTGGATTGTCTACAAGATCAACGATGAAGGCACAAAGGTTGTTGTCGACACCTCCAGCGAGTCGGCAGAATGGGAACCTTTCCGCGAGGTTCTCGTGAATGCGAAGGCACTCAACAAGAACGTATGTGTGAAAGCTTCTTGTAGGGAGCAAGCGCTGATAGACACCTGCAGAAAACCCAGGGTAAAGGCCCCAGATACGCTGTCTATGACTTCAACTACGATTTGGCCAACGGAGAGGGACAGAGGTAATCCTAGCAGTATTTGACTTTTATGGATCATGGACTAATATTTTATCAGAACCAAGCTTACGTTCATTTCATGGTCCCCTGATGATGCCAGTACCTTTGTAAGTGCTGCCGTCTTATATCGCCTTCCGGCACTAATAGATTCTCCAGCCTAAAATGATGTATGCCTCCACCAAGGAATCCTTCAAGCGTGCCCTATCCGGACTTTCGGGCGATGAACTTCAAGCAAACGACGAGGCCGACCTCGAGGAGAATGAGATGTTGAAGACAGTCAGCAAGGGAACCGCCGCTCTCAAGGCATAGATACAACTTATGGTTTTGGGAACGAACATGACAGGAAGGAACGCAGTTTCATTGGGTGCTTATTGCCTACGATGATTTGCATGGGTGCGAATTTATTATTCTGAAGACGGGTTGATCATTTCAGCGTGACGATTTTTGAAGACATTAAAAGCGACTTTTGCGAAAGTACCTGTTTCTTAATTGGCGAATGTGCCTGTGCTTTTCCAACTGTACAATGCTGAACTCCTTACTATGTTCCCCAATAAATTTATACAACTCATTTACTGCTACCCTCCCAGGCTTTCTTGAATACTTCAAACACTTTGTTTCCCTGCTCTTCGTCCCTCAATCTTTGTACCAGGAAGCCCTGTAAATCACCCCAGAACTCTTCCCCAGCAAGACTTTCCAATCCACTAGGCCCTTGTGCAACAGGTGCCTCAGCTCCCTTCTCGGGGATCTCAACTTTCCTTACAGAAGCAGCTCCACCCATTACCATGATGCTGAATTCGACCTTGGTTTCTTCTTCGCCAATAACATCTTTCAGAACTTTCGCATCTCCGACTGGCTTTTTGTTGTAAAGTATCCTTAGCTTTTCCACAGGAATCCCTTCTTTCTCAGATAATGACTCTTTCAAATTAAGAATCGAAGTATTTGGTGACAAGGCGGAGAGTGTCACATCTAGCGGAGGATTTCGTGATGATTTGAGTGATACGGAAATGCTACGTTCTTGTCCTGGAGCTAACTTTTGACGTTTCGCAGGGGGTTTCCGCATCTTTGGAAGGATAGCCTGTTGTTCTCGTTAGTGTGAAGAGAGATTAGGGAAAGGGAAAGGGAAAGGTAAGTGATGCGAAGTAAGAGGGGGTGGGAAAACGTACTGCCCCTCTTGAGGGATAATTTTTTGGATCTTCAACATGGTCGGCAGTGATTTTGAAAGGTCTCGACTCAAGAGTCTGTATGAAAGACTTGGCGAATGTAAGTTCAGTCATTCTGAAAAATAATCTGAAAAGAAGTTGAGTAAAAGTTGAGGAGAAGGTTTGGTGTTCGGATTTTACGAATTAACAAGTTACCATCCATTCACTCACATCCATTACCTATTACAAGCATGACCATAGCACCATATAAAAAAGGTCTTGGCATCGGCGTATCGGCGCCCGAGCTTGATAAGTTTAGTATGACGCTAAACCTTATCTGCGAGAAAATTATATTCGTTTAGAAAAAAAGTTCCCTCAAATCGCATTTGCGAATCCTCATATTCAACTCATAATATTTATTACGAAACTCCAAAGAAAAAGCATTCAAAATGGGTGTAGGAAGACGTATGAAGAAACAGGGCATGCCCGAACCACTCGATGAAGCACATTTCACCAATTTAAAACGCAAAGCGGGAATGTCTGTAGCAGAATCGAGAGCAGAATCATTGCAATACGCTCCCGATTCCAACAAGAAACGTCGAACTTCAGACAAAAAGTCCAATGGAGCTATCAATGGCAAAAAGAAGTCGGTGGCACCAAGTGCGACAAAGGGAAAATTCACAAACTCTTTACCAGCTCAGAAACCTTCCGGGAAAAAGTCGAAACAAGCTGCCGCTGCACCATTGCCCGTGTCAGATGAGGAAATGGAGGATGGCGACTCTGATGCGGCGGATCTCATGAATGACGAGTTTGACGAATTGGATGTTTCTGACGACGACGGGCCTGGTCTCCCAGATGATTTCCTTGGCTCGGAAAGTGGAAGTGATGTTTACGATTCCGATGATGATCATCCAAAAGCAATGTTCTCTGAGGATGAGGATGAGTCCGACGCCGAAGAAAAACTCACTGCTGCAAATATTGCAGGACTCTCAAGGAAACTGGATGAGCAACAGGCGGAAGAGGCGGCAGAGGCACAAGCCGAGTTAGAAGAAGCTGCCATGCAAACGAACATTGCTGGAGATAAGCCTCATATCTTCGACAGCGACGAGGAAGGAGAAGCCCCCAAGACTAATGCTTTATTAGCTCCGGATCTACAACTTTTGCGATCCCGAATCAATGATACTATTCGAGTCCTGGATGACTTTTCAGCCCTTTCCGAGGAGGGCCGATCCCGAGCCGAGTACACGGCTCAATTGATCAAGGATATTTGCGCATATTATGGTTATTCGGAGTTCTTAGCGGAAAAGCTCTTCAACTTGTTCCCACCCAAGGAAGCTTTTGCATTTTTCGAGGCCAACGAAACTCCAAGACCTGTAGTCATCCGAACAAATACCTTGCGAACCCATCGAAGAGACCTTGCACAGGCATTGATCAACCGCGGGGTAGTCCTGGAACCAGTAGGAAAATGGTCCAAAGTCGGCCTGCAGATTTTTGAGAGTGCCGTACCATTAGGTGCCACTCCAGAATATCTTGCTGGACATTATATTTTACAGGCCGCATCTTCTTTTCTCCCCGTGATGGCTCTCGCTCCTCAAGAAAATGAGCGTGTCCTCGATATGGCATCCGCCCCTGGTGGAAAGACAACGCATATTGCCGCATTGATGAAGAACACGGGTTGCATTTTCGCCAACGATAGCAACAAATCTCGTGCTAAGGGTCTCATCGGTAACATTCATCGTCTAGGTGCCAAAAATGTGATTGTGTGCAACTATGATGCGAGAGAGTTTCCCAAGGTCATTGGAGGTTTCGACCGTGTCTTGTTAGATGCACCATGTTCTGGTACTGGAGTCATCGCAAAGGATGCTAGTGTGAAGACAAACAAGACCGAGCGAGATTTCCTCATGCTTCCACATTTACAAAAACAGCTCCTCCTCTCAGCTATCGATTCAGTTGATCACGCAAGCAAGACTGGAGGTTATATTGTTTACTCGACATGTAGTGTTACAGTCGAGGAGAATGAGCAAGTTGTACAATATGTGCTCAACAAAAGGCCAAATGTCAAGCTTGTGGAGACTGGCCTAGCTTTTGGTAAAGAGGGCTTCACGTCATACATGGGCAAGAGCTTTGACAAAAACATGAAGATGACGAGAAGATATTACCCCCATGCTTACAATGTTGATGGTTTCTTCGTCTCTAAATTCAAGAAGACAGGCCCATCACCAAAGAGCAGACCTGGCGAGAAGGAGGCTGAGAAGGAATTGGATGAGCTGGATGTTGATAAAACTCCTATCAGGGAGACCGAGGAAGAAGATGCTTTCGGAGGGTGGGATGAAAATGAAGATGAAGAGTATATGGAGAAGGCGAGAAAGAACACTTTGAAACGCAAGGGTATCGATCCAAAGGCAGACAAATCAAAGTCGGATACCAAAGTAGAGAAGACCAAGAAGGAAGAGAAGACCAAGGCAGATACAACCGAGAAGGAGATTACAGGGAAGACTAAGAAGGAAGAAGCCAAAAAGGATGGAACCACAAAGACAGATACCACGAAGGAGAGCAACGAAAAGAAGAAGAAAGGAAAGAAATCCAAATAGTTATAGTAATTTAAAAGGTTTCATAAAGGGGATTGTATGAGGTTCTGGCCAGAAATAGTGTTGGTTGCATACACTGGCGTTTTGGGTTTGGAAGAAAAAGTACCACTAGCTTCCTTCTATCTTCTGGCAAAATACTTATTTTTCAAGCATTCGTTCCAGGCATTTCTTTTTTGCTTACGCTCATCATGTCCATGAGTGATAATTGGACTAAGCATGAGCCCTCTTCATATTCATATCCATGATATCTCATTCTGTCAATAGTTAGAATAAAGTGAGAGGTCACGTGAAGCAGGTCGAATAGATGATTACGTACAATGCACTATGCTTATACTTTCACAGAAGAAAAAGGTCCTGCACAGTGGCTCGCAATGTCGTGACGCAAGCTTATCCGGTCATTTCATAGTCCAGGTTGTGACTCCAACTCACATTCGATAATTTGACTAAGAAGCAGAGAACTTGTTTAGTTTGCAGCGTCGTCAGGAATGATAGGAGTGGTGGAATGATTTCTTGGAACAATACTAAAGAAATTAAAAGATGACCATCTATGTACATGTAGATGATACTTCGTACCCGCTGCTGCCATGCTTGGTAAGGAGCAAAAAATATCTGGGACAGGTGAATGAATGTAAGTATTATTTCTACGAAAGAAACAATCACATCAAGTATTAGCTCGGCAGCAAGAGTAGGTTTCCTGTGAGCCTTCATGGGTGTCTGACTATACTTCATATGAGACGGAAGTGATGCAGCTTTTGACGAGTGGTTGATATAAACGCAATTATGCTTGAAATGACAGATACTGTTTAGTCGATTGAATACAAATCTCTAATCCCAGCGCCTTTGACCTCTCTCCACACACAAGTTGCCGCCTATGTACTTATTATCCTAATCCTACATAGGTCTCCTTGCGATTCGTACAATGATTTTGTCGTCGTTTCATTTTCGGAGTTAGTCAACTCTACATATCCATCCAACGAAGCTAATTCTTCTGGAAAGGAACATCCGCGTCGAGTCCATGATTAAGATCATCGTTGGTGACGAACGGAAAGTCTGGTGGTTGAACGAAGATCTCTTGTGTGCTCATTCGATCGTATTTAAGCGCGCCTTGCAGGGGAATTCCCTAGAGTCCAGAGAGAAAGTAATGGTACTCGAAGAATCACCAAAAGCTTTTTATCACCTCGTCGAATGGGTTTCGGGAAAGAAGGCTCTCCAATGTTATAAATAACATGACGATCTCATTTATTCCTGGTTTCATCTAGAATAATGGGCCGCTCTAGTCAAGCCGTCGCAGATGCTTATGATGGATGATCTGATGCAGGCCACCACAGATCGGTACAATACATGCAAAAATTCACATGATTGGCCAGGAGATATCATGCCTTGCCCTGATGTGGAAGAAGTCAAATACATCTGCGATCATATCTCGACTTCGACTTTGAGGTCAGGCATTTTTATGGTCTTGCTACAACATTTTTGAAAAGGAGAATGCATGAAGACATGTTTGAGCTTTGGTATTTGTCTATGGGTTGCTATCCTGATTTGATCCACGATGTGTTGTACGAGGTAAAAATGCTTTTGGAGGAACCCAAAGCTAGCAGCATAAAGGAGGACTCCGTGGATTTTGAGCGCACCAACGCTTATAATAGCCCTTTTCTCGTGGAGGAATGATAGCTTTATAGCTGAAATTGTTTTCTAGTACGTGTTTTGTGTGAACATAGCTTTTTGTCACATCATCTCGATCGCTGCTCTTGAAGCGAATCAGCGTTTTCTTAGACATCAATTATGCACATGCAATACGGTCTATTGAACTCGAAAAGAACTGTCAATATGCGTCTATTTACTTAGTTGTATAACAATGTCCTTAATGAAGGTTGAGGAAGTATCCTGACTCAGGATTTCGAAATCCTCGCAACATTTGCATAGTTGCCGAACCATTCTTAATTCAGTGGCTTTAATTTCATCTTCAAAGATATCTATCATCAATTTACCAATTGCTCTAGCCTCTTATGATGTGAAGTTACTGCCCTAATCATTGATACATCCTGGCGTCAAAGCGGGTAGTGGCATCTTGCATACATAGTACCAACCATGGTGTAACGGTCACTATTGTATCGAGATCCCCACTCTACCTCACCTCCACAATCTCGATAAATTCTTTTTTTTTTCAGACACAGTAAGTCATCTCAGTGTACTTCAATCTACAACAGCACTTGCAACATTGCCACGCCCTCGAAGAAATCTAAAACATCTGAAATCCAGCCGGCGAGAAATGAGTAAGTCTGCTTCTCGCTTGTTGTGGCTGAATCTAAATAGCTGCAGGTATTTTCTATTATCTTCAATCAAAAGTACCGTTGAAATATCGCCGGTCCGAGGCGAAAGCTTTGAAATCTACCTGAAGACCTACTTTACTCACGAGTGGAATACTTCCGAAAGGTATTTAAAGGGTGGTTCAACGAAGGAATCACCAAATATTTGTACTTCCCCGAAGATGACCCAGCAAGTTTTGGTCATCTCATAGATTGAGTCTTCGGTCAGAAGCTTGATTGTAGAATGAACCATGGGTCCGGTGCAGCGCAAATATTAGAGCATGACCTCTAATTGGTGTAGGCTTGGAGTTCTGACTGGTAAGCTTGGCGTTGATGCTCTATCTACAGTTGCATATTGAGCTGCGCCTTGGAGACGTGAAATTAAAGGTCCCTGCTGCGGGCATAGTCTAATACATCTGTGAAGATACGAGTGATGGTTCAAACCTTCATAAACTTGCTGCAGAGAAGTGTGCCAAGGCTGCCATGACTTCCGAATGGAGATAAGAATCGTGGGTGCGAGCCACAAGCACGGATGCAACATTTAACGTACAAGTTATCAAGGAGATACGCGCTCACATGCGGAAATTTGCACAATCAAGCAGTTTTGATTTAGAATCCTGTGTGGTTGGTTCATGGACGTGCTTGAGAGCACTTCTCTACGAGGGGCTTTAATTATATCATGCAAGCAGCCAGGCAGTATGTTGACTTGGAAACCTTGGATGGTCCGTCAAGCTGTATTGCGCCCCCGAGTGTATGAAGGCAGATTTAGATGTAATCGCGGTGCTCGGTTTTGAGGATGTCATTGGAGCACAACAAGATGGTGAGAGTAGTAGCGGGTGGGATCCCTGGGTAATGGCTGTAGTGGTTGTTTGCGTCCTGTTTAAAGTGGTTTAAGTCAGAAGATTGATTTCGTCTCAAATTTTAGGTCTGTCATACGGTACCCTCACACACCTACTGTTGGTATGTCGGAGATATGTGCTGCAAAGATAGGCGGTATCACAAACACCACAATCTAGAAACACTTCAACAATGCTGCTGCTCTTAATAAAATGCTCATGATTTTCGTATCATTCTCAAATAGTATCCAACTTCTGGTGGTGTGCTTTTTCAGCGGCCTATCAATCAAACAACCAACCACTAAGGGTAGAGTATGCTACCGTTACTATTTGAAATCACAGATGCTTATCAGCACAATGAAAAGCTTCAAGAATCTTAATTAAAAGCAATGCATTAAAATTTATCCTTATTTGCGCCGCTTTATTATTTGTGCAGGAATATGAATGCACATGGTATCACAATAGCAATGAAACTTAAAGGGTGTGAAGAGCACAGAGAACTTCTCAAACAACTCCTTCCAACCCCGCTCGCAGATCAACAGGGGATTTTTAGCGAATCAAACACACGATCCCACCGATATTCTGTAATGTGATGTGTGCTTTGTCCTTCACCCGTATTTCTCCTCCACTCAGGATACCACTGGTCGGTAAAATCAAATTTGAATTCCTTCAACTTTGCTTCCACTTCCTTGGATTGATTTATATTGATGTTGGATAGTTCCGAATTAGTAGTAGTAGGAAATGACACCCTTCCTCGCCTGGCCCAAGCCAATGCACCCCCTTCTCGGAAAGCCTTGGAATTTTGCGGGAAGGTGTCCTTTTCCGGAATCATTCTCACTGGAACATTAACACTTTTTTTGGATTTCCCAGAACCAACCACGTAAAATCGCCTGTATTTGTCCAGATTTGCATAGGCCCAACCTGCAAACCAAGCGACTAGCTTTTTCTCATCATTCTGATCAATAGACGGAGGGGCAAAAAGTACTGGGCTCCGCGATTCTTCCTCAGATGGATCGCAGTCGAATGGGGAAAGGTTAGCGGGAAGATCCTTGCGGAGCATATCACAAAGAAGCCAATACAGATCGAGTCTCGCCTCACACTGTTCGTGACTTAATCCCTTTGCGCTTAGTTTGGCAAGCATCGATGGGTCACCACTGAGGTTTTTCATGAGTTCTTGTTGCTCCTCAACCTTGGAAATAAAAAGTTCCATGAGGAAATTTGGCAGTTCGTGGCAGCACAATACTCTAATTGAGCCATTTATCGAGCTTTTGAGCTTTTTTTGATACCATTTAAAGAAGTTAAGTGTCATAACCGGTTCTGCGACCAAGAAACTTGGTGTAAGAAATATGGCATACCCTAAAGGCAACAGGCGTTTTGTTACAATTTGGCCCAACTCTGGTTTCTGGGTGATGTGGGAGAACGGCATCTTCGATGTGTTATCTTGGATGCACCAAAATGTGTAATTCATCCCTTCCGTTGTCATGCCGTGAACCAGGTCTGTTTCGGAAATTAGACTCAGCGCAGATGAGTGTATTAGTACAGCTCCAGCGTTGACATTTTTCTTGAAGTAGTTCCAGCATCCTGGCTTCTTATAATTGTAAACTTTGCTGTACGTTGAGCAGCTCCTAAGCCATGATGCTATCAATTCCGCGGTGGATTGGTTTGATGCAGGAAATACCAAACAAAAGTTGAAGATAGGTCTCTTGAATTTTTGGTCCTTGACTTTCTGGTCCTTAGGTTTTTGATCCATTATTAGTTTTTCGTAATCAAGATGATGGAAACTTTTCATCATCATATCTCTGTACGAAAGATCCGTCGATGAAGTTTGGTTGATTGTCGAAGATTCAATGGAACTTAGTATATGGCTCTGAGATTCAAATACCAAATACTTCAGCTTAGCATCGGTAGAAAGGCTAGGTGCTACATCTAGATACTTCCATTCTTCGGCTGCGGCTGGATAAAGTAGAATGATATAATTGTCGGAAACACATGCCAAACCAGACATCCATAGGCAGAGGTGTTCAGCTATGTTTTTGACCATATGGCATCCAGCTTGGTCAGTAGATTCGGTGCTAATATTCTGTTGCCAGTAGGTAGATTGTTGAATATGACCGTATTTTGACTTGAAATCATGCACCGTACAGATTTGGTCGAATTGTAGAGTCTCTGCACTCACGAAGGCTTTTGTCCAATCTGAAGCATCCGTCGGAAGGCTTGTAAAGTTGAGATTGGTAGTTTGAGCTTGTGGACCAAACGTGACTGCTTTGATTTTGGTACCTGCGATTTGTACCTCCCCCTTCATTAAATCATTATCAAAAGGTAACTGTTCCGCCTCCTGATAATTTAGCTCAAGTGGAGGGAGATAAGGCGCTCCGTCCATCTCGACATCTATCGTATCGTCGTCACCAGATACTGGAGTAGTTTTTGCATTATGCAGTGGCGTCTGTGAGCTTTCTTCCTTTGAAATTCCCAGATCAACTAAATTTGGGTGAACATGACTCGTATAAGATACGGGACTATATTGGGCCTGTTCGTGTTTGAAAGAACAATTCCTATCCAACTGACAGCGACCCTGATTCCAATACTTGCAAGGAATAGACTTCAATGGTATAGAGCCAGGTTTTGGTGCCACGGGAAAATCATTGTCGTTTGAATGAGCTAATTTGCAGTCATCTCCTTTCTTGCAATTATTCTCAGAGTACCAATAATAGCAGACCATTTTTGGACTATCTACACCATGGGGCGCCTGGGACTTTCTTGGAATAGTTTTGGCAGACGAGGCCGGCGCTACCCATCCAGGTGGCGGACTCCTCACTGGGATAGTGCTGTCCGAATCATGTAAGTCTCTACATGTGTCACCACGTCGGCAATTCCCATCTAAATTGTAGAAGAAGCAGACTTTTTTCTGTGAGTCAAACCATCCATGGGGGGCCAGGGCAATGGGAAGTCGGGGATCGTCGACGTGAAGATATTTGCAATGGCTGTTAAAGCACCCTTGTGGCTGGGTAGTGAAGAAGCATCTTGTTCGTTGCTCGTACGGGATATGCTGTACGTCCTCCCATGACATTTCAGCCGGATGCGGAGCAGGTCGATGGGAGTCTTCTTGCTGCTCATTATTTTTCGTAGCTGGTGGCATTCTTCGATTTTCCTCTTCGTTCTGTGGAGCAGAAGAAGTCCTCCAAAGAGCCTCTGGTTTTTGCGCAGATGAAGCTTTTGAAGGATTGATCAACCCACCAGGGATAAAAGCAAGATCTGGAACTTTTTCCGCTATCGTTCTACCAGCCAGTTCCGCTTTTCTGAGGATGTGTCTGGTTTTGAAATGCCGCTGGTCTTTCGATGGATCTGCAGCAGCTTCAATCAAAGTCGCTTTTTGTTTTCTAGGAGCTTTGCCGCTGATGAATACATTTTGTGAGGGTAGATAAGAGCCTCCACGCATGGCACCTCCTCCTCGGATTTTTGGTATACCTCTAGAGGATGTAGAATTCTTGGCTGCTGCTATCTCCAGGGTATCAGTGGCGCTTGGCTTTGAAGCAGCTTGCTTTTGTGATTCCTTCTCTGGTCGGGGGGCATTTTTAGAAGATAAGGCATCCAATTTTGCCTTGTGTTGTTGATTGACAAACAGTGGTTCATCAGACGATGAGTCCGAGTCGTTTTGTACATATCCCTGAATCTTAAATAAGGTTAGTTCAAGTATTTGCGTAACTTTGCAACTCTCCGGGCATACCTCATATTTTTTCGTAGTTTGAACTTGCTGCTGTCTTTCAGGATTCCTTTCACCATCGGGTGTAGCTGCGCTAACATTTGGACGTAGGACTGTGGACTCTTCTTCGCCAGCATCATCTGCATCTGAGTAGTGAGGAGAGACGACTTTACCCTGGCGCTTCCTCTTTTCACGTCGCAAACGACGACGCCGTAATTTACCATCCTCAACCCTCTTTTTTAGAGCTTCCAGTTTTTTGGTGTCATACGGTGTATCCAAGCCCTCAAGTTCACGGGATTGTCGTGTTTTCCAAGCATCAAGAATGGCTTTGCCCACTATGTTCCTTCTCGGCTCCCACTGTGAGATTTAAATATTAGCAGTATTCTCAGGATGAGTTTTGATATCACGAGTATTTACAGATGATGCTTCCTCTGGAAATCCCATCCACCTAATCAGATACAGCTGTTGACCCTCTTCAAATTTTTGGGCCAAAATTCGTTCAACTGTGAATTCGTGATCTGAAGAATATTGCTCCTCATCATCCGTCGATTCTAATGATAATTTGGAAATTTCGTCTTCTTCAAGTGAGGAGAAGACGTTTGCATTCGCCTTTTTGGACGACATTTTGCACCATGAAACTGCCCAAATAGACAAGCATGAGCAAAAGAGAGGAGGCGACGGTTAGGGAAATACAATGTATAGAATGTGTTCAACGTTGTTGAGTAGATTCAATTTGGGAGGTCAAACCGCATAGGATGTGGTAGGAAGAGGTACAGTGATTTGATTTAGGTGAATAAGAGGAGAGATCATGGAAGACACATGATTTCTGTTGAAATAAATGGAAAATGATACACCGTAGGGTGATGGATGATGGAGTATTCTCTTGACTCCCTGGAGATTGATAGTGTGAGGATAGTAAATTCATCAATTTCCTCTTTCTCTCTGAGACCGTGACCAGAAACGAGCAAATGAGTGTGTCATCACGTGATTATATTCCATCTCCTCGAGGGAGATTTTAAGGTGACTGGTGGCTTATTAGGTAATCAGGCCAGAAGGCGCATTGGCGAAAAAAAGATTATATCAGCCACGCGCCTTGACATCAATTTCGAAACCATCTGTTCGAACAGATAACCAAGAATATTAATATAACATGTCTGTCTACTCTAGCACTTCGAGTAAGATGTAAGGTATAAGATATAAAATATTATATCCTTTAAAAAGGTTGTCTACTTACAGGACGCCTAGCTGGGCAGTAATTATTTACTAGGTAGATAGATAAGTAGATGGGCACATACGTACCTACCTAGTATGTACTGGTGTACTTGATTAGCAAATCGTTAAATAGGCACAAAAGTGAAAAAGGAGGGACATCTACCTACCTAGACTACGTACTCAAACTGAGTGAAGACCCAAGGTGAATAAAACTTGAACATTCGAAGTAATAGGAATTCATTCTATTGATTTTATTTACTTTTTTTTTTCATTTTAATTATCTTCTTTTTTTCCTCTTATTTTATTGATATGATTCAAATAATTCTCATATAATACCCCAAATAAGAGCATCACAATTATAATATTTCCTCCGTACGAGTCTAAAACACCCACCACAATAGCCCAAACCCGAACCCCAAACCACAACCTTACGACCCCCCGGCTTCTCGCATCTCCACCCCATCCATCCATCCATCGCAACAACGAAATCCGTTAACTTTCAAACCCCCCCCCCCTTCAATAATAAAATACTATTCCAACTTCAACATCAATCATGGCGAATGACGAGTACGACGTAAGTATATCCATCACTTCCCATTCATCTTGCCAAACTTACAGGATATGCTAACATCTCTTGGATAGTTCCTGTTCAAGGGTAAATAACATCCCTCTTCTCCCCCCCTCCCAACCTTCTACCTCGCCTTATTACTGTCGTTTCCTCGGTCGCTGACTTTGTTTCCTTTTCTCATAGTTGTCCTCATCGGAGACTCTGGTGTCGGTAAATCCAATCTTTTGAGTCGATTTACTCGAAATGAATTCAATTTAGACTCAAAATCGACCATCGGTGTAGAGTTCGCAACTCGATCCATTCAAGTGGATGCAAAGACAATCAAGGCGCAGATTTGGGATACCGCTGGACAGGAAAGATATCGCGCCATTACATCCGCTTATTATAGAGGTGCCGTCGGAGCTCTTCTGGTCTACGATATTAGTAAACACCAAACCTACGAAAATGTTACAAGATGGTTGAAGGAGTTGAGGGATCATGCTGACTCCAACATCGTCATCATGTTGGTCGGAAACAAGAGCGATTTAAGGCATCTTAGAGCTGTACCTACGGAGGAAGCCAAACAATTTGCGAGTAAGGAAGTCCTCCATCCACGAAGAGAATGTCATGTTGACCGTTGTCATTGCAGGCGAAAACAACCTATCCTTTATTGAAACCTCAGCTCTCGATGCGAGCAACGTTGAGCTTGCCTTTCAAAACATCCTTACTGGTATGACTCCTTTAAACCTTTCGCTTTGATTCACAAACGCTAATAATATCTCCCATTTCAGAAATCTATCGAATTGTATCTCAGAAAGCCCTCGATAATGGTGATTCTGCACAGGCCACTATCGGAAGTGGTACAAATATTACTCTTACACCCCCTCCTTCAGACGAGGCAGCGAAGGGAGGCGGAAAATGTTGTTAAGAAGCCAGGTGTTCTTACTATGCGCAACTATACGGACATATTGGTTGATGGTTGATACAAAGGTGTGGCGTCTTTAAATGTCATTGCGGGAGCATGGGGGGTCACGAAGTCAGGGCTAAGCAAAGCGCTCAAAGCACTCGATGAGCGGGCTCAAGGATATCTTCCCTTTTTTTTTTCCAATTATGTTGTCCGGTGGTTCTTCCTCTCTGGGATTTCACGTCTGCAACGATCGCTACGCTTGTCTAATGCAATGGTTTTTGTCTTAATATGTCTGTCCTAACGATTCTTTCCTCAAAACTTTCTTCTTCCACTGCCTCCGCTGACTTGATCTTCGCCCATCTTCCTGATCTCTTCATTAGGGTTGACCCAAGCAGAACTAGCATCAAACATCCTGCCTGTGCCAAACTTGTTTACACACCATTCGATAACGCCATCGAGCTCCATTCTACTTTGTTCCTCGAGTGATGCCTTGTCAGCCTTCGTGCCCCGTGTCTCTTTGAAGGTTTGAACAGCATCCAAAAACTTTTGGCCATTGTCTAAGGATTTCCTGTCGCCACCATTCCCATGCTTCTCCTGCCACGCTTTCCAAGTCTGGCCACTCCTTCCCCAAAGCTTTGAGTATATTTCTGACTCGTTGACATCGCTGTACCATGCTCTCGCATTATCATAGTCTCCCTCGATTCGGTGCAAAATTCCATGTAGATACATGCCTTCAAAAGCTGGCGCCGACTGCATATGACGAGCTAAAAAGTGTGCAGACGGTAAGTCAAGATTTAAAATGTGTAGTGCAGTCTCTAGGGTTGGATGGAGTTGGAGGGAGGCGATCTCGGAGGTAAGAGTCGGATCGTGGGGTGATGCAGGTGGGAGGAGTGGGGCAGGAATCTTGAGAAGTCGGGTGTGAATGGATTTGAAGGTCGCCATTATGGTTCTGTGTGAAGTCTTGTACGGATATTTGCACGAGGAAGGTTGAATGAAGCAGATAGAGAGCACTGAGGTATCAATGGGGATGTGCTGTTTAAGAACTTATACTATACCAGTAGGGTTAAAAACTTGACGAGCTAGATTAGTGATTTGTCCTGAATGGTAATCAAGACCAGAATGGGGGACATTATTCATAGGAGAAGTGATAAGTAAACATAAAGATATCGTATGCGATCACCGAGACCTATGGATCTTAGTAAAGCTCAAATGCAGGAACAAATGATTCCGAAAAGAGAGACGTTTATCTATGCTTATCGTGTCATGTCATGTCGCATACAAGTACTAATAAATCTATCAAGTTCCTCGGTACCAGATCTCCATATTATACCTGCTCACCTAGGTCCGTACCTCTCTACAATAAGATAATCGTTTAGCCTCAAGGCTGGATGTGAGGCTGATCACGAGGCTGAAATTTTATCAATTGATGGAAGGGGCCAAGTGGCTGGTGGAGAATAACACTAGCAAGGATATATTGATAACGCGCTAAGATTAAGGCTGCGCTTACACTATCAAAGAAATTCTTGAGAAACTTTGAAGATCTCAAGAACTTTTTTGCGCGCGCCCGATCCGATAGCCTTCGAATATATCTGCTACTTAATATACACAACACAACATATACAATGGCTTCTGTTTACAAGTCATTATCAAAGACCTCTGGTCATAAAGAAGAAACCCCGAGTGGTGTCAAGAAAAACAAGCAAAGAGTTTTGATCTTGTCTTCAAGAGGAATAACTTACAGGTATATAAATTTGTGCCGATGCGATGCAAGAAATCGCCGGAAAATGCTAACTCTACAAATTAGACATCGACATCTTCTCAATGACCTTGCGTCGCTACTTCCCCACGGTAGGAAAGATGCGAAACTCGACACCAAGTCAAAGCTTTATCAATTGAACGAATTAGCGGAATTATATAATTGTAATAATGTATTTTTCTTCGAGGCAAGAAAGGGAAAGGATCTTTACCTGTGGATGAGCAAAGCACCCAATGGACCTACCGTGAAGATGCATATGCAAAATTGTACGTTCATCTTGACATCCCGCGGTGAGGGAAGGTCTCTCTAACAACACCTTAGTACACACCATGGAAGAGCTCCATTTCACAGGAAACTGTCTCAAAGGCTCCCGACCCATCCTCTCTTTTGATGCCTCTTTCGATAAGGAACCTCACCTCCGTGTACTAAAAGAACTCTTTCTCCACATCTTCGGCGTGCCAAAGGGTGCTAGGAAATCGAAACCTTTTGTCGATCATGTCATGGGATTTACTCTAGCAGATGGCAAAATCTGGATTCGAAACTACCAGATCAGCGAGACCGAACCATCGAGAGTCAAAGGTGCTGAAGAAGAAACGCCTGCAAAATCCAAATCGAAAAATTCGGGAGACAAGGAGACAGAATGTAGCTTGGTAGAGATTGGACCAAGATTTGTATTGACGCCCATTGTCATTCAAGAGGGAAGTTTCGGTGGACCGATAATCTACGAGAACAAGGAGTTTGTGTCCCCTAATCAAGTCAGAAGCGAGATAAGAAAGAAGAAGGCAGGGAGATACAATGCGAGGGCAGAACAGGGTATCGAGAGACTGGCAAAGAAGGGTGAATTGGGTCTCAGAACGAATGGAGGAAGACAGGCGCCAAAGGATGCCCTGGATAATGCTGAGTTGTTTGCTTAGGCTTAGAAGATTCCCTATTGGCGTTTGGTGCATGGAAAATATGATAGGGGAGAAATAAAGAAATATTTGCTTGCTGTGTGTAAGAATTTTTTCCTTGGCCAATCCAGAAATCTCCTTGCGTGACAGCGACTGCATGAAATCATTCAGGGAAAATCATCCAATAACACGAGACAGATGTGCATTTTTTCCGTCAGTGAGCTCACGCTCTTGTACCATCACAATCCCACGCCCAAACATCAGCGCCGTGAGTCTCATCTGTTATACAAACCATTATATCTATCAAATGCATATACTCTGTTTATTAAAGCGGGGCATTCAGATCACCACTTGATCATAAATATATTATTCATTAAACTTTATTTATTTTTTATAGAAATTAAAATTTGAAATTATATATTTTATATTAATAATTATTTATTAAAATTATAAAAAATTTAAGTAACCTATTAATTAAAATAATATTTATATTTATTTTTATTTTTATATTTATTTTTTATATTTATTTTTTATATTTATTTTTTATATTTATTTTTTATATTTTATTTTTTATATTTTACTTTTATATTTTACTTTTATATTTTACTTTTATATTTTACTTTTATATTTTACTTTTATATTTTACTTTTATATTTTACTTTTATATTTTACTTTTATATTTTACTTTTATATTTTACTTTTATTTCTTTCTCTTGAGAACTTAATCAAAGCACTTATATATCAAAGTTAAAACAATTATAAACCATAGTTGTATTTATACAAACAATACAAGTAAGCATTGTGCAAAGTCAACGTTATTCATTCACATTTATCCCCAAACTCCATTTCTGATGTACAAGTCGGTCATGACCCACCCACGCCAGACCTAGTAAGACTCCTGAGATACCTTTCAACGTGGTGCAAAGGTATCATGAAATGGAAAGTTGCTGGAAATGATGAATCAATAAGAGACGTTACTGTAGACTAGAGAGTAAAATTGTCGGCTGTGCATCTGGGTATCGGGAAAAGCAAGGCTCGCTGGTTGAATTGCTGTCAATAATTTCTCAGATTTCGTCAATCGCATCATCAAAGGTTGAAAGAATGGGACTTCTTATCGAGTCTTGGATTCGTCTACTCGAGCGTCTCGATGTCCTCGTTGTCATCCTCGGCTCTCTTCTTCTTTCTCGAGGGGCTTCGGGTATGGCCATTGATAGAAGGTCCATGTTCTGGAGACGCCACAGCTGTCACATATTTTCTCTTCTTTCCATTTACACCAATTTCATCCGTGGAAGTTCGCAGAGCCAAAGCTGAGGCAGGCTGTCCGGGCGTGGAGCTAGTGTCTGAGACCCCTCCAGTATTGTTGTTTCTAGATGAGAAAAGGCCATCTACCCTGACTGACAAGTCTGCAACCTCTTCGACAAGGCCGTCACCAATTCCATTTAAAGTTTTCTTTTGCTCCTCGGCCTGCCTATTCAGATCTTCGACCGCATCATTTAGAACCTTGACATCCTTTCTCAGTGAAGCTAAGCTACTATGATTGGACGTAACACTTTTTCCGAGGTTAAGCTGGTCCTTAGTCAATGCATCTACTTCCTGGCGTAAAGACTCTGTGGCCGGATTACCTATAGCTGACGGAGATTGTTTGCGGGTAGTTTGGCTTTCAAAATCAATCATTCGACTATTCAACTTCTCCAATTGGGTCGTATGGTCTGACTGTTGCTTTCTCAAGTCCGAGATGATCCTTTCTGCATTTTTAAAATCCGGATAAAGCACTTCCAGCTGTCCCATCATGCTCTTCGCTAGATCTCCTGTCGATATGTTGATCATTCGGTTAGACAAATGAGTTATGGCAATAGTATTCCCGTTTTGGTTATTGATCAAAGCATTGAGTTGATTATCCATCAGAGTTGATGATTGAGCGAGAGCATTTTTATTTTTCAAAAGTTCATCCAGGCCAGCTTGGAGAGCGGGGATCGATTCCGTTTTCTCTGTGATAGCTTTGATCTGTTCTTCCATAACTGTATTACTCTTTTGTAATAATTGTATTTCGGCGCCAAACTTCTCAACGCGTTGATTTATGGCTCGGTCTACCTGGCTCCGCTCGTGTCTGTACGTTTCGAAGGCCCTCTTGAAATCTGCAGCATCTTGCGCTGCAGTGGAGAATGGCGACAATTTTGCGACTGCCTTGTTCACGCTTATAGAATCTACGTTTTTAAGAGAATCCCCCAATGCAGTCAGCCTGGATTCATAAGCCAGAGTCGTGTTATTTGGCCACCCATTGATTAGAGCAGCTTCATGTGAAGAAGTACGGCTAGTGGATCTAAGAAGGGCTTCAATCTTGTCAAGCCTTTCTTCAGCGAGCTTTACGTCCTGTTTTACATCACGTAGTCCAGTGTGGACCACCCCAATCATTGTTGCGCTCGATCCAGTTAATGCTTTTGACGGAGCCTGGGGAGCCGAAATAGATGGAGTTTGAGGGATATGCTCCAGTCGAATGACCTTATCCTTAAGAGTATCTAATTCCCCTTGGAAATTTTCAATTTTTTCAAGGATGGCCTTGTGAGCGTTTTGGAGCGCAACAACGCTTGTCTTATCATTCTCCAATCGACCAAGCCTTTCCAGATTTGACGAGTTCAAGTATTCCAGAGAAGTCTTGTAAGTACCGAATGACTTCTCAAGGTCTACAACTTTCTCTGCAAGTTGATGAATACTATCGCCACTAGCTTTCAGCGTTGCAAATTCTTTACTAACCTGATGCTGGAATGTAGTCATCTCCTCCTTTGAAATGTTGACGGATGCTTCAAGATTTTTTATAGAGTCTCCATCACTATCCAGGCGGGATGTCATTGGAGCAAGTTCACTTCGGGTAGCTTGATGCTGTTGACCAAGCTCTGTATATTTTTCAGACAGATTCTGATATTCGCGCATTGTCTTCGCTTCGCTGCTATAAATCTTCCCTGCAATATGCGACTCGCTTTTTCCGATCTTGCTAATAACCTTACGATGATCGGCTTCAATATCCCGGAAACGTCGTTCGCTGTCTTTATGATCCATACAAGCAACTGTCTTCTCAAGATCCTTCACTTTCACCTCCAAGCTCTGACAACGTTCTTGGAGAAGCTTCGAGTTATCGATAGTAGGAACGATTTTGATAATCAGACGAGAGACAAAGGCTTTGGCTGCATCCCTTTGTAGTCTCTTGGCTTTTTCGAGCTCTTTTTCTGTTGTCTCAAGGACCCTTATCGCCTCAATTTTGCGTTGATTTTGCACTTCCAGATGCGTAGGAAAGCCTTTCATGGCGGAATACATGTTACGTGTTTCCTCGACTTGCTCTTTCAGACGTTCTTTCGCCGAGTTTCGTTCTTGATTCAGCGCACCTCGAGAATCTCCTTGGTCAGCGAAATGCATTAACGCATTAATAATATCCTCTAGCTGAGATTGTTCTACAACTGATGCTGATCCACAGAAGTTGATGGTAGCATCCGTAGGGACAGCCATCATGCTGTTCGATTTCGATTGCGTCGTATCCGTGGTAGGATGTGGGTTGTCTTCCGTACGACGATTAGTTCCTATATATTGTTAGTCTCGATTACATAATTCCATTGCGTTGGGTTTAGTAAGTAAAGGCAGGACTAGTAGCATTTGCTTTTAGAAAGGAATTGAACTCAAGAACCACGCCATTCTTAACGACTCGATATGAACGCCGTAGAAACTATTGCCGCTCCCACAGAGCTTCTCGATTTCCAAAATACTTGAACACATGAAAAGACTATCCTGGTACAGAAATGTTTACTTCTCCGGTAAACTTTTCAAAGTTCACACTAAGTTGCAGTGACTTCTAGTTCACTAACGTTTCAAGGGTGCTAGAAACAAGAAAATCTTGAGTGTCACTTGCCTTCTGACTCCGATCCAGTGACACTTGTTGTTTTTGTTATTCTTGTTGTCATCGCCGTAGGAGAAGAGCTATTGGAGTTAAAACGTTGAGTGCTTGTCGAACTAATCTTCTCAAGAGAGCGACTCCCCCAATTGCCCCTGTCTTTGTTACTCCTAGTACCATTATCTCTGCTTTCGTGCTGTCTATCGGACCTATGATTCTCATGATCCTCACTGGTAACGGGCCTGTCTCTGACATCCCGATATTTGTTCGACCTATCCCTCTCATAATCATGGTCGTCAATGAGCCTGTCTCTGATATCATGATACCTATCGGACCTATGCCTATCATCACGGTAAGCATCTACTGGTCCTCGTGGAGATGGTCGCTCATCTGAGTAATTCCGGTCAGACATTGCTGCTGAAGACCAAGGATGACTTCCTTGCTTATCGGAATACTCTGATGGTGAAATGTATTGTTCTTGATTTTTATTCAGCTATCATCGAGAACTCGTTGGAGTTAAGCTTTTGCTCAGTTAGCAACAGCCTCAGATGTTTTAACGATGAGTCTTCGATACCAACAGCTCATCGTAGTAGATGGTACTCAGAGTACGGAAATGAAAAAGGCAATGTTCTTTTTGATAGCAGGGCGAAGAATAACTTTGAGAAAGGGTATTTGACTTTTAAAAAGACTTACGGGAAGTGTGGGCAGCAGTAAAGTGAGCCAGATCAAATCTGATTAGTTGTTATGTTGATAACATCCTTGCTGGACTGTAAACACAGAAATTCAGATATATTTGATTTGTTTAGAGAAATCCGGGCCTGTGTTTAAAGTCCCATGGAGATTCGGTCGAGGTTTCAAATTGCCAAAGTTTGGGAGAACTGAAGTATTGATTGAGGGAAGTGAAACTCAAAAATTCAACTTCTGAGGTCCAATATCAATTTTAGATAGCTAGAACGGGTTTGAAAAGTCCAAGTGAATTCCCAAACCACGACATCGATTTTCGATAGAAAAAGTTCAAAGGATCAAAGAAGGATGGATTCTGCAAAGCACAAATATTAAGTTATAATTATCTATTTGGAGATAACTTTGTGAGACCTTTTGAGACTTTTTGAGACTTTGTCTAGTGAATTCAAGGACAGGTTGTAAGTAAGTTATAAGTTATGAGTGGTAGATATTACTTTTTGCTCAAGTTGTTTGCAGAAGTTGCAAACAAAGCTTCTGGTAGACTGTGTAATCAACGTGATTGCACTCGGTGTTTGATTTGATTTGAGCAGGTACCTAGTATGTATTGTAGAGAGAGAGAGAAAGAGATGAATGGATGAATGGATGAATGGATGAATAAGAAAAGAGATAAGAGAAGTATAAATTATAAGTAAACGCGCGCTGTTAAATAAAATCTATTAAGAAGAGATGAATTCATATGGGGAATAAGCTAGCAGGGTTATTCTATATTTTGAACTTGAAGCTAAACTCCAAAAGGCCTAGCGTGTAGAATGATTGTTATTAGAATCAATGACTGACTGGATAAACTCACCTTTGATTGTTCATTGGACAACCAACTTGATCAGTACCCACCAGTATCTAGGTAAGATTACCTAATGATTTTGATATTGAATGCCAACTTCACGTAGGTACCTAGGTAGGTAGTTATCGTGACTTGAGTGGTTTAAGTACATACAACGGCAACAGAGAGATTGACTAACTCCTGTCCTGCTCACCCCTAAAATCTCAATAGTAACCCCCTTATAATTGATTCTGACATACATTCATGGATGAGAGTTCGTATCATGCAGGAAAAGATTTGTACTGAAAGCATGGCCTAACGGCCTTATCCACATGCCCATCGGTGGGGACGTCGTGCACTAGTTTCTTTCTGAAAGCCCGGGCTTAAAACTTACCCTTACAGTGACTATCCACTCATCACACTACACTGATTACAACCTTGTTAGTAGTGAGTGTACTATTACCTACCGAACCTTTTTTTACCCTAGGGATCAGACAATAACCACTTTTTACTTTTCCCCCTCCACCCCAACATACCTACCTACTCATCAACCTACCTACCTCCCTACCTCTACCTCCCTCTTTTCAATCCTCCCACCACTCATCATATCGCAAATTTTTCGCCATGGCTGCAGTAAGCTTCAAATTCATTCTATTCTCTATCTTTGATTTTACTTCCAATCATACTTACAATTTTCTAGCCAATTCAGACCGTCTCCGAGAGCAAAGAGCTGCGCGGGCTCAACTTAATTGCTGCTCATTCTCATATTCGCGGTTTAGGTGTTGATCCAGATAATCTCGAACCACGCGCATCGTCGCAGGGACTTGTAGGCCAGGAAAAGGCGCGTAAAGCTGCTGCCGTGATTCTACAGATGGTGAAGGAAGGGAAGATAGCAGGTCGAGCGGTTTTGATCGCAGGTCCTCCAAGGTATGCGATTTGCACTCGGTCATAAAAATTCCTTATTAACTTGTGCCCGTCAGCACGGGAAAAACTGCAATAGCAATGGGAATGGCACAATCTCTAGGTTCGGATGTGCCCTTCACCATGTTAGCTTCCTCGGAAATATTCTCGCTCGAAATGTCAAAAACTGAAGCTCTTACCCAAGCTTTTCGAAAGTCCATCGGCGTGCGCATAAAGGAGGAGAGTGAGATGATCGAGGGAGAGGTCGTCGAGATACAGACCGACAGGAGTGTGACCGGTGGTACCAAACAGGGCAAATTAACCATCAAAACCACAGATATGGAAACTATATACGACATGGGCAGCAAGATGATTGACTCCATGACAAAAGAGCGTGTAATGGCAGGAGATATTATTTCAATCGACAAATCATCGGGCAAGATTACTAAGCTAGGACGATCATACGCAAAATCAAGAGACTACGACGCAATGGGTGTGGACACAAAATTCTTGCAGTGCCCAGACGGAGAGCTGCAAAAGCGCAAAGAGGTGGTCCACACTGTGAGCTTACACGAGATCGATGTCATCAACTCGAGAACCCAAGGTTTCTTGGCTCTCTTCTCGGGAGATACGGGAGAAATCAGAAGTGAGGTTCGTGATCAAATCAACACGAAGGTTGCGGAATGGAAGGAAGAGGGAAAGGCTGAGATTGTACCTGGTGTTCTCTTCATCGACGAAGTTCACATGCTGGATATCGAATGCTTTTCGTATATCAATCGCGCCTTGGAAGATGAGCTCGCACCCATCGTCATAATGGCAAGCAACCGCGGAAATTCCAGAATTAGAGGCACGAATTACAAAAGTCCCCACGGGTTGCCTCTGGACTTCCTAGATCGGGTCGTTATCGTTAGCACTCATCCGTACGCCAAGGAAGAAATCCAACAGATCCTCTCCATCCGTGCACAAGAGGAGGAAGTCGATGTTTCCCCCGATGCACTCGCCTTGCTAACTAAAATTGGTCAAGAGACCGGTCTCAGATATGCCAGTAACCTCATCACCACATCACAACTCATCTGTGCGAAGCGAAAGGCGAAGCAAATTGCCATCGAAGACGTTCAACGAAGCTTCACTCTTTTTTTTGACTCTGCACGTAGTGTCAAATTCGTTACCGATTTTGAAAAGCGGCTCATCGGCGAGGAGGGAGGTGTGAACTTGTCAGTGACCAATGGTCATGGCGATGCAATGGAACTTTCATGAGTTTGACGAGGTTAATAAGATGTGATAATTCGGCGTTGGGTCGTTCCTATTTGCTGTGGCAAGCAGTACAAATGGTTGAACTTTATGTTGTATATTAAGGATGACTAAAAGTGGGCGCAATTATGGAGATGTAATAGAGTGACCGGGTTCCATCTAGCTAAATGTGGTAAAAACACGTCAAGACCCCGTAATTTCCTATATTTTGTGAATTGTTTGGATGTTAAATTGCTCATGTGATCATTAAAGACATGTACTTGTCTTTGAGCTATCATTTCAAAAGAAAACAACCCAATCTTTAGATGTAACACTGGAACCAAGTGCGCTCATTGCTTTTCCATATCCCCGGGTATCATGTCAAAATCATACAAAATCCACAACTCTGCTCCAAACACCCTCTTGCCCTACTCTCCTGAACTCGACACCCTCCCCAAAGTAGCCCGCATCCTGCCATGCTACCATCGTTTGACCATCAAACGGGCCTTGCTTAGCAGCGCCATCACGACCATCAGTCCATCTATATTCCCACAGTTTGGTGACCTTCGAGCTATGCTCTTCGTCCATAGCTACTTCTCCCGGTGGTTCTACCCAGTCTTCTCCAGTCTCTCTCACATATTGTCGTATAAGTATTTCTCTCTCCTGCTCATAAACATCCGTTTGCCCTCTTATAAGTAGTTGATCGGCCGCTCCCGTAATAGCATTGATAGCCTCTCGTATCCTGGCCTGTTCCGGATCTTCGGCCTTTCCAGCATCCACATCCATAGAATCATCTTTCTGCTGTTGCTTTTTCAATTTCCATTTTGGTATTTTCTTCGTTTTCGCTTGGCCCTTACCAAGTCTAGCGAGTGCCTCGAGAACTGTCTCGCTCTTCTCTAGTTGTAGTATTAATGTTCGTAAAATATCTGACAGTAACATGGCATCATCCTCCAGCCTTTTTTGCCGTCGCTCCTCCTCTCGTTTTTCGTGTGCTTCTGCAGCTTTCTTCATCTCCTTCTTACTAATTCCTTCCAGCCAACTGTCGTGCACTGCATCTCGATCTGCCGCATTTCGCACGAAGTTGCCATTCGCATCAAATTTACCTTCTTCCTGTTCAGCTTTCATGTTGAACGCATCAACTTTGGGGGCATTCCTCTTCAGTCCACCAGCGCCAACTTCCTCGTCCACATCTTCTTCTTGCGCGGCTAATACGGCATCTTCCTCATCATCACTACTTTCTTGGTCGTCCATTGCATGTGTCGACAACTTCCCTTTCGGGTCCAATGTGAAATTCCCCGATACATGACCTCCGCTCTTGCTGCCTAAGACCTGGCCCTCAATCTCATCTTCCTTTAAGAACCGTACTTCTTTCTGTTTCTTCCGAGCCCTTAGCTCACTCTCGTCCTCATTGCCGTTTCCAAATTCATCTTCCAAGTCTGCAAACATGTCGGCGTCTTCCTCTATATCCGTCTTCCCGTTCGCCCCACCAGAATTTTCCTTGTTATATCCATCTAGCGCTTCTGCCAAATTTACATCACCCTTCTTTCCTCTAGCTCTTTCGTCTGCGCGCGCATCAAAGCCCTCATTGTCAGAATCTGAATCATAACCATCGATATTGACAGCTCCTCTCTTGGTGCCCGTCCCTCGACTCCCAATAACATCTGCGTCCAGAACCGCATCCTCCTCGGGTTCATCAGCTACCAAAGCAGATGGATTTCTCAGGTCAAATTTTGGTCTCTTTGAAGGGCCATCCTCATTTTCATTACGATGTGAGCGAGCAAATTCCTCACCTGCACGTTTCGGTCGTGCAGCTGCATATCTAGAGGACATGTTTTGTGATTCAAACAATTTCGTTGGGTTTTGGAAGCTTCGAGACTTTTAAAGTAGAAGAAATATGAATGGATATAGCCAATCCAGTACGAGTAGATCTTAAATATCAGTATTCAAGTAGCTTGATGGACGATTTGGTAAGCTTTTAGGTTTCGGAGTTAAGGATCCCCCGCCATTGAAAGCAAGCGAGAAGCGAAAGAGCTGGTTCCTGCGTCATCTTTTGGCGGCCTTTGAGCTCCAGTTGCAATGTACGGCTTAGCTATCTTACCTATCTTACCTATCTTACCTACCCAAGGGACATACTCCGTAATTACTTACTCTTAACAATTACATCTCTCTACCACACACATCCAGACTAACAGTCTAATTGTGATTTCTCAACAATATTTGAGCTTTCGATTCTCTCGTCATACTCGTACTGAATTTTACTCATCCTACTCATCCTAGTGATCCTCCTCATCCTCCTCATCCTACTCACCCTACTCCTACTCTACAACAGATCTTGCTTTATTTACAAACAAAATGGTATGTGGAAAGGTGCGCAAGTACTGGAGTTTGTTAAAGTACTAATCACTTCTCCCATCAATAGTCGTACTCGGGTTTTTACGAAGGGGACGATCCAGCTGCTATGTATCAAATGTTACAGCAGCGGGGAATGCGAGGAACTCCAAAACGTTTCGATGAGTACTATCGATGCTATCCAACTGTCATGATACCAGGTCCCGAGCGAGAGAATCTCAATTATGGAGGGAAGATCATCATGCCACCATCTGCTCTAGAGAAACTCACTCGATTGCACATTACCTACCCCATGCTCTTTGAGCTCATTAATAGTCAACATCCTGATGGACCGAGATTAACACATGCTGGTGTATTGGAGTTTATCGCGGATGAAGGAAAGGTCTACCTGCCGCACTGGGTACGCATTTTTTGGTCTTACCGAGTACTCTACTTTCCAAACTAACAACCTGACTCTAGATGATGCAAACTCTCGGACTTGAGACTGGAGATCTCTTTCAAATCAAGTCGACCGACCTCCCTCCTGCATCTCTTATCAAACTTCAACCACAATCCGTTAATTTCCTCGATATCTCCAACCCTAAAGCCGTACTTGAAAAAGCCTTTCGCGATTTTTCCACACTTACTAAGGGCGATATCTTTAGCTTCTACTATAACGATACTGTCTACGATGTTGCTGTACTGGAAGTCAAACCGATCACTGATAAGATGGGGGTCAGTATGCTCGAAACAGATGTTTCCGTCGACTTTGCAGCTCCGTTAGGCTATGTCGAACCAACACCGATGAGAGCCAGTGGCAGTGGAACGAGCACCCCGAGAAGTGTCATGGGCGGCTTACCTGCAGGTGGCATGCTTCATAGTCAAGGAACTATGGCACAAGCCATCAACTACGATGCCATTGCGCCGACCTCTAATTCTGTCGCACAAGGTGCAAAAGCCGCCTCGTCCAATTTTGTATCCGGAGGTCACAAACTAAACGCGAAGAAGGGCGCAAAAACGCCTACACCCACTGCCTCAACTCCTGTTGCTGGAGTTAGCACGAATGCACAAGCTGTATCAGCTCGAAGAACGAATGGTCCGCAGCCGCTTCGATTGCCACCGAATAAACTCTTCTTTGGTTACGAAATCAAGCCAGTCAAAACGCAAGCAGATAAGGACAAAGAGAATGCAGATGCTAGGCAGCCTCATTTTTCGGGACAAGGACAGGCATTGAAGTCTGGCAAGAAGGTCGAGGCGAAGAGTGAACCTGCTCCAGAATCTCACGCCAAAGGCGATGGTATTGGACGGCGGTTAGATGGGCAAGGTGCCAAGAAGTAGTTGATTGGACTAGATGACTCATGATGTGTACGATGGCGTTCGGAGGCAGGTAATGTTCCTGGCGTTCTTTGGTTTGGCGATCACCGGTGCATGGGAAATAGAACTTCTCGTGCTGTAAATCCATGCAGTAAAAGAAACTTGAATACTGACACTGCCGGTAATTTATGGAAATCCGTGAAACGATCTTTCATGTGGTCAACAAGTACTGGAGGTTCTTTTAAGTGACCAGCATTAGCTAAAGCTATCTGGGGAAGATTTTCCGTTCGATATGCCATAATTATGCTTTTTCCTCAAACAAATCACTGCCTTCTTCTCCCGTACCTAGAATCATTTGGAGGCTTCTATAGTGGACACAAGAGATGCCCAGGGTATTATTATTATTATTGCCTAGCGGCTTTCAACATTCATGTATTCAATTTCCACTGTTAGACGTAAAATCGATGGTGCAAGTCATCTGTCTCTTCCTTCCTCATTTAAGGAGACGGTCATTTTCAAGTCACCAACGCTCTTTCTACAAGTACTTCGACATAAGTAAATGCTAAATTTCTTCTTGGTCTTCTTCTTTGGATGCGGAAATGCTCTATCATTATTCAATACAACATCATTCAACTTTCGTGTGTGTAGAGAGCTCTCTTGTTGTTGGATACCATCACTAACACTGTTTTTATCACTACGCATTTACCATAAAAGCCCCTGTTGAGCAATGCTTGCTTGAAACCTAGCATCACTTCAATTTTTGGGTAGCCATACGTTGCTAACATCAGTTTGCTATCGATTTAAACCTACGGATAGATATAGGTAAGCATCTGTTCAATCATATATTCGCTTCCCTTACTATGTAGATCAAAAAATGTAAACGTTCATAGCTGACAGGCAAGGGGAATCCTAACAGTTCCATTCTCATGGTTAGGCACGGGAGAAAGGGTTACGCCGCTAACAACAGCAATTCCACTGCTAGGTTATCAATACTTGTTGCTAGAGCTCAGCCATATCCACAATGAAGGCCTTGCGTGGTAGAAATCAAAGATATTCTTCCCAAGAGGATGCCTATCTCTTCAATTACAGGGAATGGCGCAATGAAAAAGTGTCGGAATCATGGGCTCAGTTTCTTGCTAGGTTCGAGAAAAAATTCTGGGTCAATCCCCGTAGTTCAGCGTCCCTGTTTCATAGGGCTGAGAGACTTTCTGGTCGCCGCCACCAGACACTGTCCCGAAATGGAGAAATGATGCGCCACATGCTTAAGATCCGCAAATCCAGCCTCTGGTGGACCTGGGGAAGGATCGGCCAGGCATTTGGTACCAATGCGAGGACAGCTTCTGGGGCATATAAAAGTTTTTTGCAGAGAAACGGGATTGATGAAGTTCAAGATGAATCTCGTCGCATAACATGGACGAAATCGAATAGAAGGAAACTTAGTAGAGCACGTCATCTCGGTCACTCATGGGAACAAATCGCTAGGCAGTTCGGCTACGAGGAGTATATCTGCATAGCAGCGCATTACATACACTCTTACGGAGAAGGCAAGTCGGGGTACTTGAATGCGTCATTTCATCCAAAGTATTTCTTTTCTACAATAGAGAGAACCAGTATTTATCATATGCAAAAGTTTTCCAGCACAGGGGAGATTAAGGACGAGAGTATAGATTGTCGATGGGAGGAGAATATTATGGCACAATACCGGAGAGAACAATCGCTACTTAAATGTGATGCGGAAGAAGCCGAAGCATCTGAGAGTGGTAGATCACAATTATGCTTCGGCGCTGGAGAGCCCGTGAAGCGCGAGTTGACGTTTGGACTGGAACATATTGGAATAATGGAGTGTGGTTCAATGAGAACGACACAGCAATCTCATGACAGAGTTGTAGTTGCAGCACCGGTGACACTTCGAGGTGATGTTCATGCATACACGTCTATAAAAACAACAACACCAATATCCGGTAGAGGAGTTGCCGGAATGAGAATCAGTGGTGCTCGGACATTGTCCAGAGCTGATACTCGACCATTCGGAAAAGGTCACTGAGCTGAGCTCATCCAAGTTCTAGTCCCAACAGTTCTTAAAAGCAGCCGATGTTTCAAGCACGGTTTGCAATTTTAATACAAACCAGGCGTACTGCCGTTCAAAGCCAAAGTCGAGAGTTTTTCATAACCAGTACACGACAATAATCTTGAGCTCACGTCTGCCGGGGACTGGCTGGTCCAGATTTGGAATGGTGTTGTTGGAGGTGCATTCTCTTTCTTTGGGCTTTTTATTTTGTGGGCACGCTTCTGTAGACGGACATGCGGCGGTTATGTAATGATATTATTAAAGGGGCGTGTACTATCTTTGGAGTGGGTGGGTTCGTCGGAATATTGAAGCATCAGTGAGAAACAAACGATTCGAAAATGAACCATGATTCATTTACATTGTTAATATCTCAGAATAAAACATACATTCGTTTAAGTCCATAAGCAACCATTCCGATTCGAGACCAGGCGAAGTCTTCTACACTCCTGCTCTTCAACTTGTAATGAAGCTCTACTTCATGAAAGATTCATAAGGAGCATCTTCATAAAATTTCTCCCTCTTAAACATGACGCCGCCTTGATCCTCAACGGTTCCAGGAATGTCATTGAAACCATCCATAACCTGATTCCAAGGATCGAAACAATATCTCATGTCGTCTCGGCGGCCAGCCTCCATGGAATTCTTGTTCTCCGCCTATTTGTATAGAGGTGGACCAAAGAACGAGGTATCCATCATGCAATTGTTGAGGTTAGCAGTGCTGATAATAGAACTTCTTAGACTAATAATGCCGGGGTTAGGAAATGTGGGACTGTTAGGTGAGGTAGGCGAATCCATAAGGAAAGTGGTTGGAAGACGAGAGGACTCTGATGGGGTGATCGGGAATGGGAGAAAGTGGTAGGACTCTGTCTTCATTTTGAATTGGGAAGTAGAAGAGTTGGTGGACTCAAAGTTCGTGATTTCAAGCGTGGAGAGTGGGTTGTCGTGGCCCATCTCCATGGCTCTCATACTCGTAGAAGAACAGGTATGATCGTTTTGGGATTCAGATTTCGTGACAGAGGAAAGTTTCACGTCTTGGAGACTGTCTTTACGATTTTTAAACTTGAGCTCTCGTTTTGCCGGGTTTTTCTTCTCAATCCTGGAGCGTCAAAGAGTTGCAGTTTTTCTAGGACCAGTTGGCATGACCATTGGTGATCTCTTGGGAAAGAACAGGATCATGTGCTACTTTGTTCCAATCAATCTGTGAGGTCAGGCTTGATACTTTACAGTCGATGAAGAAGGTGGCTTGCATCTTTGAGACATTTCTGGCTAAATATTGCATACAGCAAGCGGTTGATGGCTCCGTCATTATTCATTGTTTGATTCGTTCTGAAACTAGCCAGCTTAAAGACCCACGGGGTACCTGTCGTGGTTTCGAGTAGCTCTGGTTTATTTAAAGGGGGTGGAAAGAGGATAATTCGAAGGGGTCGGGAGCCTTGCTAGGTAGGTTGTGCGGTGTATCAACAAACGCCCTTGGCGATCTAGTAAAGTGTAAATGGTTTGATTCCAAGGCGGAAAGGCACAGAAATTACAGTACAGGGGAGCACTTAATGGACAGCGTGAAGATTTTGAAGGGAAATATGAAATGTGGTGAGGAGAAGCAATAGAGCAATAGAAATACTCATGCTCATGAACAAGTTTTTCTCAGAAATAAGGTAGTAAAACGCGTCTCCACAAACCTGAATTTATTGAAAGGAAATAGGAAGTATAAGTTTTGATTCCCTTGAACTTCCCAAGCCCCTTTTTTATTATGATTATGATGGAGGAATGAGCTGAAAAGCAAGTTGAGGATATCTGCAGCATAATGGATGTGATAATCGCTCGAGCCCTTTTTTGATCTTTTCCATGGGTATCCAAATAAGGAACCAGGAAGAGATGTCAAGATAATTTTTCTTTTGTTTGTTTGTTAGTTAGTTTGTTTGCTTGTTTGTTTGGTTATTTATTTATTTATTTATTTATTTATTTATTTATTTATTTATTTATTTATTTATTTATTTATTTATTTATTTATTTATTTATTTATTTATTTATTTATTTATTTATTTATTTATTTATTTATTTATTTATTTATTTATTTATTTATTTATTTATTTATTTATTTATTTATTTATTTATTTATTTATTTATTTATTTATTTATTTATTTATTTATTTATTTATTTATTTATTTATTTATTTATTTATTTATTTATTTATATCATTTCTCACATCATTTTATTTATTTTGAGATTCACTCATCTCATCAATAATTTCCCCCCACCAACCCGTTCTGATCTTTTTTCTACCTCCCATCCGCCTTCCTCCCAAACTATAACAATTTAACCCGTCTACAGACTCAAATTACAATATCTACCTTCTTAACTTTCTTACATTGACTTATCCAAATCATGCCTTCTCAGTGGGACCATACGGCTGACAAAGATTTGTTGTTGGCTATTATTGAAGGGAACAATTTAAAGACTATCGAATGGCCTGCCATTTCTGAAAGACTTCAGAAGAAAGGTTATTCCTTCACCAAGGAGGCTTGTCGGTGCGTACAAGAATTTCATCTCCTGGAATCCATTTCTTTGCCTCTTCTTCTCAGTTCTATGTATTCCTTTGGCAATATCAACCTCCTTGGTCTTCATATTGGCTTGCATGTTCATCTCCAATAAAGACGCCGTTTTTCAAGATTGAGATAGAAGTAATTATTCCTCTGTTATAACACTACAATGATTCAGTATTCTTCATTCTTCTCTCCGTGTAATATTATCTGCCAGTTGCTGTCGCATTTTCCCAGGTCCCTAGAACTACAATCATTACCTTTCTCATGTCTTAATCATTCTCCAACACTACCACTATTAAAGCCTACTTGCTCGACAGCTAACTGGACGATATACAGACAACACTTCCAAAAAATCAGAAAAGAATCTCGCACCGGCTCACCTTCCGCGTCCGCGAGTACCACTCCTGCCGCCACTCCTGCCAAGAAACGTAAAGCCAAAGCCTCTTCTTATGAGGATGGGGCTGAAACTGATGACGATAAAACGCCCTCGAGGATACCATCCAAACGTACCAAGAAGGAAAATGGCAATCAAACAGCTACTCAAGTCGGAGTCGAGGTTGAGGAATAGATGTGCTCAATGACAATCAGTATGTACTCTATGTCTCCATCATGCGGCGTAAGCGACCAGCTGTTGGGTGGTAAAAACAGGAACATGATTCTGATGATTGACTAGCCAACAATGCCTAGCATTGGGCGCATTTTCTTGCTCCACTGACCATTAAATGCTGATTGGAGTGGAGGCCATTGGTTTGTACAAATTTGACACTAAAAACGAAGCACCATGGTGAAGGCGAATACATGGTCTAGCATCAGCTCACTTGGTTTCAATTAGTTGAGACATTCTTGCATTGACGAAAGGCGTTGGAGGGGTACTCTTTCTGCAAATTATATTTATTTTCCCAATATGGCAGTACACAACGATCTCATCACTCTTTTGTGTCGTGAATTCTTGCGATAACTATATAGTTCCAGCATCCTCTAGGACTCTGTTTCCATCTCTTTCTGAGTGGTGAAGGTGTCCGCTTCGGTGATCACAGATAGTTGCCAATGTCTACACTTAGCCTTCCCCAAATTCTGCCTCAAGTAGTCGAAAAATGACATTTCATATCGACACACACCATGTAATTGCGGCCTATCCTTGCTGGGAATAACCTCTGCCCGCAGATCACTCTGTGCAGTACTTCAAAACGGCTCCCACGTTGCTCGGCTAGATTCGATGGTAAGACTTACTATATAGTGCCTCGTATTTTGAGCATTAAATGATACTTCCTCGTTATACCACTTGCTCAAAGATCCTGGAGAGCTTTCTCTGTTGTTTTTCATGCAACGTCCGACTCCTATCGAATTGTATTTCGTGGCTAAAAATATTAATATATAACGAACGGATTCGTTAGGAGTCAAGCAACTAATAAACATGAAGTGTGAAATGTTGTTGGGTGCAGAAAACAGCTCATTATATGAATGGTTCAGCCTTCAAACAAATGTGACACCAAACTATGAAGCGCATTCTGGCATCACACCCGGGACAGCAAGTGCCCGCCAGGTCCCATGTTCAAGAGCAAAAGGCCGTAGGCCATTTGAATTCAGGACAAGCAACTTTGATATCCGAAAACAAAGATATGCAGCTTCATCTGGAGCTGGGTTCGATACAGATAATTTCTCTGTTGGATCGCCTAAAGCTGGTGTTTATCGTGCGACAAAATTCAGGTCATATTCCACTTTCAATCTCCGCAAAAGCCTTCTCAAAATTGCTTCTTGACATGGTCCCGGTTTGCTGGATCATTCCCAACAAAGCAGGGATACTGATTCGGAGATCATGAGAATGGCAGTAATTTGTGCGCCAGAAGTGAACACCTTCACCCGTTGAAGGGGTGCTTATTGTAGGTGTGAAAAGGGCTGTCTTAGTACTGGAGCTACGGTTCCTGGCTATATAGAGTAGACCCACAATCGTACTTGCCATATTGAGCTTAACACCGTCACTTCGTAAATGCTTTCCTTTAAGCGCTTGCACTACTGTATTAGCCGACGAGACCAAATGAGATAGCTCTCCGGGTGTGAATTTCAATGCCGATGCCAGGTGTCTGGGGATCCACATGCGTGCCAAATCTTTAAGCGGTGCCTGGAAAGGGACAACTGCAAGATTAGCCTTAAAACAGAAGCGCCCGACTGTATCTACTGCTATGAGTCGACCTTCCATGAAAAGAACGTTGCGCAGAATGTATGCCACTGGCTTCAAAGTAATCGGTCACCGATCCGTGCTGGCTAACTCAGCACAGGGCACAAAGTGTCGATTTTAGGGAGAACCGCATGGACAGCAAGTATGTTAATCCACAATCTTGACTAGATCTTTAAATAAAGATTCTAACTTTGAACTAGCTAATAGCAGGGTACTGAGCTCTTGGTTCTTCCTTGATGAGTTCATGATCGCGTGTCACCGCTCCAAGCTTTTGTATTTCAATAAAGCAGTGGCAGTTGTTTTAAATCTCACTTTGCACAGACTGAACCAGAGACTCGAGGGTGGGTTTGAGGCAGAGAGGACTCAGTAATGGTCCCAGGTGCAGCCTCGAGTGTACAGATGGTAAGCGTGCAGCCATACTGGCAGATATTGATCAAGGTAATTAAGATTTTGATCACCAAATTCCGTGGTATCAACACTGATGCCAAAGGTTGACTGCTTTCCTGGTCAGAATGCGAGTCACCCAAAGGCTTCTTCAGCCAATACCACCAGAAACAAGAGAATTTCAATTGGACCGTTAAGCCAGCGATTGAAGACAAATAAGGAGAAGCAAAGAAGGAAGAGCTCGAGACTGTTCTGATGGCTGATGAGGCGGTGGACATGTACTCTGCTTAAGGCAGGGCATTAACATGACCCCAAAGTAGTCGGTTGATATGTCTGGTGCTGGATGTACGATTTTGAAGTCCCTTCGACAGGGTAGTGAATCTCCATGGCGGTTCTTGGAAGGACTAGCAGTGAAAGTGTTCCTTCTTTGGGATGCATGGGGTGCAAAAGTGCCGCCACTACTTCTGATGAAATCATGGGCTTGATATGGATACCTGCCTGGCTTGCAAGAAGTTCCTTTATCAAGATTCCATCATTTATCAACAGTTGACAAGAACAAAACGCCAAATGCTTATATTATGTAGTTGAAAGGTACTTTTGTCAAGGAAGCAACTCATCTCATCTCAATAAAGGAGGCACAATGTCGAGCAGTCCGTATTACTAAAACCTCACCGAACCTTTAGTAATCATTTAAACTCTTATCATTCCATTTGATTTGATCTACTCTATCTATATCTTATAGCAAAAACTTGAATATTATACTTGTAGACAACTTCCTGAAATGACAGCCTTGTGAACAATGATTTTCCATCTGTGGGTGAACCAGAATGCTTGATCGAGAGAATCCACAATAGAGATCATCACCATCTCTCAAATGACATTGCTACAAGCTTCCAAGTCCTTATTTAGGAGAGTGCTTCGTTCATCTGTTTATTCCCAGTCCTGATATCAATTCCACTCAAGGTTATTGACAATTGCGATGAACTTCAATTCATCACTCAGTCAGTCCACTTATACAGACGTATTTTGAGATAGTAAAATCTTACACTGTCAATCTCTATTGTAATTTGAAAAGATTACTTTTATAAAAATGATAGGAAAAATCTATAAATGTAGACGATCGATAAAGTTGTTATTTCTATTATATTTAAACTTCAATTAAACAAGAAAGTCCCTAACTCTATACTCTTTGATAAAACAAAAGCTGATCTCGATCGTTTTATTGATCAAATATAAAATAAGATATATATCAATATTAATTATTTTATCTTTTTATATTTATATTTAATCTATATAACAAAAAGATTTATAAGATTTATTATAATATAGATTTGATTATATAATATTAAAAGAGAATTTATCAGATTGAACAATTATAATGATCTATTATAAATCCTGAAGAAAACCTATAGAAATCAGAACAAATCTGTTAAGGCTTGATTGAAAATTGCTGATCAACTTGAAACAAAAGAATCAACCCTTCCATATCTTCTATACCAAATTTCAAAGATTAATATTAGAAATTAAAATAATTAATAATAATAATATTTTGATTATTTTATTAAAATAAATCTTATTTAATAAATTAAAAAACTAGATTATTGTGATCAAATCATTTATTTATAATACAAATATATTTATTATATTTATATAAATTTTAGAAAATTATTATATATATTTAATAAAATTTATTTATATAGAATATATTTTAAATATATCTCTATCTTAATTCATTATATAAACTCTCAATCTTATTATCTATATATCTGCTCAATTCTAATACCAAACTATCTGTAACCCCTGGATCTGCTAATATTCCATTTTTAAGGGATCTTATAAATCCTAACTTTCAAAGATATATTAATCGATATAATTATAATGAATACTTTTGCTATAGAGTTACAGATTATATAATAAAGAATTGTTCTTTCCCTAATAATTATTTTATATAAACTAAAATAGATTATCTTAATATAATTTTAATACTATATAATCTATCCTCCCCTAATTCCTTAAACTTAGGAAATAGGATTTATTTATTATAAAGAATTATCAGGCTATCTTATTATATATTATATAATTATCAATTATAATTATATAAGGATTATTATTATAAAAAGAAATAAACCATTAAGCAAATCTAATAATCCTATTTATTATTATATCTCTTTAAGAAATTGATAATTATCTGATCTATATTATAATCGATAATGGATATAAAGGATTCATATTTGTTAATTATAATTAAATATAAATAAAAGGAATTATTATTTATTATCTATTTGCTTTCTTTAAAATTATTAGATTTGATAGGAATACTTTGTTTGAAAACTGAATCGAGAATTATATTCTGATTGATTTACAAATCAATAATTATTCTGAGAAATAAATTAAAGTATATATTACTGAATTAATTTATTACTTTATTATCCTAAGATTAATTTGATTAAAAAAATATAATCTATATATCAACTTCGGTTTGAATATCTTTTAATTTAATAGCGAATTTTGTCAAAAATCATATAATATCCCATCTCAACTATTTAATTTGAAAGCTTTGCAAGATATCCCGATCAAAGCCCGCCTCGCTTACCTTCTATTATGCCCTAATATTTTATAATAAATAAATATCGCTGCTATCTTTATAAAAACCTGTTTTGCTTATACCTAATAAAATTACAAAATATTCCAAATTATAATAAAGTTAATCAACAATATTTTAATCTAGAAAAAAGACTTTGTACCTATTAATTTATTTAAAAAATTCTATAATTAAATTAATATCTTTTCATTATATATTACCAATCAGTTATTATCATACTATCTGTATAATTATAATATTAATTTGAAAAAAAGGATAGAACTACTTTTTGAACCTCTTTATTTTATATCCCAAAAAGAGCTTATTATATTAAAGAATTAATTAATAAAAAATCTTCAAAAAGGATTCATCTATCTCAATTCCTTTAATTTTATTTCGCCAATCTTATTTATCAAAAAACCAAATAGAGATCTATAATTCTATATCAATTATCAAGTCTTTAATAATCTATTTATAAAGAATCATTATTTATTATTATTAATTAAAGAATCTCTAAATAATCTAAAAAGAATAAAATACTTTATCAAAATCGATATCATCTTTATTTTCAATAACATAAGGATTAAAAAAGGATAAGAATACCTGATAATCTTTTATATTTAATTTTATTTATATAAAAACTTAATTAAAGTATCTCTTATCTTTCAATATTTTATTAATAATATATTAAAAGAATGCCTTAATATATTCTATATTATATATCTGAACAATTTCTGATTTATAACAAAATCTATTTAAAATATATTATTTATATATAGAAAATATTAGAAGCTTTATAAGAAATAGATTATATATAAATTTAAAGAAATATAAATTTTTAAAATCTGAAACCAAATTTTTAGGATTTATTATAAATTATAAAGATATTAGAATAGATCTTAATAAAATCAAGATTATTATTAAATATATAAATATTTATAAGATTCAGAAATTTTTATTAATATTTTATTTAAAGATTCTTTATTATTATCTATTTATTAATTAATCTGATCTGAAAAAACATATCTTCTAATTAGGATTCTTTTTATAAAGAAATATTTTTAAATCTAAAGAAAATCTTTATAATAATCTTTATATTAGTATTTTTTGATTAGGAGAAGGATCTAATTATAGAGATTGATATTTTTTAATTATATATCTATTAAAATTTTATTTTAATTCAATAAAAATAGAATATTATAATCTATTATATTCTTTTCAAAAAAGTATTTGGTTATAGAATATAATTATAAGATCTATAATAAAGAATTATTAATTATTATCTATTGTTTCAAAAAATAATATCCTGAATTAAAAGGAATATCTTTCTTTATTCAAATGATCATTAATTATAAGAATTTGGAGTATTTTATAATAATCAAATTATTAAATTATTGTTAGGTATATTGATCTGAATTCCTATCTTATTTTAATTTCAAGATAATTTACTATTTTGAAAAGCAAGGAGCTAAACTGAATACCCTAACTAGGAGATTAGGAGATCTGTTTAAGAAAAGGAAAGAATATCTTCTTTATCAAAGCCAAATTATATTAAAAGCTGAAAATTAGGATTCTAAATCATTTCAATCATTTATTATAACAAAAAAATCTATTTCATAATCATAATCTATAATCAATCCTATTAGAATCCTATACTTATCTTATTTATTCCTAATAGATTTATTTGAAATCCTGATCTTATTTTATCTATTTCTAATAAACTTATTTTAGGTTTTATTATTACCTTATCTAAATCCAATATATTATTCGAATCCCTTAAAGAATTGAAAACATTATTTAAAGAAGCATATATATCCGACCCTTTATTAATATCTATTTTAGAAGCTTTAGAAAAGAAGGCTTCTAAATATCCTTATATTACTCTTATTAAATATATAGAAAATAATAAATAATTATATTATTAAAAAAGATTCTTTATAATTAATTATAATATCTTGAAAACTGAATTATTCCGATTGATCTATGATTTCCTTATCGCTGGATATCTATATTGTATCTATATCTTCGAATTACTGAATCACAATTATTATTAGCCTGGATATTATAATTATATAAGTCAATGAATATAGAATTGTTATAATTATTATTAGATAGCTCCGAGTTGTAAAGGATAGGAAGAGGTTCTATAACCTTTTCTTATACTATAACAAATTTGAAGAGATATATCGATCAATTTCATTATATATCTTCTAAAAAGTTTTGAAAAAATAAGCTATTTATTCTTAAAATATATTTAGAAACTTTATAATCTACCTTTCTCGATTATATCAGATTGAAAAATCCAGTTTATATTTAATTTCTAGAAATATACTTATAAACATTTAAAAACTGCTTCAAAGTTATTAATAATCTATTACCCTAAAATTAATAAACAAATTAAGAAAGTTAATATAATATTCAAATAATATCTTTATTTGTATATTTTATATCTTCAAAATGATTGATCTGAATAGCTATTAATTGTAAAGTTCTTGATAAACTCTGTCTAATCTAAAAGCTTTTATTTATCCCTATTTTTGGTTAATTATAGATTTTATCTATAAATAGGATTCAAGTTAGTTATAATAATTAATCAATTAGGGATTAGGAATATAAAGGAATTTGTTAAGAAAATGAAACTAATCTCTAAATATCTACAAATCGAATTAATTATTAGCTAAACCTGATATATAAAGAATATGGATATTTATTATATCTTTATTTATTAATATTAATCTGGAGATTTAGTATAATTGAATATCAAGAATATTTGGATACTATGATTATAAAAGAAGCTAGATTAGAAGAATTTAGATCTCTTTTGGATATTTAAAATTATTGATATTTATATTTACAAATTAAAGTTACCCTTTTCTATAAGAAATCATTCTATCTTTTATATAAATCTATTATATCCTGTTTATGATAATCCTGTCCTTGAATAATACAATCCCTCTTTTTTTTTAATAGAAGTTGAGGGAATTGAACAATTCAAAATAAAAAAATCCTAGATTTCCATTAAGAACAATAAGGATAGAATAAGCCTTATCTAAAGTATATTGTTTATTAAATAAGATATAATATATTTATTAAAGAATCTGCTGATTATTTGGGAAGTACTTAAAAACTAATCTTGAATTATTATTATAAATACCCTGAAAAGCCTGATCTTTAAGATTATCTCAAATAAAACTTGATCCTAAAAGGAGATTATACTGCCTAAAGACGAGGATTAAGTCTAAAAGGGAATAGCCCTTGTATAAATTGTATTTAGAAAGTTCCTCCCCTCCTAGAATTTGTAACTCTTCGAGCTATATCTTATCAATAAAAAAAGACCTGTTTCCTCCCCCGAATCCCTCCTATTGTACTATGACATATTAGATTTATTATAATAAAAAATAAAGATTTTTAATACCCCCTATCTCATCTATTCTTGATATTCCTATCCTGCCTATTCCTAATATTCCTATTTTATCTATTCTTGTTATATTTGCCCTAAACCCTATCTATTATTATCTTATTTGAACCTAATATATTATTTGAGCTCTCTAAAAAATTGAAAATGTTATTCAAAAAGATCTATATATCCAATCCTTTATTAATATCAATTTTGGAAGCTTTGGAAAAGAAAGCTTCTAAATATCCTTATATTATTTTTATCGAATATATAAAGAATAATAAATAAGTATATTATCGAGAGAAACTTTTTGTATTCAATTATAATATCCTAAAAATCGAATTACTTTGATTAATCTATAATTCCTTTATTGTAGGATATCTATATTATATCTGTATATTTAAATTATTAAATTGTAATTACTATTAAATAAGATATTATGATTATATAAATCAATAAATATAGAATTGTTATAATTATTATCAAATAGCCCTAAATTATAAAAAACAAGAAAAAGTTCTACAATATTTTCTTATACTATGATAAATCTGAAGAGATATATTAATCGATTTTATTATTTATTTTCCAAAAAGCTTAGGATATAATATAATCTTTATAATAATTGATTGATTGATTAAAATAAAGTATTTTTTATTTTATTATAAAATCTATAATTTTGAAAAAATAAATCATTTATTTCTAAAGTATATTTGAAATTTTTATTATTTGCCCTTCTCGATTATATTAGATTAAGATATTCAATTTATATCTGATTTTTGTAACCATATTTGTAAACGTTTGAAAACTACTTTGAGGTTATCGATAATCTATTACCCTAAAACCAATAGCCAAATTGAGAGAATTAATATAATATTAAAGTAATATTTATACTTATATATTTTATATTTTTAAGATAATTAATCCGACTAATTATTAATTATAGAATTCTTAATAAACTTTATCTAATCTAAAACTTTTATATTTCTTGTTTGCTTTATAAAAGTTTATGGTAAAAACTTTTCTTTGGAATATTATATATCTTTTTTTCTTTTCTGATCTAAATCATTGTATATTGGTAAGATGAATAAATCTTGTGGAGGCTTTTGTAATCTAGATTGTGGATGTTGTGAAATCTGATTTATTTGATTTATTTATTTATAGAGATCTTTTGAATTATTATTAATAAAAAGATCTAAGTATAAGATATACTTTTTTAAGTGTATACATAGATTATATAGGTTCCATCAAATAAGATATCATCTATTTCCTCGAATATATAAATGAAAAAGCTTAATAATTTCTTTATCACTTTATAAGATCTAAATCATTTCAGGGCTAATTTTTTGTTTCGAAATATATCGATTTTTGATTAAGGGTTATAATATAGTATAATATCGCTTATTCAAATATTCTTATCCAAGATTTTATAATTTAGGTTGTACTAAAGTTTTTTATTCTTTTTATAATATCGTTTATAAAGGATTTATTTTTTAATATTATTATCTAATATTTTCAATTATTGTGTTTTTATAATCAATAATCTTTTTGGATATATACATTTTCCTAATTAAGGATTCTTCAAATTATATAGGTCATTTCAAAAGATAATATAGCTTTATAATTATAGATCAATTTAAACAATATTTTGTTTATAAATTTGTATATTAAAATATAATCAATGAATAATATAGTTTCCAATCATTCAGATTATTTATATCTTTTCTTTGATAAATAAGAAAGTATTTCAACAATAGAATAATAATCTCTTTTAATTATTTTATTAATTTGTGGATAATAGACAGAAATATAAATTTTGTTTATATTATACTTTTTACAATAAATAAATATAATATCTTTATTCTTAGATTTATTATCTATAATAATTTCTTTAAAAAAACTATATCTATAAATAACTTTATATAAAAACTTAATAATTATTTCAAATATAGTATTTCATAATATCTTGATTTCAATTCAATTACTCAGATCCTCTTATAATATTATAAGATATTTGAATCTATAATCATCAGATATCTTGATATCTATATCCATTTTTCGTCAAATATCAAAAGATTAGATAACAATTATAAACTTGCTTATTTGCTTGAATAATTGGAATTGATATACTAAATAAAAGATTACCTAATTTTTTATATTCTTATATATATTATTTTATTAATAATTATTTTTTAATTTATTATATAAAGATTTCAATCCTTTATAATCAAATTCTTTGTATACCCAAATTATTACCTTTATTTTTTTTTTATAGATTATTATTAATTATTATATAGACAAAAGATAATTCATCTTTACGAATCCTGAATAAATAATAATCCTGAATATAAAAATTTAAGACTTTCTTTTTGAATATTTGCTAGGCTTTTATTATCAAGTTAGGGGGTCATTATAATATTATAATATATTAAATAAATATTTATATTTTCTTGTTTTTGTACTTTAATTTTTGAATTAGACTTAATTTTTGTAAAGTATTTATATTAATTATTGGATTTATACTTAAAAAATTAAAATTGATAATAATTAGATTATTAATATCTTATTTATATTCTTTATCGATATTGTTTGAAATAGTTTTAAAGTACTACAAAAGGATATTAATAACAATATTTTTGTTTCTTGGAATATACTTTATATCGAAGTTAAAGAATCTAATCTATATAAATCATCGAATAATTAATATACCTGATAAATCTATAATAATCTTATTTAGTTAAATAACAAATATATTTATATTTATCTCAAAAATAAAATGAATTCTAAAAAAATCTTTTTTATATTTTTATAATATTTTCAGTATTCCTCAATATTCTTTTTTTATAATATCATAATTTTGCTCAATATGATTCTATAGTTTATTCTCGAATCTAATAATAATATAAAATTTATTATTATAAAATTGATTAAGGATAATTCCCTAATCTAATAAGTTGATATCAATAAATAGGATAATCTTTTTTATATTTTATAAATAATCCAAAAATAAAAATATTAATACTAAGATTAATATTTTTTTAGAAGATTTATTATATTGTTATATATAAATATTTATAGGAATTCGGATCCTTTCTTTAATAATATATAAAAAGGAATAGTTATAATAATAAAGTTCTTTATTCAAAAATAATAAAAAAATATAAACTCCTAAGAATATTCGGACTTTATATTTATTAAAATAAGAAGGCTATTCAAGTATTTTAACAATTTTAGTAATATTGGACTATCTTTCTTTGGATATAATATAATATTTTATAATCTTAATTCTATTATAGTATTATTTAGATTTGATCCCAATTATATAATTAGCTTATTTAATATATTTTATTATAATATCAAGATTTCTCAAATATTTGATAACAAATTTTTGAAGTCTAAACTTGATCTTTTTTTTATTATAATAAATTCTAGATTCTTTCATTCTAATCAAGATCTCATTTTAAGTTTTGGAAAAAGAAGAATATTTGAATCCTTATAGATATTCTTTGAACAATTATAATAATCTCTTTAAATCCCTTTTCTTTTAAAATAACTTTAGAATAATTTATAAATAATCTTTAAATAATATATTATATTTTTTTTTTATAAAGATCTTATCCTTTTTAATTCTTGAAAACTATATTTTAATTATCTTCAAATATATTTCTTTCAAATTCTAATTAATTATAATATTTAAAGAATCAAATTAATAAATAATCTTGTGTCTTATAGATTATGCAACAATATTTTTATATTACAAAAATTATGCTTTCGCTATTGTAGAAAAAGCCCTTGAATATATTAACACTTTTGTAAATAAGGAGAAGTTTTATATTTTTGAATAATAATTTAATATTATTATAAAATTAATCGATAATATAAAAGATTTTGTAAATGAAATAAAGGATAGGATTAAAGAGTAAAGGCTTTATGAATCGATTAATATCTTTGAAACAATCTATATTGCCGAAAATAACGATATGATCCAAATGATCGAATAATACCGAAATAAGGTTAAGGAAAATTTCAGAAATCTAAAATAAATTTGGATAATTATAAAAAAAAAGAGAGCTTATATATTTATAAATAAAAGATAATATATTAAAAAATAATATAATTTTTTATATAATTAGATTTAGCCCCCAAATTTTTGTTAAATTTCTGAATCAATTTATAATTAAATATTTTATTAACAAAAAAGACAAAGAGAAAAAGTGTTATATTTTAGTTAAATTTTATAATATATATATATTCATTTTATAATCAGATTCAAGAAAAAAAGAAAGATTGAACTTCTTTTCTTTATAATTTTATTAGAAACCTTATTCTTAATTGATATAGATTCATAATCAATAAATTTGGATTCCTGAAAGAATATAAAAAAAATAAAGAGTTTATTAAAGAAATCTAGGAAAATGAATCTATTTTTGAATAATCTAAGAAAAAGGGTAAGCAAATAATTAATATCAATAATAATAACAAAGAAATAAATAAATTGAAAAATAAAGAATCCTTCAACAAAGAAAATGTTCCTAATTTCCCTTAGATTATTTATTATCTCTATATATAAGTTATTATATTAATCTTTAAATCTATTATTACAAATATCGATAAATAGATTAAAAGGAATTATATCTTCAATCTTTCAAAGAAATCCTTTTCTTAACTATTTATCTTCAACAAATTTGTTCTTTGATATTATAAAATTGATTATATTCCAAAAGTTATCGAAAAAAATGTTGAGGATACTGAATCTGATTTTGATAATAATACTTTTCAAAAAGTTTTTAAATTTGTTTTAAATTCTTTTTAAAGGTTGAAAAACTACAATTACAAATCAGATCTATAATTCGATAATAAATAATACTCTCTCCTTAATAAAGATTATATCGCTGATTAGATTAAATAGATTGTTATTGTTTTATTAAATGATAATATTATTGAAAATATCTTCTATATCTATTATTTACAAATCCTTATCAAACTCCTCGATTTAAAAACCAAGTATATTTCAATCAAGAAACTTTGAAATCATCTGATCATTATTATCCGAAATTAAGAATATATTGATAAAATAAGGCTGATTGTCCAATTCTATTTATGATTCCATTCTCATCTTCAATTAATATTATTACAGACAAAATTGATTTAAGATCCTTATCATTTTATATCAGGATCAAGTATCTATATCCAAAATGTAATCTTTATTATTAAGGTTAATCTTATTTAAAATAAATCTTTTTTTAAGATTCTTTTTAATAAAAGAAATATTATAAAAATTCTTAGATTTATATTATTTAAAAAATACAAATTATATCTCATATTTGAAAATAATCTTGAGAATATTCTTATTATATATAAAAAATATTTCCAAATTTAATTTGAAGAAAAATTACTTTTAAATTGTTATTATTTGTTTATACAAATTCTTTTAAAAAATGATCTTATATTATAACAAATAGCAATATTTGTTAAAAAAGATAAAGAGTTCTGTTTTGTTCTTATTCCCCTTTTTGTTTTAAGATTTCCTGATTATATATAGAAAATCAATCTCTATTATTCATTTATTAATCTAATTAATCTAACTTTCAAATATCAAGATTTATTCCCCTTTCCTAAAATAATTATTTTAATTAATTTCTCAAAATTAGAAGAAGCTATTAATAAAATTTATTATAAATATTAATTATTAGTATCCTCTATTTTAGATAATAACTTTTATTTATATAAAAAGCTTCTCAAAAAGTATTTATTTATAATTCAATTTTGATATAATTTAAATTAACTTATTAGATAAAAAGAATTCTAAAAGATAAAATAAGAAAATAAGTTCAATTGAATAATATTAACAAAAAATAATTTTTATATTATAGTTTTGTTATTTAATACTATTCTTTATTTTTTAGAAATTACTAAAAATTGAGATTCATTACTAATTTCTATCATTTATTTTGTTTTAAAACAAAAATAGGAAAAATAGAGGATAATTCCTTTTATAAAGTTTTTCATCTCTTTTTTCAAGGTTAAACTATATTATTCAAAGTTATAAAATTTAATAACCAAAATCTTTATATTTTATAATAGTATATTCTGAATTCTGATATTTTATTGATTCTTTCCTCAATTTCCCTTATTCTTCTAAAAAAGATATTATAGGAATCCAAAATAATGGTCTAAACTATTTAAAAGTTATTTTATTATAATGATAAGGATTTCCTTGAAATTTTTAGAGATTAGTTTATTTCAATATTAAAAGGAATATTCCAATATTATAATATATTGGTATTAAAAGAGAAAGTTTAAAAAGGATCATTTCTTTTCATAAATTATAATTCACCAAAGGAAATCCAATAAACCTTAAAGAATAAATTATTAAATATCCCAGAGTTCCTAAATAAATAAGATAATATTTAATGAGATTTAATAAGCTTTAAAGAAACTAAACAAGAAAAAGTAATAATTAGCCTAAAAACACCGAAACCTTTTTGTAAAGGAAAAGAACCAACTAATCCAGAATCTCCTCAAAAAAGTGAAACTGAGATTAAAGAATCTGATACCCCTTTGAAAAGTCTTCAAAAATAATGATAAAAGAAATCTCCCATTAACCCCTCTATTTCGACTATCTTTATTTGATATCAAATAATAACCTCAAAATCTGAAAAACTAGATAATAGAAAAAGAAAAGGATCTCTTTTTATACAACGAAAACCTAATAAAGGAATATAATAATTAATATGATATTCAATACAAATATAAAAGGATCTAATAGAAACTCTTTCAGATTCTGTATCTTCTTCTTTATCTACAAGAAAATATTCGAAGATCTTTAAGAGAACAAAATGAAAGAATTATTCGATATCTCCCTATTGTCATAATAAATTCTTGGTTTCCCTGAAAAATGAAGGTGATCTCAAACAATCTCTCATTTTTTAAGTTTAGCTTAAAAAACTATTGCTTATTCTATTACCTAAGCAATTCCGCTAATTACTTATTTTTGTCCTATCACATAATTTCAAGATCAATATAATGATTTAGAAAGAGAAGAATATAAAAAAGTCCAGATTCCATAATGTTTTTATTAAGGGAATTTAAGTTATTTTATTATATAATCTTTAATAATTAATTATAAGAAAAGACCTTTACTTTTCTTTAAAAATAATCAATCTTTTATATACACTTTTTCTGAGTATATTTGTTATAATCCCAAAACTTATTGTGAAATTTATTTTATTTTCAAATGATATAATTCAATATAGTTTAAACAGTCTTCTATTCTTATTCCCCCCCTTCACAATATGCCATCAGGATACACATATCTCGACCTCTTACTTTTACAATATCTTAAACTCTACACAAAAATAAAAAATATTATAGAACAAAAAAATTAAAACAAAATCTAATTTCTTTAAAGGAAATTCAAAATAATCTTTATTATTAAAAAAATATTTTTATTTTTTATATATATTATAAATAAAAATCTCATTATGGATTTTATTATTATAATAAAGAAGAAAACTTTTAATTTAATTCTAAATAATTAAAAGATATAATGTAATAAAAAATTATTCGTTTGATAATATATTATAAAGAGAATAGTAAAATTAAAATATATATTTTATTATATTCAAAATCTTAATAAAATTAATAAAAATCTATTAATTTTAATATTATGAAAAACAATTTTTATTTATATAATTCTCTTTTAAATCTATGATATAAAAATATAATTTATAAATAAAACAAAATCTTTTTGATTTTATTATTTAAATATTATTTTAATGATAAATATATAATTTAGAAAAAATATCAAATTAATTATTAAAATCTTAATTGTTATAATTAAAAATATTTGATTAATATAAAGAATTATATTTTTTATTTTTTATTTTAAAAATATTGTTTTTTAAATTTAAATTGTAAATATTCAATATTCTTTAAAAAATATATTCTTTTCTTTAAAATTTTATAATAATAATTTTTAATTAATAATAATATAATTTTATTAAATAATATATTAATAAAAATAAATTATTTATTAGAATAAAAAATAAATCATTATTAATAATAATCTCATCAATTTTATTTTATATATTTTTAACTATAAAAATATCAAAATATAAAAAAATCTTTGATAAATACTTACAATATATATAAATATTAATTTAAAAAAAATTTAGTTTTATATTAATATTAATAATATTTTAATTATTTAATATTTTGAAAAGAAAATTTTTAAATTATTTTAATAAATCTATTATATTATTTAAAATATTACATATATATACAAAGTTTAAATAAAAAGTTTATTAAGATATTTAAATATTAAAAATGATAAAATATAAATAAATTGATGAATTTCAGTATTCCATAAAATATTCTTTATATCAATTTTAATTTAGAATTTATTATTATATTAATAAACTCAATATTATTTTTTAGGGCAGGCAGAATAGGAATATCAAGAACAAATGGAATAGGGGTATCCAGAATAGGCAGAGCAGGAATATAAGGATTTGAATAGGATTAATTATAGGCTGTAATTACAAAACAGACTTTCTTAATTATAATAAACAACAAAAATGATTGGGAATCCCAGTTTCTAGTTTTCAATATAATTTAGCTTTGATGAAGAAAACATTTATCTCTTTCTTTAAATAGATTTCCTAATCTCCTGATTAGGATATCTAACTTAACTCCTTATTTTCCAGAATAATAAAATATTTTGAAACTGAAATAGGATAGGAATTCGGATTATCATATCTAACAATAATTCAATAATTTGATTGTTATAAAATATTCCAAATTCTTATAATTGGTGATTATTTGAAAAAAAGAGGGCATTCCTTTTAATTCAAAGTACTATTTCTCAAAACAATAAATAATAACTAATAATTCTTTATTCTAAATCTTATAATTGTATTTTATAATTAAATACTTTTTTGAAAAGAATATAATAGATCATAATATTTCTTTTTTATTGAATTAGAATAAAACTCTAACAACTATATAATTGAAGGTATTAATCTCTATAATTATATTCTTTTCTTAATTGAAGAATATTAATATAAGGATTATTATAAAGATTTTTTTTAAATTCAAAAATATTTCTTTATAAAAGGGGTCCTAAATAAAAAATATATATCTTCAAGTTAGATTGATTAATAAATAAATAATAATAAAGAATCCTTAAATAAAATATTGATGAAAGTTCTCAAATCCAATAAAAACTTATATATCTATTATATTACAAAGGATCTTTTATTCGATAATAATCTTGATTTTATTAAAGTTTATTTTAATACTCTTTTAATTTATAATAAGATCTAGGAATTTAATCTCAGATTTCAGGAACTTATATTTCTTTAAATTTATATATAATCTTGTTTTTTATAAGATTTCTAATATTTTTTGTATATAGATAATATATTTTAAATAGGATTTATTATAAATTAGAATATTATTTAAATATATAATGTAAAATATATCAAGATACTTTTATAATATATTATTAATAAAATATTGAAAAGTATTAAATGCTTTAATTAGTCTAAATAGTATAATTAAGCTTTTCTATAAACTGAATTAGATATAAAAGATTATTAGGTATTTTTATCCTTTTTTAATTCTTATATTATTGAATATAAAAATAATATTGATCTTTATAAAGTATTTTATTTCTTTTAAATTATTTAGGGATTCTTTAATTAATAATAATAGATAGTAATCTTTTACAAACAGATTATTTAGGGCTTGATAATCGATACAGAATTGTAAATCTCCATCTGGTTTTTTGACAAAAAGGATTGGCGAAGTAGAAATAAAGGAGTTGAGATGAAGGAATCCTTTTTAAAAATTCTTTATTAATCAATTCTTTAAGATATTAGGTTCTTTTTGGGATATAGAATAAAGAAGGTCAAAAGATAATTCTGCTCCTTCCTTCAAATAGATATTATAATTATATAGATAATGTAATGACAATTAATTGGTAGTGTATAATGAAAAGATATCGATTTAATTATAGAATTCCTTAGATAAATCAGAAGATATAGGATTTTTCTTTCAGGCCAAGATATTTTTGATTAACTTTATTATAATCTAGAATATTTTATAATTTTGTTGAATAAAAACAAAATAGATTTTTATAAAAATAGCGATAATATTTATTTGTTATAATATATTGGGGCAGAATAGAAGATAGATAGGGCGGACTTTGATCAAAATATTTTGTAAAATTTTCAGGCTAAATAATAAGGATAAAGTATTATATAATTTTTGATAAAATTCGCTATCAAATCGAAAAATATTTAAAATAAAGTTAATATATAGATTATACTTCTTTAATCAGATTAATCTCAAAATAATAAAGTAATAAATTAATTTGGTAATATATACTTTGATTTGTTTTTCAGAATGATTATTGATTTGTAAATCAATCAAGATATAATTCTCAATTCAGTTTTTAGATAGGGAATTTCTATCAAATCTAATGATGTCAAAAAAAGTAAGTAAACAATAAATAATAATTCCTTTTACTTATACTCAATTATAATTAATGAATACAAACCCTTTATATTTATTATCGATTATAATATAGATCAAATAACTCTCAATTTCTTAGAAAGATATAGTAATAAATAGGATTCTCAGATTCACTCGATGGTTTTCCTCTTGTAATAACAATCCCAGTATAATTGTAGCTGATAATCGTATAATATATGATAAGATAGCCTGAAGATGTTTTATAATAAATAAATCCTATTTCCTAAATTTGGGGAATTAAAAGAAAATAAATCATATAATAATAAGATTGGGTTAAGATAACTTATTCTAGCTTATATAAAGTGATTATTTGAGAGAGGATAATTCCTTATTATATGATTTGTAGTTTTATAACAATAATATTCGTTATAATTGTATCAAATAAAGTATCTTTGAAAATTAAGATCTATAAGGTCCTTTGTAAACAGAATATTGATAGGTCCAAAATTATAAATAATTTAATATTAGGATGAAATAGGTATTTAGACAATAGGATTATAAGGTTATATAATAGATTAGGATAAAGATATATTTGGAGTGTATTCTATATAAATAAATCTTATTAGATAAATATAATAATTTTCTAAGGTTTATATAAATGTAATGAATGTATCTATATTACAAATAAGGGGTTTGGTAATAATAAGTTAGTTTTTCAATTTGTTGGACAAAACTTGCTTTAATAGAATAAGCAAAGTACTATTATTGTTAATCATCCTAATCTTTAATGTTAACCTCTAAAATTTGATATAGAAGATATAGAAGAGTTGATTTTTCTACTTTAAGTTAATCAGCAATTTATAGGCTTTGATAAATTTATTTTGATTTCCATAAACTCTTTCCAGGATTTGTAGTAAATTATTATAATTGTTTAATTTAATAAATTTTCTTTTAGTATTATAAAGATGAATTTATACTATAATAGATTCAATAAATCTTTCTATTATATAAATTAGATATATATAAGAAAAAGTATAGCGATTAATATTAATATATATTTTATTTTATATTTAATCAATGAAACAATTGAGATCAATCTTTGTTCTATCGAAGAATATAGGATCAAGGATCTTCTTATTTAATTAAGATTTGGATATAATAAAGTTTGTAAATAGCCCCTTTCCAAAGAAAGGGGGAGAAGTAGCAAAAGATCTATTAGGAGTTGAAACAGACTAAATAATAGGAATAAAGTGATCTTGGGATAATAATATAATTAGCTTATTATTTTCGATTTGCCAATATAAATATACTTTTCTTTATTTATAGATTAAAAGTAAGTTTCTAACTAACTGTTTATAGATTGTTCATCTTTTTCTCCTTATTTAAATAATATTTGTTTAGGGAAATAAGATATTGATATTATATTATAATATTATTTGTTATTGTGATAGTAAACTGTTCAGATACGTTAAATTAACTTAGGGGTTGCGGGTAGTTCGATATTATAGAAATCTTGATAGTTGGAAGAGAGTGATATAATGTTATAATACAATAGAAGGGATTCAGGGCAAAAAATAGATCTCTCTATATTAATAAAACATCGCTCAAAGAACTACGAATTCTAGGAATAGAGAAGTTTTCTAAATATAATTTGTGTGAGGGCTAATCTCTTTTAGACTTAGTCCTTGTCTTTAAGCGGTATAATCTCCTCCTAATTATTTATTGGGCGGCATTATTCTCTGTAGTATAGTAACCCCGTTACAATATTAAATATTAATATATTTTTTATTAAAATAAAAAGAAAATCATTATTAATATTAATTCAACTAATTTTATTTTTTATATTTTTAATAATAAATTATCAAAATTTAAAAAGATCTTTAATGAGGATTTAAAATATTTATAAATATTAATTTCTGAAAATTATAATTTTATATCAATAATATCTTAATTATTAAATATTTTAAAAAGAATATCTTTAGGTTATTTTAATAAATCTTTTATTAAATAAATAAAAACTTAAAATTTAAAATTTAAATCTTTTGAAAAGTATAAGAATTTATTAAATTAAACATCTAAATTAATGTTACTTTATTAAATATTTTTAATTTATAATGAATTTTAATAAATTAATTTTTCTTAATCTTTTCATTTTATTTAAAATAAATAAATATATTAAAAAATAAACATAAATTTCAATATAATATTTGAATAAATCAATAAAATAGATAATTTTATAAGAATTAATAATATTTAAAAATCCAAGATATTTAGGAGTTACTTATAAATTAAAATAAATATTATATAATGTAATGTATGGGGAACTTGGACATATGGGGAACTCGGACACTTTTTCAATTATTCTATATGCGATCTTGTTCTATAAGTTATACAATCCTTCAATTCCAATTCTGAATCATTTGAACTATTCTCCAGCTCTTTTTCTTCAATCTCTTCTTCTGATTCTTCAATTGGGCGCTTATATGATTGTCCTTGTAACTTTTTCTTCTTAAGTTTTTCCTTTATTTTATATACTATTTTCAATATTTTCTTAGTACTAAAAACAAATTGATCTTGTAATTTGATTCTTTTATTTTTAGTTCTTTTTTTTCAAGTCTCAATTACTTTCTGAATATTAATAAGCTATTTCCGAAATAAGGCTATCTTAGCATTTTGAGATTTTATAAATTTAGTCATTCTTTTAATATATCGATGAATTGGTGATGCAGAAGAACCACTGTTTGCTAAAGCTGTATTAAAGATCTGATTTGCTTGCATTAGTTCTATCCTATTTGAAAAAGAACTTCTAAGTATAGATAAATCTAGGTTTTGATTAAGGGTTTTTATTTATAAAATAGAAGATTATTAAAAGGAATTAAATAATAATATATCAAGTACTTTTCATAAGGCAAAAGATACTAAACCAACTTCTCTTCAACTAATTTTAATATTAAAAGAATTCAATGTTTTTTTTCTAATATTTTGAAAGAGTTCTGTTTATTCAGCTCTTTGAATTCGCTTTACACCAATTCGAGAATATCGATCGACCTCCAAAGCATAATATTGTTTCATTGGCCTATATATTGCAATATCAAGTGGCTGAAGCAAGTAGAAGCAATAAGAAGGTAATATAAATAAATCAATATCTTTCTCTATATAGAAAACAATAAAGCTATTTGTAATATAATTTGAATAGCCATCCATAATCAAAAGTCGAGGTTGATCATCTGATATTTTCTTGGATTTTGATTCGAAAACCCTTTTTAACTATTCTAATCTATAATTATTTAAGGTCCATCTATTTATATTAATAAAGAATTATTAATTTTGAGATATATTCTTTGGAATCTATACAGAATTTGTATTCTGAGCCTTGAAAATGATTATAAGTGATAAAGCCTTTCCAATTATATTAACATATTCAAATATAGTTATCTATTCTTGCTTATTAGCTGTAACTTTCCAATTCGATTTCTGAGTAAAATTGATTATAATATATATACTTTGAATATTTCCAATTCTAAATCTGGTTTTGTTTATATTATATATATCATTTAATTTATACTTTTGTTCAATAAGATATATATGAAATATATCAAACCAAATCTGAATATTCTCTGGATTTACCTCTTTAGCCTGATTAGATTCTAATTGATATGAATAACATATTTTAAGTTCTGAATATTGTTTTTGAAATCTATAGATTTATTTATAATTTATAAATGGAATTTCTGTTGAAATAAGAATTCGAGATAATATGATCTGAATATATCGAAGACGAATTTCGTCAACTATTTCCTTCATCAATATAGGTATAGCAAGGAATCCAATGATTGTGAGTTGTGAAATCCATTATATAAGAGTATTTTCTTTTGTATTTGAAAGAATTTGGGAATATATTTTCTTCCCAATTAACTTATCGGCTAAAATAGATTTAGGGACTTCAAAATGCTTTACAACCTTTCTAATTGATTTAAATTCTTTTAATTGAAATGTAATTATAATTTATTAAAACTTTTCTTCAATCTAAACAAATATAAAAAATGATTGAGTATACATAATAAAAGTTATTAAGGTTTCAAATTGATGATAGACAAAAAGTACCCAAGTTCCCTATATATTATATTATATTTTTTATATTAATATAAAAAATAAAAATAATTGAAATAATTAATTATTGAAAATTTATTACATTTTAATATAAAAGAATAATATCTAAAATTAATTCATTTTATTTACATAAATAATTGAAATTGAGATTTTTGTATTTAAATTTCTTATAATATTATATATAATCTTAATAAAAAATTTGATAAATAATAATTTAAAATGATATTATTTTTCCGCAGTGACACTTATCGAAGTTGTAAAAGATGCATAAGTAATTTAAATATATTAAATTTTAAAAGAATTTTGATTTTATAAATAAGATCTTATCTTTAATAATTGATTAAAAAAATTAAATTGTAATTTAATTTAATCTATTAGATTATTTAAAAAACCAAAGATTTTTCAAAATATTTCAAAATATGTTAATTAATTTATAATATTTAATTTAAAGATATTATTCTTAAAAATATTATTAGTATAAAACTTTATTTTTATTATTTATTAAAGATCTTTTTATATTTTTATATTTTGATAATTTTATTATTAAAATATATAAAATAAAATTAGTTTATTTAATATTAATAACAATTTACTTTCTATTTTTATTAATATATTATTTGAAATTATCAAAAAAGATTATAATATTATTTAATAAAAAAAATTCATTTTTTAAAGTTTATTATTATAATTCCTTTATTTATTTTTTATAAGATTTATTCTATATTTATAAATATAATAAAAAATCTATAAAATAAATCTTAAAATATTAAAAAAAAATTTAAATCTTGATTTTAAATATTTATTTTATTTTATTTTTATAATTTTTATAATTATAAAAAAAGGATTTATTTTATTAAGAAAAATTTAATATCTATTATTTAAATCTTTAAAACAAATTAAAGTCTAATTTTTTTTAAAAATAATATTTTTCAAAGATATTAATGAATTATTAATAAAATTTTATAAAACTTTGTATTTAATAAATTATAAATTTTTTTCTTTCTTTCATAATATATTATTAAAAAATAGTTTTTTTTTAAATTATATTCCTAATTATTTCAAAAGAGATTAAAAGTTATTCTTTTTTATTATAATAATAAAATCAATAATAAAGTTCTTATTTATAATATATAAGAATATAAATCTATTTTTTTTTTTTCAATAATATAAATTATTATGAATTTCTTTTAAAATAAATAAATTTTGTTTTAATACTGTTATTTTATAAGAAAATTTATTTGTATAAAAAATGATTCGATATTATTATTAAATTAATTTAAGATTTTGAAAATATAAATATCATTTAAATAATCAAATATTAAATTAATATTTTGAAAAAGAAGTCTAATTAAATATAATATATATAATAATAATGAAAAAAAGAATATAATAAAATATTTGGATTTTATTTAAATAATAAAAAATAAATCAATCTATAAATTTAGAAAAAAAGATCATTTTTATTTCATTATTTATTTTAGTATATAGTATTTCAGGAATATATCAAAAATATTTTGATTATCGATAATAATTATAATTACTTTAAATCCTTATAATATAATTATTTCGATATTATATATGAAACTAATAATCAGATCTATAAAAATTTTATCAAATTTTTTTTATATTATAAATTTAAAATACATTTTATTAATATCATTTATTCAAATTTTTTAATTATAATATAATTTAAATTTCTAATAATACAAAAAGTAAATATTATAGATTTTTATAAATATATTTATTAATGATCTATTTATTTATTCATTTTAATTTTTATAAATTATCTATTAAGATGATAATAAGATATTTAAATGATCTAGATAATATATATTAATTAGAATAATAATAAAGTTTCAAATATTTTACAAATAAAGAAATATAATTATTTCAATAAGTTTTTAAATCTAAAAGAGAAAGTTGAAAATTAAATAATAATTATACAACTTATAGATAATAGATTTTATAGATTTCTAATATATTCAAAATAATCGGATGGTGATTCTTTTGTTCTTGATGATATATTGAAAATATTTATTATATTTTTATCAACTTTTTTTTATAAAAATTGAATTAAATTATTATATTTTTATATTAAATCATCAATAAATTATATTCCAAATCATTATTAATATTGAAATAATTTAATATTATAATATATAAAACTTCTATTTTTGTATTATTTGATTGTTGATAAATAAAAATAATAATTTGAAATTAAACTTTAATTTATAACAATTAATAATTTTTTATAAATCTTCTATTGTTTTTAATTTTTTTAATAATATCTTTTTAATATTTATTAACTAAATTCCTTTTCCAAAATATCAAATTAAGATTTCATTATATAGATATTATCTATATTATAATAAAGTCCGGATTCCGTTGTGTTCTTGTTGAGGGAATTCGAGTTATTTTATTATATAATCCTCAATAGCTAATTATAAGGAGAGGCCTTTATTCTCCTCTAAAAGTAATTAATCTTTTATATATATTTTTTCTAAGTATATTTATTACAACCCCAAAATTTATTATAAAGTCTATTTTATCTTCAAATGATATAATTCGATATAATCTAAATAATCTTTTATTCTTATTCTTTTTTTTCATAATATATTATCGGGATATATATATCTCGACCTTTTATTTTTACAATAATAATTTATATAGGGAATATCGAATTATATTGTTTGCAATATATAAAATATATTTATAAAAGTATTATATTAAAAAAAAAGTAGAATTATCATCAATTATCAAAGAGAATAGGATAAATCCTGAAAGTAATACTTTTCGAAAATGGGATCGTCAAATGAAATCTAAGGGAAGTTATTCCAAATTTCCCTTATTTTTGTTAATTCACTATATTATAATTAAACGATTTTTTTTATAGAAATATTATATTCATACTTTGGAACCAAAAAAATGAATTAATAAAGTTATACTTAGATTAAACATTAATAATATTCAAATACTTTATTTATTTTGATAACCGAAAAAACCTGATTCCAAATATAATTTAATTAAATACAATTAATCAAACTAAAGGATCTTATATATATTATCAATGAATAAAGTATATCTTATATTTATTATAATATAATAATTTAAGAGGATATAGATTAATATACAAAATTATTATTCTCAATATTGATACTCAAAATTTTAAGTTATATTTTAAAAAATTCTTAGTTAAGGGATTTAGGATTTGTATAATTCTTTATAAAAAAGAAAACTTTTTAAAAAAGTTGTTTAATTATTCTTAATTCTTTTGAAATTTAAAAAGAAAAGAGGATATCTATTAAAGATTATCGAGAATCAAAGATCAATTCTAACTCTGATTTTCTTGATATATCCTGATCATTTTATAATCGATATAATATAAATCCAAAATTATTAATTTATTACCTTTGTTTTATTATTATAAATAATCTTAATTAATCTATTTTTTATTCGAAAGAGGCTCTTTAATGATCTTTGGAAGCTTTTGGATCTCTAGATTTCAATAAGGATTTTTTTATTGATTTGAGATTAGATTAAAAATGAAGAGATGAAGGATCTATTAGAAAAGGGAAGAATAAGAAAAACAAAAATGATAACAAAGTTAATTATCAAATATCAGGATTTATTAGAGTTTGTTTTTTTGAAAAAACCTTTATAAAATATATATATATATATCTTATTATATTTTATATTGGAAGTTTTAGCATCTTATTTTTTAATAGAAACAATATCTTCAACTTTTTTATTATATAAAAAGCTTTATAAGCTGATTGTAAGATAATCAATAAAAAGATATATATTTATCTTTTATAATATTATAATAAAATTATTATTATTTAAATTAAACTAATATCTGAGTATATTATTAGAAGATATAATTAAAAGAAAGATCTTTATCTTATACTCCTTTGCTATTTTCATAATTATAATATTTAATAAATTATTAATATTCAAGATTTCTTAAATCAATTTATTAATATCTAATAAGTCAATTATAAAGAGAATTATAATACAAATCTAATAATAATTAAAGATTATATTAGCAAATTTATATTATCAACAAATTAATTTCTTGAAAATAGAATGATCATCAAATTCAAGATTAATTGTCTTTTTTTATAAGAATTATATTCTTATATAGATAAAAGGATTATTAAGAATCTCAAAATCGATTTAGATAACCTTATTATTATAAACTATAAAAAAATAATTAGTAAAGCTTATAAATAATATACTTTGAAGAATTTAATAATTTATATCTATAAAAAACTTAGATCTCATTAAGTCATTATAATTTATACTATCAACAAATATATAAAAACCTTATTTTTTAAAAAGATCCAATTATTCCTTAATTTATTAAAAGAAAATCTTAAATCAAATATAGATCATTTTATAGAATTATTGGATTACTTCAAAATAAATCATTTATAAACCAAAACTAATTTTATTATAAATTTAAGGACAAACTTTACTTTATTTAACAAATAATTATTTAACAAAACAAAAATATAAAATACAATAATTATCCTATTTATAAGAATTTAGAATTAATAAAATTGGATATAAACAAAACTTACAATAAAAAGGATTATAACTATTATTATTGTTTTGGCCAAATTCCTTACAATAATAGATATATAATAAAACTATGATACCTAATATTATTTGAAGATATTCAAGCTAGACTTTACTATTTTGATAATTTTGGAACATTTAGATATAAATTCAAAGGCAATTCCAAAGCTTCCCTAATCTTCAAAAATAAAAATTAATCAAAAGTATATCAAATTATTATACATATTATTATCTATAGAATTAATATATTCCAAAAGAATAATATTAGCCCAACAAAAATCAATATATTATCGATTTATATTATCAAGAATATTCTAATTAATAATCTTAATTACAAAAATGAATTATTAGTTGATATTAATACTATTATTTAATTAATTAGAACCTTACGATTTAAAGATAGATTATTAAAATAATCTAAAATTATCAAATAAAATAGAATAGAAAAATCTATCAAAATTATAATAATAAACCTATAAATCTTACAAAGATTTATATCTCAATTAGAATAAGACAAATTAAAAGCCAAATTCAATTAATCTAACAAGAATATATTAATAGAAATAGATAATCTTAAAGATAATAATTTAGAAAAGGAAAGATTATTAAAATCTAATAAAAAAGAAATTATAAAAGAAATTCATTTTTTTTTAATAAAGCTCCAAAAATAAGAAAACAATTAGTAATTACAATATATAAAATCAAATCCTTAACAAATTTTATAAAATATATTTATTAAATCAAAATATTTATATCATTTAATAATCTTTTTATTTATTATCCTAAAATTATTAAAAAAAATAATAAAACAAATCTTAATTCTAAGAATAAAGAAATAGAAGATTATTGAAAGAAAGATTATCCTTTTTATTAAATATTAATAATATTAATATTAATATTAATAACCTTATCAATACTTCAAATAATTATTCAAAAAAGATATACAATATACTAATAATCATTATATCTCTAATAAAAAAAATCTCTAAATTCATTAATATTATTAACTCTAATTCAATAATCAATATAATAAATTTAAAGATTATAAAAGAATTCGGCCTTATAATTCAAAAGTATAATATAATAATAATAACTTTTAATGGAAGTATAATTACTTTATATAACTTAATTAAAAATATAGAAATTAATTTCAATAGGATAAGGAATATAATCGATATCTTCATTCTAAATAATATTAAGGATCCCTTATTATTAGATATACCCTACTTTTTTTATAAAAAAAATTGATTTTGAATATAAAGAGAATAAACAAATAACTTAGATTATTAATAACAATAAAATTAATTAAATTAAATACTAAATTACAGGATCTAAATAGTTTAAAAATATTAAAAGAATAAGAATCTTTATTTAGAGAAAAATATAATAAATATAATATCTAAGAATTATATTAATAACCTTTTAGAAAATCTAGTTTATTTCCAAAAACAAATAATCTTCAACAAATTTATTCTTTCAAAAAGCTATCTGATTTACAAACAATTTCTATAGACCTATTTTAAAGAATTCTTAACTGATTATTCAATTTTTAAAAACTAAAAGTCTAATTGAAAACAATCTTAGAATATACTTTGATTTTGATATTAAAGATATCTTCGATTATATTAAAAAAACTGAAATTCAGAAGTTTCAAAAATATCTAGATTCAAATAGTATCTATATAAATTTAGAAGAATCTTAAATTGAAGATAATAATTATAAAGAATTTATAATAATTAATCTGATAATAATTTTTATTTAAATATTAATATATCTCTTTATTAATAGTATATATAAAAGAAAAGATAAAAAAATAAAGTCTTCAAATGAAATTGAATATATAAACAAAGAAATTCCAAAGAGAGATCCTAATTAATTTAAGGTTGAATATACAAAACTATTTATATATAAATCATTAGGATCTTTTATAAAGTATTTAATTCTATACTTCGATTCATAATCTAAAAATTTCTGTTTAACCCCTAAATACTTAAAAATATTAAATATTAGAGATACATTTTTAAATGAAGAAAAAGAACTCTTTTTTGCCCTTCTCATAAATCAAAAAGTTGATCTAATCTTTGAATAAAAAAAGATAGGGATAATTAAATTATTTATTATATTACCTCAAATAATCAAGATAATTGATTATAAGGCTTAACAAACATCTGGATTTATATCTTTTAAAATTTTTCTTAATATAATTTAAATAATAAAAGATAAATATAATTATAAAATATTAGAGTATAAAGATGAACCTTATTATAACTTTTAATATCTAATCCGAAAAAGTAAACCTAGAAAGTATTATATTATTATTATTATAATAAAGATCAATAAAATTATTCTTCAAAACATAAATATATCTCTAAACTTAAAAGAATTCGTTGAACAAATAATTGGGTATACTTTAACATTTTTAATTGATTTTTATTCTAATTATAATCAAATTCTATTGGATAAGAAAAGTAAAGATTTTACTATTATTATAACCTTTTTAAGGTTAATAAGATTTATAATTTTCCCCTAAAATATAATTAATTTAATAATCTAATTTGTAAGGATAATCTTAAAGATTCTTTAAGATATAATATTAAACGTAATAATATTCTATTTAGATAATATTATCTATTCTTATTTTTTGTTAATTATAAATTCTATTTATAAATAGGATTTAAGCTAATTATATTAATCTATCAATTAAGATCTAGAAATATAAAAGAATTTGTTAAGAAAATGAAGCTAATCTCTGAATATCTATAAACCAAATTAATTGCTAATCAAGCCCGATATATAAAGAATACAGATACTTACTATACCCTTACCCATCAATATTAATCTGGAGATTTAGTATAACTAAATACCAAAAATATCCGAATATTATAACCCCAAAAAAATTAGATTAAAAGAATCTAGATCTTTTTAAAGTATTATAAGTTATTGAAGTTTATATTTATAAATTAGAATTATTCTCTTTTATAAAGAATTATCTTATCTTTTATATAAATCTATTACATCCTATTTATAATAATTCTATTTTTAGATAATATAATTCCTTTCCTTTTTCTATAAAGGTTAAAAAACTTGAACAATTTGAAATAAAAGAAATCCTGAATTTCTATTAAAAATAATAAGAATAAGGCAAATCCTATTTAAAATATATTATTTATTAAATAAATTATAATATACCTATAAAGAAATCTATTAATTACTTAGAGAATATTTAAGAACTAATCCTGAACTATTATTATAGATACTCTAAAAAGTCTGGCCCTCAAGGTTATCTCAATAAAGCTTGACCCTAAAAAAAGAAGTACTATCATAAGATTACTATATTACAAAGAATAATACTACCTAATGAATAATTAAAAGAAGATTATACCACTTAAAGGCAAGGACTAAGCCTAAAAAGGATTAGTCCTCATACAAATTGTATTTAGAAAACTTCTCCATTCCTAAAATTCATAATTCTTCGAATGATGTCTTATTAATATAGAAAGACCTATTTCCTGCCCTGAATCCCTTCTGCTGTACCGTGACAAATATATCTATTTTATATTTAAAAATATAATAAAATTTTTATGAAAATAAATTTAATATTTAAAATATTAAAATTATAAAATTATTAAGTTATTCATAATTTTATATTTTTTATCTTTTTATTTTCTTTCTTTTTATTTTTTTTTATCGTAAATGATCAAAAAGATATTTTTTTTTTAAATTATATTTTTAATTATTTTATAACGTGGTTTATCACCAGGTCGCCACTTTTTATATTATTCAACTACCTCAATTTCAACACACAATATTTCAACGAATTATTATAGAAAAATCATCAAAAGAAACCCAAATTATCTTAAGTATTGAAATTATTTATAAATCTAAAAATATATTAATTACTAAAACTACAAAAATCTATATAGTATCTCAATCTATATTATATGATAGAATCAACAACCGAAGCAATCAAATAGAAATTCAAGCGAATTGTTATAATCTTACAAAAATAAAAGAGGAAGTGATTATTGAATATATATTTGATATAAATACAAGAGGATTTTCATCTAAACTTAAAGATATAGAAAATATAACGAATCATATTCTTGAATTGAGAGGTATAAAATATATTAGGAAACTTTAGATATATTGATTTGTAAAATATTGAATCGAATTAAAGATATGTTTTAATTGTGTTTATGATTTTCAAAGAACTTTTTACAAAGATCCTAAGTTTATTGAAGAATAATTTCAATTAATTATGAATATATAGGCGAAATATAATATTCTCAATTGCGATTTCTACAACTTCGATGAAACTGGCTTTATGATAAGTATGATATACTGAAACCGACTTTCCTATAGATTAAACTATTAAAATTATTTCGAATAAATAGACAAATAATAAAACAAGATTGGAATAATTAAAGCACTTTGATAAGCATATAATTCATCAAAGAAAGAGCAAATATCGAATATTAATATTGGATAAATACAAAAACCATAAATCAATAGCTTTTCAATTATATTATAAAGCAAATAATATTATATATATAAGATTATTATTATATTCAAATCATTTAACTTAACTATTTAATATTGGATATTTTGGAGTATTAAAACATTTATATAATTATCAAATTGATAGATTTATCAAGGTATATATCAATCATATTTCGAGGATTGAATTCTTTATAATTTTCAAAATTATATATCAAGAATCAATTATTTTTCAGAATATAAAATCAGGATTTCGAAGAACAAATTTAATATTATTTAATCTTAAAGCTGTACTTTCGAAATTAGATATTTGAATTTGTATATCTATTCCTCCTTCTTTCGGTTTAGATCAATAAACTTCTTAAACCCCTTACAATCCAACCAAAGCTCTTTCTCAATCAATATTAGTTAAATCTCGAATAACTTATTATCAATCAAATTCTTTTATATTTGTATTTAAGATTATATTAATTATAGTTAAAGATATAGAAAGATTAGCTTATAAAAATACACTTTTAAATACAAAGAATTGTATACTTCAAACAACAAATAAAACATTAAACAAATATCGACATACAAAAAAAATTCAATTATATTAAAAAGGAATACTTATTGAATAAAAGACTCTTATTATATTATCTCAATAAAAAATAGATATTCAGATTCAATATAACAAGTATCAAAAGAAAGGTAATTCTAATAGAAAAGCATCTTCTAATCAATACTATAATAAATACAGAAAGATAGATTATAATATAAGAACTTATCAAAATAATATAATAGATCCTAGATTATTAGATTCTTAATAATTTCAATCAATTGATTCAATTGTTGTTGGATAATATAGATTTAAAATAGTTGAACAATATAAAAAGTGACGACCCAGTGATATTGGCAACCTGGTGATAAACCACATTAATATATTTAGAATTTCTTTTTTATTATAATAATAAAATTAATAATAAAATATTTGTTTATAATATATAAAACAATAAAATCTTCTAAATTTTAATAAAATAAATATTTATATTATTATTAAATAAATTTATAATCTAATAAATATAATATATTATTTATATAATTAAATCTTAATTAAATATATTAAAAAAAGATTTTAATTTAATATAGTAAAATTCTTTAATTACATTTAAATAAACTTATTGATTTAGTTAAAAATAAAATAATTTTTATATAATTATATATTTAATAAAATAATAATAGTAGTAATTATTAATTATTTTGATATTAATAATATTAAAGAATTATTCAAATAAATTTTATTTCTTTTTATTTAGCTATTTTTTTATATTTATATTTAATAAAAATTACAATAAATATTTATTGGATTTTTAATAAAATTAAAATAATAATTCTTTTAATTAAAATAAACTGTTTTGAAAATAATATCTCTATATTTTCGAAATATATTAAATTTCTTTTAAATTAATTCAATATATTCATTATCTTTTTAAAAAAAAATTTAAAAATTTTTAAAAAACATTTATAATAATTCATATAATAAATAGAAATATATTATATTTATTTTAATTAGATTTTTATAAAAAAAATTGGAATATTATATCTAATATAATAAATGTATTTTATGTATTTATAAAGATTATATTAAATTATAATAATCTTTTTATTAATAATCTTCATTTTATTATCAAAATTAAAGAATTAAAAAGAGTAAATGAATTCAAGAAAGAAAACAATCTAAATAATCTTTTTAATTAATAGATTAGCTTTATATTTTAAAAATTTATAATTAATAAATCTAAGATACATTTACATTATAATTTTTTTGAAAATAAAAGATTAAAAATAATATTTATATAATTTGTTAGAAATGATGTAATATTATTATTCTGAATAAAAAGCCGATAAAAAAGAACAATATATACTATATAATAAAACAGAATCCTTAATTCTTTTATATAATGAGTTTGATTTATATGTTTAATATTATTATTTTTTAATTGATTATAAAGTTTAACTATTATAATAAGGATTTAAAAGCAGAGTAGATTAAGAAGAATTAGTATAATCAATTAAAAACAATATAAAATAAAAAAGAATTTATATAATATTATTAAAATAAAATTAAATATCGATATAAAATATAATTCATTGAATAAACTAAACCAAAATAAAGAAGATTTGTGTAATATTCAAAAATTATTATGAAAATAAATATTTAATAATATAAGAATTCTATTTAATAATTTTTTTAAGAATTGGTTTAAAAATCTGATAAATTTTTTAATATATTTTATATTATGGAAAAAACATTGAAAAGCAAAGAAAAATTATAAAAATTGAATCAAAATAATTATAAGAGATAACTTTGGTTGATAAGAATATAATTGAAAAAAAAAGAAATAGTTTTATATAATTGAATAAATTTCAGAATAATTTATATAAATAAAAGTGGAATATTTTAAAAACAAGATAAATATATTATTGTATATTTATATAATATTTAATAATATATTTTGAATATATTCAAAACCAAAATATATAAAAATTAATATAATTAGAATATAGAATTTCAAATTCTAATTAGAAAATTATTCAGACATAATAATTACTAAAAAAAGATTTAATATTATAAATAAGAATTATCGATTAACATATTGAAAACAAAGTTTTAATTTTTATATTGACATCAAGTTTTCTTTTAAATTATCAAAATATAATTAATGTATTTAATAAGTCTAGTACCCCTTTTTAAGCCATCCCTAATATAAACTACCCATTTACACCAAAAATTATAATTTTTACCTATTAATAACTTTACAATTAATTAATAGAATTTAATAAAACTTAAACCATAGATTTATTATATAATTATAAATCACTTCTAAAAATCACAATTTTTTTTAATTGATTTTATCGAGATCTATAATCTTAAAAATTTTGATTTATATAAAATTTATATACAAATTTTAAATCTTTTTCGAGTATTTATATTATATTTATTTCAAAAATTAATTTAAAATATAATGATTTTTAATCCCTATAAAAACTAGAAATATAAATAAAAGTTTTTATATATGATTTAAAATTTAAAATTTAAAATTCAAAATCCAAATCTATTCAATCAATTATAATATAAATATTTAAAAACAATTCACAATTTATTTTTATTAATTTTTATTAAAAAACTATTTAAGACTTTCAAGTTTTTCAAATTTGTATATAAATAAATCCTACATTAAATGGAAAATTATAATTTTAACCTTTAATATCTCAATTAATAAAATCACAAAAAATTCAATATTTTTGGAATTCATTATTATATAAATAATAAATCTTTTGTTTAAATTTTATTAAATTAAATCTATAAATAAGAAAGTTATAAGACTGATTTGTGTTATTTTTGATAGGGAAAATGGCCCATATTAAAGGTAACCGGATAAAGGTATTAGACTTATTTAAATGAATCTTATTATCGATGATAAAATCAAATATTTATAAATTAAAGAATTATAATTCAAAGATAAAGTAAAGTAAATTATCTTTAAATATTAAAAATCAAATTCTGATATAGTTAAAAAATTTATTTGTAATTTATATTATAAAAAAGATTATTATCTATATAATTATTAGTATTTGATTTAAATAAATTAAGTAAAGAATTATAATCTTACAAAAGAAATAATTTATTAATATAGGTGTATTTTTATATATATTTGATAAGTTTTTATCATTCAAATTAATAAATCTTATTATCAAATATAAAATAAAAATCAATTAGAAATTAATATATTATTATTATTTATAATTATTCAGTCTTTATATTATTCCTCAATTAATAATATCTTTATATTTTTGATTTAAATATTTATAATAATATCTTCTATATATTCTTTATTATTTTAATTGATCAACTATATATATATAATACAAAATAATATAGAATATATATTAAATTATATTTTTAAAAGATTAAGAATTATAAATATTAATTAAGTATGTATTTGAATTATTTTAAAAATATATTATGAGAAAATCAGGATTTCATATTGTTCTTATAGAAGGAATCCTAATAGTTTTATTATATGATCCTCAATAGCTAATTATAAAAAGAGGCCTTTATTCTCCCCTTGAAAATAATCAATTCCTTTCATACAATCTTTTCTAGAATATATTATTATAATCTCAAAATATATTATGAAAACTATTTTATCTTTGAATAATATATTTTGATATAGTCCAATCAGTTTTCTATTCTTAATTCTATTTTTTATAATATATTATCAAAATATATATATTTCAACCTCTTATTTTTACAATAATGATTTATATAGAAAACCAGATTTTCTATTGTTTATATTATATTTTATATAATATATAAAATATAATATATAAAATATAATATAATGTAATTTATGGTGAACTAGGTTATATAGGGAACCGGGTTATATTTAGTCTATCACTAACTTCAAACCCCAACAAATTTTGTTATACATACCGAATCACCTCTTACACCTTTTCAAATTGAAGAGAAGATACAGAATACTATTATTGCACTTCAATTAAAGGACTTTAAATCAATTAGAAAGGTTGTAGAGTATTTTGAAGTTCCTAAATCAACTCTTATAGTTAGGGTCGCTGAAAGGAAATCATATACTCAATCCTATGAAATAGCTCAAATTCTTTCAAATACAGAAGAAAATACTCTTATATAATAGATTTCATGATTTACCATTATTAGATTCCCTATTATACCTATATTAATGAAGGAAATGGCCAACGAAATTCGTCTTCGACATATTCAGGTTGTATCATCTCGAATTCCTACCTCGACAGAAATTCCATTTATAGGTTACAAATGAATCTATAGATTCCAAAAACGATATCCAGAACTTAAAATATGCTATTTATATTAATTAGAGTCTAATCAGGCTAAAGAGATAACTCTGGAGAATATTCAGGCTTGATTTAATATATTTCATATATGTCTTATTAAACAAAAGTATAAATTAAATGATATATATAATATAGACAAAACTAGATTTGGAATTGGAAGTACTCAAAATATATATATTATAGTCGATTCTACTCAGAAATCGAATTGGAAAGTTATAGCTAACAAGCAAGAATGGATAATTATATTTGAATATATCAATACAGTTAGAAAGGCTCTATCATTTATGATCATTTTCAAGGCTCAGAATACAAATTCTATATAGATTCCAAAGAACATGCCTCAAAACTGGTAGTTTTCTACAAATACGAATAAATGGACCTCAAATAATTATGGATTAGAATAACTAAAAAGGATTTTCGAACCAAAATCCAAGAAAGTGTTAGGTGACCGACCTCGACTTTTGATTATGGATAACTATTCAAATTATATTACAAACAGCTTTATTATTTTCTATATAAAGAAAGAAATCGATTTACTTATATTACCTCCTTATTACTTCCATTTGCTTCAACCATTTGATATTGCGGTGTATAGACCAATGAAACGATATCATGCTTTAGAGATCGATCGATATTCTCGAGCTGGTGTAAAGCGAATTCAAAGAGCTGAATAGATAGAACTCTTTCAAAATATTAGAAAAAAAGCATTGAATTCTTTTAATATTAAAGCTAATTGGAGAGGAGCTGGTTTAATACCTTTTGCTCCATGAAAAGTACTCGATTCATTACCATTTAATTCCTTTCAACAATCTTCTATTTTACAAATGAGAATGTCCAATCAAGATCTAGATTTATTTATACTCAGGAGCTCTCCTCCAGATAGGATAGAGCTAAGATAAATAAATCAAACCTTTAATAAAGCTTTAACAGATAATGATTCTCTTGTATCACCAATTTGTCGATATGCTAAAAGAATGATTAAACTTGTAGAATCTCAAAATGTTGAGATAGCCCTACTTCGGAAATAGTTTGTTAATATTCAGAAAGTAATTGAGACTCGAAAGAAAAGAACTAAAAACAAAAAAATCAAATTACAAGATTAATTTATCTTTAATAATAAAGAAATATTAAAAATAATATATGAAACAAAGGAAAAACCAAAGAAGAAAAAGTTACAAGGGCGACCATATAAATATCCAATTGAAGAATTAAAAGAAGAGACTGAAAAAGAAGAGCCAAAAAGTAGTTCAAGTGATTTAGAGTTAGAATTGGATGAATATATAGCTCGTAGAATAAGATCATATAGAGAGAATTGAATTTTATGACCTGGTTCCCTATATGACCTGGTTCATCATAAGTTACGTTATAAAATATAATATATAAAATATAATATATAAAATATAATATATAAAATATAATATATAAAATATAATATATAAAATATAATATATAAAATATAATATATAAAATATAATATATAAAATATAATATATAAAATATATTTATAAAAATATCATATTAAAAAAGAAAATAAAATTAATATTAATTATCGAAAAGAATAGAATAAATCCTGAAAAAAAGATCTTTCGAAAATAAGATCGCTAAACAAAAAATAAAGGAAGTTATTCCAAATTCCCCTATTTTTGCTAAATCCATTATATTGTGATTGAGCGATTTTCTTGCAGAAATATCCTATTCATACTTCAAAAATAGAAGATTGAACCAATAATATTCAAATACTCTAATGATCTTGATAATCGAAAGAACCTGATTCTGAAAATAATTCAATTAAATATAATTGATTGAATTAAAGGATCTTATATATATTATTAATGAATAAAGTATATCTTATATTTATTATAATTTAATAATTTAGGAGATTATAGATATATATATAGAATTATTATTCTCAATATTAATATTCAAAATTTTAAGCTATATCTTAAAAAACTCTAAATTAAAAGATTTAGGATTTATATAATTCTTTGTAAAAAGAGATATCCTTAAAGAAATTATTTAATTATTCTTTATTTTTTCGAAATCTAAAAAGAAAAAAGAATAATATTTATTGAAAATTATCGAGAATCAAAGATCGATTCTGATTCCGATTTTTTCGATATATTCTGATTATCTTATAATCAATATAATACAAATCCAAAATTATTAATATATATTTATTATTTTGTTATTATAGATAATCCTGATCAATATGTTTTTTGTTTGGAAAAGATCCCTTAAGATCTTTGGAAACCTTTGAATCTTTCAATTCCAATAAGGATTCTCTTACTGATTTGAGATTAGATCAAAAACAAAGAGATAAAAGAACTATTAAAAGAGAAAAAAAAAAAGAAAAACAAAAATGATAATAATATTATTAATCATCAAATACCAAGATCAATAAAAGTTCATCTCCTCAAAAAAATATCTATAATATATATATATATATAAAGTTTTAATATTCTATTTTTAATAAAAATAATACCTTTAGTTTCTTTGTTATATAAAAAGTTTTATAAATTGATTATAAGATAATTAATAAAGAAATATATATCTATTTTTTTAATATTATGATAAAATTATTATTATTCAAATCAAGTTTATATCTGAATATATTATTATTAAAAATAATTAAAAAAAGGGACTCTACTTTATATTCCTTTACTATTTCTATAATTATAATATTTAGCAAATTATTAATACTTGAGATTTCTTAAATAATTCGTTAATATTCAATAAATCAATTATAAAGGAAATTATAATATAAATCCAATAATAATTAAAGATTATATTGGCAAATTCACATTTTCAATAAATCAACTTCTTGAAAATAGAATAATCATCGAGTTTAAGATTGTTAATCTTTTTTTATAAAGATTATATTTTTATATTAATAAAAGGATTATTAAAAACTTTAAGATTGATTTAGATAATTTTATTATAATGAATTATAAGAAAATAATAGATAAAGCTTACAAATAATATACTTCAAAGAATTTAATTATCTATATCTATAAAAAACCTAGATCTTATCAAATTATTATAATCTATATTATTAATAAATACATAAAGATCTTATTTTCTAAAAAGATCCAAATATTCCTTAATATATCAAAAGAAAACCTCAAATCTAATATAGATCATTTTATAAAACTATTGGATCGCTTTAAAATAAATTATTTATAGATCAAAATCAATTTAAAAAAAAACTTTACTTTATCCTAATAAACAATTATATAATAAAAGAAAAATACATAATATAATAACTATTTTATTTAAAAGAAACTAAAATCAATAAAATTGAATATAAACAGAATCTATAATAAAAAAGATTATAATTATTATTATTATTTCGATCAACTTTTATATAATAATGAATATATAATAAAATTATAATGTTTTATATTATTCGATGATATTCAAACTGCATTTTATTATTTTGATAACTTTGGAATATTTAGAGATAGGTCCAAAGGCAATCCCAAAATCTTTTCAGTTTTCAGAAATAAGAATTAATCAGAGAGATATCAAATTATTATATATATAATTATCTATAATATTAGTATATTCCAAAATAATAATATTGATTTAATAGCTAATCAAGAATCCCCAAAAGTTAATATATTATCAATTTATATTATCAAGAATATTCCAGTTAATAATCTCAATCACAAATGTAAATCATTAATTAATATCAATATTATTATTCAATTAAACAGAACCTCAAGATCTAAAGATAGACCATTTAAATAATCTAAAATTATCAAATAAAATGAAATAGAAAAAATCATTAAATCTATAATAATAAGTTTATAAATCTTACAAAGATTTATATCTTGATTAAAATAAAATGAATTAAAAGCCGAATTTCGATCAATCTAATAAAAATATAATAATGGAAATAGATCACTTTGAAGATAATGATTTGAAAGAGAAAGGGCTGCCAGAATCTGATAAGAAAAACATTATAAAAAAAATTTAATCTCTTTATAATAAAGCTCTAAAAATAATAAAATAATCAAAAACTATAATATATAAAACCAAATCCTTAATAGATTTTATAGAATGTATTTATTAAATTAAAGTATTTATATTATTTAATTTAATCTTCTTATTTATTATCTTAAAATAATTAAGAAAGTAATGAAATAAATCTAAGAATATTAAAAAGAAGATTATCCTTTTTATTAAGTATACTTATTCTATCTTTATATAATTTAATATTAATAATATTGATATTAATATGAATAATCTTATTAATATTTCAAAAAATTATTCCAAAAATATATATAATATATTAATAATTATTATATTTCTAATTAAAAAAGTTTTTAAATTTATTAATATTATTGATTCTAATTTAATAATCAATAAAATAAATTTAGAGATTATAAAAAAACTTAGCCTTGTACTTCGAGAATATAATATAATAATAATAATTTTTAATAAAAATATAATTATTCTATATAATTTAATCAAGAATATAAAAATCAATTTTGATAAAATAAGGAATATAATCGATATCTTTGTTTTAAATAATATCAAAGATCCCTTATTATTAAATATACTTTATTTTTTGGTAAAAAAAGTAGATTTCAAATATAAAGAGAATAAACAGATAATTTGGATTATTGATAACAATAATACTATTCAAATTAAATATTGGATTATAAGATCCAAATATCTTATAAATATTAAAAAAAAAAAATCTTTATTTAAAGAAAAATATATTTAATATAATACTTAGAGATTATATTAATAATTCTTCAGCTCCTTTCTAAAAACAAATAATATCTAACAAATTCATTTTTTCAAAAAGCTTTGTAATTTATAAACAATTCTTAAAAATTTACTTCAAAGAGTTCTTAATTGATTATTTAAATTTTAAGTCAGACTTAAAATTTGAGAGTTTAATTAAGGACAATCTTAAAGTATACTTTGATTTCGATATCAAAAATATCTTTGATTATATTAAAGAATCCAAAATATAGAAATTCCAAAAATCCTTAGATTCAAATAATGTTTATGTAAATTTAGAAGAATTTCAAGTTAAAGATAATAATTATAAAGAATTAATAATAATCAATTTAATAATAGTCTTTATTTAAATATTAATATATCTCTTTATTAATAGTATATATAAAAGAAAAAATAAGAAAATAAGATCTCTAAAAAAAATTAAATATATAAATAAAGAAATTCTAAAAAGAGATTCTATTTAATTTGAAATAGAATATTCAAAACTTTTTATATATAAATTATTAGAATTCTTTGTGAAATACTTGATTTTATATTTCGATTTATAATCTAAGAATTTTTGTTTGATCTTTAAGATATTAAATATTAGAGGTATATTTCTAATATAAGAAAAAGATTTCTTTTTTATTCTTCTTATAAATCATGAAATTGATTTAATCTTTGAATAAGAAGAATCAAAAACAATCAAATCATCTATTATATCATTTTAAATAATTAAGATAATTAATTATAAGACTTAACAAATACCTAGATTTATATTATCTAAAACTCTTCTCTTTATTATAATTCAAATAATAAGAAACAGATACAATTATAGTATATAGAGATAGACCTTATTCTAAGTCTTAATATCGAATCCAAAAAAGCAAATCTGGAAAATATTATATTATTATTATAATAATAAAGATCAATATAATTATTTTACAAAATATAAATATATCTCCAAATTTAGAAAAATTTGCTAAACAAATAATTAAATATATCTTAACATCCTCAAATAATTTTTATTCTAATTATGATCAGATCCTATTAAATAAGAAAAATGAAGATCTTATTATTATTATAATCCTTTTAAGATTAATAAGATTTACAATTCTTCCTTAAAATATAATTAATTCAGTAGCTCAATTTGTAAGAATAATCTCAAAGATTCTTTAGAATATTATACTTGATATAATAATATCTTATTTAGATAATATCGGAATAAAAAAGTTTAGGATTTATTATAACAAATAAAAAATAGAATCTGGATTCTGAAAATTTGTTATCAAATATTTAAAGAATCTTAATATTATAATGGAACATATTAAATAAATTAATTATATAATTAGGATCAAATCTAAATATTATTATAATAAAATTAAGATTATAGAATATTATATATTAATTCTAAAGAAAGATAATCTGAATAATCTTTTTATTTTGATAAATATAAAGTCTAAATATTCTTAGAAATTTGTGTTTTCTATTATTTTTAAATAAAGAACTTTATTATTTCAATATTATAATCTAATAATAAAGAAAAAGAAAATTTAAGAAGAAACCTTTCTTTTTATAAATTATAATTCAATAAAGGAAATTCAATAAACCTTAAAAAATAAGTTAATTAATATCTTAGAATTTTTAAATAAATAAATTATTGTTTAATAGAAGAAGATAATAACCGTTAAAAAAACTGAATAAAAAGAAGATATAATTAGCCCGAAAATATCGAAATCTGTTTATAAAGGAAAAAAACTAGCTAACCCAGAATCTTCTTAAAAAAGTGAAATTGTATTTGATAATTCTAATATTATTTTGAAAAATCTTTAAAAATAATAATAAAAGGAACCTTCTATTAATCCTTTTATTTCTATTATCCCTGCTCAATAAATAATGATCTTAAAATCTGAAAATCCTGCTAATAAAAAAAATGAAAAGGATCCTTTTTTATATAATAAAAATTTAATAAAGAAATATAATAATCAATATAATATTTAATATAAATATAAAAGATTCTAATTAAAAATCCATTTGTTTTTATATTTCTTTCCTTCTCTGTAAGAAAATATTCAAGGCTTTTCAAAGAAAAAATTGAAGGATAATTCGATGCTTTTTTATTGTTCTAATAAATTCTTGGTTTCTTCAAAAATTAGAGTAGTTTCAAAGAACCTTTCATTTTTTAAGCCTATATTCCACTTAAACAATCCTATCAATTTTCCCATTTTTAATTTATTATGTAGTTTCAAAATCAATATAATAAATTAAAAAAGGAAGGATATAAGAAAATCAGGATTTTACATTATTTTGATAAAAAAAATCTTAATAATATTATTATATAATGCTTAATAATTAATTATACAAAGAAGCTTTTACTTTCCCCTTGAAAAAAATCAACTCTTTTTATATTATCTTTTCCAGAATAGATTATCATAACTCCAAAACCCATTATAAAACCTATTTTATCTTTAAGTAATATATTTCAATATAGTTTAATCAGTTTTTTATTCTTAATTCTCTTTTTTATAATATATTATTAAAATATACATATCTCGATCTCTTACTTTTACAATATTTATTTTATAAATTTAATTTAATTTTATAATCTTATTTTTATTATTACTATATTATAAATTAATATTATTAAATCTACATTAAATTTTGATATTTTTGATATTTTTGATATTTTAAAATTATTTAATTTTTATAAAACTAATATTTTTATATTCAATTAAATTTTTTTTTATAAATAAATATATTACGATTAAATAAAATATTTGAAAATATAAATTATATACTTTATTAAATTAATTTAAATCTTTTATTTTTTATCAAAAAAATTTTTATTAATAATAATATTATTATTTTTGTTTTTGATTATTATTTTTATTAAAATTAATTGAACTTTATATCTTATTAATATTATTATTATAAATTTTTTTAAAAAAATGAAAAAATTAAATACATTCTAAATAGTTTTTTTTTTCCAAAATCTAAAATTAAATAGAATTATATTATTATTAATATCTTTTTAAAATTTTAAAATTTTAAAAAAGTCTTATTTTAATAATTAAATTTTTATTAAAAAAATGGAAAATAAATAAATACTGATTTTATTAAGTATAAATTATTAAAATTTAAAATTAATTTAATAATTAAAAAGATTATTTAAATTAAGTTTTTTTAAAAGTTATTTATTTTTTTGGGTTATTTAATTTTAATAATAAAATAAAGATTATTAATAAAATTATCATGAAAGATATTATCGAAAAAAATTATTAAAAATTATTTTAATAACTTTTTTTTTATAAAATATTAAAAAAAATTATAATTAATATTATAATAAAAAATTATATTAATGAAATTTTTGAATTAATATTAATAAAGTTTTTAATTTATATATTATATTTTTTAAAATATTTTTTTATATTTATATGATATTGTTTATATCTAAAAAATTTAAAAAATGATTAATAACAAAATTCAAAATTATTATATATTAATATTTATGATTTCTTTAAATTTAAATTTATATTATATATCTTTAAAAAAATTATTAATATATTAAATAATAAAGATTTATTTATCATAGAGATATTCTTTAAATTAATATTAATAATATAATTTTTTAGATATATATTAATAATTAAAAATAAATAAAATAATAAATAATGCAGTATATTTTATATTTGATAATTGATATTTTGTTAAAAAATTTTTTGATATATAATATAATTTATTTGAATTAAATACTAACATTATTTATTAAGAAAACAATTTTATAATTTGATCTTTTGATAATGACATAGATTTTGTTAGAAAATCTAATAAAATTATTTATAAAATAAAATATAAAATCAATTTTATCTTTTTTAAAAAACAATTATTTATATATTTACAAAAAAGATTTCGATATTAAATTAATTTGTATTTTATATCTCTTTCTTCATAATTATCAATAATTATAAAAATCAAAATATTCTGTGAAATAGATTTCTAAAATAATAAATTAATAATAAAAATTTCTAAATCCTGATATTAAAGAATGGGAATTAATCAAAAATAATTTTGATTTAATTAGATTTTATAATTATATATTTTCTTAATATTATAGATAGAAAACAATTTATTTTATAAATATAAAAGATATATTTCTTTAATTTAATATATAGAATAATTTAACAACTATCATATAAATATTAATAATATAAGTTCTTTTATTCTTTAAATAAATAAAAATATTATTTAGATATGTAATATAAATATTATTGATTAATCTAATAAATACCTACCTAATTAATATATATTTGAAATATAATAAATATATTAATCAAATTAAATAATATTATAAAATATTCAAATTAATTATAATATATATAGAATATTATCTTTTATTTGTTATTTTTCTAAATATCAATATAATATATATCTTTTAAATCTAATTTTATAAATAAGAATTTTTAATATTGTTGGTATCATTCTGGTGATATTCTCTGTACTAATACTGAAGGTAGTATGTAATATATTATTCTTACTTATCATTATTATCTATAACAAGAGGGTCTTATTTATAATAAAAGAGATAGATATTAATACTTGTTAATAACTATAGCTCCTCTTTTTAATATAATAATTATATAATGTATTAATATTAACAATTCTCTTTTTAAAAGATAAATTGTATAATATATCCTTCTTCTAATTTTATTTTATTTATTTTATTATTTTAATATCAATCTAATAAATATTGATAAGATCTATAAATATTTGATAAGGTTTATTCTTAATTATAATATCTATTATATTAGATTTTCTATTAATTTATTTAATCTCAATTATTACTTCTTTTTAATATAATTATTATAGAATTATAATATCGATTATTAATCTCTTTTTAATAATAAATCTTAATTTAATTAATAGATTATAAAGTGATTTAGAATCGATATAAATAATCGATAATATTAATATCTTAGACTTAAGAATTATATTGATTATATTCTTTATTATTAAAACAATATTAAAATTATATATTAATCTGTATGGTTTTAAGATTAATATATTTCATATAACTTTCTTGTATTTAATTAGTAATTAATAAAGGATATCAATATTATTATCTTTGTTTATTAAAATAATTATAAAATCTATTTATAATAAATGAACTTTATTATTAATAAATAATATACTATTAAACATAATTATCTTTAATAATTCTACATCAAAAGAAATAAATTTGAATTTTATTTTAGGATTCTTTATTTGTTAAAATTATAATCTATATATATAAAAAAACAGATTTAAATATTTAATAATAAAGATTTTTTTATAAAAAAAATATGTTTTGAATAAATATTAATAATATAATGATTTTGAATATATAATAATAATAGAAAATTTGAATTATATAATATAATTTATATTTATTAATTAATATTTTTTTAAAAAAAACTTTAATATAAAATATAATCTATTCAGATTAAATATTAATACTATTTTTAAAATCAAATTTGGTATAATTTGATTCTTTGATAATAATATAGATTTTATTGAAAAATCTAATAAGTTTATTTATAAAATAAAATATTTAATTTCAGTTTTTTTAATATTTTCTTGATTTACATGTTAAATTGAATTATTTTATATATATCCTAATCATTTTAAATCAAAAATAGATTATTCCAAAATAATATTATTATAAAAGATTTAGAGAATTTATTGTTAATCTTATTAATATAAATATTATTAATTTATATAATACTAAAATATTTTTTAATATTAGTATAACGAAAATATATATTATAGATTTTATTATCTTATAAAATCAATTACTTATATAATAAACAAATTAAATTAAATTAAATTTTTAACTAATTAAAAAGTATTTAATTATTATTAGAATCTTTCATAATATTATATTTAAAATTAAAATTAACTTTAAATATTAAAGAAATATAATTAATAAAATTATTAATTAATATATATTAAAGTTTAATTTTTAATTACCTTTCATATTTATCAATAAATAAATAATGAATTATATAATGAAGAAAATTAAATTCTTATATAATTTATAGGAAATTATAAGTTAATCGAGTTATTTGGAAAAATAGGATTTATTATAGGATCCAAAGGTAATTAGTAAATAAATGAAGAACTTTCGAAATCTGAAATAAACGAATTATAGTATATAACGAATTATCTTGATGGGAGACATATATAACATTATTATAAAAAAGGAAAATCTGATTTTATTAAGAAATATCGAATCTATAATCATTTAACCTTATTGATTCTATATATTATAATCTATAACGATTTTTATTATATAATATTCAAAAAGAATATAAGTATAAACAATATTAGAAGATTTATTATAGATTTAGATTCTCCTTATATTAGTAAAGAATAGAAATATAATAATTATAATTTAATAATCGAAGATATATAAGAAATCCTATTATAAAACAAAGATTGTAAAATCTGGTGTAGAATTAATTTCTATAACAAATTCCAATAGATTGAAGATTATTATCAAGATTTTCAAATAGGATTAATAGAATTATTATTTATTATATCCTACTGATTATTGAATATAAGCAAATACCAATATAAATAATTAGATATCCTTATTAAAGAACAAATTACCAAATTATTATTATTAGAACTTAATAATATAATTGGGATTGGATAATTAATCATAAAGATCAATTTAAAGAATTAGGAAATTAAGATTCTGATTAATTTAGAAGTTATAAAAATATTTATAAACTCAATTTTGCCAAAAAGAATAGAATTCTTATCAAACCTAAAGAATATCCTTATTAACTAATATTATTAGAAAAAAAAAAGGTTGGAATAAATAATTAAATACAAAGACAAATTAATATTATCAGAATAATTATATTAGAAGGGTATACCAAATAAATCAAAATGGACTTGGTATTATTGGGCAGATATATAGTTATCTTAAAAACCTTTTAGATTAAAAAATATAATCTAAACATTGATTAGGTAAAGGATACCTTTATATTTGATCATTGTAGATACAAAAACAAATGATTATATAATCTAAAAGAACAGACTTCTGGGGAGGCCAGATATTATATTATAGCAATTATAGATCCTTCATTAATTAATGAAATCGATACAAAAAAGATTCTAGTATAATACAGAAAATTCGCCAAATTATCCGAAGACTTATAGGATTTGAGAATCTTATCAAAATATAAGCCTTAGAATTATAAAATCAATTTCAAAAAGGGATTTATACCCTCAACCAAAAAGTTGAGATTATATAATCCTAGTATTTTAAGAATATAAAAAGAATATAGATCTAAAATTGAAAAGAAAGGATAGATTAGGAAATCCAAGTCCTTTTGCATAGTTAATATATTATTAACATTAAAAAAAAAAGATCTGAATGATTGACCTTACAGGGATTATCGTTAAGTGAATAATAAGATTATCAGGGATATATACCTAATACCTAAAACTCAAAAACTAAGGAATAAATTGAGCAAGGTAATAATTTATATTAAATTGAATCAAAGAAATACTTTCAATTTAATATAAATCAATGAAAGACATGAATAGAAGATTGCCTTCATATTACTATCCGGATTATAAGAATATATAATTATACTTTTTGGATTAACAAATATATTTGTTATATATTAATAATAAAATAACGAAATATTTAAAAAGTTTAGTTTATTTATAATCTATTATTTAAATGATATTTTAATCTTTTCTTAGAAGATAAAGGAGTATGAAGGATATATTAATAAAATATTCAAGATATTTTAAAAGATTAATTTATAACTTAAATTATCAAAAAAGTAATTTTTCTAAGATATATTATAGAATCAGGATAAATAAATATTAATCTAAAAAAAATTAAGAAAATAAAAAATTAAAAACGATTTAGAAATATCAAGAATATACAAACTATATTAAAATTCACCAACTTTTATCAAGTACTCATTAAAGACTTTTCCAAAATAATAGAGCCATTTATAGAGACAATAAAAAAGGATATAGGATTCACTTAAAATAAAAAGGTAAAATAAATTTTTCAGAAAATCAAGGATAGATTTATAAAGAAATCTATATTATATAATTATTATAATAATTAGGAAAGTATTATCGAGATAGATACCTCCAATATTTATATAATAAGAATCTATCTCCAAAAAGATAATAATGGAAAACTATATTTAATTATTTATTATTTTAACAAGATAAATAAAACAGAACAAAATTACAATATCTATAAGAAGGAATTTATGGTTATAATCAAATTATTGAAATACTAAAGGATCTATCTTCAAAAAACTAAATTCCTGGTAATTATTTATATTGATTATATAAACCTATAAATCTTTATTATTATTAAAATCCTGGATAATTGTAGATTAATTTGATGAACTAAAGAATTAACTGATTTTGATTTGATAATCAAGTATGTCAAAGACAAAGATAATACAAAAACAGATATATTGAATAGGCCACTGGATTATAAGGATAATAAAATTTATTAGGAAATAACAATCTTGAAATCATTATCAAATAAAGATCTTATTCTAAATTTAACAAAAATCGTTGTTTTAGAAAATAAACCAATAGAAATCTAGAAAAACAAACTTATAGATATATAACAAAACAAAGAGGGTATCAAATAATCTGAGTTGCTAATAATTATTAATAGATTAATATAAGTAATAAAGAAAATATAATTATTAAATAATATTACTCCTGAATTTATCAAAGAATAATATATACTATTAGTTTATAAATATTAAAGAGTATAAAGGATATATTTACAAATTAAGAGATAATATTGGAGTTTAGGACTTTGAATTATAATCAATAAAATGATCATCGAATGTGATATCTGTATTAGGAATAAGGTTTCTCATTATGCCCTTTATAGATAGATATATATAATGAAGATACTATTATTATTATGAAAATTAATATTATAGAATTTTATAGATTTATTATCTAGATCCAAAAATTCAATAATAGGAGTAGAATATAATTATCTCCTAATTATTATAGATCGATTAATCAAATATATGATACTAATATTATATAAGATTATTTTAATTATAGAAACCCTAATAATTATATTTCTGAAAAAGGTTATTGTAATATATAGATTATTAGAAGAGATATTCTCAGATAGGGATAAATTTTTTATATCAAAATTCTAGATTACTTTAGTAGTACTATTAAATATAAAAAGGAAAATATCTATAACCTTCTATTTATAAACAAATAAAAAGAACGAACAAATAAATTAGGTTATTAAAGTTTACCTTCATTATTATATAAACTATAAATAAAACAATTAAATAGAACTATTATTTTTAGCATAATTTGTATATAATAATTTTGCTTCAGAAACAATACAAATCTCTTTGAACTACACCAATTTTAATTACGAATTAATTGTATACCAAAAACCAGGTATTCCAGAAATAGAGAATCAATCTATTATAGTACAAACAAAGAAATTTAAGGAAATTTATAAAGAATTTATAACTGAATTTAAATTTGTTATTGAAAGGAATATTTATTATTATAATAAGAAGTATAATTAGGAATTAATACTAAAAAAGGGGGATAAAGTTTATTTATTCCAAAAAAACATTGAGATTAGGAGATCAAGTGCAAAATTGGATTACCAGAAACTGAATTATAAATTGATATTATCAAAAAGTATAAATATCTATTCAATGTTTTATATATCCTTATTCGAATCAGTATTATTAAGAGTATTTAAAATCTTTGAAATAGAAATTATATTTATAAATCAAAATATTGAGTATAAAATAGAGAATATACTAGATTACAGATTTATTAGAAATAAAATCAAATATTTGATGAAATAAGAAAATTATTTGGACTTCGAGAATATATAGGAACTGGGAAAAGATCTTAAGCATCTTAAAAAGTTTAAGGAGTTTTGTTAATAGAATCCAAATTTATTCAGAAAGAAGAGGAGTTCAATATAATTTGTATAGATAGAGAATATATTATATATAAAAAAGAGAGGTCGAAAAAGTTGGAATTAATTGTAAAAAGGTCGGATGAACCAGATTGTTCAAATTGACCAAATTGATCAAATTAACCAAATAAATCAAAAGAGTTGGGAGGAGTAATAGATATTGAAATTGCAGCAATTTCTTTCTTTTTTCTTTCCTTTTCTTCCAAAGTATCGAATTTATCCATAAAGTTTAATCTAATAGTAATTATCTTCTGTTTCTATTTATAAAGAAACTTCTATTGTTTATTAAGTCGAAGTATTTTGGATATCACTTCATCCTTCTCAGCATCCATTTACTCAATTTGAGTATCGATGGCCTTCCAATTGGAATTAGAGGATATCTTATTTAAATTGCAAACATTGCAGGATTTATTTAAAGAAGTATAGCGACCATAACAACAATACTTGATATTGCAAGGAGTGATACATTCGACACCAGTATTTTCATAGTGAATATAAAAAGCCATTTTTTTCCCAAACAAATTAATTTCTTTTTCAAAAGCTTTATAATTAATATAAGATTAAGAACAAATAGGTGGTATAATATAAAAAAGTAATTTAAAGGATGATATAGAAATGAAATATTTATTATCGAGTTTTATAAACGATTAAGGATAACATTTAATTAGAAAGAGGATAATATTATAAATCATAATTATTATAATATAATAAAAGCAACTACAACAATTTGGGCCATTGTTTCCGAAAAAATCTTTATCGATAAAGAATCTTAGAATAAATATTTTAGGATAAAATAAATCCTAGAATAATAATTATTTTAGGATTAATCAATTAGGTAATTGTAATAGTTTAGGATAACGTGGTTTATCAGTAACCGGAACATATCAGTAACCAGAACACTTTTACCTCAATTACCCATATTCCATTAAAATAAAATTACAACAATATCATAAATTAGGATTGAATTATATACAATCTAAAGATCAATTAATACTGGATCGAACTGATAAGTTTGTGTATTATATAAAGTACTATTATATTTGCTATATTGTTGTATAATAACTTGCCTCCTTATTGAAGAACCATCATTTGTATATTCGTTGTATTATATCTGATCTTCTATATTCTCTTGTTCTAATATACTATACCCATCTTCTATTGAAAATGCTCCTTCTTTTTGTATTAAAGCTTTTCTAGCTTTTCAGCATTTACTAAATGCTTCATTTGCTTTGCAGAGACTATAAACCTCAGCAGTTAAAAGTATATTCGTATAAGCTAGAAGCTTTATACCCTTAGCTAAAGCTGCAATTGTTTTAAATATTGGAGTAGATAAGCTCCCTTGATATCGAGCAATACGATTTTTCACTAAAGTGGATTGGGAAAGAGCTTCAATTGGATTATAAGATGTTTGAGATTGCTATATATCAGGATCGGCTGATATTGATCTATTTGATAAAGTTCTTATTCAAATATCTAGTTTTGAAAATACAATTTCTAGATTAAATAAAATTAGCCCAATTTCACAAAATCTAGCTTTACTATTTGATATAGATATTACTTCGATATATATAGCTTTGAAGATTTGAAAGAACTCGGTTTTGGTAATATAAATGATATATGCCTTGATAAAGTTCTCGATTTGTCGATTATATGAATGCTTTAAAGGACCAAAACAACCGATATCGAATAGTTGAGTTAAATACAAAGAATAAGGTAATAAACTAAGTAATATAATATTATGTTCCTTATAGTATTCCTGAAATACTAATGATTTATAATTTTCATACTTATCAAATATTAGCATTCGATATCTACCCACTTTCCTACTTTCAGTATATTTGTTGAAATGCTTAATCTATTCAAGACTTATCTCATTATCTGTCCATCTATTAGTAATAGATTTAATAAGTTAATAATATAGTAAATCGCCTTCGGTATATCAATTTGAGAGATGGTATTCACCTTTTACTATCAAAAACGAAGGTATATTATGACTTTCTCTATCAACACAAATAATCGCTATAGTTCATTCCCGATTGCCTAATTGTATAACTTTGCTTTTTCTATATCGATCAATTTTAGTAATTATTATATATAATGATATTTGTCCTATCATAAAGCCTGTCTCATCGAAGTTATAGAAATCGCAATCTAGAATACTATATTTAACCTGTATATTCGATATTAATCAAAATCATCTTTCAATAAGCTCTGAATCTTCGCAGAGAGCTCTTTGAAAGTTATAAACACAATTAAAACATATCTTTAATTCTATATATCGTTTCACAAAACAATGAGTCCAGAACTTTCCAATTATTTTCACACCCTATATTTCGAGTATATAATTCGCTATATTTTCTATATTATTTATTTAAGGATTAAACTCTCTTTTATCTATATCAATTATATATTGAAAAAGTGATTTCTTCTTTAATTCCGTTATTTTACAATATATTGATCGAGATCTAGTTTTCGGCGTTCGACCAGCTATTCTGTAGGTAAGGGTAGTATACGATATATTATAGATTTTAGCAGCTCTTCATACACTTAGTTTTTTGGATGAAGCAATAGCTTGAATAGCTAGATTAATTTGCGACTCTTGCATATTGATTTGAAAGTTTGAATATGGATTTAACGTATGTTAAAGTTGAGAAATGATAATTGAGGTAAAAATGTTCCGGTTACTGATATGTTCCGGTTACTGATAAACCACGTTAAGTATTTTAGGATCTTATTTATTCTAAAATAAAGATTTTTAGGATAATATTTATTCTAGAATAATTATTCTAGAAAGTATATTATTCTAGGAAACAAATTATCCCAGAATTAGTATCTTGAAATTAATTAGGAATTACATAATATATTAGTCCTGTTAGTCAATTAGTAGAGCTAATATCGAGGGGAATGTTAACTATATTAGCTAATTAGTATAACTAGTATTTAAGAAAACAATAAATATATAGTTAGAATAATTTTATAATTTAGAAGCTTTGTATTCAATTTAATTATCAATTAATTTATCTATATTCTACTTGATCTAGTAACAATTTCACTTCCAAATGAATATTAATGATAAAGCCTTAACCCACAATTACCAATCAGACGAATCCTCAGGCAGCCGCTGCCTCTAATACAGTATTGTTACAATATTATACTATTAGATTATTTTAATATTAATAAGAAAAATAAGTTTTCGATTTATTTATATAACTTCAAAAAATTGGAATATATTATTATTTAATAGATTAAATAGATAATAAATAGATAATATTTATAAAAGATATTCTAAATCCATAATACAAAAAATAAATTTTATAAAATTATTATAAATGTAATAATTAATTTTATATATAATATTGAAATAATTATAATTATTATAAATATAAAGAAAATTTTCAATATACTTCCGAAATATTATTTATGAGATTAATCTTTTTTTTTTATTTCATAAATATATTTTTTAAAAAAAATTTAAGATATTTCATTTATTATATTCAAAATTTTATCAAAATTATTAATAATTTTATCTATAAAATATTTATTTATCTTGAAAATCATAATTCAATTATTTTATTTTTATTATTATATTATATAAAATATTTTGTTTTTGTTATTATGTTACTTTATTCCTATTATCTTTATTATTTTTATTATTTTTATTATTTTTATTATTATCAAATTAACCAAATTAATTTATTATTCATTATTTATTATTCCTTTCTTATTATTTGATATTTTTATAATTAAAATTTGGAATTTATTATCAATTAATAGATTTATAAATCTATTTTAAGAAAATAAAAAGAAAACAAGAACTTTTGAAAACTTCAAGATAATCTATATTATAATATTAATACATTATTATTTTAATTCTTTGTTTTATATAATTCTAAAAATAGATATTTATATTGGAATATGTATTATTTATAAAAATTTTATATAATAATAATATTATATTTTTAATAATTAATATATAATTATAATCAAAATAAATATTAATATTCTTTAATACTTTATAATAAAAAAAGAATTAAATGAAAATTAAAAAAATTAAATAAGGATTTTTATTATTTATAATTTTATTATAATCTATATATTATATTAATTAAATCTTATTAATTATTTATTAAAAAATCTGTTTATATTGAAGATAAAACAGAAATAAGTTATTATTCTTATTTTAAAACAAAATAAAAAAGATAATAATTATTATAATCTTTTATAATTTATCTTTATATAATTCTATAAGAATATTAATAAATATTAATTGCAAATAATTGATATTATATCAAATAATCAATATTTTAATTAAAAATAAAATAATTTTGAATTTATTTTAGAATTGATAAGATTTATTTTATTATAATTCCCCCCAAAAATATTTATAAAGAATAAAAGATATCTAAAAATTTATTATAATTTTTAAAATTCAATATTAATAATTTATTTACTTTTAAAGAAAATATTCTTATATTATTAAATAAAATTATAAAAATAAAGATCTTAAAGATTTATTATAATAATTTTGAATAAAGTTATTATAATATTAAAAAGATATAAAAAATAATAAAAAGAAAATATTATTAATATAATCTAAAAAAAGATATAAAAGATGTATATATATATATTCTTTATTAATAGATAAATATAAAATAATATTAATTTTATAATAAATTATAAAATTTCTTTTAATTTATAAAAAGAGATAATAACAAATTTTATTATAAATATATTCTTTTTTAAAATCAGAAAATCTATATATAATTTAATATTAATAATTATTGAAATACTTATAAAATTATTTTAATATGTTTTTATTATTGAAATAATAATAATTTTTGAATTAATTGAGGTATTATTAAGATATATATTTGAGGATTTTAGAATATCAAAAGTAATTGTTTTGAATAAAAAACTTTAATTTATTAACGAATTCTAAAGAAATCTAAAATTTTACTTAAAAGTATATTATAAATTATTAATAATATTTCATTTATAAATTGATAAAAAATTGAAATTGAAATTTAATATATTTTATAATTTATTATATAAATTAAAAGTAAGATAACTAAATTGTTGTATTATTATTAATAAAATTTATTTATAATATTATAATAATTGAGATAATATATAATTATAAGAATATTAATATTAAAAAGAAGATATTAATAATTTCAGAAAAATTCAAATTCTTAAAATACAAAAAAGCAAAGTTATTAGAATTCTAAAAGATAATAAAAAATAAAATAAAAATAATAAAAGAGATTTGTTTAAATAATTATTTAATTGATAGTAAAATAATATTTAATATTAAAAATATCAAATAATTTCAATCAAAAGAAAAGTTTTTGGATTGTTTTATGAGATTCTTTATAATTATAAATATGAAAAGTAATAATTAAATTTACAAATTATTATTATTATCATTTTATATTTTATTATTGAAATTACGATATAAATATAATAATATTATTAATTTTTTATTATCAATAGAAATACAAAAGTATATAAAATATTAAATAAATTTTTTTAATATATACATATAAAAAAGATATTTAATATTTAATATAATAAAAAGATTATTAATTAATAAAAGATGTATTAAAAATAACAAAGAATCTTAAATAATTATAAAAAGAAAATAGTTTTATTTATAAAATAATAAAGAAAAGTTTAAAATTTTTTATTATTAAATCAATAATTAAATAACAATAATTTTAATAAAAATAATAAAGAATCTAAATTATAATTAATAATATTTTATAAATACAAAAAAACAAAAAGATAAAAAAATATTTTTAAAGTTTTATAAAGACTTTTGTTAATTATTCATAATTATTTTTTTTTATTTTATAAATTTTATTTTTAAATTAAAATTCTCTTTATTATTTAAATTAATAAAATTAATAAAATTAATAATAAATTATTATTTTTATAAAAAGATTATAATTATCTTAATCTCAAAATTATATTATTAAAAAATTTGTTAATATAGAATTATTATTGTTTAAATATAAATTAAATGATTTAGAATAATTTTTTTTTAAATATTAATCAGAATATTCAATTATAAATTAAATTTATCTAGGTTGTTTTTATTAAATTGTTATTGTTTTTAAAAATAAATATATTTGTTTTTGATTAAGAAATAAGAATAATAATAGATAATTTTTTATCAATTATATTAATTAAAGAAAGTAATTCTTAAAAAAATAAATTTTTTTAAAAGAGATTCTTAAAAAAAAGTTTATAGAATAATTATATCAAAAATTAAAATTATAACGATCTTTTTATATTTTTCAAAAGATCTTTGATTAATATTATTTTAAAAGAAAAAAGATCTTTATTATTATTATTATTTATAAACTCAAATCTTTATTTACTTTTTTTTCTAAAAGATATTAAAATTATTTTAATATAAAAGGATATTATCATCGATTAAGAATAAACATAAAAGATTTAATTCTTGATATTTAATATTATTAATTTTTTTATTATATTTAAATTTTAACTTCAACTTTATAAATTTTTTGATAATTTTTTTAATAAAAGAAAATGAAATATTTTTATTTATTTATTTCTTTAATTTGTTATTTTATTTAATTAATAGTATAATAATGATTAAATAATGATTAAATAATGATTAAATAATCTCTCGATAATTATTTTAACTAAAAAAAGAAACTTAATTAGAAAAATCTTAATTGTATTTCTAATAAAATATGTATAAAAAATTATTAGAGATTTATTATATTCTTTAATATAATTATTATTCTTTCAAATAGATTTTTTTTGAAAATAAAACAATTTTTTTATATTATAAAGCTTTTGATATTATATTTCTCTATTTATTTAAAAATATATTTTATTTTCTAGATAAATTGAATTTATCTTTTCTTTAAATAATAATCCAAATTAATTTCTTTATTGAAATATAATAATATTGTATTTTATTTGTTTTAAAGCTTTAATATTCTATTTATTAGAATTCATTTATAAGATTTCTTCTTTTGAATATATTCAGAATATATAAGACCTGATTCTTTAAGAAAAAAATATTTCTTATTGATAATATTATTATTTAATAAAGCTTTTTATATATTATAATCAATTATTATTTAATATAATAAAAATGTATTTATTTATAAAATAATAATAATCTTATTATAATATAAATAATTAAACTAATGAAATAAAACATAATTATTAAACAAATAAAATTTGTAAAATTACAAAAGAAATTTTGGGAAATGAGATTATTATAAAATAATTCCGGAAAATAAAATATCACTAATTTATATAAATTTTAAGATTATTTTATTAATTATTATATTAATTACTATTTATTATTTATTATTTATTATTTATTATTTATTATTTATTATTTATTATTTATTATTTATTATTTATTATTTATTATTTATTATTTATTATTTATTATTTATTATTTATTATTTATTATTTATTATTTATTATTTATTATTTATTATTTAAAAGAATACAAGATTATAGTATAATATTTTTTTTTTGAGAGGCTGATATTAATAGTGGGGTAAAAGAAGAGATGAATGAAAGACTAGAAGATAAGGAACGAAGAGATGTGTTCTAGAATCTCGCGAAATTTATTTGAATGATGTCTGCGTTGGCCAATGTGGGAGGGGTCCATAATCGAATATGATTGGCTCTCTTGAATGCGACAGCATCGATTTGTTGTCAATTTTCAATTTCACATCTAGCCATTCATACAACCATAATTAATACCAGTGTAAACAACTTTCTCCCTTCCTCTTCCCCATCCCCCTCTCCTTCTTTTTCTCCTTCTTTTTCTCCTTATCCTTCTCTACCCTCACCCCCTATCCTTCCTTTCCTTTCCCTCTCTCCCTCTGCATCCTATCAAGTCTCCTCGTTCATCCCCGCCGCTCGCCCAGATTCTCCTTCACCAATCCGGCTCAACCAAACTTTACATGATAGTAGTACATCCTGTACTGTATTGCACTGGGTAGGGTATTCTACCCATCCCCGATCTACGGATTATACATACCTTTTAACCTTGCTCACCACTCTCAATACAACTTAACATTTTCATACTCTATTCGTCATTACAATACCGAACACTTTCAGCTGAAGAGTTGTCTATGTTCCCTTTTGATAAGAAAAACGCGTAAACTTTACTACATACAATATTGTCAACATCAACAACATCATCGTTAATCTTATTCGTTGTTATTGTCGTTTCTGCTATTTATTACTTTTCTACCTTTTATTAACACTGCGAGCAATTCCGATCCTTATCACTATCTATAATTGTGGCCCCGCGCATCCTGGCTGCCACGACTGGCTCCAGCCTTCATCAGCCTTTCCTTCTGGCCTTGCACACTCCTTCTCACCTCGCCATCGCTCCTTTACTGCGCACTTTATCGACAATCGCATCTAACTTCTTTCCTTTAATATCCATGGCATTTCGTCAGTGAGGAAGGATTTGAGGTGGTATGTCAGTGTAGTGAGATGACAACATGATACAAATGCAACGATCCTCGTCGCTCCCTGGGCCTGGGCATGCCTCACCTCGTACGTCTCGTATCTGCGATATACGACATCTTATTGTTCTCTTATATTATCTTTCTTTTCGTCCTAGAGAAAATTGCTAATGCGCCGAATCGCTAGCTGTTTCCCCAACAATCACTCATGTATCGTCCAGGAGCCCAACCCCTTCCCCTCCAGAGAACGACGGTTTACCACGACTGCATCGATATCAGTCGAGAAGTCCACAAAGACCCGTCACTTCTTATAAGGACCTGCCCAATGACGGGGATAAAAGATGGAGTACTGGCCAGGATTCCTCGCGTTCGCCATCGCCCTCACCCACATCTGCTCAGGACACTTCGGGTGCCGTAGATAGGTCATCTACCCCAAAGCCGCATAACCAGCAATCTATAGCTCCAATGAAGATGCCTCAGCCTCTATTGCAGGACGTTTCTCAGTATATTAACACACAAATAAGTGCAATAACCGCAATGACTGCGAATACGAGCCTAGAGGAGCTTGCCCATTTGGTTAGACTGTCCACGTACCAGGAAAAGAAGTGTGTCCATTCACGCATTCGTTTACAGAGATCCCTGGTATCAACAGCACTCTCTGCCCGTTTGGCGCGGTGTGGAGAATTGGCACATAGAACCTTGGTTGATAACTTTAGGGCTGACGAGAAGAAAAACTTTGCCAACCTTTATAATGCCATACATGATGTTCGGAACTCATGCGATGCCTCCCGGCGCTTCGCTTTATTGGAGCCTGATTTTGACAATGGACGGTCAAGTATATCCAGTGCCGAGGATACAGGACCTATGTTGAACTTCATGCATGAGATTCCCCTACGATCTCGTGAGTGCCTGCTTAATTTTTTGACCCAAATCAGGACAAACTCGGATTATTTAGCTAGTCGTATAGCTAGCCTTACGCCGACGGAGTTGTCGGCCCTGACAAGTTTCCATCAAGGCTTAGAAGCCATCGATTCTGTTCTGCCCTTTCATACCCGTTCCAAGGGGCATACAGCCAGTGCCCATCGCAATTTTTCGCATATACCTTCTGCAGTTGAGCGTTTACTTTCTTTTCAGCGTCATGATCCTTTATCTGCTTTGATTCATACTTGTTTTGCAAATTCGGCTGGTCCCGATTCCCTGGAGGACCTTAGGAGGACAGATGTGTGGGCCACAGCATGCGCCAGATTAATAACTGAGAGCAAAAGCGGGACGGACCCCTTTATCTGTAGTGTTTTGAACGTCTGGACCACTATGAGGGATTGGTCAGGACGGGGCAATATGGAATGGTATTTGATGAAAATCCTTGAGGATGGAGCTTTTTTATTGGAGAAAGCCGAGGACCAGGCTGGTACCCGTATACATGTTGAGCCACGGAATGCAAAGGACTCTATAGCCGCAGATGAATTTTATGATGCAGCAATCCATGGTCTTTTCGGTATCATTGACGACCCAGGTGCTGGAGGTATTCCAGAAGGTTTGATCGAACTTGGTAACGCCATACTTCGAAAACTCGACCCCAAGAGACACGGACCTACCCGGAGATTTTTAGTATCAAAATGGCTATTCTCTGTCTTCTTGTTGAATGCAATAATCCACCCAGAGGTATGTTGAAGCCCTTCTCTATATATTTCACCCACTGATACGTATAGTCATACGGAATGATGTCAGAATATCACATTACGGAATATGGTAGGCAAAAAATACTGAAAGAGGTTGCGATGCGTGCACAGCGTCTTGTCGTTGATATGACCTGGTATGACTATTCTTGCAGTTGCTAGTCTACCTTTATTAACTCCATCAACAGGAATAAGTCCTCTCCACCACCAGCAATCAAAGTTCACATAGAGAATATCTTAGCACGTTTCCGTTCCGCAAAGCCGTCAAAATCCATTGCAAAGCTGCTTCCCGCAAGGTCTATTACCTCTTTAAGGGAGACAGCCGAGGTGCATCCTTATCTTGTTCTAGCACCTGCCGACCTAATGACCATGGTAAATGCATTGTTTCCGGAAAGACGGCCTGCATCAAGTTTCTCCATGAAAGACTCCCATCTCAGTGGCTTGAGATCTGCAGCTTCTTCTGTCTCAGGAATGTCTGCCATATCAGTGCTAATACCGCAACCGCCTATTCGTGAAAGTTTAGACAGTGCTTCCATAATGAGTAATAGTGGCTCATCCACGATTAGTGATGTAACTACATCAAGAGAGCCCCTGCTCAATGAAACATCGAGCACACAACAACGAGCATCTTCCATATCAGTATCATCTAATCGCCAAAACCAACGACTTAGTTATTATGAAGACGATGGTTTCGAGCTCCGGGAAGCTCTCCAAGAGATGTCGCGTGCTTTAGGCAGCAATACAACCTCCGGCGCATGTCATCCTTGCGCCGAACGATGGACTGTTTTATTCATGACACCGGACGGACAGGGACTGTCAACTCAAATGCTCCATGATGACGACGGAGATGATGAAGAAGCAGCTACTTCTAGCAGCGACACAGATGAGGATAACAATGGAGTTCGTTCAGATCTTGATAAAGACTATCATCAGCTGAGAAGTTCCATTCTTAAACTTGTGGAAGATTATGAAATCCCCGAATCGCTTGATTCGAGAAGTGAATCAAAGACTTTCAGTAATCGCACATCAATCCTGGAGACTCCTCGTAGAAAGTGTCACAGCAAGCCAAAGTCTTTAGCTCAGATAAAATCGAGAAACCCCTATCGCACTCGGGATCAATCTCCAAGAACAGATAAATCTTCAAGAGGGGTTGATATTAAGCATGCAAGACAAAGAGCTGAAACAGAGACCGAGGCTCCTCCAGTTTTGATTTCCATGCTAGAAGCTGCGGAGTCCCAATGCAAGGCACAGTCTGATTTTATTAACGCTCATCTATACTGGAAAACTCTGAGACAGCTCAATCAAATGTCATCCGCTTCACTGAAGAGGGATGGCTTTGCATCTCTCCTGACTATTCTCTCTAGGGGACCCAGGGATTGCATCCGACGCTCTACCAGTGCCATCGAAGAATACGACGCCTGGTTGGTTTGGCTTAAGCAGTCACAGGAACGCCACGATACAACAATTGAATCTATGATAAAGCGACTGAAGGCTCTCCGTGACAAAATGTGGTATGTAACCGACGTTCGGAATTCGGCAGCGTATGAGGGCACTCGAAACATTGCCATAGCTCTGAAGTGCATGGTTTCACCAAAGAAAGGATTCCATTTAGATAGGTCTAACACGCGCTCTCGCAATATTTCAAAACCAGTAGCAAATAATTTTCTTCTGAAGACAGAGGCGCAAGTCATGGACATGATGGCTGCTAATGAGGACCAAGGCGGTCCAAACAAGCTATCGGACGAGCAAGCAGAGAAGACGTTGAGGTGGCTGTCTCAATTTGGTATCGAAAACTTCTGCAAGGGCGAAGAAAGAATCCATAGATTCAGCTTAGAGATCGAAACGTGCATCAATAAACTCGTTGGAGATAATTTGATGGAAGGGCCTGTTCTCTGGTCTAGTGAGCTTTACAATAGAGATAAACGGATCTTGGATGGCGGAAAACAAAAAGGCGATCTTTCTTTCAATAGTTTTGGATCTCTGAATCTGTCTGGGGAAGACTTGACTGACACCGATAGCACACGCCGTGGCTTACGCAGTACAGACTTCAATCGTCCTGGGTTCCATGATCTTCGGGCTATGTCTACCAGGAATAATTCCCAGCAAAGTTTCAGCTCGGGAAGATTCAGCACATTACGGATAAATCCTCCGGGGGATCTTATGGACTCACAGGATTATTTTGGGATGGCAAGTCCTGTATTGACAATAGATTCTGCAACGACTTTCTGGTCACCTCTTCAAACCCGAGCTCAGTCACCAACCACGAGCGTCAGTAGTCATCGCCCAGATACTGCCTCATCTACCAACGAAACTATCATGCTGAAGGATGACCACATAACCGCTGCTAAGCAGCGATTCTTGACAGATTTGAAGCAGACTTTGACGAGTTTGCTACTCAGTGACCTTGGCACCCTCGTTTTTGCTCGTGGGAGCGAGACAGATTCTTGGTTTTCGGGTTCTATAGGTCAAGACTGTATCGAAAGAAAAGATCGTGCAGATAGGAGAGCCAGGAGGAAGATTAGAAAGCGTGTAATTGAAAAAAAGAAGAGCTTCGGGGATCTTCGCGGAGCTCAAAATATAGAACAACTCCCAATGGAACGCCAAGACTCACATGGCGAAAAAGCAGAAAAGGGTTGCACATCAAGTAACAAAAGTCTCCCAGATACTGGGGCTTCGGAAAACCGTTCTACCACGGGAAGTTCTTCCACTAGTGATTCTGTCAGCACAAGGCCTAGGAAGGGTACGATCAGAGCCGCAAAAGAGTCGGATAATTCTGAGTTTCCTTACAGAATGGCTTTTCAGCGCTTATTGCGCATGTTTTCTGTTCATCCCAATCCCTACGCGAAGCTCAACGCGCTGTACGAGTTGGAGCATTTGATCGTAGCATACTTGACACCGTCCACCACGAGGCGGCCTAGAGTGCGACAGGAACCCGCACCCACCTCCCCGCAATCCCCGGAAATTTCGCACCATACTGCCTTCGGGCCTACTGATGCCACAACAACCACCCCAAGGGCAAAAACTCTCGGAGAAGCGATTGACAATTGCAAAGAGCGTCGGTCCCATACACTCAATCAAGGAGACAACCCTTCACCAGCCAACCGAAATACTGAACGATATCCGAGCTCGAATGCGCCAACTGCCGCGAGTACGGATATGATTGTCGAAGTCTTGCAAGACCTGTTTCGCGACGCAGATATGAGGCCAAAGACATTGTTCCGTGATCTACAGTTCATTGCTTCATTTATCCCAGCTGCTACTTTAGACAAAACTGAACGCGGAAAAGCTTTCTGGGACGCTGGACTTGCCGCACTTGGCCTGAAACAAGATGTCTGTCGCACACTCATAGAAATCGCAGATGAGATAGTGGTACATTATACCCAAACCCGGAAGACAACAACCACGGCTCTAGACTCATCGTCTCTTAACGGCGAACTGATGAAATATAGCATGCAGGATGCTGCTAATATGTGGTCAATTACGGCTAAAGAAGGGGACCCAGTGGCAGAGCGAGAACTTGCCATATTTTATCTGACCCACCCTGAATTGGTGGAAAGAATTACTGCTCCCCTGAGCAAACCTCGCGAAACTTTTAAAGCACAGGTCATGGAGATGCATCAGGGCAAAGAAGGTGTGGTGACGGAGAGGGATAGAGAGAGGAGTGATCCTGCTACCATGTGTGTTGCTTATCATTGGATGGAGCTAAGTGCACTTGGCGGAGACGAATTGGCAAAGAAATATCTGCGGCAGCGTGAGGAGCTGAACGCTATTCCATGAAACATGATTGATGATATGACAGGAATTTTGACATGCGCCTATCACTTCGCAAACGAGACCATGAATGAGGCTGTATATACCATTGACGGAGTTCGTTTTTAAATGTTTTAAGAGATACCTTTTTCTTCATGGCAACAGTAATATGCCAATTTTTAGTTCGGCATACTTTCTCTCTGTACATAATGGTTCCATGTAGTTCTTGAGTATTTGATGCTGCGGTTTTGTTACCCATCAGCGCATAATGAAATTTTGACTATGTCACGTGCAATATTTCTAAGAGTCCATTCTGACTGAGGTTGCTATATGAGCTTGATATTTTGGAAGATGTTGCTATTTGATTTTGTGTGGCCTGTTCATCATGTTTGAAATAAATGGTATTCTCTGGCCCATACCTTCTCGCACCCTCGTACCCTCAGGCCCCGAAATTAGGAGATTAACCTATTCATAACTCTCTTTATGGTTATGATCAGAGTGTATCATGACGGCAGCGCTGAGCATCCCTAAGTGAATATGGTGGTTTCGAATTTAATTAGGTTGCATTATCAACCGCCTGGTTGGAACCCTCTTCGATATTTCTAATCCAATAAAACAATCGCAACGCTGTCCCGCTGTGCGTGAGAAAGGAAAACGCGAACAGAAACCAGGTATACCCAGCTCAGTTTGAGAGGGCTGGTACTAATTTCAATCCTATGAGCTCCTTGACTTAGTCAACCAAGTTATATGAATAGCTTCATGTAACAAACTGACTCTTCCTAATGAAAACTGCGTTCTTGACTCGCTCTCTTTCCCTCAAGAGCCGATTTCTCTCCTTGTCGAGGTAATGAATTGGCCATCCACCAACCGGCTCGGCCTTTGTCATAAAACTCGTCTTCCACTTAATATTCCAATTAGTGAACCCAAGGTCGTAGAAGGGAAGGACCAAGTTGAGCTGGGGAATCGAGAGCGGCTTCTTGGTGTTGGAAGGCGTTTGCAGGATGACATCTAAACGCTTGATCTTTGGAAAGTGTTGCAATTTAGCTACGAGTTTCTCAATATGCTGAAATTCATGGGTTTGTTGGCAGCCCAAGACAGAAGAATTGATCTTAGATTGATCCGCATCATGGATGGAAGCGAAAATAATGCTGACGAACATGTACCTAGCATGGGCAGTAAAGTCTGGGCCGAGGCTATCGATGTACTTGAGCAACGTGTCGTAGTCTTTGCGAGGTTTCTCCTCTCCTTCAACTTGAACATTGACACAAATCGTTTCTTCCTTGGGACGCAAATCAACTTCAATTTCGATCCAATTCTTTGTCCAGAATTCCTCACGTTCCTTGGCCGGCATCTTGCTAACAGTATCTGCTACATCATAGACATCAGGTTGGAATTCATCGGCACTTGCATGCTTATACGGATATCCATTCTCGGTGAAGCTCTCGGTGATACGAGCGAGGTTTCTAATGACGCCAAGTTGGGTGATTATGATGTCCTTCCTCTTTTTATCTGCGCGACCGAAACGGGATTTTTCTGGCCTAGGGCCAGTGGGGAATGCAACGGGAGATGGTGTTGAAAGTGGGGTCTCCTTCAGCTTCGTCGGAGTGACAAAGGGGCATGATCCGGTCTTCTCTGGTGTAGATTGGACAGAGGAAATGGAGATAGCATCTATCCCATCTCGTACACGATGAAAGGCTGTCATCAGATGAAGCCCGTAAGCATTGGCGGATTTTAGCTGGATCCGATTGGCTGGGACGGTACCAACCTCCATCTCCATTGGCAATTCAGTTATAGCCTCCAACTGGCCAACCTCAGTATAGATTTGGTGAGGCGTTCCTGTCAGTTGTGCATGATCTGATAAGTCCGGTTGGTTTTGTGATTTCTCGACTGCCGAAGCTTTCGAACTAGTATTCCCATGGACCTCCGGGAATGATGCAATCTTGACTGGAACGGCCGGAACAAACTCTGGTGAGGTTGCAGATAATGACTTTGCTACTCCTTTGCCTAAGGACTCGAAGTTCGGGGTTATCAATGTTCCCTGGCGGAATGATTTAAATGCCAAAGGACTTTTGGGGCTTGGGGCTGCCGATACATTTACTGCGGACTCGCCATCCACGGCGGACGGGAGTGGTAAGGTTAAGTTTGGTAGGTCAATAGACTTCTTTGCTCGAGCGTTCTTGTTCCCCATGATGTTATTGCTTGTGCACGACGAATGGTTGAGATGATATTTCAGAAGTGATTGTGTTGTGTTGGAAGGAAAACTAAAGCGTGTCTAAGGCTGATGGCGTCTTTTCAAGACGTCTGTGATAGAACCCGCGTTAGTATAGAACTCAAAAGGATATTATATGGAGTGACATCAGAATGTACATTCGAGGTTGGATAGTCGACTCGGGAGCCTTTTTTGTAATGCTCTTGGTCCACATAAAATGGCACAAGGAAAGATCTATCGCAGCCAGGAGCGCCTTCGGCGAGATTCTTGAGCGTTCAAGAAATGTCCAGGTGTTTGTTCTAAGTTATGTGCAGCATGTGTACCTACAGTAGATGAGCGACGGTTCAGAATCTAGATAGATGAGAACGGGGGACCGTTGGAGGCTGAGGAAGAGTTTTCAAAGACAAGAAGTAAGCGTAACTGACTAAGAATAGGATACGGTCAATGAGAAAGAGAGTCGTACTTGCGAGGAACAAGTTCTTCTATTGCTTTAATTCGAGAGTTGTTGATACTGTACTGGAATCCAATAGAGAAAAAATAGTGGATTGGTTGAAGAAATTTGTGGGCTGGTTCAATGGTTGGCAATGTAACTAGCATTGACTTTCTAAGTTAGGGAAATGAAGTGAATTGATATATACGAGATGAAAGTGAATCAATCTCCTCAGCGATCCACTGCCGCTGTGCCCAAATATCATATGACCAAGGAACAAGAAAGAAGAAATTTGCCTATCCCAATGGCAAATTTTACGTGTCCAGAAAAGTGCACCGAAAGAGGGGTAAATGTCATCCGATGTGCTGTCGCATACTCAAAAGAGCTATTCTAAAGCTACGCACGTTGACAAATATGCTAAGTATGCGATGGAAGTCAAACTTTCACTTCAAGCACAAGCAAAGTGAGAATCCTATTGCTGCGACACCTAAAACTCTTTACCAATTTGACAGGTACCCAGAGCTTTGGTTGTGGCATAATCGGCATATGTATCGCAAAATGTAACAGTTTATATTCATATGACCATCTTTAGATTTCATCCCATCTATTTTTTCTAATCAGTCCAGAATTTCGGAGTATAGTCTAGATATGAAGTCCTGCAGTGCCCGGAAAGTTATGCTTCTAGAAATTGTATACCTGTATTGACCACTTCAACACATGATAATAAAGCAAGAATCAATAATCTATGATTCCCCAATGTGCACTAGGCACAGAAATCTTGAGATATTGTTTTTCTTCATGAATGTGGTAAGCAAACCTTCATACCTTCATTGTTTCTTTGGTGTAAAGAACAGTAAAAGCAAGCTAGCTAGTGTTGACAAAACATCAAGCACTAGATACCAGAAACTGGAATGCGAATCGTGACTGTCATCATCTAGACAATCGTATTTTCTCCAAAGTCATGGTATTTTTGATACCGTTCTATAGTACTCCAGTATTGGTCACATCATGCTTGTTGTCACTATGGGAATCATCCCCAAAGAGCGTCCCTAGTCCACCGAGCTCCAGAAATGGCAGGTGGTGAGAGGAGGACGGAAGACCAAACCTCTTGGCCATCAACATAAAGACGAAATTTTAGAGTGCTTTGCTCGCTGGTTGTATTTTCAATTGTGATAGCTCCCAATTTCGAATTACCACCTGGGATGTATCTATAGAAACATTAGCAAATGTCGCACATTAGGAGCTTTCATGATATTTGTTACTTGATTTCAATATCTTCCCCGTCAGATTGCCAATAAGTATGAATCGGCAAATAGAACTGACTGAGAGGGCTCGTAGAAAATTCATTTATGGTTGCGCTAATTGGCCAACGACCATTCAAGGGAGGGGGAAAGGCGGTTGCGGCAAATTCATGTCTATCTCCACTAATGACCACAACCCCACAGCCTCCACGGAGGCCAACATCCCACATGGCCTCGAGAATTATCTGGCGCTCGGAAAGGTAACCAGCCCAAGTATCCATACTATTGACCCGCTAAAGCGTTGGTGAGTTAACAATTGCCTAAAGAAGAAAAATTTTAAAGTAGAATGACTGAAAGTGTATGACTTCAGGGATAAATAGAAATAGTGAAGCAGGATTGAGCATTGAGGGCTGTTCAGTTGCAGAATGGATGATACTCACCCAATTTTTCGTGAATGGAATGCTGGATGCTACGATCTTCCACTTGACACCTTTTGGCTCAGGTTTCTTGAGAAATTCGAGGAGATCAGCAAGTTGCTGTGCACCAAGCATGGACTTCTCGCTGCTATTGGCGGGAAGATCAGAGGAAGAATCTCGGTATGTTCTAGTATCCAATAAGAAGAATGAAGCGGGTCCTTGCGTGAACTCAAAGTATGTAGCACCATATCTAGGTGTGTTGTAAGTTCCAGCCTGGCGAGCTCGGGGAGGGTTGACGGATGTTTGATAATGGTGCCACGGATCAGCTGCTGCATCGTAAATCTTGAAATTTTATGGTCAGTAGATATGCGCCTAAAAACAACAACATTTGCCCAAATATCGAGCCACAACCAGAACTTCCGATACTGGGGATTGGAGTGTAGGAACGAGCGCTTCCTCTTACCCCTGTTGTTTTCTTATCCCAATCATTGGCAATTTCATGATCGTCGAGCACGTGTATCCAGCCTCAAGAAGCTCCAAGTTAGCAATTGAAGTCACTGCGTAGGTAGAGAGACCCAGAAATGATAAGGTGTGCCATCAAAAAAATAGACAATTAAGCCTTGATTGATTGTACATGGCAATATTTCAGGAATTACTCACTTAAATTTTGCCCAACAGCTGGCCAATCCGGAGAGCTATAGACCTGTCTGTACTCGCGGCGGTAATCTTCAACGGTCACTCCAAACCTCTTCGGAACATCAATGTAAATAAAGTCGCCAAGAAAGAGCATAAATTGGGAACCTCCAGGGATTTTCTTAATGACATCTGCCATATGCTTGAAGCCGGGAATTGCCAAAGCGTGGTCAAAAGGGCTGTAAGGAAAGCGAGGTTTGATACAACTAGATGTAAAAAATGTGAAAGACCCTGATTGAGGGAGATGTCCAGGCTTGGGAGGAGTAGTGAAAAAGCCGGTGTGGTTGTTTGATGTGGTCCATTGGTAAGTCCTCTCAGGATGATTCGGCAATGCGAACTTCAAAGCTTGAGTGAAGTCAGTGTCTTCCGATAGAGTATGTATCATTCCGGCGAGTTGTGGCTTCGAATTTTCGTAAGCAGCTGCCGGAGTTGCTAGCTGATAAGTGACGGATATGGGAAGCTTAGAGATATCTGGCTCTCGAACGAGTAGATTCGCTTCCGTAGGGGCACTTCCAAACAGTCAGAAATGATACACAACAGGAGACGCGGCTCTGTTTAGCGTGGCATGTCAAAGGACATCTCTAGCATACCGAGACGATCCCAGATACTAGACTGGAATTTTAGTGGTATGCTACGACTAAACAGAATTATCGCATGTTTTTCTTGGTGGGCGTGCAGTAAACGTGTGAACTTACATGTACCCCATGCGTGCGAACGATAGTTCTGTGCTGGGATGAAAAACTCTTGTATAATATACCAGGTCAATTGTGGCCAGAACAAAACCCACGTTGATCAAAAATGTCAGAAGTGAGAGCAAGGTCGATACAGGATCAGGCGCGCCTGTTAAAAGTGTATGTATTGGTCTCGGTGATTCCCCATCTATCATGACTGCCTCCTCAACTTCAAATTCTTCCTCCACATGCTTTCGTTTGTCTGAACCTGATTTATCTTGAGAGTGTGTAGTAGTCGATGGAAGTGGTCGCGGCTGCTTTTCGCGCGTAGTATCAGTAATGATGATTTTGATATCATCTTCTACCGCGGGATATGTGTTCCGCGTTACATGACTGGCAATGAAGGAGGGGACGTATAGTGCAAAAAGAGTGTAAATAATGGGAGGCCATGGCTAGCAACAAGTGTTAGTGGTCGATATTGGAATTCTGGAGCTGTCCCTACTTACATGACCGGGGATGATGCGAAGAAAGATATAAGTCACAATTCGCAAAGCGATTGAGCTCCAAGTGGCTACCTTTTGCTGAACTGTTGACATGGTAGGTGAAGGAGACTCAAAACAATTATAATTTTACACCAGACCAGACCACCTGGACCAGGCCAGACCAAGAATAAAGGGCTGGATACGAAGGGAACACGAGGGGAAAGAATATATAATAAGAAAGCTGTATATATTTGTATTTTGCTATCCTGAACTGGAAGTTGTGGAAAAATAGTTTAATCACAATAAAGAATAGTAGAATGGAACATATAGAATACAACACGTAGAATACAACACGTAGAACACAACACAGTACATTTTGGATAGTTTGGGTGACTCTCACGTGACACATGACACTTAGAACTTTATTAGGTGGGGTTACTATATATATACCCTTACGTCATTCAGAAAGAGGGGTTATTACCGCAAGCAGTTAACATAACATAACATAACATAACACACCTATCTCAATATAAACCACTAGAATGAAGTCCACGTGGTCTAGGTACTTGTTGCGTAAAGATAATTAAGCGAAACTCCGAGTTGATTTCTAATTCTGTTACCCTGATTGATAATTCTTTATCATCCTGCTTCGTTGTAGTGCGGGGAAGTGAGAGTTCAAGTTGTAGTGCTCATGTCAGGAGTTGTCATTCCAATGGAAAGTTACAAATCTTCGCCAATTTGATATTTCAACAACGATTCGATCGCGGAATATCTGCACTGGAACCCAACACCGTCCGATGCCAATCAACACATAAAAGACAACTTTTTAACATGGCTACAGCAAACAACATCCATTTGACTACTGAGGACACCGGAGTGTATAAGCTTAAGTACCAGAACTCGGAAACAGCCACGAAAACCTCACAGCTATTGCAAGAGAATCATCATGTAGGATCACGCTTTCCCCTTGTGATGTTGTCTTGGAGGTATGGGTTAACAGGCCTTTCATATAGAAACATCACATTTTCTTCAATGCTGAAGGATTTCACAACCATATCGTCCATCACTTGTTGACTCTATATGGCCTTGGTGCCCCGGCATCCGTCATTGAGCGACACTATAAGAATAATGCATCATACCAGCGCCCCTTTGTTCTCTCCGGGAGTCAGGTTAGTCCATATTTTGACAAGCTTGCTGTTTTGAAGAGCCTCGGTACCCCAAACACTGGTTTTGTTTTCTCAACGCCAAATCTTCAATTGCAGAGGGCCTGACAAATTTAGGCTCCCGTCGATATGTCACCGCCGGATAATTTCAACAACCATCTGGGTAAAGAAGAATACTACCGTGACTTTCTGGTGTTCTGGCAGCAAGAGATTGAATCGAAAGGATGGAAGAATGTCTTGAAAGAACACGTGTTTGCGGGTGACGCGAAAGCAGACGACATGCTCGGCAGGATGTTTGCCGGTAAGTAGCATTGTAATTGCTTACCAAAAAGAATTTTGCTTATAGTCACCAGGATTTCTTCATCCTATTATCCATTTGGGTTTCGGTATTGAGTTTAACCAGCCAGCCATCATTGCGGAAGCACTAGCACAAGCTTCTGTCCACGACGACTGGATTACTAAGTATCTTTTAGACGTTGAGAAGAATGCTCAGCCTGGAAATAAGACAATCCCACAACTCCTGGAGGAGATTAGAGCCGATAAAAAGCTGTCTACTGCTGCCGAGTGGAGTGATGGTAATAAAATTCGAGATGGCATCTTGGCTAGAGCTCCAGATAGAATGGTAAAATACGCATCTCAGTGGACCGTAGGGGAATATGAGCTTGAAGCCAAGACAGCGCAAATGATGAATGCTGCTGTTTATTTCACTGCCGCTGCCCAGCGCCCGCCAAAACAAGTGAGTCCTACTATACTTCGAAGATATACATTGATTGATATTCATCCTTTCAGATTAAATTTGACTTTTACTATATGCATTGTGTCACTGGTTCGATTTTCTTCACCTCCTTCAACAAACAGGACTTCCTGTCTGAAGCTCAGAAGACCCGGCTCTTGGAGTGGAAAGGACGTATTGATCTCGCCATGTACGCATCTCGTCGTTCGCCCCAACTCCTTCTCGAAGAGATCTCGGGATATGTCCCGAAGCATCTTGAAGCTGGTGATGCGGCATGGAGCGGGCTCTTTCAGAGACTCTTCGAATTTGAAGATGATGGGCACGCCGTGAAATTTGGAAGAGCGGTCGCTCATGCTCAGGTTGTCAATCAAGGCTACGAAGGCGAAGATTGGGCAAAGATCAAAGATTCCATGTGGTTAAAAATAGGCAATATGATCGTTGATAGCGTTGAAGATACCGGAGCAACTGTACGCATCTCAAGGAATTATTTACCCTATACACTGATGCACAATTTACTGACTTATCCAGTGGGCCAGAAGTGTTGGGTTTGACGAAGCCTGGAGTGATTTTGAGGACAGACCGAGACAGGTACATTCGTGAGTGAATAAGAGTTGAAAAGCTAGGATATACTTCTCTTCTCCTCTCTTGTGTTGTTATCATTGGCTTTGAGTGTTGCAGATGTACATGAGGGAATTTGTTTTGAAGGATCTGAACTATGCCTGACAAAAGTAATACAAATATACAACCTTTCATCTTGATCTTGACATTCTAGTCTTCTCTTCTCTATGTTATACATGCAACAAAACCATACTCCTCACAGGCTTGAGCTTGGTATTCATTCATCGGGGTTACTTGGTCTTCAAGCAGCCTTCTTCTTTAATCTAATCTGCCGAGAGGATTTAAGATATTCTGTGGTTATGATAATATTCTGATAAAAGATACTGTAAGCTCTGATACTGAGTCAGATGGAGACTGGAGATTGGATAGCTAGTAGGTAGGTAGTGTACCTATTTTTATTTTTTTGAGATTAATCACTACGTAAAAGGTAAGTTACTTGGTTGCTTAGATGGTAGATAGTAAGGTAGTGAGGTAGTGAGTAATAAAATAATAAGAGAGTAAGGTATTAGTAACAATGGTAAGAATAGGAACAATAGTAGCAATAGTAATAGACGGAGAGGCTTTTTGTTCACTTTGAATTGGCCCATCGCCATTTCTATACCTCCACAGTTGCATGTACAACTCTTTTTCATGTGTTTGTACATGCGAGATAAACGATATTATACTACTTCACTCTTTCTTTCGAGTATTACAATCTCTCAATCCTAATAAATTTAGTTACGTTCCTTGTCAAAGCCTACTCATGATTTAAATTGATTCTTCTTCAATTCCTTACATCTCAATTCATTGCTTTGCACTCACCCACTCTCTTGCAACTGAGATGGCGCAAATTTTCACTTCCACTTCCATTTCCACTCCCACTTCCACCTCAAGATCAGCCTCGGCCTCAGAGACTGGTTGGTTCGAAAATGTACTCGTACTCGATCTTGAAAGACAAGAAACCGAGAAGCAATCTATTGCTGATGTCCAATCGGTTCCAGCTCGCATCACTCGCTCTCAATCTCTCACCCATCTGAGCATCAAACAGAAGTTGACCCACCCGAACTCACATGTGAAGACCACAGAAGTTGAATTTGTTGAGTCCGATGGCCCTGATAACCCCGTGAGTCCGTTCTTGCCCACGAAATCAAGAAGCTGGTTATATTGATGTAATTCTCAATATCGACCTCTGAACTGGCCCTTCCGAAAGAAGCTGATCACTACACTAGTCTGTGGTCTGTTCACTATGGCTTGGACATGGGCAAGTTCTGCATACAGTCCTGCCGCTGAACAAGTAGCAAGAGAGTTTGATGTTGCGCCTGAGGTTTGTGTTCCATGGATACTGTCAATTTAAACTGAAATAGTATTGACGATAAACAGGTAAGTTTGACGGGTGTAAGTTTCTTGTTACTTGGATTTGGATTTGGTGAGGTGTCTCCATTCGCTGTTATAAAATGAATTATGAAGCTGATGGGTGTCTGTGATTTAGGTTCCCTGCTATGGGCTCCTCTATCTAGAATGTGAGTACCAGAAAGTCAGCTTCGATACCTCGTGTGATGTGCTGCATACTCCCTATTAACGACGATTTGCTTCCTTTAGTACCAATACTGATGACCATCCAGTTATGGTAGAAAAGCTGCAGTTTTAACTCCAGGTAAGAAAGTTTATCATTAAATGAGCAACCTTAGCAATTGAGAACTCAACTGCCATTTCCATCCCCTGCCATTGTGAGCCAGAGCTTACATATCAAATAGTTTTTATCTCGACATACTTTTCCTTCGCTTCTGCCACAGAGAAAGACATCCAGACGCTACTCTTAACTTGTTTCTTTGCTAGCATTTTCGGATCTGCTCCTGTGAGAAACTTAATACTAGAAATCTTAAACTCTCCTGACCTCAGAAGAAAGGTTACCAATACTGGCAGCGTTCTCTCTGATATTTGGGCATTTGCTGTTATTGGAGGTGAGTACATGCATTTTATCAGAATGTTGTTTCTCACCGCTTCAAGGTCCAACCATGGGGTCCCATTGTAGGAGTAGTAATCACATTAAGCTACAGTCGGGGTGCATAAAAGTTTTCGCGTAAATCGCATGTTTAAAAAAACGTGTGAATTATCAACAACCTCCCCCTTTTGTAAACAACAACCATGGCACCTATACATCCTCCCCTAGCTCCGCGTGATGCTAATTCTCGTCGAGGAAAGAATCTGACCCCATACGAAAAAGGAATTATCCAAGAAGCTAACAATACAGGCGTTACACCTACAGAAATATCAAAATCCTTTAAAAGGTTTGTATCCACAATCCGAATCATTTTACAACTTAACCTATTACGCTTTGAGAGTGTATCCCAGTATTGTATAGATCGGCCTTTATATTATACGCTAGCTCACGAATATAGAGTATTATATTATATTCGAAAAGATCCAAAAGATACATATAAACAAATACTCAATATATATTCTACGGCTTGTTCTTGTAATATTGTCCAAAAATCTTACTTAAACATGAAATAAAGAATTGGAAATACAAACGCCATCTATTTTTGACTCCAAAGCATATAGCGGCTCGACTTAAATAATATTTGAAATAGCAAGGTTTTACAACAAAGGAATGGGGTATAATCGTACAGAGCGATAAGTGCTTTGTAAAGCGAAAAAGGGGGAAAAAGGATTAATAATACTTTTGTACCCTTGAATAAAAATGGCAGCCGGAAATAGTTCAAATTTAAAAATATAGAAATAATATAAAGATTATGATATAGATATGATTTTGGTATTTTGGAAGAAGCATCCTTTATATTATGAATAGAGATTTCGAGTTGAAGAAATATAATTATTCTGCGAATTTATATTTGAAGGTCTTGAAGACCGAATTGGCTCCCATTTTTGAACAATTGAATCCTGGATATTAATTTATATAGGATAATGCTTCTATTTATCGAACTCGTAAAATTAAAGCTTGATTTATCGCTCACAATATTACAGAGGTGAAGGATTGGCCTCCATATTCTCCGGATTTGAATTCTATTGAGCATATTTGGTAGTATCTAAAAATAAGGATCTTTGAGATATTTCCTGATATTATTATAGATAAATCAAATCAGAATATACAAGACAACAATTTGAATTATGCTTCCAAATAGTATAGGATACATTGAATAAAGGTTGTTTGTAAAATTGATTGAAAGCATACCTTCTAGAATTGAGACCTGTATCGAGGCAAAAGGCTGGTATACAAAATATTAAACAATTGAATTATTATTCGTTGAATTAATTATATATAGAAAGATACTCTAATGAAATATCTTTATTTTGATTATTAATTCAAATCACTTGATTAATTATTCATAAAGTTATATAAAATTTAATAATGATTGTGATATTTTTGAAAATTGCATAAAATAATAAACAAGAACTTTTAACTGTATCTGGGATGGAGATGGACAGAATATGTAGGTCCATAAAGCTCTCAGCCACGCTCTCTATCTCTGACCATACATGCAAGAATACAGGAATAATAGACGGCAATCATACTAGCTGGCGCCCTCATCCTCAGCGAAACCTACCCGGGCGGGCTCCTGGTTGCTAAAGCCCATCGCCTTCGTCAAGATACTGGAGGGCGCTGCATGCCAGACACGAAGAGCGAAGTTTCGGTCTTAGCGAAATGGTAAGTAAAATTTTTGATGCGACCCTTTCGTTTACTGGCAACCCCTATTTGTCTTCTCATGGGTTTGTATGCTTCGTTTGTTTATGGTAACCTATATTTGTAAGTGAGACTCGAGGGTCACCTGTAGGTACGTATTAATGGACTGCTAAGTGTCTAGCCGCAGTGCCTGTACAGTCTGCACAGGGAAAAGGTTATGGACCGATAACATCAGAGTGAGTTAGCTTCTCAAACGAATAATCTTTGCCAAGCGGATGTTCTGCTGATGTCTTCATTAAAACAGGCTTCCTTTTTTTGCACTTCTGCTAGGTATAATCTTTGGCGGCACTGTAAACATCCTGTAGGTCTTCCCGATGCCTGTACCCACCATATCTACTGAAAGACAGACCACAGCAACAATAAATTCTACACCTGCAGATTTGAAGCAAACGAAAATCAACAGGTCCCCGAAGCCCGCCTTCCCCCAATGATGATCGGCAGTATATTCTTTGCTGCGGGTCTCTTCATCTTCGGTTGGACATCCCCATCAAACATCCACTGGGAAGCTCCTTGCATTGGGCTGATGTTCATGGGATTTGGTTTCTTCACCATTTCTAAGCTGCGCTCAACTACCTCATTGATACCTTTGCCTCTTGCGCACCTAGTGCGGTGGCAGCTCAGACATTCGTATGAGCTATATTTACTGCCTCGTTTCCCATGTTTGTTACTCCGATGTTTCATAATTTGGGTGTTGAATGGGGTATTAATGTGCTGGGATTTGTAGAGACTGTGCTTATACCCATTTCGTTCTTGTTTTATGTTTTTGGTGAGAGGATTAGAATGAGGAATAAATTCACCACCAAATAGTTGTGTTGATGCACTTGCTAGACTAAAATAATGAGAACATTTGCCGGGAAGCATCATTAATCGATTGATAGTCCGGTAGTTTATAGATACTTGATTCATTCAAGATAGATTCCTAGAAAGCTTGACGAATTATGGTCGAGTCTCTGGCGTCTTGTAGATGTTTGAATCACAAGTATGGAGGAAGCTCGATTGCTTGTCGCAAGAGAAGCAGAGAATCCTGGTACATAAGAATAGAATACATAAAGATACCTAAACTCATTCCCAAATATGCTTTTGTGCCGAATATTCTCTGCTTACTCCCTCGTCTAAAGTCTATAGGTCAGCCAAATTTCCGTGAACGTACATCCTGTCCCGGAAAATAATGATAAGATGCTCAAACCGTCACATGATTCCAAAGGCAAAACCAGACCCCTTGAGGAGTGAAATAAATCATTGATCCCAAGGTCATAACTGTACAAACATATCAACATAACCACGCAAAGCCTATCCAAGCTTGCCCATAAACTCCAATCCAATGCGTAAGCTGTTCACAGCATATTATACATCTAAGCCCACCGTTCCTCTTGTAATAGTCCCAACCCCCAACCTCCATCCATCAAAGCACCCGTTTAATCCCCATCACTCGGCCTCCTCATATAGCTATCAATCGCCAAACTAAAAGCTGCAAACCCCGCACACCCCACAGCCGCAGCTTGTGGTCCCGCCGGCGCCGCCAATACTCCTCCGGTAATACATCCCGCAATGACCCCATTTTTCAAATCGTTCTTTGCTCTAAAGCCTTCAACACAACATTCCGTGCCTGCGAAAATAGCGCCTACTTTGCCGAAATTTTTGGCCGAGGAATAGGAGCGGGATCCCATATCTTTGAGACCGCGCTTGAGTTGTTCGCGCAGTGGGAGAGAGGTAATTTCTGCGGCGGCGGCAGATGTGTGGATTGGGGTGTCGTATTGCATCTGTAGGTGAAGTTTAGTCATTGAAGATGCCGAAGGAGGGACGCGGCGAGGAACATACGGATGCCATGAAGAGACCAAAGGCGCCACCGAGGGCGAATCCCATTACACCAGAGACGACAGTCTTGCCCGGACAGGACTCCATTATCATTTGCATCTATAACCATGATTAGTACCCGTTCAATCTATCGAGACGGGTTCCACCAGCAAGGCTCTTGTCTGCCACAGAAACGCTTGTTACTGAAGAGCAAACGTACATTTTTTACAGCAGCAGCGGTCGATGGGTCAACCATTTGCTGGCTCCCTCCTGGGGGGTTGAATGCTGGTCCATTCATTTTAAACGACAGTAATTGTGCTGTTCTTCGTCACGGAGGGGATTGAAGATAAAGATGGGCTTTCCTTGTGGTGTAATCCGCCGAGAATTTTTTTTTGGCGAGGCTGACGTTTGGCCTTGCACCACAATCTGAAGCCTCGGGGTGTTCCTGTTTCTACTTCTCCTTTTCAAAAATCTGGAACATCTCGCATAAGGGATAATGAATGAAAGATGTACTCGAGTATCTAATGTATATACTATTAAGGGTAGTAGGCAGGCTGGCCTGACATTATAACAATCTTTTATCAGGGATTTCTCAACACAGAGGCAACCTGCCATTACGCTCTGGGCGTCAACAAAATACCATTTTCCCAATGTGAAATTCAACATAAAGGCAGCATCATCGCCTCATAACATCCAAGGCTCCTCTGAAAGCTATGTTTGCTGGTACAGCCCCATTCATTTTTATTCCCATTACGATCATCCCATCCGGGATCTTTTGCAAAACCAACACCTTTCCAGAACAGATCTATCTCAACCAACCCTTGATATTATTGCGCTTCCATGATTTTCATCCAAAGTTGGAAAATATTTCAAGATCACGAAGCTTGATATACAGTAAAGTTATTGAATTCCCAATAAGCATTTGTGAAGGCCGTCGCGTTGTTAGCAACGTAATCAGTGCAAGTACCCGGACCTATTATCACCTGATTAGTATCGGAAGTTTGACAAGGAGATCAAAAGAAACCTACAGTCGATATCATATACACTCTGGGTACCTGCCCAATTTCCACACAGATCGATGTTGACAATGATGCTTTGATTTTTGAAGTGATTGCCAATGTTACAATCCGTGCTGGGAAAATCCGCAGTAGCCTCCGACCAGGTCGATGGGTCCGGAGTACCAGATGAGATATCGCTTGGAATAGCATCTCGTCCAAATCGCCACATCCGTATACCTGCTGTACGTAGTTCCATGGCCATAACACCACCACCATTTGAGTTAAAATCCGCGCCGAATGTCCCCAAAGAATCATGTACACCACATCCAGCATTTCCATTCGTGCTATTCAGGCATGAAGATTGAATGGCCTTCCCAGTCTCTTTACGCTTGACATCCATGGAGCATCCGGACGTGGTGTGGAGGGTCATTTGATTCTTGGTAGAGTTCACAACATTGACAGCCTCCATGATATCGATCTCTCCATTTGCAGGCCAATTGTTTGGATCACTTAACCAGAGTGCTGGCCATGTCCCACAACCAATGGGTGTGTGTACGATATCGAAGATGAATAGACCGTCAGTATATTGTGTCTTGGACTCAATTCGCACCGAGAAGCGACCAGTAGATGCATTTGGATTGCTGTCAGCTGTGACAGATGTGTCGACTCTGACAACCGCAGAACTTGATGAAGCATAGGTCAGATTATATTGAGCCGCTACTTCGGAGTCGACATAATGAACGAAACCCGCTGATGGATCGTAGGTATTGAAGTAATCGAAATTATCGAAAAAGTCAGTTCCCGAGTCTTAAGTAGATGTTAGCAAGCACGCAAGAATATGATTATGTCGGTGAATCTCTGTTTACACAATCCTGGAGGCAAGTCTAGAAGTATTACTACTGCCCTTGGTAGGAATGAAAGAAGCCTTGCTTCTCTGAACATCTCAGAAATGTCGGTACATCGGAAGTTGTCATCAATGAAACATAGGGCGAGAGAAGACAACTTACAAGTATCCTTCAGCGAATAGCTCAATTGTGAGTAGTTTGGATAAGCATTCTCCTTTGAAACTTCCACAGCAACCACCACCACGATGATGATGAACACAACAATCCCCACGCCAACAATGGCCCATCGTTTCTTACTCCATGTCCTCACATCCCACCACCGTGGTGCCCAAGAACTTGGGTCATCGAGTTCATATTTGGGTGGCGGGTCCCTCGATGTATTCGTGTATCTCATCTCTGCAATGGTATAAAGTTTCTATCCAATGAAAGCTTATCTTCCTTCTACTCTCAACAGTCCCTCAAACCCAAATGCGAGTTTTGAGTGAGTGTATCGTTTTAAGGGAAAGCAATCAAAAGCTATTTCATTTCGATGTGCGTGACTGGCTTAGTTGACTTATAAAATTACGAGCTGTGGTCGATTGAGGACCGCAACACCCTCGTATATAACCTTGCCTGAGCAGCTTATTTTTATCTTATCTAACCAACCCCAGGAAGAATGGAGACTGAAACACTTGAAAAACACTCGCAGTATGCCGACCTAGTAGGTCTTTCCACTCTGGACTTGAGCTTAATTAATCCCTTAGATATTTGCTAGCAATCAGATACCTAGAAGGGCAAGGATAGTAGGTGTTGGTGGATATGCAGGCTGACGACTCTCTCCGTGTAAACATGGGTTGACGCGGACACATACGAACGAATGCAAGGTGATTGAGTAGCAGTTAGTTGCACAGCTTAGGGAAGGATAATTCCGACGATAGATGATTCGATTTGGGAAAGAAAGAAGAACATCACTCAACCTTTGGAGAACTCAGTACGCAATTGAAATGAAATGTGACATGAATGTCAAGCTTTGGTCGCAACCAGGCGGAAAACAAGGGAATACTCTTGAGACCTACCATTCACCATTCACGGCTATGCCACCCTCGCGCTGGCACTGTCGTGGGGGTTTCATGTTCATGATGTTAGAAGACGAAGATGATCCAGCCTATCAATCGTAAAGTTTTGTTTCACCGCTTTGGTTCTGCCATTCGTCAAATCATTTTACCCGCACAACTTAAACAAAAGCTGGGCGGGCACGAATACGACAGGGCAGAAAAATGGTTATTGGGGATCAAACCAACTTGTCGATCATGTATCGTATCTTCAATACTCCGGAGATAAGTAGACAATGAAATTCCGATAGCTAAGGGAAAGTCATTGTTATCACAGAGACGAGAGTCAGCCGCGTAATCAAAATGGACAAAATATTAATTAGTGATCTCCCTAGGTGATTAGCATTTTGGCATGCAACATCAGCCTATGGATCGATGAGTCTAGAGAAAAACGTGTACATCAAAGTGTCAATATTTAAGGATAATCTTTGATTACCTACCTAGGTAATGATAAATATCTCCTTTCCCTCCAGTGCACATATACGTTTCTAGTTTGGATGCCAAGGTATTTTGGTACTTTGGTACTTTGGATATGAATGAAAATTACACGATGCTTTATCCAACCTAACATCGGTTACGACTTGGGATAGACACATGAGCACTTTGGTATGTGAAGACACACAAGATACTGCGCCATTCGATAATCCGGAAAACCCATTTCTCACCGTGAACGGCTGGTATGCATTATAAACAGTTTGTCCCCAACCTGCTGATTATCTATAGATACAACCCCGTCCACGTATTCACGTGACCGGCCAACCCTCTAATCATCATCCTCATCCATTCTCGCCCGTTTGTGTGACCTTTCCTCGCCTTCCTGTAACCCGTACTCTCTTTTATTAGAGCTTTCACCGACCTTGTTCAGGAAATCATCGACGTTGAAAACGTCCCCACTATCCTTCTCAAACTGCACCGGGCCCTCTCTCGCCTGTTGACACCTCATATTAGCTTCATCCCCAGTTACGGCGAAGGACATTGCTTACCTCAACATCTGCTGCACCTTTAAAGGTCCCTTTACCAAGGGCATCACCAAATCTATTACTTTTCTGTATCTTCGCCATCTCACCTTCAGCTGCCGCCTCATCATCGTCATCATCCATATTTTGCCGTGGTCGATAAATACTGCTGATAGCATCTTGGGCAGCGAAAAGGGGTTTGTCATATGCTTGATCCTCGTTGAACCCACTGTCGAAACCACTCGTCCGGTTGAACAATCTGGAATCAAACATGGTTTCCGCTGACTGTGTAGGCTTTGCCAAGCCTAAGGCGACCTTCTCCGAAATGTCTCGATTCTGCTCTCGTGCCATCATTTGAATTCTCCTTTCAGTTCCCATGCGCGATTGTCGTAGTTTTCGTTCTTCATCTCTGCGCTTTTCTTGACGCATCTTTTCTCGCTCCCTGAATTCCTCGTCATCGCTATCAGATCGTTCAGAATCAGAATCACTGTAGCTCCCTGAACGTGACCTTGATGACCTCGAATCTCGTCTTCTGGAACCAGCGGCGGCCCCGGCTCTCTCATCTCGCGCCTTCTGTGCTAACATACGCAGATGATCTTCTTTTTGTGCCTTCTCCTTCTCTGCCAGCCTTTGCTGCATCAGTGCTCTCTGTTTGACCTCCTCTCGCGCATGCCTGTCTGCCGTGAAAAGAGCTTCTGCAAACTGTGCAAATTTATCATTGATAGTGACATCCTGCAGTCCCCTTCCATCCGCAGCTAATCTTTTGTCAAGTGGAACCGTGTAGCCCTTGGGGTTTTTCCAATTCGAGACCGGAGGAGGTATCTTCCAAGCTTCTTGATCCTCTGCTGTTAATTTCCGAGGGGGCGAATGCATGACTGGAGCCGGAGGACTTGGCGGACCACGCGGAATTTTTTTATGTTTGAATTTGGGAGGTTCCATAGGGTCCTGCTGCCTTTCCACAATCTTCATAATTCGATCATTCTTTCTCGAATTATCACCCATTTGATTCGCAGGCGTATATCTGACGTAGGTTGGATCTTTTCTCGCCCCAACATTGACGTTCTTGGGTTTCTGCGCAGCTACCGCACCACTGACCAGAGTTGCCAAGGCATTCTTTGTTCGTTCTGTAGAAGCTGCAACTTCCTCCTCACTCGGTCTATCTAAATTAATATCTCCGGCATCAGCTCGTTGCCGAAGAGGTATAAGGTCCTTGAAAGATGCGTGTACTATTCGTTTGTCGTTATGGCCTTGTCGTGCTATCGCATCGTACTTGACCTTCCCCTCGCCATCGACTTGAAGGGCTAGCGCATTATTTGATGAAGTAGATTTGCGTCCCATATCCAATGGATACTGTGCGACGGGAATCTCTGGAAAAGCACCCCCGTCACCAAAGTCTTCCTGCCCTCGCGGCCGCCATCCTGTTCGAGTACCGTATGGTGGAGATCCAGTCTTCTGCAAAGCCTTGTTAGAAAAAGTATCCCATTGCTGAAAATCCACATGACTAACCTTTAAAACAATTTGGGTGTCGTCCAGAGCGCCTGCGCCCAAGATTCGAGGACCTCTCTGCTGCGCATGCTGTGGAATCTCCTCCTCTTCACCTGTGTATTTGGGTTTTGGCAATGCCCGTGTTAAAGACGTTGCCATTGAGGCGATGTTATGCAGAAAATTAGAATGCAGGTGTGTTGAAGTGATTTGGAGATGGAAACACGAGATTGAATTAGTTTTAAAGTTGCCTTTGCCTGCGTATCGTGAATCGATAAATGTTCAAATTGTCGCGATTCTCATCCATGTTACGTCACGCTAACTAAAGAAGTACTAGCGTATTTGGAGCATAGCATGACATGGAAAATGCAACTTGATGAATTGACAAGACATATATCTAATTATAGTATCTGGCATATTATATCGTTATAAATGCTAAATTTTTATATCGTTGTATTGCTTCATGAAACAGAATTATTTCGTTATCTGACTGTCGTGTGTTTGTATCACTTGTGATTGTATGAGGTTTTGGAGAACATGCATAATCAATTTTACCCATGCCATGGTTGTGACAAACATGGAGATGGAGTAACACATTTAATTAACTCGAATTTAATCATGTTGAGCTTCATTTTGTTAAGTGTATAGAACACAGAGACCCGCCCGGGACTCTGACACATTTCAATCATCTTCGCTCCCATCCCGTACCGTTCACACGTAGCCTTTCCTGGCTCCCTAATCCCTCTCGTTAGAACATCTAGAGGTATATGGAAGCTAAAAGTACGCACCTGGAAGAAGAATCGAACAATAAAGACTTGTAAGGCCGCCATACACATCATCATCAAGCTTTCAATCACACTGAAATTGAAGATCCTCCTTTCCGTACTCCTCACTGTGCTGAAGTTTCTGTTTTCTCTTGTGCGGAAGTATTTCTGGTTTCTCGTGATGGTAGATAGCTGGCCTGAAAGTTTGAAGATAGATTCTTCCAGCGCGGAAGTCTGCTCGGGAGTTGTGCCTTGTTTTGAGGGTATGGAAGCTCGAGGCTCATTCTCAACCTAGGACAGTGATAGACATGTCAGTACCGCCCTGTGTTGATAGCTCGTGAAGGACAAAACCTACAGCAATTTCAAAGTCGACAAACTTTTCCGAGAATGTACTCATTTGATTGTTGAAGCAAAATCTATATTCTCCCACCTCCGTGGCTGTGAAGACGAAATCGCCCTGTCGCTCCTTTTCTTCCTTCATGATAACTCTCTCATTTGGACCCACGACCTCATAATCCACATCGAAAGAGCCTCCAGCTTGAACCTGCAAGATATATTATGTCAGAGACGTTTATGCGGATATCGGAAATGGGATGCACCCGTACAGCAAAGTAGAAAGCTATTTTGGCACCTTGTTTGTCAACATTGGAGTAAAAGCATGCCTTTTCATTGGCGCTAAGCTTATATGTGAGTGCAGTCGCAGATACAAGAGGAGAAATGCATGCCAAAAGGCTGCACCAAATTAAAGACGGCTTCATGGTCTGTTGTGTGATTGTGATGGTGGTGAACCTTTTACTCAACGCGCTTCTGGAGATTGTTGCTATCTGTCAGTCGGGTGATCCTCGGGTCAGTAGATCTAGCGAGTTAGCTCCTCCTCTACGCCCATCATATCAGGGGTGGCCGCGTCTTTTTCAATCCATCTACATCACCGTTGTATAATTTCAAGATTGCTTCGGAAGGCTGATTTGGAAGATTTCAGTGGAATAAGCATCTGGGCGCCCATTATTTAGGTTACAAAGTAGCTAACGTCATACTAGAAGAATGTCTGCATCAAAGGCACCATGGTCTTTCCATTGTCCTCAATCATCTAATCGCTAAAATGAAGTTCTTTGGCGACTGATTATGTTGCATAGAAGAAATTGACTTCCCCATTATGCCCCATTGTCTACATAAGACCGTTGCCTATTTTCCGACCAACCGATAGCGCCATGCAGAAAACCTCTCATAAGCAATGCCAAAATCTACTTCAAAAACAAGTCTCCCATGCCAGTCCTTGCGTTTCGAATTTTGTCAATGTGATCTAGGCCGAGCTGATCATCATCATCCCGAAGCATATCCCATAATGTATCGTCTGTGAGATGCTTAGTACGGTGATATAAGTCTGTTATGGGTCACAACTTACCATCATTTAAATATGTAGGTTTTGTGTAAGAGCTTCTCTTTACGACAGCAAATTTTATCTTATCGAGGTTTTTGCCTTTTATCCCCGTCCGTTTTTCCAATCGTTTTTTAGTGTCGGAAAATATTTCATTCTGATGGTTGTTAGTTGTGACACACCTTCTTAAATAGAGAAAAAGACTTACTTGAACGATGAGGAATTTGAATGGAATGGAATGCACTTTATTTGGCTCACCCTGAAAGTGAAATGCATAGATATATTGACTTCCGTTCGGCTGCGCTAATTCCTCTTCCGGTATTCGCTCCAGCATAACGTGAATGTACTCCGTGACATCTTTCACTAGATAACCACGGGGAAGCTCTTTGTGAATCTTGTTGCTGTGTATTTCGTATACTCGGATCGGACCACCCTTTTCTTCGTCTTCCAATTGGGCTTTCTTGATCACGGATGAAATTATGTCATCCACAGTTCCAGTTTTAGGTACAAGTATGTCGAGTTGTTCCTGTAATCAATCAATACCTCCAAAAAGTGAAAACAATCATCCCGATACGCTTACCTCTTTTGTGACACCTTCGCTGATCCAGCTAACCTTCATAGATTTCTTGGTATCTAACTCGGCTAGACTAATATCAAGAACCTCGAAATATAAAGCATCTGCTCTTATAGTAGCGCCAGCAAACGTAGCGTAACTAGTACTGACCATGTTGAGTAACGTTTGGTTTGACATCCGCCTGATCGCTGTTTTGGGATTGCCTGTATTTTGAGCGATGGTCCAGAACCTGATGTAATTCGGATCAACATCCAGCTTCTCTCCTACCTTCGCGGCCACCTGGTCATAAGTATGCTTTGCACTGAGTACCAGGGTGAATGACTCGCAATTTTCGGAATTAAATTCTTTGCTGCCTCTAGTTGGATGGCAGTGGAATGTAATGAGCCTTCTATGACGCAGGAAATCGTAGTACTGCCGGGCATCTTCTATGATATCAGATGTTTTAACAGGCTGGTAACGCGGAACCGAGCCGTTGGATGGGGTTTCCGAGGAATGGCCTATGGAGGTGGTTGATTTTGAGAGACTGCTGCTACCGCTGCAGTTAGCTTTCTTATACCTTTTCATATACATCAATCAAGAAACTCACTCAGGGCTTCCACCTAGGCCGGTTCCGCTTTCAGAACCCTTTTCCAAAGCTTTTTGAAAGCAGACGATATCGCCATCCTGGAGTTCTGCTGCCTTAAGTGATTGTTTCGCTTTCATGGGTTCAATCATGTCAGGTTTTATCTCCTATTGCCATGTCAGGAACAGACAATAAAATGTTCAGTATCACGAATCTTACCTCGTATAGTTTCAATTTGGTATCCTCTGGCCATCCCATGCGTCTTAGAATGAACGGAGCTAATTCTTCAACTCTCCTTTGATTACTGATATAAATGTGACCGCACCCAACTAGAGACTGGGTATCAACATTGAACCATTTAAGAAATATGACAATTTCATCAGATCTGTTAGGGGACGATCCTTCTTTTGCCAACTGATGCGTTGGCCACACTGCATCACCGTTGGAGTCGACTGTTTCTGCTGCTTCGGCCCATAGTCGTAACTCTTGTGTTTTACTACCGGCTAATTTCAAATGCGCATCTTCAATGGTTTGATTGAAGTCCACAACAGGCGTGTCCGGTCTCGTCGTTTTGTTTTGGCGATTGACCATGAACCAGACTCGTAACCTTCTTGGGTCAACTCCAGTATCCTGACCAATTACATTGATAAGCTCTCTAATCGTGCACTTTTTGAGGAGTTTGTAGGATCTAGCAGCCGCGGGATCCTCCTCATGACTCCGGTCGAACATAGTGAGATCATGCCCGCCATGAGCTGCGTACGTGTCACTGGTGATCACTCTGACGGTAAGATACAGGTGTTGTTCTTCGCGTTCCTTCCGTCGTGCTTCTTTGAAAGCAGCCTCCTCTTCAAGTTTTCTTTCTGATCGACATTAGTTGAGCTTCAAGCAGGGTAGGATGTAGTAACTTACGGAGATGGGCCGGTGTATCGGCATTGGTGACAGGGAACAATACCTCATCGAGCCTTGCTTCACGAATATAAACAAGCATGTATGCACTGTTATGTCGTATAATAGGCTTTTGCGAAGCGTCCAAAACTTGTCCGTTCAGTAGGGGCATCTCCCCTCCATAATTGTCCTCCAAGACTTCTCGCATCGTGGCTTTGGTTACTTTGTCATCATCGTATTTGTAAAACCATCCATCTTTTTCCGGCTTGATGAATGCATAATAATGCCCTGCATTGAGGTCTCCGCTGTGTACAAGGACCCCGTGCAACTTATATACCCAAGATTCCGATTTGTCAGCATCATCCGATAGATATGGTGCGGCATCAAAAGTTTCTGGAAACTCATAACGATCATTAACCTTCATCATGGAATCTCTCTCAATATCATACTCGAATCTTTTAAGCTGCAAATGCAGAACTTCGGGAAACGATTCGAAAATGACGCCTTTCTTCGCATCTTGGAGTTTGAAATTTTCACCTGCGAAATACTGGTTGTCGCCATCCATGGTCTCGACCTGAATATAATCCTGGAAGCTCTCTTCGATGTTCTTGTTGCCGCTAACATTCAACTGGACATCCCAAAAGTCTTCCACTCTGCGAGATTCGTAGTCGACATTAATGCAGGAGATGTACGTCCGCACTTTTCCACAGAACAATTTAGGAAGGACGTTTTCAGCGGCAGTTCCCTTCATCTTTATTTCCATGCGCTCCATCAATTTCCTAGAGAGCTCTTGGACATCTTGCTGTTCAAAAATCTGTTTCGTATCCCAACCAAAGGACTTGGTGAGCTCGTTGGTACTCACGGCCGTGGAGGAGGATTGCAGCTGATAGAAAAGACGTTGTAAAGTGTATGCGCTGTTTGTCGTGGTGTCCTCGTCTTGTGTCGGAATTTGATATACTGCCTATCAGGTGTTAATATATTTTTTTTTTCATATTAGCCAGTCCACAATACGCACCTTTCGGAAGGCATTAGTAAAATACAGGGACTGAATGAGCGAGTTTAAATAACAGGTCGCTCCTTGATTTTTCAACCCAACAAATCCAGTTTCTTTCTTCGAATCGTAGCTGGCGAAGTTATGCCATAAAACGCCAGTTTCGTCTTCGACTACTCTTACATACGCCGTTATATTTGCTTCTCCATTCTCAACCAGAACCCTTGGAGGACTAGAACCGGGCCATACATGGTGGAAAAGTTTGCGGGTTTCATGGAATCGTGTAAAGCCCCAGTCCCCTTCATCTTTGGTAAATCGATGATGTGCCGTGTGATGAGTGTAAAGTGTTGGATCATTCTTGTTCCATAAAACGAGGCCGAACTGTAAGCAACAAACAAAATCGTCCGGCGGCTTTCCGTCTTCAAATCCATGCTCCAAATAGAAGGACACGTTATCGGTATTATTTCCATAGGGAAACATTAGGATACGCCTAACTTGGTCAGTACTCATTGCGCATTTGCATTGTGTATTCCAGATGGTTACCATGGATATCCTCCAGCCTCAAAAATAGGACCATGTTCCCTTTTGGCAAGTCCATGCCAGTTTTTAATCTCCCAAGTATTGTGAACCGTCTCTAATATCGGAGGCTGTTGATCTAATGGTGGCAATACCAGCTCTGCCATAGCTTCATCTATTATGCACACGTTAGCTCGGTGTCTTGAACCTTCCATGGTTGATTGCTCATACAATCATCAGCAGGCGTTGGCCTTGGTTCGTCCGGATCTATGATGGCAATGTCATCCTTCTCATTATCCGATGGGTCGACATACTCGTCCGGATCGACAATCATATTCTCGGGTGATTGTATGTCTTGATCGAAAGCCTGTTTGCGTAAGTATAAATCAGTACGAGGAGCCATTTTGGCGCAGGCAGTGCTTGCTAGGTCAAGTAGATATGGGATATTGAAATCATGGGAGGGGTGGAAGTGGGGAACACTCAAGAATCTTTGCTTACAGGATCCATGGTCGCGGTAGACAGAAAGTACAACCAGCTTCCAGACTTTCCAACGTCCTCCCCAGGTGTACAAGACAATAGGAAAGAAGGTAAAGAGAAGAGAAGAAAAGAAAAGAGGAAGGAGGGAAGGAAGTAAAAAAGATGGCGGTTCAGAGCCGAGCAAAATGAGGAGAAGGAAAGAGAGGATGTGTATTCAAAGCGATGGTGATGACCTGCAAGTTTTGTACACTTTGGAATGAATGAATTCAATGGAGAATGGCTTCTGAGTCTGTGGTGCGAGATGGGAGGGTTCAATGTTGGTTTGTGTTTTTGATGGTAGCAGCGGCGGGAAAGTAGTACTGTAAATATCTAGGTAGTGTAATGGTAGTGATGAGTGAGTTTCTTCGTTCTTGCCCTGTCAAGATAGTAGGATAGTAGGATAGTAGGATAGTAAGATAGTAAGATAGTAAGACAAGAAGACAAGAAGACAAGAAGACGGTAAGTATTCTAGTTAAAAGTAGGTTGGTAGATAGGTAGGTACTAGGTAGTTATTACTCTTTGCGTCGTTCTTTCCAAATTGCCAATGCAAGCTTGAGTGGATTCTTGAATGTGGGTTGAGAATCGCTTGTGGTCACAATGAAGTACAGTATGAAGTGTGGCGTAAGTAAGTAAATATTGACATGTACTCCCGGTGTCTGTCCGTCCGTACCAAGCAAGTAACCCAGCAATGACGTTGATAGATGATGGGATGGCATTTTGATCTCTGATTACTCTATCATATGCATACTAGGTAAATACTCGATATTTATTATTGTTTGTCTAAACTTCCTCGGATCTTGATCTATGATCACATGGAGTACTCGATGTTTAATATGATCATCATCAATCATTATTATTATTGTTTGTTTATACCTCTTCGAGTACATATTAATGGCCTCATCTCATGCGCATTCGTTTTCAAGGACAAATGGTCATCGAAATGATTCACTCTGCTGAGCATATCAATATTGGAATCTCATGAATTTAATCATATCTTTATATCTACTTAAATGTAAAATTCGAACAACTTTGACCAGTTCCTTCTCTTCCTACCAACTTAAACATAACTGAATAGTACTAGACTTTGTAGGCCCAACACCATAATAAACACCACACATATCCCTAGATAGATATATAGATATATAACCTAATATTCACAATAGCTTTGAGCATGTAAAAGATATAAAATCCTGTCTGTTGCACCCCCAAAGGCGATAGAATGAAACATTCGAATCAAAGCACAAATAAAACAAATACTACAAGGTTTAATATTTGCAAGATAAAGGGTTAGAGTGTTAAGTTTTACAAAAAGACACAATAGAATAGTAATGTTTGTTATCCTATTCGCTGCTGATAAAGAAGCAGTGTATAAATAGATAGGCAATGAATATACCAAAGTATCCAGATAGACCACCCAAACCTTTATACCAAGTCAAAGTATATGATATATAAACATTATATTATTATTTGCCCAGCTATTCTATGGTATCATGTGAAGTTCCCCAACTTCAAAAAGCAAGAAGAAAAGCAGTGGATATATGCACGCTCCAAATTACAAATTACAACGAAGAATCTCTCCTTGGACAATGCCTCCGCCCTCCTTGCACCCACGATATTACAACTTTCAAAAGAGGTCAAGGATCGTGCCGCCATTTTGACTCTTCTAGTCAGACTTTGGAACATCGTCCCCGGAGTATTTAACTGTAAAACCACTTTCCAATTCTTCACCCCTTCCTCCGTATTCCTTGGGCAACTTCTGGGCAATACCAGGAATTTCAGCACCGAGATTAGAACCGTAGCTGAGCGGATGGAATTTTTTGATCGTGTCGGCGCTCAAAAAGATCTTCATAGCTGTGAATACCCAACCCATGACCATGGGAACATTTACGAAGAACTTTTCTTTCAATAGCTCAGGATAGGCCATGCTGAATGTCTGGATTGTCTCTTTGGATGCAGCACGGATACTTGGATCCATTCGTAGGAAACTGACATTGAGATAATCGTGGACCTGGATCAAACGATATGGATCAGGACCGTTCTCGGGAATCTTTTCTGTTGCTGAAGCAAGATCTAACTCTCTGATGGACAGTTCCATAAGAGCTGCTCTCCATCTCAGAAATCTAATTCGCAAGATCAATACAATGTCAACACCACAGCTGATAGGTTACTCACTCAGGCACGTCACTGAAAGTCTTCTTGATATCCTTCACCGCCCCGTAGATGTTCCATGTGATGACTTCTTTGCCGCCTTCGCTGGTAGGATAGGACGTTACATATCCCAACTTACCAAACTTGACTTTATCAAACTCAGTATCCTCCAAGAGCTTTTGTGGTTGTATAGCCTTTCGCCATTTTAGAGCCTCGGTCAATTGAGCTTTGGCTTTGGTAATATCTTTTGTGTTCGCCCGCAAGAACTTCTCGAGTACTATACTTGTTTGGACGTGATCTTCCGATGGATCAAGTATAATTCCCCACATCTCATTGTGTTCAGCTACTTGGAGGATTTCCGGCAATTCTGAGAAGAATTTGGACAGCGGGGAGCCATCATGTGTTTTAGTAGTCTTGTCGAACGAGACTGAGGGTTGGGAGGTTGAAAGCGCTTTCTCTACCTCGGCATCTTCTGTAGATTCTACTCTGGCGGCAGCTTCCGCGTCGGCTTCTTTAATAGATTCTAGCTTGACGGCTGTCTCTTGGTGTTGTTCCGTAGTGGGTTCTGCGGCCACTGACTTGGTCGTTGATGGCTCCGTAATTGTAGGTTTTGGTTCTTCAAGCGCTATTTGTTCATTTGACGTTGGTTCTTCAACCGTTACCGGTGTTGACTCTATTGTTGTGGATTTCAGTTCCTCGACGATTAATGGTTCTGGCTCCATGGTTGTAGTTGTAGTTTTTGCTTCCACCACCTCCTCTAGGACATTCGCCTTTGCGATGTTTGTATCGACCTCGGCACTCGTTCTTGGGTTCGAGTTCGCCATTCGGAAATGAATTATTTGATTAGTACAGGATTAAAAGGTAGTCGCAGCCACCGTTTTTCTGTTTTCTAGCATTAGCATTGATTGATTGATGGGTTGGACAAACATTTTGTTAACTTCCGACCCACCGACGTTGGGTCGATCAAGCCAATCAACACGAGGCTGAGCTGTGGTAGATAAGATACAAGACGTCGACCTCGAGTACAAGGTGGATAGATAGTAGATACCCAGACAGATAGTGGATAGATATATATATACCTACATATATAGTAGGTGGATAGAAAGATGCCTTTTTAAAAGAATAACCAACCCAACCTGAATTTTACTCAGACTCCAAGGATGTGCTGTATTATATACATCCAACCTTTTTATTAATTTCTTTCCTTCTTCTCTTCTTTTCTTTCCTTCTTCTCCTGCTCTTTCTCTTAATCGATACGATGACGAATGGGTTTTACTATCCATTCGGAGTTTTGCTATACCACTTTTCTTCTGGAACTAAAATCGAATCCTTGTTTATAGGTCTCTGATGTATCAAAATGTACAACACGATAATGAGGTGGCTGGGACAAATATAATATATCTTGCAGCCTCATATACCCACACCAGTATGTACATAGGTAGCTAGCTGCATGAAACGGTATATTTCCACATTCACTTCCGTCGAAGGGTACTTATCCATATATATTTTACCCTTCAATTGACAATATTTTGAACGCACAACGGTAGCTACCCTTCAGCGACAATTTGGAGCTCTTCTTGGTAATCGTCTCCAGCCTTCAAATAGATCGATCACCGATCTAAGCCGTTGTGGGACAACAATTGTCCTTCTGCAACTCACCTTTCATCTCATCTAATCTTAGAGATGTTTCCCAAACTTATTCTCACCGCTGCAACAGCATTATTGTCTGCTAAAACAACCTTTGCACAGACTTACAGTTCTTGTAATCCATTATTCACGAGTGAGTGGCTTCACCTCCTCACTTTGATGAAAAGTCTCAACTAACCTCACACCAGCCAGCTGTCCCGCGGACACTGCCTTGGGAAAGTCTATTGATGTCGACTTCACTTCTGGATCGGTAGATGCCTTCACTGGCTCCGGTGATATTACATATGGCTCCAATGGCGCTTCCTTCACAGTATCCAAATCAGGCGATGCACCGACACTTTCCAGTATCTTCTACATCATGTTTGGAAAGGTGCAGATCACAATGAAGGCAGCTCCTGGTGCCGGTATCGTTAGCACGTTGGTACTGCAATCTGACGACTTGGATGAAATTGATATGGAGTGGCTCGGAGCGGACGATACCGAAGTACAAACGAATTATTTCGGCAAAGGCAAGGTCACAGATTACAATCGTGGAGCTTTCAATCCCGCTCCAAATAACCAAGGTGAATTCGTCACTTATACTATCGAATGGACTTCAGAGCAGCTCGTTTGGTCGGTAGGTTCTACCGTCGTCAGAGTTCTTACACCAGCTACAGCCGACGCCGATCAATACCCGCAATCACCAATGCAAATCAAGTTCGGTGCATGGTCTGGAGGAGATTCATCGAATGCCCCGGGTACAATTTCATGGGCGCGTGGTCCGACCGATTACTCCGATGGACCTTTTACCATGGTTGTTCAGTCAATTGACGTTAGTGATTATTCAACCGGTACACAATATAGATACGGAGACGAATCTGGAAGCTGGACATCAATCGAAGCTGTCGGCGGATCAGTAAATGGCAATGTGCCAGCCTCAGCTTCAGTTGTGCAAACTGCTGGTGCTGCAGCCGTCACATCCAGTTCCCCAACTATCCCAGCCGGAATCAATAATGGTAACTCGGCCACCCGAACCGGGTGGCCTTGGGTTGCCGGGACGCGAACCGTATCAGAAGTGACATGGAGTACAGGGCCAAGCATTCCTTCAGGTTGGGAAATATCTTCTACCGGGAAAATTGTCCCTGTGAGTGCTTCACCTATAAGTACGTGTCGATCTCTCCTCATATTTCCTATGCTCCTCGAATACTGATTTCACTATCTAGACATCCGCAGGATCAACCCCCTCCTACTATGCGGGCCTTTCGCCTTCTTCTTTTTCGCTGCAATCAGGAGATGGCCTTGAAACGATCACGGGTTGGGATTCAAGAGGATTTGCTGTAACGAGCACGGTTTTTGTAAGATGTAGCACGGCAAAAAGCTACAATCAGCAAGGGTTTCTGGTAACAGGAACAGCGGCTTGTACGACTGGGATTGGCCAAGGAGGCCTCGGTACAAATGCTGCAGGTGCCATCGGCGGGAAAGTCAGGAGCACAAATAATGCTGCAAATGGCCGAAAAGACTTGCCGACAGTGTTTGGCATAGTGGCCGCAGCCGTTGGGGGTTTGTGGGTTTGACCAAAACTCAATATGCCATATGGCTTTATGGATGGATTTGGATTGGAAGGAAAATGGAGTCTGATGTGATATATTATGGTTTAAAAATGGATGGAATCTGTTATTTAAACTCTAACGGGAATGTTCCTCTGAGAGAGATTCGGCTGTGTGAATGCACATAAAAGGGAACGAGTTAATAATGGATAATGAAGAAGAAGAAATCTAGGTTCTAATGATGAGGATATGGATGAATGACCATGACTGCATATCTCTCCCTCTGCCTTGAATCTCCATGGTTGTTAGAGCATGAATGTCCTTATGGCCCTTGTAAATCTTCTTTCCATGGTATGTATGTTCTAGTAAATTGAGATGAGTTTATCCAATCAAACAAAGAGACGAGAGTAAATGGTTACGGTACATGACAAAGGTTGGATCTCAGGACTAATTTTCATATTGTGAATCCCGAGAGAATAATCCGCTTAACTTAGGGGTGCAGAGGGGGATATGGAAATGAAAGATAACAGTTGAATGAAGAGAGATCTCCTTATAAATCTCAGGTCTTGTTCTGATTTATATCTTGGAAAAAGGGTCTGTCTATTTAATCGAGGAGAACAAGCGAGGATATAGGGTGCATGGAGTAGGAGATGGATAGATATCCCAATTTAGAGGGAAAATGCAAAAAGGAATGGAAAAGTCAAGGGGAGCATGTTTTGACATCGTCTGTTACGAGAAAGGGAAAAGGGGATAATCTATGAATGTCAGCAACAATGCTTGTATGATCTGATCGGATATGTAATGGAGATGTAGAAGAGTGAATTTTAGGTATATCAACAAGATATCCAGCACATAAGTTATCTTCAAGATACGTAACTCCACTTTCTCCCTCTAGATACATGAAAGTGCCCTTTGAGATGTTGGATTCCTTTCAGCATATACAGCATTCAACATCCAGAAAGCAATAACAATTAGGATTGTGAATGGGTAATGTCAAATGCTTATGTTTCACATCTAATGCTTGTACGGCAATATCAATCTAGCGCTTACAGTCCACCTTTGGCTTTTTGCTGGCTTGAGGCCAGCCTGAGACCAGCTGGATCATGCACTATGGTAATTTAGCAGTTGTGAGCCAATGAGCGTTCATTGGATAGAGTTTGCAGATGAAACGTTACTGTGCATAGGGATAGTAACGAATAGCAGGTAGACCTTTCAGAGCGCTTGCATTCCTGGGAAGAGTGAATGAGATGTGACTTAGTGCCAGCCCTGATATAGACCAAAGAATGCTCATATTTCATACACTGGTATATTTGGTTTCTCTGAACACTTCATTTACTTGAGGTCAAAGTATCGATGAAATGCTGAGAGATTTCAGGCGAGGAATATATTGTAGGACCATTACTCGACCAAAGAAAGTACATGCTCAAGGATGAAGTTGTATGCAATAAAACCAGATGAGGACAAGAGATATGTGTGGGTTCATACGATGATAGCGAAGACAAAAGGTGAGACATTAAACCTGTTACGCAGCGACTACTGGTGCGGACAGAAACAAACCACAGCACAATATTCAGCGAATGACAAGCAGAGATATAGGGAGTAGTAGATGGTAATCTCACTAAAGATTTATTGACTGGGGATTAGACGGATTTTGAGGTTGAGAATGCGGAAGAGTGATCAGTGTGTAATAGGAGGCTATGGTAGAAAGAATATCCAAAAGTATTGCGGAAAATATACCATGTACAACCAATATGTAATTGTAAATAGATTTTGAGGAGCAACACCGGGAATGTCTTGTGCCTGGGCATTCTTTAAATTCTGATCGTCTTGGTGTCACATGATTTAGGTATTAGGAGTTCCTTGTTATCTATCCCTTTCTTCCCTCGCTTTTCAATCTCTTCGCAGAAGCATAAGCAGAATAATTATAATATCTCAACAGCCCCATTGATCAATGAACAACAAAGCTTTGCTTATCAGAACAGAAATTTCACATTAAAATGCTCAAGTTTTTACCTCTAGGCTCTGGCTTCCCGCATCCGGTGACCTTATCTTTTAATGCTTTCACAGATCAAGCATGAACGAAGTCAAAGGCAGACAAAGAGCTTCAATATCAAACTTTGTCAATAGTCGCATGCCTAAAATATACTGTCTCATACTTGAAATTACGAAAACTCGAAAACTCGACAGCTCTCATTTCTTCTCATCACCAATTTCTACTTGCACATATCAAGATGCCTCCGCCGGGAGAGTATATAGATGGGGCAGCTCGCGTGGCTAACGCTCAACTAGAATGGAATGAGTACCTAAAGACAAGAAGAAGTAGACTCAAATTCATCACCGAAAAAGCCATCAACGACGATGGCTACGACTACACCAGGAAAGGACGAGATTATGCCACAGGGGAGGCAGAATTGGAGAAAAATTTGATTTTCTCTGGTGAAGGTTCACACAGACAAAAAGCAAACAGCTATGTGTTATCAAGTAAAGAATCTTGGTTTCCCGGCAAAGACATGCTTGGCAAGGGATCTCCAAGAGATACTATAGGACTTTTGGGACTACTAGCCGCCGCCAGTGTTGGCGATAAATTCATAGAGCGTTATTTTGATGATTTAACGACCAACGATGGCGCATGGCTCCATAAAAGTCGATTTGAAGGCCACGAGGCGGATTATCCTCCATGGACGGCGCAGATCGACGAAACCTCATTGAAGCTTCAACAATTTCATGCCATGGTGGATGCGCTCGCGAAAAATCCAGATTCGCCTAGTCTCTGGAAGCATCTCAATGCGATGTTTCGTCTCAGTGGCTATTTGATGAAAATTCTGAGATTCGTTGATGAGCAAAATGCTCACCTAGAGGGCCAAGCGGCATTACCAGATGGTTCAAATATAAGAGAACCTCAACTAAGGGCAGCCTGGGCGCTACATAGGGCATGGGTAAGATTGCTTCACTTTCGGTCGTTAAGTTTGGGATCGCTGCCTCGTGGGGTAGATCAGCTTAAAAACATTCTCGTCATTGCTAGAGCACAATTGGAGGAGGAAATTCGTGCCGCCCCTTCTGATAGCAGAAATGTTCTTGAAGCACTTTTAGAGTTCGAAACTACATTGGGGACTTTGACCCTATTCCTGAAAGCACTAGCAACTGAATTTGGCGAGTATACTGTTCCAAAACCAGGCGCGCAAAGGCCTTATCGTGTATCGGATTTCAACATAGATGCCGATCGTGTAGGCGCGTCGTGGAGTCAGGTAAGTATCGTAATTACTATCCAGTGATAATGAATGCCACTGACCAGAAGCCAAATAGATCACCCAGGCCTTAAGACCCGATCCACTAGGCAAAGTTATTAATCCACTTGCGCATATGCTCTTGTGGTCACAATTACTTGATCGTGCTGCCGACTTTGAGGACAAGAACAATAGGTATTATGTCGAAGATCATCTTATCGATAATCGTATCCTCGCTGAAAACAAATACTGGGAGTTGTCGAACATTTTATCTCAAAGGGGTTACAATCCCGATGTTATAAAATCTCGCCTTCCCGAAGCTGCACAAGAACGATATGTGAGGGCACTAGCGAGAAAGGTCTCGCAGGTTAATGTAAACAGGCGTAACTTTCTGCTCTTACGAGATTGGCCCAAAAAACGACCTTGGTAAGTTACATCGTAGCCCCTCATATTTCGTCTTTCAAGGCAACTACTGATATCGAAAGGAAACAACTATATTGGGTGTTCGATACCGTTACTACAGATTCCTGGCGTGAACTCATTGACGATTTTTACAACACTATTGAACTACTAAAATGCGTACCCGCAGAGCTCGATGATGAACTAGAAGCATCATATATGAGAGCAAGAATAGAAGCCGATCCAGAATCTGAAGCAAACTTGTTTGCAAACGTTTTTCCCATCCACCCACTTCCAAGTCATGACCCATGTAAGTACGCTGGTGCTTACTTTGGTAATTGCGTATACTGCCTAGAAGACTACAAACCGGGAGAGCTATGGTTACGCTTTTTCTGCGATCATATGGTGCATTACGATTGTGGTCGTGACGCAGTAAGTAATGTCCACATTTATTCCCCCCTTTCTAGGAAAATGGGTAAACGCTAACACCGCGTTTCTAGTGGGATAACCCAGGAAACCCAGATTTTAGATGTCCTCTTTGTAGGCAGACACAGTCATGGCAGCTCCACCAGGTTGCAGGTATTATTCCGGAGGCCCTAGACTTATGGGATAATGTCGACCTTGTGGACGCAGACGAAGTCGCTCTTCACCCTATTGTTCAAATGGAAGGTACTCTCGCGGATACAGAAGGCTTTAAAGAACTGTACTGGGATAGTGAGGCTGCGCATTTAAATGCGAGTGAAACGGTAGGTCTCAAGCTTGAAAATACGGAAGCGTGAATGAAGGCTAATCCAAGAATAGTGGGATATTCATTACTACGGTTTACCAAGGAACCTCCACCACGAGATGGCACAGATGAGAAATGCAAGAAGAAAGCGTGTTTTAGCTGCAAGACTTGCGAGAGCTGAGAAAGAGAGAGAATTTCCCACATTAGCAGACTAGTCAGATCAAGCAATCTCTTGCCCTCTTCTATGGCAATCACGTTTGATGATACGGACGGAGTGTGCGCTTTTGCCTCTTTTTCCTTGGACTGGTAGACTCATTGGTTGTCATATTCAATTTTGTGGTACTATATATCACTCATCTGGAGGATTCAACTTCTGTGTATATCTGATTGGTCAATGAAGTGTCTGGAATGCGGTGCTGTTTCCTTTTCTGTTGAGAACATACTTGATTCTTATCCCCTAGTAGTGCTTATTGTGTCACTACACCACAAATAGCTCTACTGTGTTTAGGTGATTACGCGTGCCTCGAACTCTTAGTCTCTGAGGTTAGATAGATCAAATCGAAGGTGTGTTTTAAATGTTTATACCGAGTCTAACAAATGAGCTTGTATTCGTTTCAGAATGTATATTGGGCCAAAGCAATAGTTTAACACCAAATCCACGAGTCTTCAACAAGAAATACTTAACTGCTATTTCGGGTGCATTTCTCGTCAGTGCTTATCCTAACCGTACCAACAAATGTATTAACTTCAAGTTCATCCTGTTAAAAGTCGGCATTGCTCCAAATAACCGCTTCTCAGCCACCCAATCTTCCAGCCATAGGCATCCCTAAGAAAGGAGTACTTACCTTCAAATTCTCCGGCAAATTAATACCATTTAAAACCTTCCACCCTAACCTCCTATTCATCAAGTGGCACCGAAGTCCCTAAGCTCCAGTGCTTCAGGCTTTACCACATCATCTGCGAGAGCCATAGCGCCCTTTGCAAAAATACCGAAAGACTGCCCAGGTTGATCCAGCTGGAGGAAATTATTTATTTAGAATCAACACAAGACTCTCACACAAAGTATAATACAAAACAAAACTTCCTGAGCCTTTACAATTGCTTGCAAAAAATACAGCACTATACGTTCAATATCCTCCGAATTACACGCCAGTGCTCTTGGTTTTTCCTGCATGGCAGGATCCTACAAAACTTTAGCTTTCTTGGCTCTGAAGCTGATGGGGATCTCTTTATGTAGAGCAAATTCGGCAATGATCGCGAGGCCGTTGGAGAAATTCGTGGGGTTATGGACTTGTACATAGGCGAATAGTTGGACTTCGGGGCCGCCGTGGTACCTGAGATAGTGGGTTTTAGGCAGGATAATGTACAAGAGATGAAGAAAAAGGTTGAAAATGGTAGTGGAGGAATTACCTCAACGCCGGAGTCAGTGACGCTGCTGAGGGAAAGCCATCTTTTTAGCAAATGATGACTCTCATTTGCATTTCTACTTCCTGGAAATGTTTTGATTGTAATTGTGGATTGGATGTGATAGCTACTTTCAGTACAAAGTACAGCATGTGGCGTGTGATTTGAAGCATTGGGAGGCCGACCGCAAATGATGAAAGAAAAGAATGGAAAAACAAGAAGAGAAGACTGGGGACAAGACAGACTACTATATCTCCACTTCATATGACCATCTGCCATAGTATCTCGAATCTTACACTCTCAAAAGTACTGGCCTATTCACCGCACACCTTCCTTGCACGAATCACTGCCATGAACTTCACAAGCCCGACGTCCCAACAATAAGCTTATTTAATAAAGTAACTGTATATTAAGGACTAGAAAGGAACACTAATAAATATTCATCGTCCAAAAAATTCCTGAAGCAATCACACGGGGCAACACTCAAAAAACATTTGCAAAATTGAGGTCAAAAAACAAATGAGGGAGTCTTCTATACGGCGTGGCAAAACGAAGAAATATGAAGCTAAAGAGATAAGAGTATTTTGAAAACAATAATATGGAGAAACGTTTTCCATAATTTATCGAAGAATTCGAAGATGCCGGTCAGTGAAAAAGGGGGTTCGCTTGTGAGGGAATGAAGATCAAAACCTTTCTACCTCATTTCATCCCATTCCTTCTCAAAGACAATCCCCGTGGAAACTATAAAGAATCAGAAATTATGAGGTGCCAATAATGTAAAGAATCCTGGAATCTTCATGATCGAATGCAAATGACGGAAGTTTTTCGCTTGCTGTATCGGTATAAAAGGGGGTCGAGAGCAGCAAATCCGACTCGGCTCGCATAGAAACCCTCTTACCAGTAGCAACAAATACCATCCTCCACCCGGATTGATTGTTCAGAAAGCAGAGTGGGATTGTTGTGTATTAGAGGATACTGCCGAGAGACAGGGACATTCCAGGCAGTAATCGTCATCAGCGATTCACAGCCGCTGACACAATTACAGAGAAGTATACTCATGATTTTGCTTTTTTATTTTCTTCTAATCTAGTAAACACTTCAGGTAGCTACAAACTACGAAGCTGCGTTTCTCAACTCACTTCATAATATTGTTTCGTCAATTGCTTGAAGATCCTTGTCTCATTTCATCGAGCCGATTTCTCCCACCATTTTAATTCGGTGAACCTCTCTAATCCTGTAACATCATTACCGCGTGCAACATCACTTGCTACGACTTTGGCAGCCTTGATGCAATCATTTACACCGACTCCAGTGTACGAATTCCCAGCTACTGCTAGTCTTCCTTTGTATGCACTCAACAACTCATAATGCGCTTGCTTGAGCCTTTTTTCATGACCCACAGTATATTGAGGAATGCAGTCTTTTTGCAAAGATGCATGTGCCATTTCCGGATCTTGATCAATTTTCAAGTGTCGTTGGAGGACAGCTTTAGCCATAGAAATGCCCTCTTCCTCATCGGGATATGTTTCAAAGTCGTCCCACCAATGGCCACCCAACATAACGGTAACTTTGGTACCTGGGACAGTATCCTGACCAACTGTTGCGTCTGAATCAAACACCACACCAAGAGCAAATTCGGGATTTTGATCATAAGGAATGGACCGTGGGATTAGATATCCAAAACCACGTTCGGGGAGAAGGTCTTCATCGCGGTAGTAGAGATTAACGACCATGACCGTCACTGCCTCTATTTCTGCGAGTGAAGGAAGGGAGGAGTCATCTGAAGCTGTGGTTAAGGTAGAGAGAGTGCGACCTGACAAGGTAGAGACAACGTAAGAGTGGAAAGTAGGCGATTCACCGGCCTGAGTTGTGTAGACCTAGGCAATTTAGCAGTTATTCCAAAACGGGAGTGGTATACATATATACCTTAATACCTTCTTTTTGACCATCGTATGCTATTTTTCCGATATTCTCACCCAGCTTGATTTCGACATTAGGGTTGCTCCGCAAAGAAGACTCTAGTGTTTCAGAAAGTGTACCAATTCCTCTACGGAATGTATATACACTTGTATCTTTTACAATTGCCCTCTCATTGTCCGTGAAAAGACTCTTTTCTTCATTCTCCATGTCCACATCTTCAGGTATCGCATTCTGAAACTTTCCCATTTGAGATATTCCTGCAGTGATGCTTCCATATGCGCCTTCCATTCCCCACTGTGCAGGGATTATACTCTTCGCACTCAACTTGTAGATATCACCGGCATAGATACCATGAAATACGGCCGACACCAAATTACTTGGAATATCTGTGCTCCCTGTTCTTCTGGCCAGGAACGATCCCACAGATTCATCATCTAATTCTCTTGGTCTTCGCGGTCTTTTGTATTCGAACGCCATTTTGTAGAATCCTTTAAAAACTGGTTCTGTTAAGAGCTTCCACGCAATAGCGTAAGTTCCTTGGCTAGGCTCGGGCATGCACACAAGGCGATCCGGATAATAGATGAAGCGATTCAAGGCAGCGGCAGACATTTTGTCGGTTTTAATCACTTGTTCAGTCAGACCAAGATCTCTAATCTATGAATTTGATTAGGTTGACCGGAAACAAATGGTTGAAACAGTATCTTACCAAGTTTAAGGTTACAAATCCTGCAGGCGTGTTCGGTCTCAAAGTCCTCGGGCCTTGTTCGAAGACGACTTCACCATCTCCCACATCAATACGTTTTGTTCGTAGCCAGCCTCCTAATCTCTCACTGCCCTCGTATAATGTAACTTTCAGGTGCGGTGCCATCTGGGTGAGATAGTACGCTGTTGCGAGACCCGTAATCCCCCCGCCAAGTACCGCGACACTGGATTCCTTCCATTCTTCTGTATTTTTGTCTTCCGATGTGACTTCCGCAGACCTTTCCGTTGGTGTTTTTGGCGACACATGGCTACTGTAGTATTTCCGCAGAGGATAAGATCGTTCGCGCATACATAATCGTGGCCGCGCTTCAGAGCTATATGCTCTGGGATAAGATCCGAACAGTGTCCGCCGACAGAAGCGTACAGCTTGACATTGAGGAGTGTTATAGCATCGCCTAAGAGGGCTCAATAAAGGAGACTCAGGCAGAGGCAGATGCAGATGCAGACGCATCCTCATTATTTCTATGTGTGGGTGCTGTGTAGTAGCAGCATAAAATTATTATATTATTGGTGTTCGGATGAACTGTTGCGCACTTTCGCTTACATTGATGGCAGTGGCAGTAGCAGTGGCGCTGACCCTGACGCTGACAACTCGATGCCCAAACTCTAAAGCTACCTGCCCCTCCCCCGCAAAGTGTATCAACTCAGGTACATATCAGGAATAAACAAGATCCCCTATTATATTATATATAATCTTACAATAAACACTAAACATCAATTTCCTTCTGTAATCATCTTCATCTTATTAAAATGTTTGGTATTCTCAAGGATAAACTCTCATTACTCAAAACCCCGAAAGGGTTGATTTCCTTTATGCTCTGAGAGCTACATCACACGTTTCAAGCTCCGGCAAGCTTTGATAGAGCTCAATGATTGGAAAGAAACTCACAGATTCACATCACAAGTAGGGTAAGACGCAAGGGAATTTCAGTTTGGCTGAGCCCCAAAGACTTTTTGCTCTGGGGTGCCGAGAGATACAACAATCCATTCTACCTAAAAATTGCTTTGGCTGTGACCAGCTATTCATTATGATGGCCCCAATCATGATATATCCGAGAATCCAGTCACGATCCTCTTATCCATAAAACGCCAGACTATAGTCTCCCTCCCACTCCATATGCACCCGTGTTGTACAATTTTTTTCTTGAAATCAATTTCCTCCACCTGAAATCCATAAAAATCTTTTACCCCGTCTACTCCACAACCTCTGCATCACCATTTCTTCCAGCTCCTGTGTCTGTCGATGCTGCTCCTCCGGGTACAACCAATTCCTCATTTCCGTCCTCATCCACAAACTTCCGCTCACTGACGTGCTCTTTAGCGCCATCCGCCACCCATACCTTGTCATCAAACTTTCCTCTCTTCTGACCTTCTTCATGCTTGAATGCACATGTCGGATTTAAGCAAGGGTTGTACTTACACATAGTCTTGACGTGTGTAAATTTACAGTCTGGTGTGGTACAATCCGCACCGTTTCGACATAATGGCATTGTCGGATGCCGGAAGGGGCAGTTGGCATTTTTACAATTTGGAAAGTATATGCAGTCTTGGGTGGTTTGATGCGCAATCTTTTGGGCTGGGGATGGATGTCGCCCAACGCATTTTCGATTCTTGCAAGCGGCAGCAAAACTACAAATATCCGCAACATCGATGGCCGTTCCTGGAGGAGCTGCAGGAGACTGATGTGCAAACTTACAATCTTTGTTTGTGCAAGACAAGTTGAATCTGCATGTAGTTTCCGGGGAAAGACTATCGACCTTATCAATAGAAGACATCTCGATATCCATCGAATTGTCGTTTTGAGATTGTGGTTGTTGGTCGTGACGTTTCTGGAATCCATTGTTTTGGGATCGGTTAGGATGTTGCATTCGTTCATGTAGAGGCCTGCCTTGTCCGGGGAATACTGAGCCCATACCATTCCCTGCTCGCGACATCATCTGCTGTTGTTGTGGAGTGAACATTTGTGCCATCATTCTTGATTGCTGCTCAAGCATAGCATAAATTTCGAGTTGTTGTTGTGCAGACATGCTCATAACATTTTGCGCCGCACCACGTTGCACGGGTATACCTCCCATGCCGCCATGCCCACGCCCGTTTTGCATACGGGCAGCACCTCGAATATTGACGGGTCCTCTTGGCCCTGTCGGGGGTACTCGCGCATGTGTATTTATTCGTTCATTTCCCGACTGAGGTCGTACTCGGTGGAGCGCGGCATCATGCGTGCGATCCATCGCCTTCGTCAAATGATTCAGCATACGTTTATCCCGTGGACGAGTGATACCACCACTTCCATTTCGCATTGACTTGGGGCCGGTTGGTCTGTAGGAAGTTAGCTTTTGGCCTTGGGAGTATATTTCTGAATTTTAAACTGATTAAAAGAATGATTACATACACATTTACATCGCCCGCCTCTGAAGCATCATTCATATCCGCATCCTGAGACACATTTAAATCTCCAAATTGAGCTTGTCCAGTCTCTGCCCCAGTATCAGGGAATCCTCCACCGCCATTTTGTGAATTTAATGATCCAACCTGGTCAAATAGCCATCGCGAAAAATCTCTCGCACCAGGGTCATCATCTCCAAGATTCAAAAGATCGCCCGATAATTCCGCAGCGATTTGCTCTTGAGTTTTCCCGTTCACCAACATGAGGATAATATATTCGGAAAGCGCAGAGTCATCAGCTCCACCAGTACTCCATCCTACTTCTACAAGCTTTGGTTGGATGGAAGCATTGAGTGCATGTGCCAGAGGCGAATCTAAGACAACTTCGACCGACATCCTTGGATTGTGTTGATTTCTTTGTTTGTCAAAGGTCAGGCCTTCAAATACTTGAGCTGCTGAAGCTCACGATTGGAATGAGAACGACAGTGAACTACGGTAATTTTGATGGGCGGCAATAAGTGATTGATTGAGACGCTGCTTATGATGTCTGTGTGATTGTTTATAATCCTTTGGAAATGTTGTATCTGTGGGAAAAAAAGATGGGTATGAGTTTGATAGAATAAAGATCTTGAAAGATCAAGAATCTTAAAGAGCCCTGGCGAACACAATGCTTGCCTAAGGATGACACATTTTTGAGCCGCATGAAGTTAGTCATGAGTTATGATGTGCTAAGCATTCACGTGCAGTGCAGACGGATTACAATCACGTGATTGCGTGTGATCACTCCAGCGAAGGGTGATTCATTCACAGCTAGGATTTGTCCGTCCTGTCATATTACTCGAGTACAGCATGGCAACAAAATGCCACCAAGCTATTTCACAGTTCGGAAATGAGAAGTAGTAATATCTCCCCAGGTCTTGAACAGCAATCCTTATTTCTAGTTATATAGACGATATTATAAAGTGTAAGATTATTATATAAGTGTAAAAAGTTAACGGGATTGAGTAAATTCGATTTATAATATATTTATAAAATTATTAAGAAAAGGGATTGGAAAAGTCCGGTGTCGACTTCTTAAAATAGTTTAGTGCGAGGTCTTATATATATTACTCTTTCGATATTTCCATCCATATATCAATCAATATATCAAAACTCAAGACATATTTATATTGTCTTATTGTTTTGTGGGAATATGAAACAGCACTGGATTTCATACATGTTGTATCAGCTCCAATAAATCTCACTGCTTCCAAGTGCTGACAGGTTATTCTGTATTTCTCATAATCAATCCATCCCTTTTTCATGCTTAGATAGATACCATTTTTAACCATCGGTTCCATGAAGCTCCAATGACGCCGCACCAGAGAGATTACGACCAATCCTAGAGAATCAGGATTGATATCGAATCCACTTTTAGTAATTCAAACGGTTGTGATTATTGTGTTGTAAATTCCCAAGATCCTCTAGAGTCTATACAGAGTACGGAGCACCTAGTAGATAAAGTACCTGCTAGACCTTGACGGTCTTGACCTACCAATAAGCTACTCCGTGCTGTGTACTGCATATCCAATGTGTGTAATTCGGATTCTGAGGTAAGCAAACTGGATTTCCCTTTCCCCTCAAATGTACATCACAATTTCGACCCCAAGCCTCAACCCTTGACCCTTATCCAAATCCATCCAAATCCATTCCATATCCACCCATATCTATCCTTATACTGCGTACGTATGCTGTCTCGCCCAGATGCATAAATCCGACTGGAAGCGACATAGGTAATCAGATAACAAACTAATAGGGGCATGTCTCTAGTTATTCTTCTACTACTCTCATACTGCCACCTCCTACTATCTGCGCACTGCTGCGTACGAGAGAACTACTTCATCACGTCGTACTTTTCCTCCCCGGCTTTTCAAGCTCTTAATGGTAACGTTACGGCAGCTGGATTGGTAGTCTTGCATCGAGTTCTCCGCACTTAGTGTCAATTATTACTACAACAGGACAACCAGTTGGAACATCGGATTGGGCTACCTGCATAATTTCTTTATCGTCATAACTAAGCCTTGGGAAAAATCAATTTGATTGCACTGAACTCTATTCTGAGCTTTTGCAGTGCAATCCCTGGGCCCATATTCCTGCGGCACCCCCGAATCCTTGTGAATCTACCATAACCAATACTGCAGAACATTCGTTTATTCTGGGCCACACTGCCGTACACCAATTAAGTGATTGGTTGAGGCACTTTGCACGCTCTTGTTCAAGAAGTTATATAGTTTACTTCTTCCCATCTGTTTTTTCATTATCTCTATTCTCGTTACATCTAAATCTACACATATAATCCGAGACTGGCACTTCTCAATATGCTGTCTTCTAGATTTCTAATATCTGCTTTGGTTTCCTCTGCCCTGGCTATTTGGCCTCAACCTGTTTCGTACACGAATGGTACTGGTGTTTTGTGGTTGGATCGGAATGTTACGGTTACTTATGATGGCGGCCTCGTACGATTACCCCCCCCCCCCCATTTTAGTTTGATATGAATGCTGAGAAAGTGTTGACTGTACAGTCTACAGGATATTCTGGTGATGGCACTGGGAATGTTACAAATAGCAAAACTATTGTTTCCAGTGCTGTAACTCGTGCCATGACCAAGATCTTCCATCAGGGTTTAACACCATGGAAATTCTATGCCCGAAATACCTTGCCCCAGGTTGAGCCCTCGGCCACTTCAAACAAGACCTACATTACCGAACTCTACATCACCCAGACCGGACACGATAATTCCTCCACCTTTAAACCTACGGACGGTCAAGTAGACGAATCTTATAACCTCACCATCACTACTGACGGAAAGGCCACCATCAGCGCCCCTTCATCTATCGGCATCCTTCATGCACTGACAACGTTTACACAACTTTTCTACACACATTCCGTTGCTAAGGCTGGCGTCTACACGAAACTAGCTCCCGTGACAATTTATGATGCACCAAAGTTTGCCCATCGTGGGATGAACATGGATATATCTAGAAATTGGTATCCTGTTGCAGATATTAAGAGAACGATGTTGGCCTTGCATTACAACAAATGCAATGTTATCCATCTTCACATCACTGACGCTCAGTCATGGCCTCTGGATATTCCAGCACTTCCTGAATTGTCCAAGTTGGGTGCTTACCAAACCGGATTGTCATATACCCCCCAAGACCTAAAGGAGATCCAAGAATATGGAACTAATCTTGGTCTCGAGGTCATTTTAGAAATTGACATGCCTGGTCATACAAGCTCAATTGGATTTTCTCATCCTGAACTCTTGGCCGCCTTCAACGCTGAACCCTGGGATACCTACTGTGCTGAACCTCCTTGTGGATCATTGAGACTTAATGACTCTGCTGTACCAGCATTCCTGGAGACATTGATGAATGATCTTCTTCCTCGAGTCTCCCCATATTCATCATACTTTCACACTGGCGGAGACGAAGTCAATGTTAATACTTATTTGCTGGATCCTACGGTTCAGTCGAATGACACAGCGGTTCTTCGACCATTAATCCAGGCATTCGTGGACAGAAACCACCAACAAGTCAGAGCTGCTGGGCTCACACCAATGGTTTGGGAAGAAATGCTCACAACATGGAACCTCACCTTGGGACCAGATGTTCTCATTCAATCATGGCTCAGTGATGCCTCAGTCGCTCAGATCGTCAGTGCTGGACATAAAGCTATTGCTGGCAACTATAACTTTTGGGTATGTACAATTCTGACACATCTTCGGCTCACTTGCTAACAAACTCAGTATCTCGATTGCGGTAAAGGACAATGGCTCAACTTCCAACCAGGAGCATCCTCCCAAGCTTACTTCCCCTACCTCGATTACTGTTCTCCTACCAAGAATTGGCGTCTAGTCTACTCTTATGATCCTCTCGCCGGAGTCCCCGAAAATTCAACTCACTTGGTTGTTGGCGGAGAATTCCACATCTGGTCCGAGCAAACCGACGCCATCAACATTGACGATATGGTATGGCCACGAGGAGCTGCGGCAGCGGAAGTCTTGTGGTCAGGAGCCAAGGATCCCGTAACTGGACAGAATAGAAGTCAAATCGACGCAGGCAGTAGATTGCCAGAATTCAATGAGCACTTGAGAAACATGGGAATCCGATCGGGACCTGTACAAATGATTTTCTGCACGCAATCGGACTCAACCGAGTGTTCATTGTAATTGGATCTGGGCAAGATGGGATAATCGAATTGAGGCTGTAGAGATGGGCGAGGTTGCATTAGCATGGAGTTTGGGCATTGGATATTGGATATTGATGTGTGGGTTGATATCTACTTGAAATCTACTTTGTCGGTACATACATAGATTGTGATAGAGGTCACACAGTAATGATTCATCGTATTTTATTGAAGATTTATATTGTGTGCATGGATTAGTGCGTGAAACGTCGGAACGAACGATAATTAATAGTAGATAACTTTACAAGTTGTGCACCAGAACCTGTGTATACAGATGAGACTGTATGCATTTCTCTACCGCTTCGGGAGTTTCTATAGACTCGGATTAAGTTGTCTTATTTAGCGAATGAAAGTCTAAGAATGTAAAAGATATATATAAATCATGAGTAAAGATGTTTTAATTTGTTTATTTGGTATTTATTTATATGGATTGACATATAGTTGTACGCAGTAAACACTTGGCTTTCCATTGGCTCCCACTGGTTTGTACATTGATGACATAATACGACGGATGGGGTTTCATGTTTGTGTGAACGGGGTCTCGGGAATCCATCCATCTTTTAACTTTACCCCGGATTTGCTCTTCTTGTCTCTTGTTTCTTTCATTTTACATGTGAATCCTCGGTCATCATCTTCAAACTGGATTACATATGAAATATCACACCAAGGCATGAATTTATCCAAGGAATTTCTTACGCCAGCGTTTCCAATTCGAGCACAGGCGAACGATCACAAGGGAAGATGAAGCATTCATCACATTCATCGCATACATCATGTCCAGAATTTAACCCCACCTTTGATCGGAAGTTACTGTTTGCGATGCGATGCGATGCGATGCGACACTGGACATTGGACATTACAACAACCGCCCACCATCCGAGCGCTCATGCATTCCTCCGCAATTAAGTATAACAAAGACTAGCATGACCATGACTACAGTCCGAGGAAAACATGATAAGTATAAGTAAGAGGTGAGAACAACTTGCACTTTCAAGCTTTATCTCTCGTCACTTTCGTCTTGTTCACCATTCATCAACTCAATCACATGGTCACATAATATCAACAATTCAATCATGTTGGAAGACATATCAACAAAGTCTCTCGTCGCCGCATTTGTCGTGATATTTGCCTTGATTAAAGTTACTCGCTTGATTCAGAAAGAGCTGAAGATTAGATCGCTTGGTGGTCATACGAGAAGAGTGAAAGCATGGTTTCCATTTGGTACATATCAAGGCCATGATTTTCCTTTTCCTTTTGCTGAAAAGCTTGCTAACGATATCCAGATCTTGACCTCATCGCGCGCTCAATCAGCTATAATTTAAAGGACAGAAATCTCGACGCATGGCAGGCCTTCTTCGAGGGTCACAAGGATAAACGTTACACAGTCGAGGCATATCCGGGAGGACAACGCACCCTTTTTACGGCGGAGCCGGAAAATATCAAAGCTATACTTGCAACCCAATTCACCGATTATGGGAAGGGAGAACCATTTCATAAAGATTGGAAAGATTTCCTTGGTGATAGCATCTTCACCACTGATCTTGATCAGTGGCATGATTCTCGTCAGTTGATACGTCCACAGTTTATAAAGGATCGCGTTAGCGATTTGGACACTTTCGAGAGACATGTACAGATCTTAATCCAGAAGATCAAAGTGGAAGGTAAAAAATGGGATGGTACTCAGGGTCAGGAGATTGATGTCAGTGATTTGTTCTTCAGATATACTCTAGATGCTGCGACGGACTTTTTGTTGGGACGCAGTGTAGAAAGTTTAGAGAGACCAGGGGAATTTGCAGATGCTTTTGCGGAAGTTCAGAGAGTGCAAAGTATGATTGCGAGGGCTGGGTATGATGTCTCATCTTTCTCTTTTACTAAAAAAGAAGCGCTAATCCGCCAACTAGGCCTATGAATGCATTGATTCCAAGGAAGTCATTCTATAAAGGTCTCAAGGTTATCAACGAATTTGTTACGCCCTTCATTGAAGATGCCCTTCGACTTCCTCCTGAGGAATTAGCAACTAAAACAAAAACGGAGGAAGGTTATACATTTCTACATGCGTTAGCCTCTTACACTCGCGATAGAAATGTCCTTCGAGATCAACTTGTAGCAGTCTTACTTGCCGGTCGCGACACAACAGCTTCCACTCTATCATGGACTTTCTACGAATTAGCTCGTCATCCTGAAGTGTTCAAGAAATTGCGTGAGGAAATTATTTCAAAAGTTGGTCTCGAGGAAGCTCCAACTTATCAACATTTGAAAGATATGAAATATCTTCAGGTAAGTTTTCATTCGTTTGTCATAAATCTCTTACTTACCACCGTAGAACGTCATGCATGAGACCCTTCGCCTTTATCCTGTTGTTCCCTTTAACGTCCGTCTCGCCCTGAAAGACACCACCCTACCCGTCGGTGGCGGTCCCGATGGTCTTTCTCCCGTGGGGATTCTTAAAGACACCCCAATTGGCTACTCTACTCTCATTATGCAACGCCGCGAAGATCTTACTCCAGATGTCATGTCTTTCAACCCTGATCGTTGGTTAACGTGGCAGCCAAAACCTTGGCAGTATATTCCTTTCAATGGTGGTCCTCGAATCTGTATCGGTCAACAATTTGCGCTCACGGAAATGGGCTATACGATTGTTAGGATCCTACAGAACTTTGATGGTTTACAGGGGTTTATGCAGGAAGTTGATGGAGGAAACCCGAGACTGAAAGCAGACATTGTGTTGCAGCCTGGGCAGGGTGTGCACGTGGGATTTTTGGACAGGCAAAGCGGGAATTGGAAGATGGAGGGTTAGGATGGTGATGGCTATGGTTATGATTATGGTTACGATGATACGGCATCTACATGCTTTTCTCGTTACTTCGGGACACGGCCATAAGGCATGAATGATAACTGGTTGATGGAAGCGCCCATTTCATCTTAGCTCATCTCATGATTCCCTCACTTTGCAAATATTAACGAAACAAAGGTCAAAAATGCCAAGTGAGTGACGAGCCAAGTTTCTCGCTGTAATTCTTCTACCATCTGCTACAAGTATCCAAAACGAAGCTAAATTCGTCTTTATCTCTCGTCTCAATAATATTGCCTAGATACTCATGTTTTCCCACATCAAAAAAGTTGCATTGGGATATTATCTGAAGCTTGAGGAAATTTTTAATTATTTTGGTGAATTCGTGGATGATGTTAGGGAGGGGTCAGTTCACCGGATGGTTTTCCAGCCTTCCAACCGCGCTATAATGTCTGTTTCTAGCGGAAAGGCTTTCTTTTATTATCGATCCGGATGGGAAAGTCCATGTGCTTATCATGGCTTTTAGCATATTTGTGTAGGAGTACCTTTATAGTGAATCATCGTTTACTTGATCTGCTTATCGAGACTCTGCATTGCAACTCCGTCCTCACACGCACCAGCCCAAAAGAATCATCAGTCCGATCTCGACTATAAGGAAGAATCCGAATAAAGAATGCCGTATCTCAAATGATTTATCCGCACCTGGAAGTATAGAGAACCTCTGTTTGAAAGGTTCGTGAGAAAATCTTCATGTACTATCTATCCTGAGGAGTACTTGGCCGCTGGCTGACGTTGACATCTTTGAATAGTGGAGTGAGGGAGGAGCAAAGGACAAGCTATGAAGTCATGATTCTCGTCATTGATTCATCCTTTTACAACTATTTTGGCTGAGATATAAAAATGTTCGCTTTCAAACCCCTGCTCGGTACATAGCTGTAGCTACAAGGTGTTTGTGCTTTACGCTGTAGTAGTTGGATCATTTGATGTGGTCAAGATCCAAAGTAAAAAGGATTTACTATAGTGATCCAGCGACAAACTTCACATTAGCAGTGGTAGTCAAGATCCGGCCCATTCTTTCTCTTTTGCCAGATCCGCTACCTGTCTTCATTATCCGCCCTATACCATAGAATAAACAGAGCATATATCAGAGTCAGAAGAACCTAAAAGCAGCCCATAAACATGTAAGAAAAGGTAAACCACTTTCCGCATGGAATTGTCACAAAATGAAGTTCGAAAGAGAAGAGCCCTCATGCTGGAACTGGGACAAGTTCCAATGTTAGTATTACTGATATATCAACCTAAGGATTCTTGGGACACTTTTGTTGAGTGAAGGGAGAACTTAGAAAAGAGGATTGGAGGATTGGATGAAATCGATACATCGTTGGAGTTACCAGCAAAAGAGAATGACTCGATGTGTGATCCGATGAGATCTCAGACTCAATCTAATTCAACACGAACACCTCAAATGCCTCTAAAACTACTTGTGAAGAGCCCTTTAACTAACCCCCGCTTCTACCCCTCTTAACCCAAAAATCATTAAAACAAGATTCCCCAATCCTTCATGATACTCATATTCCCACCAGGTCTAAATTCAACATTCAAGAATTAGAATCAAGCATAAGAATGTGCCAGAAAAAAAACTTAAAAAAGAAAAAAAAACTTGGACGAAAAGTCCAGAATCAAATGCCTGATAGCAATAATTAGAATTATTATCATCACCTTGAATATCCATTTTGAGTATAAGTCTAGTACCCCCTTTCTGGCCACCCTTAATATGGGCCACCCTTTTACACCAAAAACTATGATTTTCACCTATTAATAACTTTACAATCAATTGATAGAATTTGATAAAATTTCAATTATAGATTTATTAATCTTTTCATTAAATTTTATCAAATTAAATTTATAAATAAAAAAGTGATAGAGGTTGATTTTCGTTATTTTTGGTGGGGAAAAGTGGCCCATATTAGGCGTGCCCCAGAAAGGGGGTCATAGACTTACATCGTGAACGACTTACCTCGGAACGAATGATTTGTCAAGATAGAAATGGGTACACTCGAAGCCGCACTCCATAGACCATCAAAACTGAAAGTCCCATCTATTCCATAAAAATTGGACAGTAGAGATAGACTATTGGAGAGGGCGAGAAAGGGGGCGGAAGTTCCAAATTGACTTTGGGCATTATCACCGCAGCATATTACGTTGCGCTTGATGGCCAGATCATCTGGATCAACTAAGTGCCAAAATACGGCAAAAACGTCACAGTTCGTTCAAAATATAATGTTTATCTTGCAACAGTTGTCTAACCCAGTCTGATATCATGTTTCAACGCCTCGCAACTATGCTGTCAAAATGCCGCCCCTTACTCTACGCCGAAGCTATTTCTAACAGCCACGCCAAATCTCTCAATGGCCTCTGTCATCTTCTCTTCCGATTCAGCAGCAAATGTGGCGCGGAAAAACATATCTACTGGTACAAAGCCACTCTTCTCAGCGGTGAACCAACTACCTGGGCAAATGAGAACACCTTGGCCGATACCAGCGAGGAAAATTTCTTGTTCGATATCTCCAATTGGCTTGGTTTTGGCAGATGGGTGTTTATGCCAATCTACTTGGAGCCAAAGCTAAATTTTGTTAGTGAAGTCATATCTATAATGAATCCATGAGATACTTACGAACATGCCGGCAGTTGGCGGATTCCAGCTTACAATCTCCTTGGGCAAGTATTTTTCACAAGCGGCAAGAATAACGTCTCGACGCTTAGTATATTCCAATCGAAGATTGATGAGCCATTGAAGGTAACCACCATGTCCCCAGCTTTCTTCTAGAAGTTTGAAAAGAACCATCTGGGAGATTCCACTTGGGTTTTGGTTGGAGTTCTCGTTGGACCTGATAAATCTCTCGACAATTTGTTCGGAAGCGGTGATCCAACCTACTCTTGTACCAGGTGCAATGACTTTAGAGAAAGAATCCATTCGCATGACTCTTCCATCAGTATCGATGCTTAAATAAGTTGGTATGAGGGCCTTCAAAAATTCCTCATTGTTAGCCGGTGGTGGAACATCAGGAGCATCTGGACCAGTGTATGGTTGCATTTGAAGGAAATAGTAAGGCTCATCTTCTAAGATGTATAAATCGTGCTTTTGGGCAACCTTGTAAATTGCATGTCGTCTTTTGATACTTTGTGTTGCACCTGTAGGGTTTTGTCCGGAAGGTACGGTGTAAAGAACGAATGGCTTTCTAGCACCTCTCGCTTTTTCATCCCAGTTGCTCAAAATTTCATCCAAGACTTCTGGCAAAAGACCTTCAGCGTCCAGTTTGACACCCAAGAATTTTACACCCAAAGGAGCTGCAGTCTCTACAGCAGAAGCAAAAGTATATTCTTCGGATAACACATAGTCACCCCTTTCGCAGAATATGCGGTATGTCTGCTCCAAAGCTGATGTACTTCCTACGGTGAGAGCACAACCCCAGTCTGCATAAGGTGGATTGCAAACAATTTCGGTATGCTCTGTCACCCATCGAAGCATCTGTGCAGATCCTGTACCTTGTCCATAGTTGAGTGCGATAGACAAATCGTATGCTCCTTTGCCTTCTGACACATCATACTTTCCAGCAGTTATGATTGTTCCAGATTCTTTTGTTTGTTTTTCCGAGAAGTGAGGTATTGTAGGAACCTTGATGGATATTTCTTCGATTGGGAAATATTCGGGGCATGGTAGACCTCCACCAAGAGAAATCATTCCAGGACCCAAGTATCTAGCAGCACCTTTCAAGTTCGATGGCTTTCTTGATCTACTCTCGAGAGAGATGCGGTCTGCAAGTAATCAGTACAAGTACACAGCCATTGTGGAAGAACGACTTACGATCAAATCGTTTTGCTTTTGGTTTCCATGTTGACTATGACTCATTAGACATGTCCAGCTCTTTCGGATAGAATATACCAACAGGGCTTTTGAAATGATCACTAGTTGTAAATGCTGCCACGCCAGCAGTAAATTTCCCAGCCTTTGCACGTCTTGCAGAAACCCCATTGACAGTAAGTGGATCGGGGATGACTACGGATTCGGTGTCGACGACACCCTCGACATCAATTGCTGTTGGAGGGGCCATATTTTCCAATCTGACCTTGATTTGACTTGTAGAAGAAGGATGAGAAGGAAATGGAAAGAAAGATAGAAGTGATAAAGACAGAACCTTTCAGATAAAGGCTGAGAAATACGGTGAGCTTATACTTGATGCGACTTCCCGCTGTTGAATATGTAGTTTACAAGGATTGAGACAGTTGTTCAACCAATGTCAATCTCGAAGGGCGCGTCTTCCTTCGTAAGTACTGGTAAGAAATGACTTACAAGAAAAGAATGTGGAGACGGAAGACGGAAGACGGAAGACGACGTAAAGTGAATAAGAAAGAGATAACAATGTGAATGTGAATGTGACTATGTGACTATTTATTACCAGATGTACCTGAAGATCATCAAAATTATCATGTAATCGTAAAGTCATAAATCCACCTTTAGAAATGTCAGAGATTCGGGATATTGTAGAGGGGAAGTCAAAAATGCCGGTATCGCTTGCTATTTATTAATATTTATTAATGAAGGTTAAATTTTGGGGGAAAAGATGTTTATCACGATAGAAGCCGTAGATAAGCGATATGACCTTCCCCTTATTGGATTAGCTTACGCGGTTCAATTTGATTGTGGAACGAAACAAGAAAGGGATCGAGGTATCACGAAGATAGTGGAAGTTATTGTTACATATATTGGATTGACCAATAACGGCATCTTGGCTTCACAGATGCTAAGGGATTCGTTAACCGGCTGCCTGGTAAAAGGGAAATGCTTCACATATATATATATACATTGAAAGTCTTGGTAGAATCGGAGCCTAATTCTATGTAACCCGAGTAGATAGTTTTGGAGGTTATACTACATACGCTCCTCGGATTGGTGCACAATGTTTCCAACTTTGGTATTGGCAATTTTGGTCATACATGTATATATATATATGTATGTATGTATGTCTGTTGTTGATATTACTTTTGAGAAGGATGACCTTCTTGATGCATATGGCTAACTAAAAACAGCAAAAATATCCTGAAACCCCAAACTGGATTTTCATCCTATAAGGAAATTAACTAGGGTGATATAAATTGTCAAAATAGTGCAAAAAGAATAACCTGCTGAAGGGGATTGAGCCCAACGCGGGGGTCGAACCCGCAACCTTGTGATTGACCTAGAACATCTTTCAATGGGTAAGAGTCACACGCTCTACCGATTGAGCTAGCCGGGCAGGCTGTTATAGAGTTGTTTGCTCTATTTGTTGTAAAGCTCACTTTGTTTAGCTATAAGTTGGTGTACAGAAAATTCTACTTGGTGCGTTTATAGGGCTCCTCGCTATCCGTAAGCGAGCCTAGTCCACTATCTTATTTTGCACTCCAAACCTTCTTATAATAAATATATTAAAGTGAAATGGCTAGTCAAAGAAATATCAAATTTCAATCCTGTGAATCCAGAATCTGGATATTTACATTTAAATCGTTTTCGAGCCAAATTACAATTTTAGGTTGATATCATAACTCCGGTCACCTTTTTCGCTACACCGGGGGGCTAACTTTATATCTTGCTCCTTAAAATCTTCTTAATGTCTTCGATGTTCTCATGCTCCAATGGTCAATATTCATACTTCTGTCTAATGATGAGATGAAATGGATGATAACCCTAAAATTAATGATTATCGGGTCCTCAAATCTTTGATCTCTCAAATAGTGTTGACGATCAGCACAAAATCTGGCGAAACTACCTTGCGGCAGTCGACGACCGCTATATGGAAGGACAAGTAAATCATAAAAGTCCCAAGAAAGCAATGCATACTTCATGCCTTGGTTTCTTCTCCTTTCTGGCAATCTAGACTTCCATGATGCTCAAATTCAATCACGTCGGCCTTTCCTGCGTCTCATCGATGCAACCATTGCAGTAAATGCCGAGCCCGGAGCCAATCATTATCAGTTATTACCCTTTTCCCCATGTTTGTACTCTTTTTTTTGTTTCTGGCTAGCTGCTCAGCTTCATTCAATATGTACTAAGGGTTTGAGCAGGCCTAACAATGCCGTGTTTTGTGGGTCGTCTTGTGTATCCTATTCATTCCCTTGGTCGAAGTATAGGGAATTTTCATTCTAGGAAAGTTGATGTACTGAGCATTCAGATTCTGTTGAACAATGCTGTTTCCTTTAAAGGTACTTTTTTCTAAGGAGTGTTCGCGGAAGACCCCTGGGTCCATAACCCTAGAGCGTGAGCCTTCAATTTTTTGACTTCAGGAGCAACAAATCATCAGCTATCTCTATGTCATCTCAATAGTTTTATATTCTCATGTGAAACATTGTGCCGAGCCTACTGCGATGAGATTTTTCAAATCTGAAATATATCAGCAAGTAAGGTGTCGACCTAGATTTCTCTGCCAGTCACTCAATCTAGAGATCTAGTGGCACTGCGACTTATTTAAATATCCCATTTGCGATTATGGAGTTGTCAAGTATAGGTGGACCGCCCGTGATGTCTATTATGTAGGTGGCTTTTTTAAATTATAATGAATGATTTAATTCGGGAGCAGCCATCACATTCTCTTATTTACTGGACTTCCACGGAGGTTAAAAGGAGCAAATCATCCTGATATATACATTTGGTACATATGATATTGTCACAGTCGCAGATATTACCTAACAGCTTTTGCTCTCACACTGTCTGTCTTCACGGCCTCTCCTGTGTCTGCTCAGGCTTAAAGCTTCTTGAGTGTTGTCTCGGCATATTATGGAGCAAATTTTATCACAGCAAGCATCAAGGTAAGATTTGAATAACTCCCAACAACTCACCATTCTTAAATCTTCTTGTGAATCTTCACTTACTCAGCTATCATGATGTCGATTAGTGGTAATGTGACCTGTGCTAAAGCTGGAGTCTACAGCAGCGGCCAAGCACAATCGTTGTCTCAAAAGCCCCAAGTATCCCATGGCAGGTACAGAGAGTCATCCAGAAGTCTTGTCCATTGCCTGCATTTACGCTCTGCGGTTGCACTACACGTCCACGTTAACTTAGCTTATTGGGAATATAAACTATCCTAAACGGTTTATTTGATTTTCCAATGGATTTATGTCGACTACTTAACAATAAATACCTAGTCTGTCCTTGATCCGGATTATTGGAGACATCGATCAGTATTCATACAAATCTTGCTTTATCTCTTTACGGTAGCTCCCACAAACTCATTGACTTTTATCTCATCATTGATAACCGTGGTAATTTTGTCGCCTAGATCACTAGCACCTACACCTTCACCACAACATTAGCTGATGATGTCTTCTTTCTTTTCGCTGACATCAATACCCACTTTGGCTGGACACATACTAACGCCAATTTGATTGCAGAATTGACTTATCCATCACGATAACCCACAATTCATATGGTGAAGGAGAATACCACCTATCCAGTGAGATCCTTATGCGCAGGGGGTGACTGGCCTGGATTCCTCGCTCCCTCAATTATCACACTCGATGGAACTACCATTTTGGACGGCAATACGGTTGAAAGTCCCTACATGGCACAATTCTTCTGTGATGGCACTTCAGCACCAGAATATTCTGCTTGGGGCCCTGAAAGTTAAATGATTGTGAATTTTAGATGCCAGATTCAAACTTCCAAGAGATGCGATGGTAAAATTTGAAAAAAAAAAAAAAAAAAGATAGCTATTGATCATGAAACCTGTTCTAGATCCTGGAGGAATAGAAGAAGGATATATGACGATCATTGTTCCTTCATTTACATATTTCCATTGTAAATTTTCAGCCTGATTGATATTTTCGTCAAATAAATGGTAGGTAGTATCTCCTCGCTGGCAGATGTTGCACCTGCCAAATAGGTTTGAGCACAGACCAACATGACACTCAATTGACATCTCGACTCATTTCATCATTGATATATAAACACCTGGACATTGAAACATCAGACTTCAATTGACTTATCATCTTATTGATTCATTGCACCCAAACTTCTTATCATCATATTCTTTTCATCATTTCCTGCATGCTTGTATAGATGCACCGGTCGTTAGTGATCTCAAGAAGTGGTATACTTGGCTCCTATCTGTTTGTTGGTATTAACATTCTAGGTGACAACAACCAACACGTCGAATATACTCATGTTGCAGGGAGATTGGGATGATGTAACTCCTACAACAAGCTACATAACTTGACTGTATGATACTTCATCATGGCTTCCAATGTTCGTCCGATTAGCAAGTTGTACTGCTGCAATGCGGTTGTCAGCAACAGGCGGATGGATGTTTCCGGGATTGAACTTATTTCGAAGCGTATAGAACAGCGGCATTGAACTTTGATGCAAGCTTGTTAGTTGAGGGAGGAGAGAGGTATACAAGTGCCATGCCGTTTCTCAAAAGCTTACCCCTTCATCATGATCTATCTGTTCAGTTGCTCCTTAATGATGGCGATAACCCCACATCAAGCACTTTGGTGGGTCCCTGGCTATATCTAATCCACAAGAATGCCAAAACCAACTGGAAGCATACTGAATAAAAAGGGGTCAATTCTGACAGAGGAGGAGCTGGTTCCAATACTCACAAGATCACAATGGATGTTTCTCACAATTCATAATCGTCCTTTTTTTCTCATTGCGCCACATGCGACTTACTAGGCAACTTGTGGAACTCGGATGGTCCACATCCACCATGAAATTTCCACTTTCCATCCCCACGCTTTAGCAAGCTCGATTATAATTTTCAATTCACACTTTCTTCATCATCAAAATAGGCCGGATGGTGTAGTTGGTTATCACGTGTCCTTAACAATCAACAGTTGTTAAAATACGGACAAGGTCCTGGGATCGTGCCCCAGTCTGGTCATATGTTTTGCATTTTTGTTGTTTTTTCCGCTGTTTCAAGGTCGATGGTCAAAGAGGGAGAGGTGATGCATTTTTTGTGGCAATTTTGGAAGGATTGCAAGTTGCAACTGGTAGTAGGTCACTCGTGAATTATCCAAGGGATATACTCCGATATGTGCTTCATATGAAGATTCTGGCAACATTGTCGCCTACGAATATAACTTGCTAAATATGCACAGGACGATTTCAAAACCACATTGCGATTCTATCATTAAAGGATCAGAGCACTACAATTTATGAAGTTCAGCAGTAGGTTCTTCGAGTTGAAGTCATCGAAAGCTTTTATGTCCCATCGGAGTAACAATGGTCGAGAATGGCTATAAAATAGAATATTTGAGCTCATCCAACCAGAAATTTATAAGATTTCCCTGCTGGCGCAATGGTAGCGCGCAAGACTTCTAAGTAGTGTTTTTATCTACACATGAATCTATCTTGAGGCTGTAGGTTCGAGACCTACGTAGGGAGTTACCCTGAGTATTATTGGTTTGAATCCAGTCTTGAAATCAATTTTTGCACATTTTGTTATGTTTCTGTTTAGCTGTTCGGGAAGAGGAGGGCTTAATTGAGGATGCAATAGGATGATAACCACCACCTGCATTAATCTGGGAAAGAAAATGTCTCTTTACCAAAGTGGAAAATGTCAAAAAGATTGCTTTCTATATCTCTGTGGAGGGAGGAGCCCTGAATTTTCCGCGGTTGCAACGTGTAGTTGGGTACATAGAAAGTAGATATTAAAAATGAGCAGGCCAGAATACTTATTATTTTTTATCTCGAATACCTCTCTCGAATATCAACAGGAGCAAGGTCTCACCCTTCATGCCACCATCAAGTGTTTGAAGCGTTGGTAACTTCAATGTGAATATCTCATCACATGAACGCTTGTGAAGTCGGATGACTCTAGTGAAAGACATACTGAATACATATCTGCTGCCAAAATCCCAAATACTTACCGTATGGTTTGAATGTTTTCTTTTATCCTGGATAGTTCATGGAGTTATACTCCGGAATTTCAAGAGATTATACTCAAAAGAACTAAATTTACCCAATGCTGGCAAACTACAAATCATAGCAAATATCTTCAAGGGACTCCACTATAAAATGATAGTTTTTGGGTGGTTAGGTTTTGTTTAAGTGGATGGAAGACGGAGGCGCTTTCAGAAAAGTCGCGTTCCAGTCAGAAGGGTTACCACGTTTCGGCAAATGAAATCCTAAACAAAATGCAATCTTCAACAAGAGCAGAACAGTTATCTCAGCAGCCTGCCTGGCTCCAGTCAGTAGAGCGGTAGAGCTCCTTACGATTCTAAATCTATGAGTTCTTCTGATATCACAAGGTTGCGGGTTCGACCCCCGCGTTGGGCTCAATTCCCTTCATTGACTTATTTTTTGTTTTTTTGGCCTATTTTCAATAAGATATATCCATCCACATATCTCACTCACTTCCTCAACTTGTGATTTGGAAGCGTTGTCTCCTCTTCGTTGGAGTATTTGTTTTATGGTTTATCTCGATTACTCAGTCCTTGATTAATCTCTTACGTCAATTTTGATCTCTTTATCACTTTGAAGCTAGAGACAGACAGACTACTTTAGATGGACACTAAGATACGAGTCACTGATTATAAAGGAAAATAAATCTGTACAATTTTCTCCAAATGTCTTTAAATAAATCAACGGTTGAATAAGACATTGCTAATTTATTTTGCTATACTTGACTTTTAACATCCTAAGTGCTCTGGATGATTTATAGATATACTCACTTACTATCCTTGCAAAGTTGATTAAATTCTTTAGGAGGCCCACAAGTTTGAAAAGAGAGTACCCACAACCGTTTTAAACAGGAGCTTCTCGATGTGATCACAGCGTCGCCTGTGAGCTACTTAAGCATCTAAAAGGGTAACTCGTACATCGAATACAATAACACATCCGGCATGGTGTAGTGGCTAGCATTTCCGCCTCTCATTCGAAGGTTCACAGCCTCAATCAAGTCGCGGGAGACCGGGGTTCAATTCCCCGTACCGGAAATATTGTTTTGCCGTTTTGATATATGAAATTTTTATTTGACAACCTTTGCTATTTTTGAGGCCTCCCGGGAAATAGCAAAAATACAGTTCCTATCTTATCTATCGATCTTCTTACTAGATTCTGATTCTTTTCCAAGTAGAAAAATTTGCTCCCATTTTTTGTCCACTTGCCAAGTCCTCACTCATCCTGGAAAAGTTTTCCAGGCGAGGATTATGGCGCAAGAAATGGGTGTGCACAAGTGGGGTAACCCGCGGCCCTAGCGTATCTCGCATGCAAAAGGAAAAATATGAATCAGGGCCTAATCCGGGATTGAACCGGAGACCTCTTACAATCTAGATTGAACAACCCAAAGCAAGAATTCTACCACTGAACTATCAGGCCTATTATACATCTTCTCCATTGGCTTTTGGGTATATATTTTTGGATTGGGATGAGAGTATCTGTTATATGCATGTCACCTGAAAGCCCTTAGATATGGGAAGAGAGTGTTCATGCAGAGTATGAAGAAGCTCGAGCCATCGATCTATGGTAGATGCTAGCGTTTAGATTTGCAGATGGTTTTATGGCATCAAACTATTACATTTATGGAGCAGAGATGTCCTAAAGTATATCAACAGAGTTTGCCTTGGGTACGTCAACGACAGTTTCGTCCTTCAAATCACGTTCAAGGGGGTGACTGACCCGCGTATGAAGTTGTGTTGATTTCTGACATATTTGCGGATGAGAATATATTATGAAATATGCTCTCTGCTAAACATATTAGACGGGTGTTGTGGTTTAGTGGTATAATTCTTGCTTAGGGTCTATCAATTGTCGTGATTGTTTCTCCATGTAAGAGGTCCCCGGTTCAATCCCGGGCAACGCCCATTCATTTTTCTTTTGCAATTTTTGCAGCTATTTTGGGTAAGAAGGAGAATCTGGGTTGGGGCAAGCGAGGTTGATGGATGGATGGAGGCAGGCAGGTATGAAGAATTATCCCTGCGCTGTAGATGAAGTGAGTTTTAGTTATATAGAAATTAACTGAGATATGATTTGTGTGGAAAGGTGCTGTATCTTAGTGCTTGATACTACCTCTTTATGAAATCTGGTGATCCTCCTTTTAACACTTTTGAGTTCATTCATCTTTTGAAGTTCTGATGTTGGAAAACAAGATAATCAGATGCAGCTACTCACACCTCCGTGTCTAACTAACGATACGGAAATACACCTTGCTATGACCATTGAATCCGTCAGGGGACTCCAAGCATTCTTATAAGATTGATGTTAGGTTCAAAGCCCGATCAAACTTGTTCAGTTGAAACACTCTTTAATTAGTATCATTCGGTTCAACAGTAATAAGATCCACAACATCCCTAGACGAGAGACACGATCTACCGTATTCCTGTCCGAGGATGCATTTTAAATACGAAAGTAATATCAGAATGATCGTTAATCTGAAGTCTACCTGCAGAACACATGTGTGAGACACCCAAGTAAATATCAGCCCCTGACAGTGGACTTGAAGCAAATGTGACTTCTGCTGGCATCTCCTTTTGTTTTTAGACCCTCAAAAATTGCTGTCAACTGTAAGCATACGGAAGGTCAGGAGCAATTCGGAGTGAAAAATGAGCTCACAGAAAGTTTGATATGTGAAATTACCTCTTCGAATGAATCTCGCATCGGGTACCTTATTGAAGCAACATTCTTCTCCTGGCCTATTCTATGAATCCGGTAAAGAGCTTGTTCTTCTAGCAACGGATTCCATTGAGGCTCTAGAAGGTATGCCCTTGAACAGCAATGATATCGAGGCTATGAACAAAAAAGTATAGAGCTCTGTCAGTTTCAAAAGAGACAACTCACCCTATACCATCACAGGTAGAAGGCACAAACCTAACCTGAACCAATCATAGGAGTTGAATACATGTAGAGCCTCTTTTTCCCTTGGGGGTTGGGCGATATTGAAGAACTTCAGAATTGAGTCGATTCAGAAACTCGACATAAGGTGGTCCTTTGAGTGGGAGAGATGTACAAATCTGTGAGGTGCTTTCTAGATGACTTCATATCTTTTTGGGGGGCCACTAGCTATAAGATCGAAGTAGACTGGGATACTCGATTTTATGTGAAGAACAAGATAATTATGCTTCACATATCAGACCGGGAGTTGCCGAGGACAGTCAAACCAATGCCATTGCTCTGTCGTTTTAAATATACGTTCCTGCTGTTTCGGTCTTATGACTAGTACTCGTGAATCGCCGACGTTGGTAACGTATAAGAGAGGAGTATCGGGCGCATTATGGTCCGAATGATCGATTTTATATACCAGATCCAAAGGACTAAGCAAGAGCTAATATATCTGAGAAGCCAACCTGAAGGTCTTGAAATAGATGCTTAATATCAACCGGTTAGTCTTAGATTTTCTCGCGTTTCCGTCTGATTGAACTTAATAGATGATGCCCCGGACATCTCTCCAGAAAATAAATATGTTTTCTTACAAAAATTCATTGTTCAACAGGTCTGAAATATGTTAATTATCTGCTAAAATATTGTTGAATAGATTTAAATCATTTAGGAATATCCGCTTTCAAATCCAGAAGACGATCGAGTCCCTGTTGGACAACGTTAACAATGCTCTGACGGCCTATTCTGAGATCATTCAAAAACACATGCAGACATATCGTGATATTTATAGCATATCTACTTTTATATATCGGTACCTAAATTGTGTTTTCAACACAGACGTCTCTGAATTTCTTTGCAGTGAGACAGATATATGAATCCCAATATATTATATCAACGCCAGATTCGCCGCGAAGATAGGTCTATTTCACAACAGTATAAAAAACAAAATGATTAATACTACTGGTAATATATCATGACTGTATAAAAGATGAGCTTTGCGCAAAGTCTTGAAGTCTCATCAGATGAAACTCATAGCTCTTTTTCGAATTCATCCCTACTTGATTCTGAATTCGTCAAGCACGAATTATCGATCGGGATATTTATTGCACATTGAAATTCTTGGTTCAGTACTAATACTTAAAAACTTGACATGCTTGAATTCTGTACTTCTTCAGATAATAGATGTTCTAGTCGACTTCAATTGTGATTCTCCCTACATTGAAGACTTTTTCCCTTCAGCGCTCTTACGAGATAATGAAACGGCCTTAAGTCTTTGGGCACCAACAGAAAATAACATCAAGTACGTGGTCTTTCACTCGATTCGATGTGTCTCTTGATTCCCATTTTCACTTGTTCATGGCGAGCAACACGCTATTCGCCGACTAGGCGTTTTGATGATGTGTAAAAACCAGACTCTAGTCTACCGGCAATGATATAGACACGAAGAAGTTCATATCCCGTCCTTCCATAATTATGAACTCCTCGATCCATCTCCCGTCGAATATTTTATATCCACCTCTTATCTTTTTCGAATGCACAAAGTACTTCCCGTCCCATCCCCCCTCCTCCTTTCCTACCTTGCCATTCCAAGCTTAACGTTCAAATGTGCAGCTAACACCATTCCATTTCTTTTCGACCAATGCCCAGATGAACGTAACATATTCAAAATATATAAGTGTTCATTTTCTCATCGAAGTCACTAAACTCATTCACATTTGGCAGGAAACATGGCTGTGCAGATGTGTTCCTAACATCGAACTACATCGAGCCACGAACCTCGAGGGCTAGAAAACAGTTACTTAGGTACTGGTGGTAGTAGGAGGCACCCGAATGGAAATCAAATGCCGTGTTGGTGTTACGAGGGTAGCCGTCTAGATCACATGGAAGTGTTCTAGACTCTCGAGATGGGTTTATAACTAAGCGTCAAGCAGGGACTTAAGTAATGACAATAATAAATATGCTATTCGTAACTAATAGTAGAGTATACTAAATAATTGATCTTGAGTACGAAGCTCTATACAAAGGAAATCCATCTTGATTATATAGACCTTCGTAACTCATAGCTGATCGGTTCTTGTAGACTGATCGATCCTCCAAAACCGGTAGGCTTTTCAAAGCCGATCGGTTTTCAGGTCATATGATACTTGTCATCTGACAATATGTTACTTCGTTATAACACTATCCCTCTTCTAGATTAGCACTTGTCTCGAATGTCTATATAACGTGGTTTCCCCATTTAGTTGTAGATTTAAATGAATATTACCTTTCCTTTATTATGCTTGTAATTCATTCCTTACCTTTTAACGATTCCATTCGTCTTGCTTGCAACGTTGAACATTCTGGTACCGAAAGAGATCCTTGTGCCTTATATATTCGCACAAACCGTTCTTATATTATCGATAATAATTTGTCAAAACAATATACTGAATATATTTGCAATAAAAGGGGTCATTGCAACTTTAATCTCGAAATGTCATCTGGATATGAATCCATTGAATAATAATATAAAAAACTGGAAATAAAGGAGAAGAAGGCTTTTGCCCAATTACAAGAGTTAAATACAAAGATTCTTAGATTACATAAACAAAAGGCCTTTTTGCTTCGTTGTGAGAAGGAGATGATTCATCGAGACCTTTGTACCTTGGACGAGCTTGATTTGGTTGAGGAAAATGAGAGATTGGCGAAGGAGAAAGCTGAGAGAGAGAAATTGGAGAAGGAAAATGAATTGGCATCTGCCTCTATTACTGGTTCTAACGATGAACTTGATTTCGATCCTTCCTTGCCATCGCTATCTACTGAGGAGATTGATGCTTAGCTGGCAAATGAGAGTATTTCCGGTGGAATTATTCAATCCATATGGGGCTCTTAAACTGTGACTTGAGTTCCCAAATGTTTTCTGAGTATGGGTACCCTTTTCATTTTACTAGATACTTGATTTTGCCTCTGATATACTTACAGTCTAGGATCTCTTCTATATCATATATAGCATTTGGATTGACTGATTCGATTTCTGTTATAAATGCATCAGACGCTCCTGATAGTGCTTTCTCAAGGAATGAGATATAGAATACTAAATGGATATTCATGGTGTATAGTAATTTCAGTCTATAATTGACTGGTCCTACCATCTTGTCGATTTTGAATGATCCCAGTTTCTTATAATCTAATTTATCGCTTGATTGTTTTATTTGTATGTTTCTTCGAATAAAATAAACTTTATCCCTTTCTTTAAGAGTAGATCCCATACTTCTTGATTCGTTATAGTACGACGTTATTCTTAAAGCGATAAACTATAAATCCAAGGAGAGTTATTCTTGAAGCTCCTTGATTTCCATGATATCTTTTATGGCTTCATCTGTATTCACATCTTATAGCAATAATGATTTATAAGCCAATGGGTTGAATCCGAAGTTAGTATATGCTAGCATTACTTTTATGGTTTCTGTCTTTGATATATTATATACAAATTGTACTAAGGGTAATAATTTAACCCAATTGTCTTATCTATAATTGATGTAGCAGCGGAGATAGGCTTCCATTGTTTGATTTAGTTGTTCTATTTGGCCATCTATTTATGAATGGAAAGCTATCGAAAGCTTTCTTTTGATTCCAAGCAATACTATAAAGGTAGACTAAAACTTCGATATAAATAATTTGTCCTTATCCAAAATAATCTCGTTTGATACATTATGAATACTAATTATATTCTATATGAATATATAAGTAAGATCATCTGCTATCCAAGTTTCACAGAATGGTATTATATAAGCGAACTTGGTTAATCTGTCTGTTACCATTAGTATAGAATCGTATTCCTTTTGGGTAACCGGGTCCTTGGATAATAGTAGTTTCATTACAAAATCCTAAGTAATAGACTTTCAAGGTTGAATAGGTAGTTTGGGGGTTTTAAGCTAACTATAAGGGGTATATTGGGTGGCTTTATTTCTTATACAAATGTTGCAGTTCCCAACTACATTTTCAACTATAATCCTTATCTTTAGAAAGTAGACTTCTCTCCTTATTCTGGTAAAGGTTCTTGTAATACCTTGATGCCTGTGAGTTGGTAGCTTATATTATTCTGTAACATAATCCTTAGCTAGATTGGAGGGTATATAAAGTTTATTGTAAAAATAGATGAATCTATCTTTTATAATGAATCCTTTTTCTAGATTGTCTGGTTTAGCTAGGATTCTTTTAATTGTAGTGTCTATTATATATTCCGTTTTTATAATATCCTTGATAGTATCATAATTTGTTCCTGAAGTAACAATAAGTTATAGTTTATTGTGAACTAAACTATCATTATCTTGTCTTAATATTGTGTGTGATTTGTATATCTTGTTTTGTAAGTATTCTGGTTTTCGGTTTAAAGTATCTGCCCTAACATTTTCGTTTCCTTTGATATATGAAATTCTGAAGTTGTAGATAGCTATGGTTTCCGACTATCTGATCTGTCATCGATTTAATTCCTTTGTTGTAGTAAAGTAAACCAAATTCTTATGATCTGTATACACCTGCACCATATATTTCGATCCTTCCAAATATATTCTCCATTCTCTAAAAGCATCTATTATCGCTAGTAATTCCTTGTTATATATCTTATAGTTTAGTTTGATTAACGATAGTTTGTGTGAATAATAAGCGATTGATTGCTATTTCTTGTTCAAACCTGGCTAACTGAGTATTGCGCCTATTGTATAGTCTGAGGAGTCTGTCTCTACAATTATTGATAATTCTGGATCAAAAGCCCTAAGAATTGGTTCTTCTACAAATATTTCCTTAAAGCATTCAAATACTATTTGTACTGCTTTCGTTTATTGGAACTCTCCCTGATTCTTTTTAGTGATTTCAATCATTGGGGAGGTTATCTTCGAATAGTTTTTGATGAATTATCGATAAAAATTAACGAATTTTAAAAAGGATTATACTTCTTTTATATTAGTTGGTGGCTCCCATTCTTTGATTGTTTTTACCTTGTCGGAGCTCATCTTGAGACCTTCTAAGAATATGATGTAACCTAGGAATTCTGTTTCTATAATATAAAATTTGTATTTGCTAGGTTTGCATTGAAGATCTGCTTCCTCCAAAAATTGTAGAATATTATAAACATCCTGGATATATTATTCCTTTATTTCTGAAAATATTAGTATATCATCTAAATAGTATATACAGCATACATCTAGATATTTTCTTAATATATTATTGATCAAATGTATACATATTGTTGGCATGTTTGTCAATCTGAATAATATGACCTGATACTCATATAATCCATATCAAGTTCTGAATACTGTCTTTCATTCTTCACCTTTCTTTATTCTGATTAGGTGGAATCCGTTTCGTAGATCAAACTTGGAGAAAATCTTGGCTTTTCCTAATCGATCTTTCAATTCCATAGCTAATGGAAATGGGTACTGATTCTTGATCGTCATATTGTTGAGCTTGTGGTAATCTATATAAAACCTTCTTGTACCATTTTTCTTTAGTATAAATAACATAGGGCTAACTGTCTGTAAAATGGATTCTCTAATCCATCCCTTTTTTAATACATCGCCAATATAATTCTTAAGCGTCCCTAGGTCAGAGACTAATATTGGATAGATTGGGCTGAATGGAGATATCTTGCCTTCCTTCAATACTATCTTGTGATCCTATAGTTTATATTTTGATAAAGTATTATAACCTTTTCTTTCTTCGAATAATTTCTTATACTTCTAGTACTATATTAGTATTGGCGTCTCTTCCTGTTTTGTTACAGAAGTGTTTTCAAGCAACTTCTTTTGCTTATTCTTTATTTATACAGAAGGTTCACCTTCCTTCACTATTAATAAAGGACCCTGGATTTGGTGTCCTATATCAATAATGCTATTCGCCTTCAGTTCTCCATTGTATATGTTCAGTCTTGCTAGCTTTAACATATCTCATTGATCACTCTTTTTCAGAAATGATATAGTTTCTGATAACCAATCAATCTGAGGGTTATATACCTTCAACCATAGTATTCCCAGAATGATCTATTGATTCCCTAATAGAACAATATCGAATTAGATAACCTCTTTATACTAGATTATACTTATTTGTAAAGAGTGAGTCTCCTACAAAATCTTTCTGTCCAATCCGGCTAATTGTCCATCAACTAGTTGCAATTGATATGGTGCTTGTTTCGCTTGGAGTTATACTCCCAAATACTTCATAGTTCCTAATGCAATAAAATTTCCCATAGCTTCTGAATCAATTATAGCCTGGATTGCTCATCCATTTATTTTCGTATTACAGTAGATTTGTTCTGTTTGTCCTGCAATATTCAATTAGCCTTAGCCTTTTCTATAGATCTTAACTAACCTTCCCTTCTTGCAGGATCTCCTTGCCTTTCTTTGCAGAAACCATCCTATAGCTTCTTTATCTAATAGATGAATCCTATAGATTTCATTATAACAAGTGATCCAGCTTATAGCAATATGCTTAGTTGTCTGTTCTTTCTTTGTTTCCGTTCCAAACAAGGGTAGGGAAGAAGTTTATAGATATTCTTGTTCCCATAGATCTATTATATTGAGGCCTTCCTTGTTCTTTGATAGTTCATCTAGCAATTTCTTGAATTCCTTATAGCCTATATATTGGATCTCTTTAGATTCTATAAAGGTTGTTGTATATAATTAAGGTGTAAAGATCGTATTAAGTTAGCCTTTGCCAAATTTCTTATGATAACCTCCTCCTAATAGCTTTTTGCTTCGACAATCTCTGGCTTTATAATCTGACTTGCCATATTCGAAACAAAGCTTATCTTTGCATCTTTGTTTTACCTTTTCCTTAAGTAGTTTGTTTTTAAAGATTGTATTCAATTGTATTAGGTCTCTATAAGGTTATCTGTTCTTTTAAGGTCTTCCTTCATTCTTGTGGTACTTATCATGATCTTGGTTCCTATGGAAGTTGGAAGAACAGCGTTCCTTCTGATACTTGTAAAGTATCTCATCCGTTTTAATAGACTTCTCGATCAACTTGTTTAGATCCTCCCAAATGTAATTACAATCTAGTTCTAGTTTGACTTCAGACTTAAGCCCTTTCCGGTAGTGGCTCATTATTGCGTTCTCTTCTTATCTAATAATACCTATATACCTTCTGAATTCCATAGCATACTTGATTGCTGACCTTGTTTGCTTGAGGTCATAGATCTTGGACTCAGTATTATATAGTTTATTGATATTTCCGAACATTTATCGTATTTCTTTCTTAAATCCTTTGAATCTCCTAAAAATGATTTGAATTGGGTATAATCGCTTTTTTAGCTTATTTAAGTTGATGAAGTAATCCTTGAGATATGATTGGATCCATTTGGCGACTTCTTCTTTGAGATAGAAGGTGGCCCAAATACTTTTATCAGCGTCATAATTGAACTTATCTTGATTAAATTGGAAGTAGATCTCAAATTGAAGTAAGAAGATCTCTAGCTCTTATCGATTATTTATAAATCAGTCTGGTAAGGCGATTTTAAAAGTTTTGATGACAATAATTTCCTTAGGGTCTTCAATACCTCCTATAACGATGTTTTCGTCCTTATCGATACTTTCAGGAGTGACCTGGCTGATCGTAGTAGGATTGCTAGGCTGTGGTGTCTTAGAAGACATGATGTCGTTATTTATCAAATCGGTACTTGAAACAATAATGATGCTTAAAGTGTTATGAGGATAGCCATCTAGATCACATGAAAGTGTTCTAAACTCTCGAAATAGGTTTATAACTAGGCATCAAGCAGGGACTTAAATAATGACAATAATGAATATACTATTCATAACTAATAATAGAGTATACTAAATGATTGATCTTAAGCACGAAACTCTATACAAAGGAAATCCATCTTGATTATATAGACCTTCGTAACTCACAGCCGATCGGTTCTTGTAGACCGATCGATCCTCCAAAACCGGTAGGCTTTTCAAAGCCGATCGGTTTTCAGGTCATGTGATACTTGTCACCTGACAACATGTTACTTCGTCGTAACAGTTGGGTAGAATCCGAGATCCGTCAGATGAAGCTAGTCTACCACCAATCCACCTAAAAGTTCCTTGTTCCTCTTTCCCAAGAAAATGGCACCGAGAATGCAAATGCAGGCAGGAATGAATCCCTATTACGTGGGGGTCAAAATATGGACGTTCTATTTATCCAACCTTATTGGTCGAGTTTCATTTCCTCGACACCTGCAAAAATGAACCAAAATTCAACACAACAAAAGCAAAACTGAAATCTCCCTCGGGTGGGCTCGAACCACCAACCTCTCGATAAATCCGAGTTTGAATTGCTTCAAGTAACAGTCGAACGCGCTAGCCAATTGCGCCACGAGGGATATTTGATGGTATAATGGGTTCAAATTTAAAATTATATTGCCAACTTTCTCTTGCATTCCTGGAATTTACTTGATTAAATGCAAAAAATGGTGGGGGACAATACGATCCAAGATGACACATTGGCTGGCATAGTTTCAATTGTGGGGTTGAGGGTCGTTTAGCTCGGCTCGGCTAACCCCTTCATTCACCCACTTAGTTGTGATAAGTTCTACTCCGTAAATCTAAATGGACAATTTGACAACTCGACAGTGTTCTTTTAGACACGGGTAGTTTAATACTTTTAGTGAATTAGCCAAGAGGAACTACACCCGATAGACCAAAAAGGTAAAAAAGGTAGCCCCATATGCTAGCACATAATTAGACCACCAAGTACCATACCCATAGCAACCTACTAAGAAGAATCATCATTCCTCATCCCTCAACCCTTAAAACACAATCCACACTCTTGACCACAGTGCTCCAACACCAAGCCCCAGACTTCCAAACTCGCAAAAGTGCAAAAATGTGATTAACGGAGGTATTGAACCACACCCGATTTGAACGGATAACCTTTCGATCTGGAGTCGAACGCGCTACCGTTGCGCCAGCGGTCCCTAATCACATGATTATATGTATCGTCTTAACCATTGTCATATAATATTGTCTTTTTTTTTTTTCTCACATTCCATCTCCACATCAATTTCCATTATCAACACAAACCTCAAACGTCCAAGTTAGAAGCTCCACTCCGCTCCACTCCCCACTCCCCACTCCTCACCTTACACTCTATCAAATAAATTTGGTATTTAATACCAAATTCAAGCCATAACCACAACACATTACCTTAACACATCAAGAATCGCTTCCTTAGCTCAGTGGTAGAGCGGACGATTGCAGTAGTTCACAGCTATTATCGTCAGGTCAGTCGTTCGAACCGGCTAGGGAGCTTCAATTGCTCCGAGATTCTCCTTTTGTTTGTGGTTGATCGTTATCTGTCCTCAGGGTTACACTTTGGATGTAGGAATTTATATACTTTTGAGTTGTGTATATAAAGTCGGTTGCTTTTTAAAAAAGAATTATATTTAATATTTAATTTTTAATAATTAGCTATTTATCATTTTAAACATTTTAAACATTTTTAATTAAATAAATTTAAAATGTTTATTATTAATTAAAAGATTAATTATTAAAGAGATCGATTATTCAAGAGCTGTTTATTAAATATATATACTATTATAATTATATACATAGAGTATGTATTTATAAATACCAAAAGGGAACATATATTAAATATCTTCCAATCGTATTATCAGGATTGTGATTCATTTTTCATTGTCTAATACTAAATCTCTTTTTTCATATCCTTATAAGTACTATAGTAAGAAAATACTAAAGAGCAAGCCTTCAATAAGATTTTATGTAAAAGTTTATATTAAAATTTCATACGCTACAAATCTATTCACATCAAATCTAACTAATCAACTTCTTAAATCCGATATAATCAAATTCTGTTATAAGATCATAAATCATTCAAATCCTATATAATAAACCAAAAATCAAAAACCAAGATCCGAACCCCAATAATCCAGTCTCAATCTCAATCTCGCTCGCAGCGGCACTCAAATTCTCCGATCAATTTCAATGATGATATAATTCAGTGTTCTTTGCCAATTCAGATTCTAGAGAAAATGTAAGTGTAACGATTCTGTATTGGAGGCAGCGGCTGCCTAAGGTTTGTCTGATTAATAATTGTGGGTTAAGGCTTTATCATTTAAGGTTTATTTGAAAATGAAGTCGTTATTAGATCAAATAGAATATAAATAAACTAATTGATAATTAAATTGAGTATAAAGCTTCTAAATTATAAAACTATCTTAATTATATATTTATGAATTCTCTTTAGATAGTTTGAATAGATTGATCTATCCAGGCTATCCAATTTATCTATTATATGATTCATTATCGGCCTCAGGATATTAATCCTGGGATAATTTGTTTCCTAGGATAATATTCTTCTTAGAATAATAATCCTAGAATTAATATTATTTTAGGATTCTTTATTTTAGGACAAATAAGATTTTAGAATAACTTGCCCTAAGCTATTATAATTACCTAATTGATTAATCTTAGGATAAATCCAATCCTAAAATTTATTAAATCCTAGGATACTTATTTTAGGATTCCTTATCGATAAGGATCTTTCCGAAAACAATGGTCTAAACCACTGTACTTGCTTTTATTATATTATAATGAACGTGATTCGTGACAGTAAGATCTTATATAAAGATCTTATATAAACATCCATCTAAGCTCTCCATAACATTCAAGTTTTCCCACTAGAAATTCATAGTCATGCGAAGGGTAAACTTACAATCTAAAAGTACGATTACCTACTAAGAAGGCTTCAGGTAATATCACACCAGTGTTCCACCATACACCATCAGCATGAGACACCTCAAACCTATCAAAATACCAGCTATATCATCCTTGACGTCCAAATTCCAAAATGCAATTGAAATCTCACTAGGCGCAGGAATAAAGGTAAGACTATCAGTCACATATGAAATTTCATCAGACTATCCATATAAGTCTACCACTCTTACAGCATCTCAACAAGCAACGAAGGAAAGAGGTTTATTTTACAACAGCCCTTCGAGTATCCATCCATCTAACCCCAACGCCTTGCAAAGGAAAGACACAAGAAAATTTGAGCTACCTCATACACCAAATCTTCTCCAAAAACGCCATGCAATGTTACCCGCAAATTCGAATATCATCTCAATCCAAATAATTTCACCATTATCTTACAATCGCCATTCACACGTACCATTAACTTTCTTACTGCAAATCCCTCAACTTCTTTGTCGCATAAGCCGCTCCAATAGTACTGATTGCCCCGATGAACAAACAAACACTGATAGCATTTGGACCCTCCGTTCCATGATGTTCCCCCTCCTTTGCATTTTGAGCCAACTCCGGACTTTTCCCTGGTTCCAATATACTGAAAACAATCATACTAATGAAAGTTCCTATAAATTGAGGAATTGTCGTGTAGATATTTAGAATCCCAAAGTAGATTCCGGAGAGTTCGCCAGTGGATGCAACATCTTCCTTTTCTCCAGAGGGGCCATGTTCGAGACGGAGTAAAGATGGTGATGGGAGAGAGGTGGGTGAATCAAGCTCGATATCACGCTCGGTGGTGGAGAGACGACTATAAGAGGGTAATCCACTCATTTTGTTTACTTCGACACCAAGGAACGCATATGGTGCCCAAGATGCGACAGACCATGGTCTAGGAGTTATTAGCTAGTGAGAAGGAAATAAATGTCAAGAACGCAGAAAACTCACAATCCACAAAACGCAATTAATGACGTCGCAAATCGGAACGAGGACGCAAAAGGTGCTAAGAACATAGCTGATGAGAACATCAAATGTCCAACAAACCAGGCTCCAAGAAGATCTGGCTTATGTTTGTTGTAAGCCTGAACAAACCGAGCAATGCTTGCTGGTGGTCGCTGAGTAAAATTATCTTCATCTGGCGACTTGATCAAAAGAGGTAAAAGGAATGATCCGAAAGATGACACGAAGGAGAATACAACGAGAGACATGCTTCCAATCCTTCCGATATCACCCAATGCATCTTTAGACTCTTTGATCTCATGTGGAGCATCATATCTGAAGTATGTTTCGCCAACAAATGTGGTACCATAAAATAGGAACGGAAACCATCCAATCCAACTCCAAAATTGACACCATAAGATAGCCTGTATTTTGGGCGGAACTGACATTGTCGTTCTATATATTTGTCGAGTGATCTTGAGTAATCCAGATTGACTGTCAGAGTCTTTGCTAGATATTAAGACACGTTCCGTCACGGCCCATGATGTGACACCCACGCAAAATATAAGTGCAAATGCCGCAATAAGAATGAGCTTCTTAAATTGAGTATCACCCATCGAAGGACCAAACCAAGCGACAAGATCAACTGTACCAATAGCATACCCGACCAAGTGTCCCAGGGCAGCCATTCTGCTGGCTGAAAAGTGTCAATGTTTGGATAGCTAAAAATAAGAAGAACAAACTCACCCCATGATGATCCCGCTTGCTGTTTCTGTATCGGTAATGTGTCTACAATTAGACTTCGGCAACTCCATTGAACTATTCTTCATTAACATTTGCACCACAAGCAGATTGAAATATCAAACTCACCCGCATTGATAGCGAAATCCACAGCATAAATTGCCAACACTGCCAAAAGTATGGTACAACTCTTATTAAAATCCCCTTCTTCAACAAAATGCGATACGATTTCCTTTGTCCATCCCAAAACCAACAAGCATAATGCGACAAGGAAAGAAGCTCCCACCATATATGGCCTCCTTCTACCCCATTTCGAGCGCGATCGATCTGCCATTGCCCCCACAAGCGGTGCCATAATTAATCCAGATAAAGGTCCCGCGACCCATACTAAAGAAGTCTTCGATTTTGTAAGACCCAATGAAAGTAAATATGGTGTGCAATCTATTTAGGTCAACCTGTCAGTATTTTCCATCAGCTGCACCAGCATTCGACTTACAGGTCATTTCAATGCCCCAAGTAAATCTGCATAATTAATTAGTCAATGCAATTGTTCCCCATTCCTTTCAAAGAAAACCTACTGCAATCCAACCAAAGAAAACGTCAACAATGCCATGCGCATCTGCTCCGTACTCCCCTTAATAGCCGGCTGCCCACTCCATGAAGCCATATCTGCTTTACTTTCAAAGTACCCCTCGAAATCAAGATCCCCTCCTCTAAGAACCCCTTCACCACTCTCGCCCAGGACCTCTCCCACGCGAGTGCGAACCCTGTTTTTTGAGCGTCCTCGTCGTTCCTCGAATTCGAATTCTTCAGTCCGATGTTGTCTCTCGTCAAAGATACCGATAGAAGTTTTGGTAGCTGTGTCCCCTCTCTTGAAGTAGATGTGCTTCTGCTTCTCTTCTACCTCTCTCTTGTCGAAATGCGAATTCGAATCTGCCGCATCATCATCAATATTTGTGATTGTCATTTTTGTTTATATGCAAGTGCGCATACGGATCGAGTACAAAATAGGAGATCCGTCTCGTGTACCAGTTGGTAAAGTAGACTTGTATGTATTTCGTTCGTACACGTATATAGAATTGCTTTTCATGAGGAAAGGGATGAGGAATCCAATGAACTTACTGAACGATTTTGGAATTGGAAAGGTCTCACATACCACTTCCGTATTTGCTTTTTCTGAGATACTTCAATTGTAACATTCGGAGAGAAAACGAGTGAAAATGTGTAGTGTAAGTTGTAACAGAAATGGAAAGTGCAAAGGGGGTAAATAGAAGTTAATTTTAACACCAATTATATCTTACACATAAGGTTCCGCGTACTCAGCCTTCTCTACAAGGGTAATTTCCATAAACGATGAATACGCAAGTACATGTAATAACCGCTCGGAACATCTATGAGCAACATGAGTTTCACCAATAGTGGGTTTCAATGTTGCTATGTGCCAATGTTCTGTTCCAATATTCCAATCTCGAGGACCCAGGTATGGAGAATTGTAGAAGGCTACATCCGGGGTAAATAGAGGTGGGAATTGATGCATATTTTTGATTGGGTATCTTGCGGACCTAGCTAGAGTCTAACCTACGTGAGCTAGCAGCAATTAACAAGGCTGACACTTTTACACTTCTAACTATAATTATAAATTTATAATTTAGACATCTTATCTTCAAGATCTTTCACCCAACCTTCCACAACCTTCATATTTCCTCCAATGGCGGTTTCTCCCCGTTTAATCGCTTCCTCAACTTTCTCTAAGCCTTCTTGCCATTTCTTGATATCGTTTGTCATTTCGGCTTGTTTTTGCTCCACTCTGTCCAAGTTCTCACTGGCTGTAGCCGCATCTGCATGGATAGCCCGTAATGATCGCAGTCTGTCCAGTAAGGATGGTAGAAGAGGCGCGAGATTTTCAATGGTAGGCAAAGTCCCATAAAGCGCATTTATCTTCGAAATCTGTTCCGCGTCTTCTCCGTCCTCAGGTGCAACTTCTCCTCCAGCTGATCTTAAAGATTCTTGTGCAGCTTTGGCCGACTTCCGAGATTCCTCAAGCTTTTCGGCTTCTTGTGTCAATGTTCGTACTCTTCGGCTTATGCTGTCAAGAGATGATGGCGTAGACTCCGTAAGGATTGAGACCTGTCTTTCGAGAATATCGAGAGTTGGTAGAACGGCTATTGAGTTACTAGTAGAGTCCATCGTCGAGTTGAGTCCAAGAACCTTCTCCAGAAGTGCCAACCGTGCGTCGAAATCTGCTGCTTTAGCCAAAGCATGACTTTGTTGGTATGTAGGTGCATATGTAACAGTATACGTAGAAGGTTCTCCCGTTCCTTGTGAAGTTTGTGGCGGCCCATTTGCCTTGATACCCGTTCCTAAATCTTTCGCCAATCTTGCTCCAGCACTTGTAAATTGGTCCCCTTGATTTGCGGATATTCCATCCAATAATTTACTCAACGAAGCAATATCATCTCCATCAATTGACTCTCCATCTTCTTCCGTGTCCTTCTTCTCTAGATTTCTCTTTCCATATTCTTCTTTGACTTCCTCAATTTCACGTCTTAACCTTGCAAGCTTTCTTTCCAAGCTTTCCCCATCCTCATCATCACTAAAGTCGCCAAATTCTTCGGTCCCGTCTTGTCTTTTCCTCTGTCTTCTCGAAGAAGCTTTATATGATTTCCTTTTTGCTGCGACTCTGTCTGAAAAGTCTACATCGCGTGCATCTATCTGTGCAGGAGAGAAATGCGAACGGGCTTCATCGGGGTGCAATCGCGAACGGGAAATCCCTCCCAACTCCTCGTCATCCTCGTCGAAATCGTCATACGAAGAGGACGTTGATTGAGAACGAGCTCTGCCAGTCTAAAGATGTTAGAGCGAATCAGGGAAAGGGTTTAATATGAAGTAACCTACAGGAGCTGTTGAATTGTCCTCTGTTAACTCAGGGGTTTCGTAAATATCTGGTGCTGAATCCTTGAAGATTTTGGTCAGATATTGAAGCTCTTATAAGCCTTGGCACAGGAAACATACCAGATCTGGCAATTCAGCATATTTTTTATTGAGGGCAGCCATCTTGGAATTTTTGTCTGGAGATTTCTGATGAAGTATTGAGGCAAGTTCCAAACATTTGGCGCAATCAATAAGGTTAATAGTACACGGAAAGCGGGACCACTTATCACAGTCCCGCATAAACAGGGTAAATACTAAACAGGGGGATCAAGCTTGGGCCATTTCTATATTAGAGCTTTCTTATTAAAGACTCCTGCGATACCGCCCGCATCCTTATCGAGCGTATCATATTCAGCTGTAGAAATATACGGCATAAAGGTTTTCTATTATAGATAATTTCAAGCATTTCTTACAATAAATATGTTCTGAAGAACTAAAGCAAAATGGAAATACAACTTTTACCTTTACTTTCACCTGTTGAATCCGGATAGCGAATGTCTTTCCACTAAATCCACCTTGTCCATCTCTCCTCTCGAAGACCCTTACTTTACTTTACCATACGATACCATACCACACGCGACGCGATCTCCAGATGCAGCCCACAAAATTGGATCTTAATGACAGTAGGAAAGCACAATGGCGGCGTGCTGGACTTACTAGGAATTACCACCATAGTCTTTTACAATCAATCAGTCCACCAAAGAAGGAAGAACGCCTCGGAATGCCAACTAAGGCAGGGACGAAGAACCGTGTGAACAATGCTGGAATTTCTGGCGACGGAAACGACGCCAAGTATTCAAAATTGCGGAAGCGAGAACATAAAAGGTCGAACAAGGAGAATGAACCACAGCTACCCGCATCTTCTACCATGAAGAATACAGATCCAATTGAGGTTGAGGATGAGGACATTGCTAGACTTCCAGATGATTCGGATGATGGTGCGAAGTATATCTTCGACTCTTCCGATGAGGAATCTCCCTCAAAGATCAGCGCAGATATGACAAAGACGTCATTTGGACCAAAAAATCAAAAGTCAAGTCAAAACACCACCACATCCCCTGTCCTCCATCGAAGATCCACACGTACAAAGCCGCCCGAGCCAAATTCCAGTAAGGGTGTCAAGAGAAAGAAGGGAGAAAACGACTCGCATGATCAAGATGTGGATATATTCGGCAACATGCAGAGTAGCAGTAAAAAGCGTAGATCGTATATACAAACGCACAAAGAGCACAAACTCCCCAAACGTATGTCATTTACACTGTTGAATTGCTTAAACTGATGGTAAATAGCTGGTGCCAACAATTTTGCGGGGAAAAGGCCGGGGCCGAAGAAGGCCACCAAGTATGGGAAGAAGGCATCGCCGGTTAAAGTTTTCAAAAATTATGGAAGTAGTTCTCCAAGTCTGGCGAGCGATGATGGGGAGCGAAAACTACAAGACTATACAACAGATACCCCGACGAAAACACAAAGTCCAGCCAAAGGTGGTCTCGTTGTCCCGGATTTCAGTGATGATGATTTCTCAGATCTAAATTTACCCAGCAAGTTAAAGCCGTCAAATTCCACACTTCCATCAAGAAAATCCAAACAACTTCAATTATACGATGATAATATATTGGATGGAGTGGAGGAGCTGGCGAAGAAACTAGACCGGGACTCCTTCGGCATCACTAATCTCGGGAGGGAGGATAGTTCAGACCTTGACGATCACACAGGACCTCGTTGTCCCATGTGTAACGAACCCGTGGCTGCTGAAGATTTGGAAGCCTTTGGGGAAATGAATACTCGAAAGCAAGATAAATTCTGTTTATCTCATCAACGAAAGCGCGCGCGGTCAAATTGGAAGGTTAAGGGGTACCCCGATATTGATTGGAAAACTTTGGATTCTCGGATTGCCAACCATCATGCATTCATCAAGAGGTTAATTAGTGGTGCATCTTGTCATTCTCGAGACATATTGGATGAGAAGATCAGAACTGGGAAAGACCGAAATTTAATGAAAACCACTACAAATCTCACACCTGGTTATTATGGTTCTCGAGGTTTACGTCTTATGTCGGAAAACATTATGCAGAAGTTCACGCCAAAATTAAAGGAGAGAGCACCTATCGACCGTCTGATTGCAGCAAGAGGTCCAACCGCATTTGTGGAGTCGGTTATCGTACCCGAACTTGCAGTTTTATTGATCAAGGAAGATATGAAAGTCGATGAGGAAGAAGCAAGGGAAATTCTAAAGGAGAGTTGTGAGATGGGAGATTTGGTCAATGAGGAGATCAAAGATGTTGTGAAGCTTAAGCCTAAGGAGAAGAGGTATATTAATGACAGTGATGATGATGACGACGATGATGTTTAACATTTAGCTGATACAATATCGCGCGGATTTTGGCTACTACTTGCTTGCAGAGAGTACGGAATTGTATAACCACTCGAGTTAACTATCCACTTTCTATGATGTGTTGATCATGTCACTGTAAAAAGATGAGTTGTATTGGTACTGCAATGGGGAATTACATTTGGCTTGGATTTATTGATGGTGTGAGGAGGACGAAGAGAAGAGAGCATACGATAGCATTCAGCTTGTGCGCCACACAAGTACAGAGTACAATATACATGTATACATATATACCTGTTTAAAGCATCAATTTCAAAACTCATGCCAAATGTGCCGCTAGACTAAACTACTCGAGTACCACTGATACCCAAAAACATTGGAAAGTCTCTAGCTTATCAAAAGCACTACCGGTAGTGAAGTGCACCGAGTAGCAAGGTCAACTTCGGAATTCGGATATCTGCATGGCTCTCCTAGCCAGTCAGCACAACCAGCCAACTCCAAGTCCGTACTTCCTAGTACTCCTACCCAGACCCACCCAACCCACCAAGGAAAATTCCTCGCCCCTCTTGTAATTAAGCCATAAAGCAAAACAAGCTCCTCCTCCACAACAAATAGAGCAAACAGCTCTTTCTTTATGAAAGATAGCCTGCCCGGCTAGCTCAATCGGTAGAGCGTGTGACTCTTATGATTGAAAAATCTGATGGTTCATCACAAGGTTGCGGGTTCGACCCCCGCGTTGGGCTCAATTCCCTTCATTGAATTCTTTTTTGCATTGAATTCTTTTGAGAACGTGATTTTGTATGTGTTTTTGAAGGACGAAAAGAGGATGCAGATATAACACAAACGATAGTGTATATGAAATCTTGCATATCTATCCTACAAATAAAAATCAACAATAAATCAAACAATTCAAAGAAAACAAAACAAATTATAATTAACTCCTTAGTTATCAATAATTAAAAAACAACCAACAAGATTATATATACCTCATACCAATCAACCCACACATAAACTGAGCCTCTACAATCTTTTATCTATCCTTCGATCATTTCCTCTCTCGCTCATATAACTGCAAATAAACCATCAAGAGACTATTATATACCATCGAAGTTACCCCCCCCCCCCTTTCCCCATTTGCGAAATCGCTTATCATTCTCATCATCCCCTTCCTTCCTTCCTTCCTTCCTTTCAAATTCTAAACTTCAACAATCGTTGATTTAACTCAGAAACCTCTTGATCAACCGAAGAGATCTAGTCCGTAAGAGAAATACAGACGGGAATATGGTAGATGGGAGGAAATTAGTTTGGGATGGATAGTAGTCACTTTAATTTATGGTACTTGGAGGATCAATCGAGTGTATGTCTCCTACATTTATATGATATATATATATATCATATATCATATTTGTATGATACACTTTATATTCACTCGACATTAGACATGAGAGAGAGATACTTAATGAAAGAATAGAGAGAGAGAGAGAGACAGCGAGAGATTGATTCTGATGAGAACAATATGAGAGTAACCACAAAAGCAATACGCTCCCCAGAACCCCCTCCTTTTTCATTCATGAAATCATTGTATCCATTGTATAGTAAGTAATATATTCATATGAAGTATCCTACCTTAATACCTCAATCTACCTCCTATTTATTCATCGCCTAAGCAATCTCTTCATTTATTCATTCATTCCCAGCTTTCTCCCCCCCTGCTCGTCTTATTTCCTCTTCTCTTCTTTTACACTTTGCTTTACTTTGCTTTGCGTTTTGCCTTTAAAAAAGTATATAATCCCACCTCACATTCCTCCATCACAAACCAAACAACCAAACAACCCCAAAACCAAAGCCAACATCCCCATGCAAAGAAATAAAACCAAGAATAAATCGGACAAAAAGAACACGACATACCCAGCCAACCGCCCCCTTCATCCCATATTCCCCTTCCCCTTCCCCTCATCATCTCATCATCTCACCTCATACCACACCACATCCCAGCACATCCCAACCCTCCCACTTCCAATCGAATCCAATTCACCATCACCATAAAACACCCATCGAAACCCACTAATCTATATCCGCGAAAATGATTACATACCATTACATACCCTCACCTCATATCACATCACCTCACTCCAAAGTACTACACTATAAAACATTATTCCAAAGACACTTCAAACTTCAAACTTCATGACATACCTCACATTCAGTTCACCACCCCTCTCATATCGCATATCTCCATGGTCATATAACTAAATACTTCCATTCAAATCCTATCCAAATATCACTCACTCACTCACTCACTCAAAAAATCTCACGCAATAACTCATCATCCATTCATTCAATTCACAATCGAATTCGCCATCTTCTGCATAAATAGGTAAAGGTAGGTACTCAAGTCCCAAGTCCAACTAACCATATAATAATCCATCCACCCATCCATGCCTTCCATGCCATTCAACCATTCCAAATCAGGAACTTAAAACCATGACAACAAAAGAAGTAAGCAGAACGGTCGATATCCGATATCCACAATGCCATCAAAGCGTATTGATGTTACCCCAAGCTCGAAACAATCACCCTACAAACCATTTTTTCCCTATCTATCAATCAGTGTAGACAGCCCCAAAGCCAAACTCAACTTAATGAGTATGATTCTTCTTCTTCGCCGCTTCTGTTGCTTGTCTTTCGATTTGTGCTGCTGCTTCTTCCGCCTTGACTTCTCTAACCTTCGCCAATACCACTTCCCTGAAAATTGCCCCCTTGGCTACTTTACTCAAACTTCTCCTTTCTCCAGGGGATGTAGATCCAGAAGCTGAAGATGAACCAGTATTTTTCCTTTCCGGGCTACCAGGAATAGCGTCGCTAGCTGCAGCGTGAGAATTTCCGGGAACATCTGATTCTTCGCTATCGTCTTCTTGCATTTTGAGCATTTCGATACGATTAGCGAGTTTGACCATTTCGATACCACGACGGAGACGTGCTTTGGCCATGTAAGCTTTGATTTCTGGAAGCAAATTGTGATCGGTGGCATTTTCTCCGCTTAACCATGGGTGCGCCAGCGCTTCCTGTGAAACATTTAGAACCCAAAATATAAGATTATTTTCGTAAGAGCATACCTTGCTTGTAGATCTATCTTCTGGAACTGGTTGCAAGAGATGACCAATGAAATCCTTTGCATCGGCACTGACATCTTTCCAATATCTTTCATGGAAAATAACTCTTGCATTACTGCACTCATCAATAAGATCTTGAAGATTCTCACTTCGGAAAGGAGAATAACCACAGAGAAGTGTATAGGTGATGACACCCATCGACCACATATCTACCGGCTTTCCATGTCCCTTCTTTAACATAACTTCAGGAGCAGCGTAACCAAATGATCCAGCCATTGTTGTAAGAACTTCATCTTTTGTATCGAGCATCTTGGCAATACCGAAATCTGCGAGGACGAGGTCGGAATGAGGATCTTTTGTAAGGTAAAGTAAGTTCTCGGGTTTCAGATCTGGTTATTGTTAGTCAGAACTACAGTCCAGTGATGAGAATCCTACCTCTGTGAACAACATTGTTGTCGTGAAGGTAATCCACAGCCTCGAGGACTTGTAGAATAGTTTGCGAAGCATCCTTTTCCGTAAACCTTCCTTGTTCGCAAATTCGATCAAACAACTCTCCACCGATAGCCAACTGTGTAACGATATAATATTTGTCCTGCGACGAATTAGTCGGTTCCCTTTAATAAATACAAGTCCTCTCCTTACTCTCGACTCGAACCAATCCACAAACTTGACAATATGCTTATGTTTCATCCTTTGCAACATCTCAAGTTCATCATAAACCATTTGTTCATTTCCCTTGACATTTTTCTTGAGAATAATCTTCACGGCGACCTTTCCTGTAGGGCCATCTGCCTCTCTGACGATTCCATAGGTTCCAGCACCGAGTGTTCGACCGAACTTATATTTGGCTCTACCATATCATTAGCAGATATAATCTCGCAGATTCATACTCATCGACTCACTTCTTATCATAACTTTCTGGCTGACCATGCAGCTTATTGAGCATACCAGCGACTGGAGGATGAGAACGATAATAGTGAGCGCGTGTCATTATAATAGCAATAGAGGAAACAAAAAGGATATTCAGGAGATAAGAAAAGAGGAAATAGTTATTTAGAGATTTCTAGGTATATAGAAAGTACTCATCTTCATCTGCCAATACAGATGTTCCTGATTATACTTCCTCCTTATCACCTCGCGGGGAAAGCAAATGGGCAAGTCAAACTCACAACTCATCGTGCCTGCTTTATTTGGATAGCTATGACGCCGTCAATTATCTGCTTCTTTCTTAAATATGTTGTGTAATAATTTTAGATATGTGACTACTGTTTGCGCAAAGTTGAATAAGAGAAATTTGGGGGAGATTCGTAGAGATTCGTAGAGATTCGTAGAGATTTGAGATTTGTAGAGATTCTCCTTTCAAGTAAGAAGTTCAAATGTTGAAGCGGAGATGTCTTAGTGGGGCTGGTGGGCTGAACAGGCTGGCAAGAGATTTAGAAAGCGATCAAAGAAAGATGTTTTTGAAATGCAATAGAATATCTTAGATCATAGGAATGATGATGTTAAGAGAGGGAATAGATGTTCCCACTATTTATAAGAAGAAGGAGAAGAAGGAGAAGAAGGAGAGAGATGTCAATGAAACAGGAATCGATATTAATATAATTTCTATCCCCGAAGCAGAAGCTTGTCGATTTATCTCTTCCTTTTCTTCTTTCATCAGCCGCAGTAAATGCATCCATCCAAGTCAACGCAGCACAAGAATAGTGAACGGCGGGGCAGTGGCTGTGGCTGTGGTCAGCAACAGGGTTCATTTCAGAGTGTGGCTCAGATGTTTAGATGAATAACTGGATACGAAATACGACTGAGTCCAAGGTAATGAATGATAAAGTAAAGACGCCAGCATTTCGATGGAATGGTAATTAACAACTTATTCGTAAGAAAGAGTGGTAGGTACTAGGTCGTGGTAGACCTTCCCCTTTTATTGACGTCAGATATAAAGTAAATAAAGAAGAGATCAATATAAATAGAGGGGATTAAGACCACCGTGACGGGGAAAGTTAAATAGCTTCACATTCATCACATTCATCACATTCATCACACTCATCACATTCATCACATTCACCATATTCATCATCTACCCATACTGACTGTGCAGTACAAATACAGTCGGTACTAATAAAGCAAACCCCACCACCCACCGCTGGACCCCTAGTAACCGCTACCAAAAAACCCCTACAAGGTTGGTCAATCAACCGATAAGCGTTTCCCACTCCAACTAAAACCCTTACCCAAGCACTAAGTCTATCTAGCCTTATTCATCCGCCCCTCCCAAGCCGGACAGCTACCTGTCTACCTGTCTACCTCGTACCCCTACGCCTTATTATATGCAGGTTCCCATTCTCAAGAAAACACAATACATCATCACCACGAACATACCGAGAGATCAGCTATTATCATTAATCGAAATCCGTCGGATCATCTACTATTTCGGCACTGATATAAAATCAAGCAGTGGGGGATTCTTTTTCGAGCTCACCTCAAGGCTACCGAGGGGTATTGAGGATACACGGTATACGACATACGACATACGACATACGACATACGACATACAACAGATACTTGACTCGAGCGATGGCCATGTCTATTGCAAGTAAACGTTTAGCTAAAGAGCTTGCCAAGGTATGTATAGTCACAGCTTCTAGAACCACTCTTCTCACTCGCAGATTCTAAAACTAACTCTGTCTTTCCTTCAATAGATTCACCAAAGTCTTCCCCCAGGAATATCCCTCGTATCGGCCGACGATTTCACAGAATGGCTTCTCGATATCCGTGTCTTGGATGCAAATCCCATCTACCAAGATCAAACGTACCGGTTAAAGTTTAAATTCTCACCCAACTATCCCATCGGTATGTCTTTTTTCCCCTTTCTTCTGCCACCTTCCCCTGCCGCATCTTCCCAAAAACCTATTCCTCTCCACTCTCCCTCACCCCACTACCAAAACATAAACCCAGACCCCAACCCAACTAACACTCCTCCACAGAACCACCCGAAGTAACCTTCCTCCCCCTCAGCACGCCCGCCCGACCAATCCCCATGCACCCACACATTTACTCCAACGGGATAATCTGCCTCGATCTCCTCGGAACACAAGGCTGGTCACCCGTGCAAAACGTCGAGAGCATATGCATGTCATTACAATCCATGTTAACCGGCAATACGAAGAATGAGCGTCCCGAGGGCGATCACGAGTTTGTGAAGTATAATACTAAGCGCCCGAGGGATATTGCGTTTTATTATCATGATGATGGGGTTTAGGTGGGGTTTTGAGGAGGGGGGATTGGGGGAATGATTGGGGGGGAGGAAGGTTTCTTGAGTGTGAGAGGTTAAAGGAGGGGTGAAGTTTTCCCCAACAGCGATGGAAGAGGAATGAGTGAATTCATGGATGAACTGGAGAATATGAAAAATCAAGAAATGCATGGACGAATCAAGAGTGCATAAGCGCAAAGTTTAGGAAGGGATCCTTTGATCTCCGGCATTACAGCAAGGCGTTTTAAGTGGTGGGGATTTTTTTTGCAGAGGTCATTTTATATTTTATAAGACAAGAATGCTGAGGCCCATAAATAGAATATCAGGAGTGGTTATTATATTATCAAGATTTGTCTGTCCTCATTACTCATACATCCATCATATCCACTGCATCATCATCTGAACCCTCTAGCTGTATTCATACAATAATCCCATCTCTAATACTATCTTGCATCAACCTACAAAATCTTCGCACCAGTACCCGCGGCCTGACCCATCAAGAATTTCTTCAACGGCCCCATTGCATCTACCGCCCTCAACCCAAACGTCCTCCCCCAGACCACCGGTCCGCTCTCCACACTATACAACTTATGCAACTTATCCACCACTCCCAGTAACACATGATTCTGCATATACCTCTCGGAATTATACCCCTCCAAACTCATGCGCACCCCAATATCCATACCATGTTCTACCGCATAACCGATACTCTTCACCAGACTCTCGACATCTCCTTGTCCTTGATTAAGTCCCTGGCCCGCTAGCGGATGAATAGTATGTGCGGCGTCTCCGACGAGCGCGATGCGTTCCCCGATGTATGTATCCGCGTGGCGCATTTTCAGGGGGAAGGAAGCGATGCTGTTTTCCTGGACGCCGGTTACTGGGGCGGGGACGGAGCCGGAAATAGGTGTATGCTCGAGACGCCACGATACTTCTTCTGCCTGGCCCGAGGGTTGGGTGTGCATGTATTTTAAATCCACAGTGCTTAATCTGAACGCTGCATTAACCATAGCGATGAAATCTCTCGGACTCAGTGTTTTCAAAACAGAGGCATTCTCCGGTGTGGTGCTCCAAACTAATGTTGCGTAGTTTCCCGGGAGAGGTAACATGGCCACAGGACCTGTAGGTAAGAATCTTTGATATGCGATCTTGCCCACTTCATGTCGTGCTTCCAATTCCAATGTTGCTACTACACCCACGCGACCATAATCCCACCCGCGACTCTCTATTCCCGCGAATTTCCTCACGGGGGAATTTTGCCCATCTGCACCGACTAGTAATCTCGCGGCGAGACTTTTCGCCTGTCCTTCAACCTTCACAATTGGCCAGCCAGAAAAATCACCCTCTTCTGTTTCGTTTCCCAACTCAATATTTGCAACTTTCCCCTCCAAAACATCAACCCCTCCTAACCCCTCTATCCTCCGCAGTAACCCCCTCACCAAATTCGCATTCTCATTCATATAAGCCACTACCTTCCCCTCAGCAGTATTATCCTGCACCGGCACCTGCCCCTCCTCAACATCAAACTCAATCCTCCCGCCACTAACCCCATCCCAAACCTGCATGCCCCCATACCCCTGTGCCCTCTGCCGCTCGACCAGTTCCCAAGCCCCGATCTCCTGGAGGAACCTCACACTCTTCGGCGTCAAGCTACTACATCTATTTGAATATTCCCCCTGCTTAAGTTTCCAATTGAGCGATTTGGAAAGGGATTGTGGTTCGATTAGAGCGAGACGGAGATTGCGAGTGAGGGGATTTGCGCCTGGATTTCAATGAGTTTTTATTCGTTTAATGAATATATATATATTTAAGAATAATAGATCAACAGAAAGAAAAGAGAAAAACATACGCAAAGCAGCAACAAGACTTAAGCCAGCAGGGCCACCACCCACACACACCACATCATAAACATCAGGGCGTGTGTTTGTAGTTGAATTCGAAGTCGAAGGGGAAGTGTTGTTATAATACGAAGAAGTCGTGGCGAAACCTCTTATACGCCTCGTACAAGCTTGACATATATACGGCTTAAGCCTTCTCAGTGACGAATTCGGTGGTTTCATTCTGATTGTGAAGGGTTGTAATATGATCGGGTTGGAGTGAGGGGAAGAGAAATGAGGCGATATGAAAGTGAGAGCTACCCTTGTATTCCAGTACTTCAAAAGCTTGATCGAGAGTCACGTGTAGATACAATGAATGTATCATTATTATCGGAGGATTTCGAGATGAAATGCATTTGAGATGGAAACGTACCAAATGAAGTGACGTTGTAGGTTATTTAAGACTTCCTCCACATAATGGAATGGTTACCTCTTGTTGTTATGTCTTCTCACCAAGGTATGAACATTAGGCGATAACAAGTGGAAGTCACTCATATTACATTTGCACATCATCAATGTCAGGATGGGTTCATGAATGTTATCTTTTTGATCCGCTCTACTTTATTGCAAAAGTGTGTAAAGATTATGTACAACTGTGGCTATGATAAGATGGCAGCGAGCCTGAATATTTCTGATAATGTGTGCTGTCGCCGTTGATGTGCAATGGTAAAACGGGGAGTTTGCGACAAGCCCAGTGAACGCCAGATAAGCAGCAGCAATCAATGCAAGAAATAAATCTTTTGCACTTTGATTCTGGGAGATCCTATCCTTCTCACTCCCTAAAGGTTTTCACTTACCCCAAGCCAGTCCTTAGGGTATGCAAGAAAAAGTTAAACCATGCAATGCCGCGATTCGTAAATGCAATAATTGATAATTGTTCTATTGAAACACAAGCAATAAAAAGTGCGAAGTCCGAATTTATATTGTAGAAGTTGCTGAAAATTTGAGGGAAATCTTTGATTTAGAATTCCCAATCATCCTCGTCCTTGATAGAATCGATAGCCCAAGCGAACTTTTCACGGAGAGTCTTGGAGAAGAACTTTTCGATAGGCACGTCAAACTTCTGGGAAAAGACGACAGTGAGACGTGGATCGATATAATTCTGAAATGTTGTTAGCTATAAATTTCACACTCATCCATGGAAAAAGCTCACAATCTTACTAGTACCGAGCGCAACCTCCTTGTTACCCTCTCGGTCTTCACGCTTGAGAAGCATGTTGGCGATTCTTTCGTCAATCTTCGTAATGTTGGCCTCGAACTTTTCAACGCTGGGTCCTTTGCCTTCAGCCTCAACTTTCTTTGATTTGTTTTCTTTCTTGAATTTCTTCTCAAGATCTGTGGCAGCTTGGAGTCGCTCGTTAAGCTCTTTTGTCTTCATTTCTTTTTGACCTTCGGATACGAGTTTCTCATTCTCCTTTGCAAATTTCTTTTCGATCTTGACACGCTCCTGGGCAACGAGAAAGGCTTGATGCTCTTGAATCCAAGCTTCATCAAGCTCTTCATCCAAGGCGAACCAATCAGCACCCTTCTTCTTCTTCTGCTTTGGATCGAGATCGAGAATCATTTGCTTGAGGCGCCACTTCTGATATTTGAGACCCTTGACTGCATCATCCATTTTCTCAATTGCAGCCTCATGACTAGCACCAACGGTACGCTTGTGGTTACAAAGAATGGCAACTTTGCGATTGCAATCGTTGTACAGCTTGATTTTCTCTTGCATAGAAATGTCACTGTTTTTGAGCTTCTTTAGGAGATCCGACATAGTCCAAGAGGCGTTGTAAGTACGGAATACCTTGGCGCTCAAACCTGGCATATAGTTCGTCAAGTGCTTGTTCAATTGTGTGGTCTGCAATTGTCAGTAGTTTTCCAAATGAAGCATAGTACTGTACTTACATTGAGTCGATCAAAAATGTCATCACCATTCTTCTTTGGGGCCTTTTTGAAGATCTTCAGGTTCTTGAAAACTTGAGGATCAACTGTTACCTCATCGTAGAATCGGATACTGTCCTTTCCCAGGAAGTCAAAAATGACGGTATTAGGGGGTTTCAAAGTGACGTGCTCATATTTCAAAGAACAACATCCAACTGTTTCGGCTTCATTCTCCGCATCCTTTTCATTACCAGCACGCAAGGCAAATTTATCAATGAGGTAAACTGCGGTGGCTCTTTGCCGATCAGCCATCAGTTCAGCATGAAGATCTTGAGTATAATCCTTTCGGATTCGATCAATGTGCTCTTTCAACTCACGAGCTTTTTCAAACTTTTTGTAATCGCTCTGGCCCTTGATGCTACTCTTAGCTGCAAGCATGACATACTTGTAAGCACCATTGATGTTTTCTTGCCACATAGCAAGCCAAGTAGCCTTGTTGTCATGTTGAATGGCTTTCCATTTATGACCTTCAGGAGGAGAAGGAACCGTAGCTTCTTTGCCGATGTTGATTGTGATTTGCTCAGGAGTGACTCTAAGCTTGACTTTACCAGTTTTTGGATGCTCGCCACGACCACGGAATAGTCCAGGAGGTTCAACACGGAAATTTCCCACATCCTCCTTGCGTCCATCCCAGACGCAAGTTTTATATGGAGCTTCGGCCTCATCCTTGGCCGCTTTCTCGGCCTTCTTCTCAGCGGCAGAACGAGCCTTCCTCTCGGTACTCTTGCCATCATAATACTCGAAAATTGGCTTAAAGTCGAGCTTACTAAACTCCTTGATGGTGACCTTGTTTCCGTCCTTATCCTTGGCACCTCCAGTCTTCTTGACCGAATCGGTAAAATCTTTGAAGAAGTTCTTCTGA